>OZ023164.1:27379007-28081507 GCA_963678695.2 Diplodus puntazzo | reverse complement strand
CACTGTGCTCGGTGAGTATACGAACATCTCCGCATAATGAACTTGCTTTAACGTTACACTTATAAATTGAAAGCATATACTCCGTCGAAAAAACATGTTAGCAAACTGTGTTTGTCTCTGAAAACTAGCTTAAATGTTTTGCTGCCTCGTAAAATGGTGCGTCAGGTTGCACGCGCTCATTATCGTTAACAGTAACTAACCGTCCGATTTGTTTTTAAAATGGCGGTTTTATTAATCTCACGATGAATCAAATGTCTGACGAGTCGAAATAAGCTTGTTAGCACCTATCTTCTTCTTTTGTACCTTTTTACGTATCATAATCATATTTTGAGTGTCCCAGTGTTTTTTTTTTTTTTTTTTTTAAATATGCTAAAGCAGCTCACAGTTGGTGAAACGTCCACAAGAAGACACCTGTACATATACTTTTTGTTTACCTGTGTTAGAATGTTCATGTACATCTGCTCATTTGTACAAAAAAGCCAAGCTTAATTACTTTCTTGTCTACCAACTGCCAAGCAGGACAGGTACTGGACTAAGTTACACCTAGCATTTCCTTTTACAACCCTGTGTTGTAACATGATAAATAAGCTAACCTTGTACCCTGAGTGCTCAGTACATCGTCTGTACATCACAGGAACACATTGAACTCTTGAGACAGGTCGGATAACCTGTTTATTCTATACTGTCTCTGCCTCCCTCTACTGTAGGGAAAAAAGAGGAAACAAGTGTATGGTTAAGTACACTGTAAATACCTTGTAAGCTAGTAAAGATATTTTCCAGTGCACTCGCTGCATTGTTTCATATTTCAGACAGATTAGTAATGTGCATTTGAGTGCTAGATGTAAAGTAAATACACATACCAGTGAAACTGTATGTGTAAATGGTTTCCTGGTACTTAAAGGTGCACTATGTAGTTATGGGGAAGAAATTTCAATTAGAAGCAAAACAATAAGTAAAGTAAAGAGAAAGATCCTCATTGACTGATTTTATTCCTAATCAAAAAAATAATCAGACTGTCCTTGTTTTCATAACTGATTGACCTAATAAACAGACTGAGCCAAAGGACACAGTTTTATACTGTTTTACTTTGTTTACATATTTGGCGGACCCTGCCACCTTTCCTTGCTTCAAACAGTGTTCTGCATACGTTATGTTTCCTCGAGAACAGCTTCATTAATATTGTGAATATTAATGAGGTAATAACTTCAAATTTCTTCTCCAAAAAACAACACAGTGCCCATTCAGTCCTTTAATGCTTGAATTTTTAAATAACGACGTAATATTTTTCCCATGTTTGTTTTGACTTTTTAACAACTGAAAAATCATGCTAATCACTTACTTCCTCAACTTACGTTGTTTTGAAAGAGTTAGCCTACATAAATGTCCACAGCGGTGGACATCATGTATCAACAGTATAAGAGATGTTACAAATCCTTTTAACCAGATTATAATAATATTTACAAAACTATAAGCTATACGCTTAAAAATAATCTAAAGAAAATATGTTTATTGACTAATATTTATTCAGAGGCAAATGTCTCCACACACAGGTCTTTTGAAAAATATATTTATAGGCTTCTTTTTTTTTTTTTTTTTGGTTTTTCAGACCAAATGGGAACAATGAAAATGTTTAGTTGAACAGATGTTTGAAGTGTGATACCACCAAGTGTCAAATATATTAACAGTTGTACAATTCACTCAACATTTTTCTGTAACTGTTTAGGAATCATGCTGAGTAAGTGGATCTTCATGGGCACGCAGTCGAAATTGTGAGAGGATGTGGAGCTGCTGCTCTGAGTGATGTCATTAACAGCAAATTTGGGTGTGTCGCTACTTTTGATGGAGTGGATTTAGCACAGCAGAAAAAGCCAACTGTTGCCCCAGAGAAAAGGTTTGAGTTCACGCTTCAAGCAGGTGTCAAGGTGTCCGTGTGGAAAGCTGATCTCACCAATTTCCGTGTGGAAGCTGTTGTGAATGCTGCTAACGAGGATCTTCTGCATCATGGTGGCCTTGCTTTGGCTCTGTCCAAGGCGGGTGGACCACAAATCCAAAAAGAAAGTCAGGATCACATCTCTGCGTTTGGTGTCGTGCAAACAGGAGATGCAGTTGTCACTGGTGCTGGATCACTACCATGTAAAATGATAATTCATGCCGTTGGCCCATGTCTTCCAACATATGCCTCTCGGTCTGATCTCACTCAGGCTGAATGGCTGTTGAAGAAAACCATTCACAGCATTCTTGACATAGTGAAAGAAAAGCATCTGAAGACTGTTGCCATTCCTGCTATAAGCTCTGGACTGTTCCACTACCCCCTGCCACAATGTGCAGACACCATAGTGACAGCTGTGAAACGCTACTATGAATACTATTCAGGACATTGTCCTAACGAGATCCGGCTAGTGAACCATGACGAGCCTACAGTCAAGGAAATGTCGAGGGCCTGCTGTCAGATCTTAGGCTCCCAACAGTCCATGTCATACAGTCAGGCAGCTGGAGGCATGAGCAGCAGTGACGCCAAAACCTCAACAACTACTGTCCAGATGGGAAATGTCAGCCTGACACTGAAGAAGGGTAACATTGAGGAACAGCAGGTAGGTTAATAACTTAAGGGACAGTGTGTAATATATCGAGTATTTAGCGCCATCGAGCTGTGAGATTCTACATGGCAACACTCCGTTGCTCACCCCTCCCGTTCTGAAGACGTTGGAGATGTTCCGGAAGCTACGGTGGCCCTGACAGACAAGAAACTCATTTTTAAAATATGGACACTTTCCCAACAGCGTTGAGTATTTCTACTGATTCAAGTAATGAGGTAAAGATGTAGTTAGTTATTAAGGCTATAAAATTGGAGGTTAGAATATGCTGGTCACGTTGCCTTTTTTTTTTTTTTTCTCTTTTTCTGTTTTTTGGTGGTGAGGATTCCTTCTGTGGCATGGCATAAGTGTAGTCTTCCATTTATAAATCAAAAATCGCAGGCTTTCACATTTTCCGTGGCAGTGACAAGCGCTTTTGCTGAGCTCCCTCTCAGTTGCGCAGTCAAGCTGGCTCTGAGCTAAAACGCGTTTAGCCTTACTACGTAGTACCACATAGTGCTTTGTGTCCCTCTCGGCAGTCCATAGTTTTTTTTAAACCGGAAAGACATGGCGGCCTCCATGGAGCTTGCCCGTGCTATGTATATTCAGATAGGTAATTCTTCGCTCAGGAGGCTAAGTCAGATTGTCGGCAGAGGTAATTGTACACCAATGAGGACTTACTTATGAACAAAGACGTTGATTTGGTAAATAAATTACTTAAATCGTTACACACTGTCCCTTTTAATTGATTATTTACTTATATCCTAAAAAGTATGTTCAGCTGAATTTGCTTCATATTATATGTTTTTTTGCGTATTGCCGATATTATCACAGGTCCATTGGTATCAGCATTTATGATGTCCACTATGAAAACTTTTTTTTAAGCAGAAAATAATGTTTGGGTTGATTTATAATTCACTGAAACTGTAAAATTCCCAGTGAAGTTCACTGTTTCAGTGTCAGCTGTCAGTAATTTTGGTTAACAGAGTTTATTGATAAGCTGTAGAATTTCCTACCTTTGTTATATACAATTCTTTTTCAAACGTGTGATAGCCACATTTGACAGATAATTGCTAAAAGTGTGGGTTTATATATGGTTTTTATGGATATAAAGATATCAACCTATATATTGAAATCGGAATTTTTATACCCTCCAGTGACAGTTTTGTCATCTGCCCCAAAAGTCCAGTACTATCGTGCTCTACGTCTTATTATATACATAAAAAAACTTTATCCTTGTTCTGTTACCTTTTCATTTAACGTCATTGTTTTTCCATCCTTCAGACAGCTATCATCGTCAATACAATCGGAAGCAAATTCGACCGAAACCTGGACAGTGGTGTAGTTTCCAAAGCCATACTGCGGAAAGCTGGTGATGGATTACAAAAGGAAATGCGTAATGCCTTTACCGCTAATTATGTCATCATCACACGTGGCCAAAAGCTTCAATGCAAAGAGGTGTATCACACTTTTTGCCCCCCAAAACTGACATACGGATCTCAGGAGGTACAGTACAAGTTTATCTGTTACGGGGCTATTGAGTGAAGGGGTCATTTATTGTGTTTATAGCCTAATATAACTCTGAATCTGTTAATAAATCAGATTTATTTCACATTTCAAAAACATTGTTAATCTTCTTGTTGATATCGAGACAGCACATGTTGTAAGTAGCATTACATACAGCTCATTGCACAGATGATTATAGAAAATAAGACAACTGAACGTCAAGAATACACACTGTTAAGACAGTAAATGTTATATATACACCGTTTTATTACAAGTTTTTTAACAAGACCTTTTATTTGTCTGTCTACTTATTCATTCATTAGTTTCTTTTCCAATCCATATTGGAATGCGTATTGTTGGCAGAAGGAAACGGCCACAAGTCAATCGCCTTTCCTGCAATCGGCACTGGAGCCCTCGGGTTCAGTAAAAAAGAAGTCGCCCACATCATGACAAAAGCAGTTGCCGATTTCGCCCAAAAATCCCAAAAGAAGATGGACGTTTATTTTGTCATATTTCCCTCTGACATCGACACATTCAAGGTTGGTCACATGATATTACGCAGTATGTGTCTTCAGCCGGAGGCAAAGTAAAGGTTTCCTTGACAGTAATAGTGGTCCTTGTATATGGATGCTCTTGAAAGTTTAGGGTAAAATTGAGGGTAACTGTGAGCTGAAAACAGGAGAGAGCTGGCTGGAAACACAGAATGAAGCTCAGGCATGTGTTTTTTGAGCATTAAAGCAGGTAAACCCATTCTAGTACAAACACAAACCTGAAAATCAGCATAATATGTCTCCTTTAATCTGACATGATCTTAATCTGGTAAATGCAAGTCACAGTAATTAAATCTGAAACCTGTGATGTTCGATCTGTACGGTGGAATGCGGTGTGAGACACTCCCTACACCTGCTAGGAATTGTTGGCTGTGTTTTTCCGGTTGCCCAAGTTCAGTTGCCACTGTCTTCTACCTGAATAACTCGAAGTGTAAATAAATAGATAATAAAGTAATGATCATCTTTTTTTAGGCTTTTGAGGAGAAAATGAGGACTTTCCCGCAAAAGCCATCCAACGCCAGCATCACACCTGGACCTGGTAAGACAATATTTCACGTATTATTCCTTGCATACAAAGGGGGCCTTTAACGTAGGTACTACTGGGGATGATATTGATGGAAGACCTTGTACAATCTGAAGCAGTGCAGAACACGAGCAGTCTTCAAATTTATTGTATTGAATCGTTTTAATGCTGTCACAGGGATCGATCATTGTGAACGAATGCTGAAGAGATCAGCATCAAACAAGTACTTCTACATTTTCTTTGTCGTGACACTCATGTCTGCACATGATTTGTCTCCCTGATTCTTTAAATCACTTTTCATTGTAGAGGTGGCCATAGAAACCAGTAAAGCTAATGTAGAACAGCTATTGGACAAATTATCAGCTAAGTGGGAATTCATGCTAGTACAGTGGTGCTCGAGTGATCCTATATCACAGTGCTGATCATGGACTTAAAGGAGCATTTCACACAAAAATGAAAGTTCAATCTAAATAGATCCAATACATCTCATAGATTTCACTGACATGAAAAGATGTTATTTAGACAATTTTTCAAGCTGAATTCTTCACTGTAGCCACATATCAAGGGTGTAAATAAAGTGTTCAAATACATTTGGGATCTTGGACCTTCCAGAGACTTGTATCCCCTTCAGTTGTTTAGGAGAATGCTGCAATTTGTTACCATATGCTGCAAGTTACTATTAATTTTCAAATGATTTCCACATTGATTGACCAAGAATTAATTTCCACAATGCTGATAATTCCAACATTACCTTCACTGGTGTTTATGGCCTGCCTCACTGTAAAAAGTGAACTAAAACAAAATCTAATCAGGTAAACAGATCTTGTGCAGACAAGGATTTCACAAAAAGTAATGTAATGTAATTGTTGATGATCTCTTCTGCAATTATTCACAATGGTCCTTGGCTGTGACAGCGTGAACACACAATTATACAATAACTTTGACAGAATCAAGCGTGAGAATGTCATCACTGCAATAAATCCACCAATTACGATGTCTTCCCCACCAGAACCTGAGGACAGAGGTGACTTCCATCGCAGCAGAGATCTCACTCCACAGATCAGCCTGAGCGGGCCCTCCCGGGAAGCAGAACGTGAGGCTGAAAAATGGCTCCGAGACAATCTCTTCAAATCCTCAGGCTTTTACACAATCTGCAACAACTTCATTCTGCACTTCGGCGAAGAAGAACAGTCACAGCTGTCCCGACTAGTGAAAAAGTATTCAGTTTCCATCGATGAATCATTTGAAACAAGTCGTGCAAGCATAATCATACAAGGGGAGTCAGCTGTAGATGTTGCAGTTGCTGGGTTGCAGGTGGAGGCTCAACTCATCAACATCCAGAAGGAGTTTGTCAAAGAGGAAGAGAGTGCCATTTTTAGGTTGACATCTCAGGATGTGTCCTTTGAAAAGAAGGCAGTTGATGACTCAAGCAAGTTCTCGGACAGGATGTCTGCCTTCAAACATATGTGGCGGGGGCCAGCGAAGGTACAGTATATGTAAATGCAACATGCATGACGATTTTGTAGGAAACTATATTTTTTTTTGTCTTTCACATAGTTTCATAATGCAGTTTCAAATTGTACATTTTATTTCTTCAAATAGAGTAGTGTTTGTACTTATATGCTTCAAATATGCTGTACTTTTAGGTGGACAGAGTGAAGAATGCTGCACTGGAGAAGCTCTTTGAGTACAAGAAAGAACAGCTAGGCTGCTTCAAGGCTGTAACAATGTATCAGTGCATCCCTGCACAGTTCATTGACGCGGTTTGCCGTGTCGGATTCCACACAAACTTCGCTCCACCTGATGGTATGATTATACTTACTACTACAAATAGAATTTAGCAATGGAAATTCTTTGCAACTGGTACTTGATGAATTTCTGGGGTTAAAATTGGAAAAGCATAGAAAACAGTAATAAAATAGTAATAAAAAACATATATAAACAGTCTAATTATTATTATTTTATTTTTTTACTGTCTTCCTCCAACTAAAGACCCAGCATATGGAGAGGGCATCTACTTTGCCAGCAGCCCGAAAAAGGCCATGGAAGTGTGGAAGGGGCCAAAGAAGGGGTTTCTGCACTTCGTGGAGGCCGAGGTGCTGACAGGAAAGTCGACCCGTGGTCAAAGGGATTTCATTCTGCCACCTCTCGTGGGGAAAGACCCACTGAAGATGTTCGACAGCGTGAGCGGACCTGAGATCTCTGTCATATTCAATGGTCATCAAGCTCTGCCCAAGTACATTATCACCTGTGAGGTCTGAAAAGAGATTTGTTTCAGTCTCTCTCGTTGTCTTGTTGTGGTGCAAACACAAATTTAAGAATCTTCCTTTAGATTGTATTTACTATCAGAAAGCGATAGCTGATTGCATTCCACATTGAAACAATATGAATGCGGAGAAGTCAAAGATGTCAGATATTTGTTTTTCTTACAGCTGAACATTTGACGGCTGCAGCTTGATTGACAATTTTGTCATTACAGTTCAACATATTTTATATTTTTTTCCTTATTATATAATCATACCATATATACAATCAGTATAACAGCAACATATTATACTAGTGATGATGTAACGTTTAAGTTGATTTTGCCTTTTTACTCTACAAAGACTATTGTAATCCTTTTATATAGCAGGTGATTCTTGGTTGACAGCTATGGGTTCTGCATTTAGGTATGGTTACAAATACATGATAATAATCTGAACGTAAAATGATCATAAAACGATGATAATGTCAAATTGTGCCTGACGCTGATATCAAAATAAAAACATGTAAATTAAGTTTGATGCATATTCTTAGTCATTTGTTTTGAGTGTGTAGGACAGATCAAAGTGGGACCTCCGGGCCAAACTTGTTCAATTTAATAAAAAATAAAAAATGTAAGTATGTAAAATATATATACAGAATCAGTTTATGCCGTTTTATTTTTGTGAGATAAAAATGCTCTTTAGGATCCCACATCAGAACTTGTTTTCCATTTTCTGGCGGAGTGAAATTTTACTGAGGCATACTTAAAGTCCCAACAGAGACTATAAAACAAAGATCTTGATTTTTAATTTGTGTTGACTACAAAGTTACTGTTTACTAATTATTTATATACATTACGATAATTTATGAAGCTCAACAGCAAAACCTGATCATACAGTACACATTTTACAAACATGTAGCACAACAGCGAACAAAGTGAAAGATATTTATTAACATAAATCTTTTATATAGGACATATGAAATAGATTTTTAATGATGCAGTAACACAAATCTTTGAAATCACAGTCTATTGAGCATTAAAGTTCATCCTTATATAGTTCGACCACAAAAAAATATTTCCTCAAGGTCCATTTAGTAGTGTGTACTGGAGCTTTCAGCTGCATCTCACAGTGACCAGTGGATGATGTTTCCCTGTTGTCATGGAGACTTTGTCAAGTGGGTGGACCTAAGATGTTTGTTGTTTGTTTTTTTATATTGGCCAAACCAGAGACACTATATTTTACTAGTGCACAATAAATAGTAAATGCCACTCTTTTTAAAATGTAAACAAACATTAGAGATACAATGGAGAAAATGTCATTATTTAAGTTATAACCATAACTATAAAAATGTTCATCTTTAAATCTGTATAAGCACATCATCATCTGGCCTGTACATAGAAAACAGTTCATTTCACAGCACAACAGAATTCCACACATCTCTGAGGACGACACGGTCTCCAAAGTATTCATGGATATCAGCAAGCGATTTACTTCAGCTGTGTGTGATACACTACTGGCAATAATGTCACATCTGAGTGATTGTCTATGAAGTTGTTACAGCCATTTAGTTGTAGACGAGGATGTTTTGACACATCTACAGCAGCCTGCTAAAAGCTAATTACATGTTACAGTAATATCAACTGGCTGATAATACAAAGACCACTTAACACGTCAACATAGGACTAAAACAAAGCTCACTCCCGAGCAGTGCACGCTAGAGTGATGCTACATTCAAGGAATAATCTTGTACCCTGGTATTTGACCTCCTACTGCGCAACATTAAAAAATACAAGAAAGCGAGCACAGAGAGCAGGGAGAACAGGATGAGTCTCAGGTTTACTGAGCCCCGTTATTGTACAGTGGAGGGCTGTTTTCTGCAAAATAACAACACTTACAGAACACCAGCTGCTCATGTAAACGACTGCAGCGCAAAGCCAGGCTGGGTTAGATAAATATGGCACATCTGGCCTCCAGTATTGATAACAGCACTGAAATTCTGTGTTTAAATCGGGGGTTTTCAAAGTCAGGCTGTGGGCCTCACCTTCAGACAAAGGCTTGCTTAGTTCACTGTGGGATCCTGATTATGTCATTGATGCGTTTCTGTGCTCACTAGTTTGCAGACTCATGTTACATTTCTGTGTGTTCACACGGCCTGTGAGTCTTAACTCACAGAATTTTAGAAGACTAGACGTTGAGGGTGCTAAGCTCGAATCCTGGGATAAAGTCTTGCTGATGTGTTCCAGGTTATATGTCGTATACACGTAGCAAATCTAACAAATAGCAATCATCAAACGTTAGCATTCAACCACTTCCTAGCCCATGCTACTTGTGGTACCTTGAATGCTAACGTTAGCTGTTGTCTATTGGAAGCTAAAAGGTTATCAAGTTTGTTGTTTACCATAAAATATGGCCCGATGTCCCTCCAGATTTTCATCATCTATTCTTTCTGCAGTTGCTGATAAAAGAAATTTGTCAGATTCCCTACGTTTGTAGGATTTGCAACCTGGAACAAGGCAGCATGACATTTCAGCTTTCCACCCTGAGAGTGATGTCACAGGAAAACGGCTATTATCTCCATTTCCATTCAATGAGTTTTACCAGAAACTATTTGGAGGCCCACCGCCCACTTTTAAAACCTCGGTTTTATAGCTGTATAAAGTACATGTTTAGAACTCAAGACAGTATTTCAGTGTGAAAATTACATTTTCATACAGTAAATCCTTTTTTCTGACTGAAATTTATGGCTGCATCCTGTCCCCTATAACTGCCCAGACAGCAGGTCTCGTCTTTCTCTCATGGTATATTAGTTACACAACAACATTTGCAGTACCAATGTATGGGTAATATACCCTCCCAGGCGTGGCCATCCAAACATAGGAGTGTATATGAGTTGGTCCCTGACTCCCAACAGCTTTATATGAGATTCCTCTACTCTTCACAGACACCAAGAGTCACACGTACAAACCAGATCTCTGCTTTCACATACGCAGTCACTCTGTGCACTCAGCTATCTCTGTGCCATCCACCAGCAGCGTGTGAATGATCCCGTCTCGTCTCTTCCCGCTGCTCACAGCCTTCACGCAGCAGTTGTGGTCTCCGAGTGTGAAATGTGTCTCCGTGCCGTCGTCAACAAACTCCCCCTGCAGGCACAAATCGGGCAAAAGTGTGGACAAAACACAGGAATCATTTAGTTTGTATTCTCAGTTCTGGAGCTTTTCAAATGCAGACAACTGTAGAACCACAGGGTGATAGCGGCTTTCTACAAGTATAAGTTCAAGTGTTTATAGTGCTTACTTAAGGAGAGATGTATTTACTGTTGATTTTAATTACCCTTGACACCAGAACTACCATATAATTTAATTCAGAGATGAGGAAGTATCAGTTACTGTTGTTATACTTACTGCGGTTTCAATGTTTTGTCCATTACACCAAATATCCATGGTGTCTTTCTCTGAAAGAAAGTAAACAAACACACACTGAATCAATAAGACATGCAACTCTTGGGCAACAACAGAATGCGATGTGACTTCCAGCTAAGTGTTACTAAACAGGTTCAGTTTTGTCACACCAGGTTTGAGTTTTTGTTTGTTTTTAAAGTTGTCAGGCGTGGTGTGAGAATGTTTGAGTGTATCTGATCATCTTGTTTCAAGCAACAACAAAAAAGTGAGCACTGCTACAATTGGTATAATCTGTCTTGGATCACTTCCAGGGTTCCCTAACACCCGTCCTTTCTGACATATGTCATAATAGTTTCTGCTCACATGAGACTTCAAGCTAGAACAACAAAAAAAAAAATAAGCAATAGACAGAATTTGCAGAACATGGACTATTTTGAGATTATGATGAAAAACATTAAATTCTCTGTGGTGGAATAACGGTTGAAAAAGTAAATCCAACTGTCAACACACTTTTAATCTGTACACGTGGTTGTGGTTCCAGTTCATGAAAGACCTTTAGACACGATCACTGTATTTGAAAGACAAACATTTTGCTTGGCAAACCTCCAACTGACCAATACAGAAAAGAGTCCACACATTCAATAATGCTCCAATAAATGACCGCCATGTGTGACATTGCAAGCGACACGAGTACCTTTTTGGTCTTACAGCACATTTAGATGATTTAGATAATACTGTACATACGAGGTAAACTTACAAGGTTCTTAGTAGTTGTATTTGTAAGGTCTAGCAGTATGTGAGTGTATCACTTGACATGACCTGTCAGGTGACCCCTCTGCAAGGGTAACTGTATGGTGTGTCTTGTTCCCAGAAAAACACATGGGAGGTGTATACAGTTGGACTGTATTTTTGTATTTTTCATTTTTGCTTCTGGTCAGCACCTCGTGTTCAGCCTGCTAGGATGCGTGCACTTTTTAAAACTTTTTGCACAAAAATCACGTAAAACAGTGACAACTCTATATATTCTTGTTTTTCTTCTAATTATAAAAGGAATGTTTAAAACTCTAATTTACGAAGGGGAACATATTTATGAATGTACTCTTACACTAATACATTTTTGTCCATGTCGCCATTTTTATAGCCATTAATATTTATAGATATGTATTGCACACTAATGTATCGTAGTTCTTATGTCATGCACATGCTTCAGGTGTTATGCCACCTGATCAGCTGTAAGCAGTATAATTATAAGAAGGATTAACTTGCCCAGATGACAGAGACAACGTGGAGCTTAGAGCCGTTAAAGAGCTTAGCCTCAGCTCCAACACAATATCAGTGGCTGCTTCTGAACGGGCAGAAGTCACACTATGCTAATTATCAAGCCAATGTCTATCCTGACTGATTACCTGAATGAAGAAACAAACCTAGACACGAACAATAATTCAACGTAGATGCTCTTCTACCTTAACAAGTCACTCGGGTTGATCGATGTGGCTTTTTTTAGGGCTGATACCAATTATTAGAAATTGAGGAGACTGATAACTGATAATCTCCACCAAATTTATGATACTTACAGGTCACTTTGCAGATGCATTATATTAAGTGTTTGAAGGCTATTCATTGTGGTGTGTTTTGAAGGGACACTGTGTAAGAGGATGCTGGATCAGAGCCAAAGTAGCACATATTTAATTTAATCAATCTGACTGAAAAAAATACACTGATACCTACAACTAGAAAAATGCCGAACATCAGCCCAGATAATCTGTCAAATCCTACAAGTCACAGCACAGCAGGTGAATAATGTACAAACACAGACAGGCTCACCCAGGACCACCCTGCAGTCAGTGCCGTCCAGGTTGAGGACCCACGTGCTGGTGACCTTTGACCTGTTCTCCATGTACTTCTTCAGGCTCTTCCCGTTGATCTCCAAGGTGTACTCGTAGGCAAAACCGCTGACTGCATCGATGTTGATGGTCGCCTTGGTTTCCGACTTGCCCACGCTGAATGTCTCCTTCCCCACAAGCTTGAACATCCAGTCTCGTCTCAGGATCTCCTGCAGAATGACGTGAAATCAGGAATCAGGAATCAGAAACAGCTGCTAATAGCACTGTTATCTCAGGTAATAAGACGCTGTGTGACGTTACCTTTCCATCAACGAGGATGACCCTCTTTCCGGTGGTCGTGCCGTGTTCAAACTCTATCCTGTGGACTCCATCGCTCAGTGCCACCTCCCACACGCCAGCAAGATCATTCGACATCCTGCCTTGTTCAGACCCTGCTGGAGACGAACAACAGAACAACTAGACTGCTGAATGTCGAGACAAATGCATGTCTAACCCGAACTGTGTTACCCAACTAACCTAGCTAAGATACCAGACCGACGGTAGCTAGCTGGCTAGCTAATAACAAAGACGTAAAACCTAATCATACTTTTCAGTGCAGGTTCAAACGTTTCCCTTCATAAAGACACAACTACCGAAGTACAATAATTTAACGATTTAGCCTGATGTTTGCTCCTGAGTGAAAATGGCTAAAGATTATGTGGGAAGTTGTAGTTAGTGGCTGCGTTACAACTTCCGGTGTCAGGTTCGCCCTTTCAAAATAACAATGATACAACTTGGCGAATACTTTGTGTATTCAAACAAAAATCAAGTGGCTCTCATGTGAGGTTTCTAACAAAACAATCATCAACAACAGCAGTCTTATAAAATTATAGATGTGTGGAAGAAATTATCAGAAGAATGAGTATCTCACAGAGCCAATGGAGGCCACGCATGGACACGGAAAGTATGAGTGCTTAAGGGGCAGAAACATCCCAGAAAAGAAAAAACTCCATGTGAAACAGTTGCCGAATTTACAAGAAGGCCCAAATCAGTCACAGACAGCGTTTCATATGCAAACTGTTAATCCATAAACCTGTATGTCGCACACAGTTTACTAAGACATTGAATATAGAATAACTCCTCAGCACCCTTAACTGTGACCGACTTCCAGGGTCCCTGGGGTCATGTGGAAAATATTATTGTGAAATTGAGTACAACCTACAAACACCATTATAATATTTTGTAAGTGTCAACGGTGCCTTAAAACATATTTGCTCTTTAGCCAGACTAATATGCCTAACACATTCAGACGTCTCAAACACTCATAAACATTATCAGTTCACTGTCCATTTGCTACCAAACTGTCCTTATATTTTGAAATGAAACGGAAGCACTGCTGCGTCGGTCAAACACTAGGCTGCCTATCTTTTCAGTAGCTCTGACCGCTAGCGTTACCTTCTGAGCAACAGGAGGATAACAGTAGCCATTAACTCAGGAAAATCATCCGTCATTTACACTTCGGGGTTACCTTAAAAGTCCTGAAGTAAGCGCTCTACCTCTGTGGCTAACAAATCATCAGCAGGCCACTTTAGCGAAGTTTATTCACAGCTAGCTAGTCAGCTAGCTTACCGCACAGAGTCCACAGGCGAGCGGTGGCTATGCTGTTGCTATGGTAACATGATATCCGCCTACGTACACGCGTAGCCACGCCCCCCATCCAGGAGACAGCCATTAAAACTTTTTGTATTACATGAACTACACAATAAAAAGGCATAATACGCATTATTTGGGTAAAAAAAACTATTTCATATGAAAACGATGAAGAGATTACTGACAAGAAAGCTCAAGCATCAGGATGCAGATAACACAATTAAATCGATTAGAACAGATGATAAAATAAACACATCATCCAAAGAGATTAATACAGTTTTCAAAAACTTCTATCTATACTTATAGGCTATTGTGTGTCATTTTGGATTATTGCAGACTTAATAAGAAATATGTGCTCTTTCACATAATCAAATTTATAGGCTAATGACAATGCAACCGCTCCCAAAAGGCACAATACCTGAATGTTTAAGTCATATTCCTGTTTGTGTCCTCTGTAAATTATATATGATGGTTTTACAGTATGTCCCAACAAAAGCCTTAACAGCACAGAGAAAAGGTCAAATAATTATACACTTCCAGGTTGAAAATTACGCTTCCAGGCAGCTGAAAATGTGACTGTCAAATAATGGACACATTTAGGATTAGCTGTCTGAAGATCCCAGGACTGACTTACTGTGATGACAGTGAAGAGCAGTATGAATTCGACAGATGTGTGAGCTACCTTTCATGTTAAACACAAGGGGCACAGTATTATTGATCTATAATAAAGGTGGTTTTAACACAAAGATAAAACCTGAAAAAAAAAAGAAGAAGCAAATTACATGTCACCAATCACTATTTATTGATGAGACTAGGAAAAGATGTGAAGATCAGTAATTCTTTTATGAGTTTTATGATTTGGTGGAAAATGGCTCCATCTTCTGATGAAGCAGCCTCATGTCCAGTTATATGTGATGGCTTGATTTCATTTAGGAACATTGAGTGTTGGTATTGAGTATTGGCACTGGCAAAAAGGTTTTTAAATTTTCTGCCCCATCTACCTGGAACGATGTGCAAAAGGACTTGAAATTGCCAAATCTCGTAGCTCTGGGGGATTTCAAGACAATCATAAAAGACAGAGAAATAAGCTCAATTGGATCTTGTCATTGCACTGTGTAATCATGTAATCCCACTCTTGTTTTCCTGTAGTGGGTGTGATAGTATTTTATTTGTGTCTTGTGGGTTTGGTGTAACCGTGCTGCTTTTGTGCTGGCCAGGTCACTCTTGGAAAAGAGGTTTTAAATCAATAAAAACACATTAGCTTGTGAAATGTACATAATTAACATTTTCAAGGCTGACTCTGGTAACGAAGCACTGCATTAAAACATCCTTTTTGAAAATGAACATGAAATGTTTTTAGTTTTGTTTTTTGTCAGGGGATTCTCATGAATCAATAAGTGTTTTCTGTTTTTCTTGAATGTGTTCATATGATATAACATCAGAGGGGTCATAGATAGAGGGAGTTATGTGATAATAGATAATAATAGTAATATTGTATATTGATAACAATAAAAAATACAGCAGCATGACAGACAGAGCACAACTTTAGAAAGGCTTCATGTGCTTTTTTAGGTATGAGCACAAAAGTGTATTGTCAACTATAAGAAGAATGGAAAAATTATGTTTACTTAAGACTCTACTTCCTCTTTTTATTTCTTCTTTTTAATCATGCAAATGTCGCAACCTTTTTCAAGGTAATCGCCTCCTCTCATCTGTCTTTGTGCAGAGCAAATGCTGCATTCCATTGCACTCAGAACTCGGAAAAAAAAAACTACCTCAAACACGGAAAAGTGCGATGGAACAGCCATCCATTCTGAAACATGAACGCACATCATCACAGGAGTTTTGCGGCGCACATAGTGAACAATTACTGTTTACATCTTCATTACTTTGTGCTTTATACAGTGTTTGTTTTGTGAAATGTGCTGTAAATACAACCCCTCCTGACTTTTATTTAAATGCCCATAATTGTTCAATCAGCTGCTGACTGTAGCTACTTGCGAGGTTCACAGATACGCTGATAAACTGGGACGGTTGTAGATTGGAAGTCAGAAATACCAGTTTGCAGCGGAGGGAAGCAAAAGAAAAATTGTTGAACCTGTTCAGTCTCTGAGTATGAATGTGAGATCAGCCATCCCCAGCATTTCACATCATGAATCACTTTTCTTGCCTTAAATAAACTGTTAGTCATGGCTTGTGAGCCACATTGCATCAGTGCTTATAGAACAGATGGATGCTGAAAATGTATTTTTCATTGTCACTATGGTAATTAGTGAAACAGCGTTAAAACCTAAAAGCAGCATGGCCAGAATGCCTACAACATGAGACAATCATGTATTCACGTATTGGTTTTCGATGGTAGAATAGCAAACTATAACTAAAATATATGCTTTTTACGGAAGCTTCTCAAAAAGGCTTACGTAACTATCACTTTTTTAGGCCATATGTGAGTGGAGTGCAACCTGACTTGAAAGTTGAGAGCTTCCCCTTTGCTCTCGGTTGCCTTTGGGTGATTTGTTTAGTTTGTTTCATTCTGCTGGACTGTGGATTTCTTTGTGAAGTACTCGAGTTGGATTTTTCTGCGACGCAAGATGTGACTTCATGCACGCTGACTGCTTGCCTCAGTCTCTCTCTCTGCTCCCCTAACAGACAGCAACAGCAGCTGAAGTTGGTTTAGAAATGGAGTCCGCAAACACAGAGATGGTAGGATAAAAATAATAAATGAAGCTGCACCTGGTTTAGGGTTTAAAGCTTTATTTTAACAAAAGTATGAGCTACATCAATCCAAACCACAAACAGTGAAGTTATGCCTTTGAAAGATACATTTGCAGGTGCACAGTATACGAGGCGTGCATATTAAGTTACATATCTTAAAACACCTAAAAAATAATCAAATGAGTTTGCAGACGGAGCTGAGAATAACAGAATAACTGATAGCATCTCCTTATGAGTCATTTTGTTTTGCAACGGTGGCTGCTGCACAATTTCTCACGAAGACGCTGCCCCCCTCCTCTTCTCTATTACACCACCCATCAAACTACCTGACTCAGGTACGCACACGCACAGGCATTCATGTGCTCAAGGCACACGTTGAGATACACAGATGAAGTGTGTCTTCTGCATCATGGCCAGGTGTCAACTGCAAAAGCACATTTTGAGGGTATAACAGTGATTACAGAGAACAATGTTACGTTTAACACACCAGCCAGTTTGTACAGAATTTAAATGTGTGCCTGAATGAAAACCAGTCATCACGGACACTTCTGAACAACAAGGGTTGATTGTTCCATTTGCTGTACTACTGTCATTTCTGTAAGGACAAAAACCTCACAGTGTTCAAATTCACAGGTTGCAAAATAAAAAAAAAGGTTCACGTCTAGAGTTTCTCAGAATCAAAAACGAAAATAACATAAAAGGAAATTTCGTCATTAAAAGACCTAAATGGTTTCCTTTTAGTGAAAAACCACACAAGCTTTGTAATAAGTGCATAAACAACAATACATCCTCAATGACTGAACAGTTTAAAAAGCAACAGTGTGGCTCCAGCTTACTAACTATTTTCACGATGTGTCACTTTTTCCTACATTGACAACTTATCTATATCTGGATTGCAAATGTGTTGTGCTCAAAAATTACAGTTCAAAGAAGGCTAAATCTCTCAGCATCAAAAGACATTAAGGCAAGTATATGATAATGACAATGATTTGAAAGTATTATTACCATTCTCACACCTATGTGTCCAAAACATGCCCAGAGCCAGCAGCCCGTTAGCTCAACTCAGCATAAAGACAGGAAATAGGCAGCAAACAACCAGCCAGGCTAGTCTAGGTTTAATGTTTTCAGTGGCTTACTTTAGTAATGTACATACGATAGTATCAAATTTGACAACTTGCTTGTTGGATCTGTCATACTCTTCCAAACTAAAGGACAAATGAAAAAAACTTTCAACCAAGCCTGTAATTGAATAATCCATCATCGTTATTTACATAGTAGCAGAGGTGAGTCTTGATCTGGTGCTCCCTGTACTGTTGACAGAGCCCTTCCTGAGAGCCATCCGGAGCCTGCTGCTGATGACGCCGTGTCTGTAAAGAGCTGAGAGCAGCTGGTTACGGAACTTCTGCCCAATGAAGGCGTACAGCACTGGATTCACTGCGCAGTGCATGAAGGCCAGCACTCGGGTCACGTCCAGCACCAATTCCACTCTGTAGCGCGTTTCGCATGACCCCTCTTTGATTGTTCCACCTTGTAGGAGTGTGTCAATCAGTACAGTTATGTTATACGGCAGCCAGCACAGAACAAATGCAAACACCACTGCCAGGATGACGCGTATGGCCTTGTGCTTTTGTTGATTGCGCGTGTGAGACAGCGTCACCAAGGTCCAGCCATAGCAGACCGTCATCACCACCAGTGGCAGGAAAAAGCCCATCGTGTGCCGCACAACACGTATGCCAACACGCCAGTGCTGACTGCTCTCACCAGTAATGTTCTCGTAGCAGATGGTCCGTTCCAAATCTATGGTGTCTATGCTCTGCTTCTGAATGATCACGGGTAAGGACAGCATTCCAGCCACCACCCACACCACACAGCACACCACTTTCACTATCAGGTGATTGGAGGACACGATACGTGTAGCTCTCACGATGGCGAAGTGGCGGTCCACACTGATGCATGCCAGCAGGAAGACGCCGCTGTATACTGACGCCTCCTGAAAACCTGACAGGACTTTGCACAGGAAGTTGCCGAAGATCCAACCAGACTGAGCATCGATACCCCAGAACGGGAGGGTGACGCTGAAGAGAATGTCTGCCATCGCCATGTGCATCAAGTAGATATCTGTGCTGGATCGACCTTTCTTCATGGAACAGACCACGTAGACGACTACACTGTTGCCCAGGATGCTTAAGACAAACACGATGATGTAGGTGATCATGATGCCCAAGCTGTTGAATTCAGGTGCAGTTACACGGCAAGGAGAAGACGATCCATCCTCATACTCAGGAAATGTATAATTGTTTAAGGTTTCAAGGAAGTCAGGGTCAAGGCCAGGTGTCAGCAGCTGAACAAAAACAGAATCATTACAGTTTGTACAAGACGCCGTAGAAGAAGCATCAGCAGCAGAGAAGATTCAGGGTTGCCCTTAATGGCACAATAGAGAAAAACTTTCAATTTAATAAAAAAAATACTGTGAAAGCTGCACTAGGTAGTTGGAGCTTCTGCACTTTTCACCCAGATTATCAGTATTTCTATAAACGCATGGCCACTAGTGGGGTATCTCTTGATACAGTGATGGGATTGGGCAGTATATTGATATTATATCAGTATTGTGATACTCAGCATTATAAAACGTACCCAAAGTCATACTTGAGTAAAAGTACAGATATTTTGTTAGAAATTAACTTGAATGAATGAGCACTTTAGTAAAAGTTAAATTAAAATAATAAGTGTACTTGAGTATGAAAACAACAAGTAAAAGGAAATTGTACATATATTTAAATTAAAGTAGATATTGTGTAATATGGGTTGATTATAATTATTGGCTTGTCTGATTATGCCAATACCTGATTTTCTTCCCATTTTTTGGATTGGACTCTGTGCTTCTTTTCTTTTAGTCAACTGCCAATAACTGCAGCGTTCAATCAGCATAGTTGCCTCAAAGATGTCCAACCAGCACATCGTTGCACATCACAAAGCTCACTAACAGGGTGCTGTTGTCATGATTCCTAAAACCCAGAAATCAGTACCGGGTCCATCTTCTCAAAGTCAGTGGGGTTTTTTGAATGGATTTTCAGTTAAATGCCTGAAATAAGGTCCGTGATTAACACAGGCTGAAGATATTTATACATTTTGTTCTACAACATTAAGGACATCATTAACTTTCCCACAATTTAATGATAAAACTCTTACGTGTCTTAAGAATAGCGGTTGCTAAAAAGTGGCTAAATGAGGCTGCAGAGATTGTCGTGGACATTAAACACCATCTGAGACTCATCTACTCACCAGTCCGTCTTTACAGCCCGACTCTAGCGTTGTTGTTAATGTGCATTCATGTGCTATCAGAATTATTGTAAAAATTACGCAGAAATGAACACAGACGAGTTAATTCATCCTGTCTCAAGTCCTGTCATGAGTTGAAGTTGAGACTCGAGTCAGCTTCTGTTGCTGTTCTGTCAGGTCAAGTTGCAAGTCATCAAAACAGCCCACTTCTCAACCATCATTCAAATAAATCCATATGAGAGTGATATTTTCTTATGTATATGGAAGTTTACTTAAAACTATTCAGTTCAAAGAAGATTTGTTGACTGCAGCACACTAACATCAGAAAAACATTATTTCTGGGTGATGAACTCAACAACATATAATTTCTCTGACTGATGATCAATTTCTTATATTCCTAAGTGCAGATTTAATAAGGAAAATTTTGATTTTCAATAGGAAATTGTCATCAAAGGTTGTTTTGAGATTAATATTAAAATTATGCATTGGTCTACAACAACATGAATACCTCAATTGCAACTTCAAAATAATATAAATTCAGGATTTCTACAGCTTACCTCTTTTCCTCCTCCTTCTTGATTGGTCAGAATCAAGCACTTTAAAAAGGTCAAGATCAAAAGGTGCCGCTCCATCCCTCCTTTCTTCAGGTGCACAGGTTAACAAAAGAAAGTATTGAGAGCGTTGATAAGCAGAGTGTGTCGGCTTTACTCAGACGTCCTTGTGTAATGTGTGTGCCAGTGTGAGCAAACTGTTCATCTTCAAGGGAAGTAAGCAGACCACAGATACAATCTGTCTGAAGCAATCTACATGAATAAGACTTCTTTCCAAACCTTCGCGCTTGATCTTGTGTCGACTGTGACAGAAAGTTGATCCTGCAGAGTGAAAAGCCGATATCGTAACAGTAAATTACATGATATGACTTGAGTTTGTTTAATTTTTGCTCTCTTCTAACATATCTGAACATGTCCAGCTATGAAATAAGCATCTGCCAATATAAAATACAAATGTGTCTTAATAGCAGGTACACCAGTTTCTCAAACTTGTTTTTCCTTTGCAGCATACTGGTAAAAAAAAGAAAACTGTATAAAACAACTGTAAAAACATGTTTCTATGATGTTTTTTTCAGATAAGGCTGGTATCTCACCGAAGCCAGCCTTATCAGAGTGATCAGTATCAGAAAGATTTTTTCAAAAAAGTTTCCACCGAAGTGCTGCCCTTTTCGTATTCTGTTGGTTTATCAACCCTTAGCAAAAAGTAGTATACTTGAAGTTCATTTTATTAAGTATGCTTGAGTATAAGTATAAGTATAGCAAGTATACTATGGACCATATACTTGTAGCATACTAGAAAGTATACTAATTTAATACTTCTTCGGACTAAATTGGAACATTTTAAGTTTATAAAAGTATACTTTAAGTATACTTTATAAGGTCATTTTAGTTTATTAACATGTAAGTTTATAACAGGGGTAATACCTCAATGTAAAGGTGTGTAGTGAAAAACATTTTTATTCTGCTAAATAAAATGTAAGTACAAGTCAATGACTTGATCTTATTCTGTACTTACATCAAGATATTGTAAGTATTAGCACTTCTAATATGATAAGTTCTAGCAAGAGATTCATCAGTTATTACCACACATGCCCACAGCTTAACAGACGGGAAGTCTCTCCCGGAAAACACCCCTTCACTCACGGTGCCAACATTTTTATCATCTTTGTTAATTCGACACAATTTAACCACATAACAAGGATGTGAATTAACTTGCAACCGTTTTACACATCATCTTATTCACAAACACATTCACGAACCATAATTACACCAACAACAACAGAATACCCAAGAGTCTTTGCGCCACAGTCCACAGTATACTAAAGTACAAGTATAAGCTTTAGTATTAAAGTATAAGTCTAAGTATTAATGTACTTAGTCTTAGACTATTCTTTATACTTTTCAGTATAAGCCAAGTATAGAAAGTATACAAAATGTAGTATATAAAAAGTACACTTCAAGTATACTGCCTCAATTTTAGTATAAGATTAGTATACTTGTAGTACACTTGAATAAACTACTTTTTGCTAAGGGAAGCCTTTGTTTTGTCGTCTTATTTCCAGTACAGGTGTTTTTCAGGCTTCTCTTTTGTAGGCTGGCATTCCACCGAGGTCAATCCTCGGACCTCTGCTTTATAACAATAATAGAATAAAAAACTTCTCAAGCTCATGACGAGTTGCGAGTGAGTGTCAGTGTTTGTGGTATGTGGTTATTGGGGTTTATCACTGTCTTGTGTATGTTTTTTCATCTCCTTTTTTCTGTTGTTGTTGTTACATTGTGCTAGATTTTATTAACCACACCTGTGGTTTGTTATATATTTCTCATGGATCTTCTCAAAGGCTCCATTAGCTACTTTATAGGATGGCATCAAACACATACTGTATGAATGAACCATCTTATTTCATTTTACACACACAGACTAGTGAAATTAAGTGCAACATGTTCAGGGGTGTCAATTCATTCCATGTACTCAAAGGTGCAATCACAAAACACTGACGTGAACGTTGTGGTATTTATGATATCTGCTTACTAAGTTTCATATTGCTCATAACCACACTTTCCTTTTTTTTTCTTCAGGTTGTTTTTTTCGACAACCGATCGAGGTCCTTTTTGGGTTGTGACAGACGTCAAAAAGCGGAACAATAAACATTAGACATTTGTTCTTCTTCTGTTGCTTCAGATATCATGACGCATGATTCAGTTTGACCAGTCTTTTAAACATTTAATCAGTGGGGCTGACTGGTAGCGAATTATGTTTTCACTGGATGAAATTACATTTTCATTTGTTCAATTGTCATTTTACAGTTCAGGTCACTAGTAAAAGTTGATTAGTTGTAATTTAGAAAAGAAAAAGAATAAAAACGTATCAAATATCAGTAAAATCAAGGGGCTGTTCTCTTATTTGTCCAGTGGATGGCAGCAGTAGCCTAGATCTGTCTGCTCACTGCAGACCCTCTCCATGACTTATAGAAATAAAACTAAGATGACAGATCTAAGTGTCCTGCTGAAAACACAAACACATGAAGTTCAGTCATCTTATTAGGAGTATGCTGTTTTTATAGCTTGTGAAAACGCTTGTTTCGTGTTTTCTGAGGCTCTGCAGGAGCTGCAGCTGAAAGAATAACTGATGATCATAATTTTCTTTTAAAAACAGTTAATCAAACTTCATTTTTTTCAGCCAAAATCAAAATGCAGTTAAAGTGCTTCATAAGTGATTGAAAAAACTTTATGGGATATTAAGAAAACAAAAATGGATTGAGAGAAAGATAGACAACAGGTAGAAACAAGCACAAAGACAAAATGCAAACACAAAATGTTAATGAAATTAAGTAGAATATGTAATTATAATCAGTACAATATAGATAAAACACAGTACATTTTAGATTACAGAAAGTCTACATAATAAACTAGAGGTGTGGAGTCTCCAAGGAAAAGATGCCATTGAGTTGCATCATGGGAAATGTAAGATCTAAAGTTTCTTGATTCATAGGGACAGTTCAGGGTATCTCGCTCTGATCTTATTTTTTCCTCCTGTCTCTTTTGAGACCCCCATCTTTAAACATTTACTGATAATCTACAGTAAATGTTTTAAAACAAATGTTCGATGTAAACAAATAGCAATATCGCAGTAATAATCATAGAAACATTAATAAAACCATGTTCGCAAAACCACCTACAATGAAGAAACAATAGATGACATTTAACACGTGCTGCAGCAGAATTAAATTAAATTGTGAACATCTAACTTAATCTTAAAGAACCGCCTAATCAGTTACTTATTGAAAAGTAGAAGACTTATCACATTTATTTTACTAAATACTCAGCAACAGAAGACGTAGCATACTCAGGGGATTTCATATCTCCTCTGAGCACAGAAATAATAACACAGAATATCAATCATCTTATCCAACTCCTGCCAACACAGCAAACCGCCTCCTGAAATATCAGAGTGATGGAGTGTCACTCGCATCAATCGTCTCTGACTTATGATTGGATTTTCACATTGTTTAATTACAACGTATTGAGCCTTTGTAAGATGGACTGTGTTTCTTTGAGCCTGTCGGACCGACACCGAGCAGGTTTATACCAGTTAAGTCTTTCCCACTGCATCGGGAATATCTCCACATGATCGGCATCCCGAGAAGGAAAAGTACTCGACCAAACATTAAAATGAACCCAGGGCAACATGTCTAAACAGTTGTTGGAACACTGTTGCAGGGTGATCATTAAAGAAAGAAAAAAAAACAATGCCGTCGCTCCATGAGGTATATTGTTGTTTGATCTTGTGTGTATAGAGTGGTGTAGTTTGTAGTCTTACAACTCAGAAATCAGTTTGCATTTATAGGAAAGTCTATGAACTTTTTAAAAATAGTTTTCAGTTAAATGCCTGTAATAACGTCTGTGGTCACCACAGTCTTAAGATATTCACCCGTTTTGTTCTACGACATGAAATACATCATTAAACATTCCACAATATAATGATAATAGCGCGCTTGCGTGTTGTAAAAATATTGAATGCCAACAAGTGGTTAAATGAGACTACAGATGTCTTCACAAACATTAAACGATATCGCAGCAAACATGGAGACTTATCGAATCACTTTAGTTACAAACTATTCCAACTCTGACTTTACAACTTGTACATTCATCAATTTAAGAACATGTATAGTATTTCTCTAGTAAGACACTTGGTGGTAGTGACGTTAAGCTCATGTGACCGTGTTATAATCTGATTATTGCCTAACATGAGCTTTTCACTTCTTGCGATTTAATTTATGCTTTGAAAATCACATTTGTGTTCACCTGTGAAGATTATCTTGCTGAACAAAATGTGTAAGTTTCATAAACTTTGTATAATCCACTGGTCTATGTGGAGGGAACCAGAGCGATGCTAACTTCTGTGTTAGAGAGATGGCTCTGAACATCAGTGTCAATGACAGCACCAACCCAAAGGAAATGTTTCCTGATATAGCCCTGCCCATGTCCATTTAAAGACTGTTGTCTTCGTCCATCTGTTGGAGCACAGGCTGCTCTAATCAGCACATTGTAGCCTGGTGGACTGGACAGAGGTCAAAAGTCAGTCCTTGTCTTTGAGCCACTCAACCGAGACATACAGTGGCTGTAAAATGAGATAAATGCTAGCACAGATAATTAAGCTCAAGGTTTGCTTCAGAAACAAATGGTCTCTTCCTTTTAAATGTTCTTTTTAAAATAAGTTATATTAGAGATATTTTATATATGCATCTAATTCATCGTCTTTGGAAATAGATTCACTGTATTACGCAGCATTGCAATTCGTGTCCGATTCAGGTATTTTCTTTCTAAAATTGAAGCTTGTTGGTCATCTTGGTACGACTGTAGGATGGAACAGTCGTACATGTTGTGTTCTCTACTGACTCTTTGGCTAAAGTGCTTCTGAAGATTTTGCACCCTCATTCTGGTGTGAGCTACAGGGACCCCCTAAACTTCAGAACTTGTACACTAAATGCACATTTCCTGTTACTGAACACTTGTAGATCCATTGTCTCCATTTAATTTACTGCTTGTTTTAAACCTGTTGCTTGCTTCTTTACGTAAAATGTTACGTAGTTTCTTTTAACCTTGTTGTTTGAAACTTTTTATGAAGATGTCTTAGCCAAGATTTTAAATTTCATTGGGAACATTCCTGGTAAAATAAAGACTGGTTAAACTTAAGAAATACTTCCTCAATGAATAAATCTGAGGGTGTGATGGTGTTACTTTTTCCTCTGTGAAGACACAACTTCAAGGAGATTAACTGAGGCACAGTAGAAGGCTGGGCTCCTCTTTGTTCCCTCTAACACCCAGTTAATGCTTCCAGGCATTTCACGATTGCTTAATTTAAAAAATGCCCAGTTCAGATCCAACAGGCAGAACATTACATTAATTATTCCTAATATGTTTCATTGAGTATCGATTGCAACATGCAGAGTTATATTACCACACAAACCAGACGTTTCTTGTCATTGGTCCTCCCTGCAGACTTTGTTTTCTTGAGTCCTGACAGTTTATTACTCAATGCAATCTCAAATGTTTGTTTTTTTGCTTTCACTGTTTGTTTTTTTTGTAAATGTGTGCACTGTGGATCCGTAGAGGTCACTTTCCACATCCCAAGATAAATGAATACCCATTACACAGCTTGTTATCAGAATTTAAATTTAAATTACTCAACGAAAATGTCTAAAATCTGTTTGCACTCAACAACTTTGAACCATTTAACGAAGACTATCCTGGGAAGACTTGTAAAAAGTCACTGTACACTAACTTTCCTTACACCAAACAGCACACAGACAAAATCAGTGATTAACCGGAGAACATATGAACACAAAGACGCATTTAGCAGCTAAAGAGACGCATATTTCAGTCAGGCATTGGTGGAGACTGTGTAAGAGAAGTTAACAGTTTCATCATTCATTCATTCCAATGTTTCTCTGATGCTTCTATCAAACTGTTTCCAGCAGTACTTTAAAGAATGTGTCCTTTAAAGGACTTAGACAGGCTCATATTCTGTTATTCTGTAATCTTTTCTCATAGTTTTCCTCCTGACAGAAGTTTAGTGAATGAATCTTAGAAGGAAGTATGTTAAGGAAAAGCACATGTTCTGTCTACATGTGTGTTCACAGTAATTTGACTTGCTGTAATGAGTTACTTCCACCCCTGAGTACGACTTGTAATCTAAACGTACCTGATCTGGCTTTCTCACTTTGAGTGACATCAAACAGTCAATCAGGGGACTGAGTTTAACTTCTTAATTAGCTGACATTGCAAACAACTGCAGTCACAGGTCACAGCTGTTGGTCTAAAACGGTGGATGTATTTTGATTATGCGCATGTTTGAAAGTAAAGACATGTGACGTGATGATGTTGTAAGCTGTGGATCGGTAGATCAGCAGAAATGAGTGTTTCCCTGCAGGACGACCAAAACTAAATTGTGCTACTGTTTGTTTTTTCGACGGTCACATGAGACGTTCTCATTATGTCTGTGGAGCCGGTGTGTATTTAAAGACACTTCAGCAGAGCAGGTGCATGTTGTCTGTCTGTTTTGTTTCAGCTAGAAAAGCTCACGCATGAAAGGAGATATTTAAGACTCCCCTGCTATTTGAGCACTTCAATCTACAGTGACTTTAAGAAAGACAATCCGGCACATAAACCAGCCTGTTTGCCTTTGGGACCACCCAGACAATCCTCCCATCTACCCGGCTGGCTCTGTTTACTTTAGGTTTTGTCAGCTTGATGGCCGGAGATTAGGTTGTGGACACACCGCTCAGAGGTCCTGGATGAGAAAACAGTAGCCAGACTGCTGCTTGCCAGTGAAGCACTTTATTACTGTTGCTACCTGCCTTTTTTTTTCCTATTGCAGCTCATCAGTTGTAGTTGAGGAATTCAGTATTGCAGTAAGTGACACTTCCTCAAACTTGATTCAAGCCTTTCTCCTTTAGTTCCTCATATTTTTAACCGACACTGAGCAACAGCTTAAGAGTGGTCTTTAAAAAATTGCTCCATAGATCATAAACTATGCTTCACATTTTGTGCCATGGAAAATTTTGAGGACATTTACAAGGGTGAGTACGTTTTGAAAAACGATGTCTGCATCCTTGGAAGTGTAAAAACTCTGACTCGGCACTTCATTTTAATGTCCACAGTGTGCAAAAATACATTCACATCCCTCTTTCTCTTCTTTTTTATCGAACAGGAAGCAGTGATAGACTGCCTTTACCCGATGGCTGGCCTGCCTTATGAATAAATCAGTTTATATAACCTGTTTAATGGAAATATAATACCTACCCAATCTTATGACATTTGGGGTAATCGTATCTTTGTTAAGATGGCTCCGCCTAACGCCTCGTTTCCACATATTTGTTTGTTTTGCATCTGAAATTACAGACATATTCCCTCAGTCAGCAATGCAAGGAAAAGCATTTTTGTTTTTAGAAATGTCACCACTAACTTGAGAAATAAGCTAATTTTCCTCATTTGCATATGCCCATGGAGCACTCTCGAAGCAAAAACAGGACCATTAAAGCTGCTGTAAGCGCAGTTTTAGCTAACGTCCTGTCCGTTTTGCAGTTAGCAATCCCCTCCCTCGACCTTACGGCACCACATGAAGGCGGAGCGGTAATCGCCAGCAAACACAAGGACCCTGCTCTCTGCAGGACCGTCTCTTGTTGGAGCTCTCTGTCCTGATTGGATAAAGTCAGCAGGGATACCAGCACATTGCTTTACTCTTTTTTTCTGCCTGCGCTGAGGGAGGAGAGGGAACTGAACTGGGTTACTGAACAAACTCTTCATAACAGCGATTACTGTTGGAATACGACCAATAAGTGAGGAAGTTGGCCTGCCAGGTGTTGTTTACTGGAATAAATGGACACAATGTTTCTTATATATACAAAAAAGAAATAACTTAATTTATTAACATAAGACAAAATTACAAAATGCCCAAATGATTAAGAATTCGTCAGCGTTTCACAAAGTTTGTAAAGTTTCTCTGAACACAACAACTCATAAAATGGAGCGATTTTATAAGCGCTACTTGCAAGTCATTGAGGGCTGGCTCTCATTTGCAATGTCGAGCAAAGAAAAATAAAACAAGTCGGCAAATACTGTGCATGAAAACATATTACAAGATCCAAAAACAGATCAGTTGACAGAGTTTCAAACACAGACAGTATGATTTAAGGAGCTGAACACACTCAAGGGGACTGAAGTATTTATTTTTTAAGGAGCTTTGTAAACTGTTCAGAGTGGTCAGAGCACAGAAAGAACTTTAACTTAAACATCTACCGCAATAAAATGACACTGATCCAAAAACATCACTAGGAGGAAACAATTTCTGCAGAACGACTTTACTTTGGATAACAAGCACACACTTTAACTTATGTAAGCTTTTTAATTAGTGCAGTAGTAGGAGGATCTGAATACTTCTTCAACCACTGGAATCAGAATTCACTTTATTGACCGAGCATGTTGACACATAGAAGGAATCTGGCTCACTGTGGATGTAAAAGGCAGATTCCATAGTGAGTCAGCATCTGGTGTCTGAAAACTATGTGCAGATTCTGTTTGGGACCATTCTTTTCTTGTGCCCTCTCAGTTCAGTACTTTCTTTCTTTTGCCTCAATCCTGCTTCTAACCAGATCTGTCTTTTCCTGTTTTACCAGTTAAAGATGCAGATACAGTGCTGAAGGCTTTTTCTGTCCACAAGTTTTGGAAAGCTGTAAAGTTCTCTCTTCTCATGCAAAGCTTTGTGAGAACGTAAGCCAAAACTGAGTGGAAAGACGATCTGTTTTTTATACGTTCGATGACATACGATGGGTCTTATTTTAACATCCAAACTCCTTTTTTCATTCAATAGAGGGCGTGTTCGAGGAGCCAGAGGCTTTGGGTTGGATTTCCTGGTTTATATTACATTCAGTATGCGTCACAACAACATGAACCACAGCATATATCCCAAAACCAAGTCTTAATCAAGGTCAACCGCTGTGCCATTTAGGATATTTTCGACCGTTCAAGCAAAGCCTTAAATAACACGCCTGTTCTCTCACACAGCAGGAAGGAGCCGTGGAAACGCTGTGCCAGCCCACACACTGGTGGTGTGTTGTTTGCCTGAAACAGGAGGAAGTCTGTGTGTTTGAGTGGCTGAGAAAGGCTCAAGCTATCTCGGTTTCACTGACAGAGTGACTCTTTTTGCCAACATGTAAGCTCCCCTTGAGACTTTGGCTGCAAGGTCCCTGAAAGCACCCTTTTATGGGTTTGTTTGCAATGTGACCAGTTCAGGTGACCCATGGGCCAAGCCAACGTAAGACAATAGGGAATTTGAAGCTTTAAATGATTTTATTCTTTTCTAAAGTTGTTCCCCTGGACATGTGATGTTTTTGTGAATTCAATTTAATCAAATTCTGTGTTTATTTAAGTATGAATTGAATGTTGACATATTTGATTAGGATTAAAGCTGCATTCAAGGACCTTTTAGCCTGGGCAGCAGATAAAGCTTTAAACACAACATTGCTTTGGTGAATGTTAGCAACATAAAGATTAGCTTCCATTTGGAGTCTTGTTACCGGTGACCTTAAAAAAAAACACTTAGTCCAACATTTCACTCTCCCTTTAGCTCCGTTTGGGCCATCAAACATCCTTTCAGCTGCTGGTTGCCCTCTGAGGCATCGAAAAAAGGTTAATGGTTTCCCATTGACTTTGCACTGAAAGGGGCTCTGTGGAACTTCTGTGTTGTGTTGGAAGCCGCTCGTTAGTTTATGTTTGCGGACTTCATTTTCTAAACCAACATTAGTTAGTGAGCAAAGTGAGGCACTGGCATGCATAGAGCTGGACAACAAGCAATGTGAGTTTACCAGGTAATGAGTGGTATGAGTGAGAACGTGAACGTTTTAAAGGCTGATCACACATGGAGCTGTTGTTTTTCTCCATGAGGGACCAAAGGGCCTTTTTTCTCCTCAGGAGCTCTTAGCAACCTGTTAGCATTTAACAGAAAAACAGAAGAGTTAAATCAATCAAAACGTTTCTACAGATTTTACGTAACACCTGATCAATAACTGATATCAATGTCCCATTCATGTTACATGCATTTATTTTAATTTCTATTGTAAGTTTACAAAACCTAGACCTTAAATTTAGCTTCCAATGTTCACAATCTTTGACATAATTGTCGGAGTCTTGAGATGCTCTGAACTGACCTGTGTGCTACAATCACAGTTTCTTATTTTTCAATCTCCAGTTGAACCTTGTAAAGCGTTGGCATGACGTAACTGTACCCTCTGCCTCTAAAACAAGTCATATCAGGTTCTTTGAACAACATGGGCGTCTCTCTTACTTCAGCAGTTATGTACAGTAAAGTAAAGTAATACCCGATGTGTCAGGTGATAGGGGAAAAAACAGCTGAACTTCACTCGACATTATAATAAAAAACAAGTTGGTCAGATTTAGCAGGGTGGGACGGCTGCTGGTGTTTGAGAAGTGTTTGGCATGCAAGCTATTGAGGATGAGAAGAATCGGGAAAATGAAAATGCGTAATTCACCCTGAGGAACACAATCAGAGCGTTGCATGCAGCTAGGGATGATGATACTAGGTGGGGCCAGTGAACTGACTGCACAAGCCACATCAATCTGACAGGTCACGAACAAATGTTTGTGCTCTCCACGAGCTAAAAAAAATACTCTGTATGCCTGTGGTCGAGTACATTATGTCGAACAATGATTGTGATGTTGACAGAGTGCGAATAAATCCCATAAGGCTGCAGTCAGAGGGCACGGAGAGGAACGGCCCGCTTCACAAAGACCGAGATTCATTCAGTGACCTGGAAACTTTATTCTTCGTTATCCAGTGGAACCAGTTCAACCCCTCCTCCTCCACCATAAACCAAATATTGACCTTTTATAAGAAGAATGCAGAACGCTACACGCCAGGCATGTGCAAGACCTACAGTGACACACCACTGACTATTGACACTGAGTTATACAGTGATAGACAAGAGATTAAGCACATCAAATATATAATTTAATGTATCAAACATTCAATTATAATGAGCTCTGAGTGAATGCATCCAGTGTATAAATGTCTGTGTCAGTATTTGGTGACTCAACAGCAGCTTTTGTCCGCAGTGCTCATGTGCTCCATGACCGAGCACAGAATACCTGTTTAACAGGAGGCTGCTGATGAGACATGTATCTTCAGTTATATTCCACCTCTTCATTGTCCGAGATGTTGGCCGCAACACCAATATCTTTGTCCCTCTATAATAGCATATGGGCAGTGAGTGCAACCCAGCAAAACAGGAGACAATAACCCTGCCTTTCACTCCCCGACACACTCGAGAGGCTTCTCGTCCCACAGAACAAAAAAAAAACGACTTGCTTCAGGATTTCTTTTCTTTTACACAACTCATGGGTTGCAAAGGGCAGCAGCGATTATTCCTCATCTCCTGACAAACTCTATTGAGAAATATTTTCATGTTTCCATGATGTAATAACCTTCTCCGCACATGTTGGGACACTTCATGGTGAGTTACCAACAGCAGACAGGTGGCAGAAAACAAAGCAGAATGAATCAGAGCTCAATATGAGGAGTTGTTTGTGTGCTTTTAACCAGACGAATGGATAGCGCAATGGGGTGGGACATGTTCGGTGTCCCGAGAGGGAAAACTCCCTTTTAGCCCAGAGAACATAGCTAGCTGTTAGCACTTAGCCATCTGGTTAGAGTCATGGATTTTAATATGTTGTTGGATTGTTTCACACAGACACTGTTCACACTGTTACTGTGTGTATACGGTTATTTGATGCGTCTTTCTAATGTGTGACAGGAGATATTTGGACCGTAGCCATTTTTCCCTCACCCGTATCAAAATGTTCATTGTCAGATCATCAAACAGATCTTTTTCAACAGTGATTTGTGGTTTATGAAGGCACAGACACGTGATGACATCTTGCTGATAAACAGACTCGTTTAACTGTCTGCTTTTGTTTGTTTTTAACTTACTGCAAGTTGTTGCGCCACGCTGATCTCCATTTTGTTTACGTCTGCTTCCCTTACGAAATCCTGTGAGAGAGATCACGTGTGAGTAAAAGGATATTATTTGCCTTTGGATACAAGTGAAGGAGAAGTAGCAGAACATAGAAATACTCAAGCAAAGAACAAGTACCTCTGAACTGCACTTACGATCTTGAGTTCTCTCCACCATTGCTTATTTACAGTCCACTGAGGACAGTACTGGGTTAGTGTGAGCTTTGTCTGACTGGAAGTAGCAACTAATCATCATCACTGTGAGGAATTCAGTCTACTTGGAAAAGACTATTTGTCAAGCAGTGAATAGCCGTTGTGGGTTCTTTCATGGCTCATGGATGGATATGAATAAAACCCCTACAGCTGTTTCGTTTCTTGGCTGGAAGAAAGCAGCGGAAAGTTCATAAATTCTTCTAGAGGACACAGCTGAAACTATAAATCTGTCGAAGTGTTTTAAGGAATAACTGTTCACCCCCTTTTTTTTTCAAATCAGACCAAAGTAAGGATTCACCAGACGGATTGATTATTTAAGTAGTGTAGACCGACTGTGTTAGTCAGCTGGTGAGACGTGGTTTGCTCATGTTGCTTAGACAGTTTGAAGTGTCATGGAACCGGCTTAGCGGCAGGGTTGTCTTTCATGTTCTGGTCCTGGAGCCAAAACCACCAGGCCCTCCCTTGGTTGGTGACCAGAAGTGACGTTAGAATGGAACATTTCAGCAAGTCTCTGATGATCACAGTTAGGCCTTAAGTTAAGCTCTTCAATATCAGAGCGTAAATAATGAATGACAAGGTTACAACAGCACTTATATTAGTTTACATGGTATTAAAGGATACCGCAGATACTTCTAACCAATATAACTGACGTACTGTAGATGTGTACCAATGTTCTGACTGGTTTTCACCCAGAAATTGGTAATTTGAATCATGTAGAGAAGCTGAAGACCCAGATGGTTTAGATTATGGCCCAGACCAGAGGTTTTTTCCAGCCATTTTTGACAATATTGAATTCAACCCACAGTGTTTAGTTTCTGGCACAAGCAACACATCTTTATTTCAGAACAACTGAACAGGTTGAATGCAGGCATCTCCCAAAACAACATGACCGTGGCAGCGTACCAGCAATAGCGTATCATCTTCGCCCCAACGGTTGAAGTTTGGAAAGGTTTTAGGGAACAAAACTACTTGGTTAGGTTTAGGAAAACAATGTGGTTTGGGTTAAAATCTCTATTCTGTAACTTTATTAAAAAATGTACCTACATTATGTAAGTAACTGTGTAAGTCTTCTTCGGTTATTCATTTGAAATAACTCACTGTCGAGGTCTAGTTTCACACTGGGCACAAACAGCGGTCTTCAGAAAGGAAGTCCCCCTTGTTTGACCCAACCATCCATCCCCGACCTCCTCCGCACTGTGCACTCTTTACACACTTTACACTCCTCCTCTGAAGCTGTAAACAATTACTACAGCTGCTAGAGGTCGCCGCCATAATAACCTGTTTTCGTAGTTGACCTATATGGTTGTTTTTCTGATGAAGCAGGTCGACCATTTGGCATCTCTCTGTCAAAAGAGGCCAAAAGACAAAAGTGTTGGATCACTGGAATTGTTGTCTTCATTGTTAGGAAACTAGCATTCCCAGTAAAAAGAATACTTTGCTGACTTCCTTCCTCATTCTATGACAGTTTCTTGGAAGTTAATGAAATGGAAATGAAACGCACTATTTCTTTGAATTGGATAATGAGGATTTCTCTGGGTTTAAGTGTTGTTGGAGAATTTAAGCAGTAGTTTTTACACATGTTCTTGCTGAATTGTTATATATCTTTAAAGCTCCTGATAATTGAGTTTTGAGTCTCATTACCAATTTGTCAAATACTGACACTTTAGAGTGTCAGACAGCAGTGACAACAACACTGGTGCATTGTACAATGTTCTGATGTAAGAGGAAACACATCCGTTGAAAAGCTGACTTGGCAGATAAAGTTGTTTTTTTTATTATACAAATCCACTGCAACTGATTACTGAGACTAATATCTGATTCTCAGGTCCACCAACATGACAAGTTACATGTTGTAATAGTAACATTTCCAACAGTGTGATTTTTGTAATGACAAAATCCTTCCTCCGGTCATCCATCCGTCTCTATGTGTCCTGTGTGTTAAATTAAAAAATGTAAACAATTCTGGATTCTTTTAGCATAATACACTGAGCTAAATTTTGGAAATTGACGACTGACTAACTCTAAAAGTGGAAGTGCTATTACTACTTCCACTTCATGTGTCCATAGTATAATGGGCAGACAGTTTCAATTTTATTTTTATATTAAAATTGATGCAGCATCTTTCAGATGTTCACTGCAGTCTCTTCTGGTCAAATAATCAAAGTCAAATAGAAACAGATACATAAAGGTTCTGGAGATAATGACAGACAAATAAAGATACAAACATTATGTAATATCAGCTGCGAGGGGGCGCCAATCACAAGAAAACAGAAGGTGCTTTAATCGTTGGATCATGGGAGTCTTCATTGTTAAAAAACTTCGACTGATGAAAATGTTCATGACTGAGGTAATATTTTAAAGTTTTGATACATTGCCGACTTCCTGCCTTGCTCTCAGACATACGATCTGATGTTTTCAGGGAAAGAATAGAAAAAAGTAACTAAATAAAAAGCACTGTTAGCTCGAGTTTGATTACAGAATTTTAAACATTTTGATGCAGTAATGTTGCATCTCTATCTCTATATCTGCTATCCTAAACTTTGGTGTTTTTTAGCTTTAGCTGTTTGCTGATTTTTGGCCCAAACTCTTTTGGATTCTCTCCATTCATGTTGTTTACCGTCACCAAACACAGCTGTGGCAGTTTCCCCACCAGTCCCATTAACGCTCAAAAGCAGTTCTCAAGAATGTTATCCTCGCTGCCCGCTGGGTATCTTGAGGTTCATAGTACAAGCTGAAAGGAAGCAGTTCGAGCAGCCAATGGGAAGCAGGTTTACAGACTCGGCACTATCCGTGTCTTTGTAAACAGTTTCCTCCAGTCAGGGCATAAAATGCCTGAGTCACCCGTACACAATGGACTGACAACAGGCTGCACACGCTGTGAAGAAACCCGACAAACACTTCCCATCCTCATCTAGAGGTCAATGTGACATTGTCCTAACTCGTGTCCTCATAAAGATTGGGCTATTTTTAACAAAGCTTCCTGACAAGAACTCTGTTTTGTTTCTCCCAACTGAGAATTATTTCTGCTTGACGAAACAATCTGCAAGTTTAGTTGAAAGAAAGTGATTTTCTTCGTAAATTTATGGGGAAATTTTTCCTTAATTGAATTAATAGTGCAAGTTAAAAACAAACAAACACGTAGATTTGATTAAAGGACTAGTTTTTGGTAATAATGAAGCTAGTGCCGCTATTAGCTTCATTCTGAGCTAAGCTAACTTGGCATAATCTTAATATTAACCATACATCTTAAACTCAGGAAGAAAGCAAAATAGAATGAAGTGGGATTTCTTCACAACTCAGGGTTTTAATCCGATCTTTCTATCACACCTACTATCCCCAAGGTCAGGACAGGACTCTGACGCTTGTGTTTGAGTTTGGGCTCAGATAAGAATCCCCTCAGGCAGTCGAGTAAATAACTATTCATGTACAAACACATTTAAATGCCCTTAAATGTGACCTCACCTGCAGGATTTAACATCTCAATGACATTTGCACGCATTGCTTGTTTGGTCCTGGTTTTCTTGTTTCCACGTGTGAAGGAGCAATGGGATGATAATGGGAGGATACCGCACTCGTTATTGTAATTTTTAACCCTTTGTTCAACTTCCTCAATCCCTCATTAGCCTGCGGATTCTGATCTGCACACATTGAGGGCGCACTCGTGTTACCATCGCTCACACATTGAAGGACCACCTACTCAACTGACATCTGCAGCAAAACAAGAAGAAGAAGAAGGAACAACAGGCCGAATGGACTGCATGCTGTAACGTTAATTATGTGTTTGGGCTCTCCTAACCCGCCATAATCCCCAGACTCCTTTACAAATCGTGCAACTTTGACAGCTGTTGAATATGGAAACATATTACAAACTTTGCGAAACTTAACTACGACAAATTAAAAATGATTCATGTCTTCTTGTTAATTCGGTTTTAAATGTAATACATCAAGTTGTTTCTATCCTTTTGAAACAACTTTGTCACAACTTAGCCAGTCGGTTGTCTAAAGTGTGTCTCTTGTCTTGTTCAATGATTGAACACACTTTTTCAAATGATTTCACCATTTACACGACATATATGAAAGAACAGACCATATTATTGAAGGTGTTAAACATGTTAAATTTGACAAATAAAGTCTACGTCTTTATCGTCTGCGGAGGAAGTCCACAGACTCCCTTAAGAGATCACTCCGTTTTGTGAGTTTTGGGGTTCGGAGAACTTAACTCTGTGAAACTCTGTCACAGACAAATTCTTAACTATTTGGGCCTTATTGTTAATTCAGCAAATGATTTACATGAAGATATCTCTTCATTTGTGAGTCCATCTGTTTCATCGCTGTGAGTGTTTATAGACCAGGGATGGTCACTTGAGACTCATGTCCACTCAGGATGGATTTTAATACCAAATGATACGCCTCATCAATCCAGTCACCACTCCTATCCTCCTCCAGCTGGTACGACTGTCTCCACAGACGACAAACTTTTCCAAAGAGACTAAGTCATCCCACTTCTTAAAACAAGCGTCATGGTGTGGGTCTGCGGCACACGATCACAGTCATTGTGAGTAATTTCGACCGTTACAAGAAAATGTGTAATATCTCACATGCAGCCCAAACTCGGAGTCTCCCAAAAGCCCAACGTTGACCCAGTGCGTAAACTGTGGTGTAACAAGAAGCTGTGAGACCTCTCATTTAATGACATCACCACTCAGAAATGAGAAGGCTGGGCCAGATGGAATAAACACATGTTCAGGACAAGAACCATGTCCAGTGTGTGAGGACTCCTTAATCAAGCTCAAGGCTTTGCAACATAATTCCCTCTTGCCAGTTAAGGTGTGATATGACTGATGACCGAGACAACACTAATATACGAGAACATTAGTGAGTTTCAAGTCAGTTTGGATTCATATTCAAATTATTCCTCTCTGAACTTGCTCAAGCATCCTAAAGTGATACTGGAGCTCAGCCTTCAGCCCGCATTGTCACGACTCCAAATCATCTTTTCCTCTGCAGTCTCTTAACTGCCGCTTTGATAGATTATCTCATTTTCCTGTCACCCAGAAGGAGGGGCCGTACATGCTGAATCAATGGTGATCTTAGCAGTTTCACTCAGTCCCATAACTCCTCTCTGTCCAACTTCACTCCTAGCAACATGGCTGCCAAGTCTTTTTACGCATTTGTGGCTCTTTGGCGCAGTCATGCTGACATCACTGGAGCAGCCTGTTTATGACAAAGAGGCCGAGGGGGTTTAATGGGACTGAATGAAGGGCAATTGCTTTTGTAGTTGGCTCGGCCTTTTTAACAAGTGCTAATAAGGTGGAATTTGTGGGAGAAAAAAGGGGAACGCTCTTCAGAGGCGTATTGTGTTCTTGACAAGACACAAGATTGGGTGTCACTGGAAAAGAGGGAAGGAGTTACAAAACCTCCAAACCAGATGCGGGCAGCTGGAGAGTGGAGTTACACATGGAGTCTGTTAGGGGAGAATATCCACACGCACAGACAGAGATAAGTGTGTGGGAGTCTGCTATAGCTAGTGTTAAAAACCATTTCCCTCAATTGCACAAGATTATCATTTTTGCAGTAATATTTTAAAGTGTTTTATGAACCATCAAACTACATGAATCAAAAGGGTTTGGTGCTCCTACTTTTCTGGGTCATTTTCCTGAATTAAAGTAAAAGCGGCTCATACAGAGGAAGGTTTTATGGGTGCTTACACCGCAAATGTAGGGAAGACTCTGCCAGCCAGAGATGTGTAGCAAGCAGCGGGGGCAGCGGGTCTCAGAGGCCATCCTCAATAACCACATTTCCTGCGCCTTGAAGTGTTTCCTCTCCCTCCTTTTAAAAGAGCTGCCTTTGCTCTTCGGCCTCAAGCATGTTTGCTCCCAGGCATCAAAGACCGCTCCTTTTCTTTTTCTTTTTTTTTTTCAAGTGTGAGGAGACTCTTGTTTCAATTTGTTTTGATGTCACACTGTAATTATGTAACTGAGGACTGAGGAGACCTCGGACGTCATTCAGTCGCCGCTCGGAGTTGAAGGAAAGGGTTGGGTTCAGAAATATTAAACTTCGGTATGTTCTGGTCGTGTCAGGGAAAAAAAGAAAGACTGAAAACTTGGAGAACAAACCAACAGAAGACGGGTGAGGGGGGCACCTCCAGCTAGCTGTGGTGGCTATGCTAACCACTATCTTGCTGAGCTGGGAGAAAATGAAATAAAGTGCTGGCTAAAGAAAGTTCAGGCCCTTATTAAAACAAAACAGCAGGCTGCGTTGGCGGGGACGTGTTGCTTGGCAGCTGCCAGCAGGACATACAATTAAATCCAGTAACGTCCAGTCCCATGAGTGGGAAGGTATATAGTAAAAGCCAGAGGTCTAGGATACTAAGAGACGGGACTTTATGAGTCTGGTAAACAATCACATTGGCTCAGTTTTTTTCATGTTGGGCTAACTTCAGTCTGAAAGAGTTTGAGGACAAAATCCACAGTCCTTTGTCCGGCTTATATGTCACTTAAGTGGAGTTCTAACATGAAATTCCATCTTCGTGTTACTATTTCTCCAATGCAGCTATAGGGAAGACCGAGGTAATATATCTATGATCTGTTAGCTTTGATTCACTGTATTATGGACATTTCGGATGAGAGGAAAGATGACAGCAACCAATACCTCTTTAAAAAGCATGTGCTCATATAAGTTATGTATCAACATCCAAGACTGAGTGGAAAAGCAGAACATTTGAGAACACTTGAAATGTCTAACCCTCCTTTCGAAATTAAGATTTTTGTGTCGACACAGATATGTGTTGAAATTGTCTCAAGGTCGTCTTTAAAATATCCAGCTGTCTAACGCTCACAAATAATGAAACTCAGTCTTGAATGATGTTCACTGGCTTGCAAGCCTACTCGCTGTTTTTACAGTTGTCTAAGGTGGAAAAGTTGGTGTTTCTTTACAAGCAGAATGTGACTGTGAGTTTTCTAATTCCTGTCTTTTCACAACGCTGTGCTCTGGACAAAGAACATTTTTAGGTTTGGGAAAGCATCATGATGTGGATTATAATACCTGTTTTGGTCGCTACAATCGCAGATGGAGATGGTCTGACTTCTTGTGAAAAGTAGCCTGTTTGGGTTGCAACAAAAATTATTGGAATATCGACAGGTCTCCTTAAAAAAACAGCCGGTATTGTCGCAACAAAAAAAATGAATTTAGCCTTGTTATAGGCTAAATTATAGGTTTAGCTTGTAGTAACACCCCGACCCCCTCCACCTCCTGCTTCGACAGGTGGCTAACAAGCATATCATGTGAACCTGATATGCCACGTTAACCTCTGACGTATCTGTTCTTTGCAGAAACATTAATTGCTAACATTATATCCTGGTGACTGAGCTGTAGTGCTCATCCAATTAATATGTGAAACAAACAAATAAAAGCTGTATTTCATCAGGCTGTTCGTGTGGTTTTCCATCATTTGAGGTTTGATGGCATTCATTTATTCTCTTCATCTTGTTGCATCTCTTCTTCTGCAATGATTTATAAGCACCAGCCTGGAGATTTAGCCCCAACAACTTCATATTTCATTGTACCCGACTCCTAATATTCACAGAAGACAGGTAGAAAAGGAAGGAAACCCATTTATTCACATTCTTCCTATTTCTACTTGAATCAAGCTGCAACTCATTATGATACTAAATGAATGGCTGCAGGCGCATCAAACCCTTTTAATGTGACGATCTGAGAGGTAACTTTTCTTCTTCTCTGTAACCCAGAAAACAAAACAAACCTGAGCCACCTGTTCTGTCGAGACACACAGGAGCTGTTGTTTTTGGGACGGAAGCGCGGGACAAGATAATCATCTCTGGATCCCGCCATCGTTATACACCCAGCCCCCGATACCCTCACCACCACCATCTGCTACGGGGGTAGGGCTGTCTGTTTCCATGGTAACTCTGTACCCCTCCTCCCTAGAAGCACTGAGGTTTCTTTTGTGTGTCCCACGTGCAGTCTGTTTCAACTGTACCCACCCGTGCTGCTGAGGGGTGCTGGTGTTGACTGCATGACTGACACAAGCGGTTTCGCAACAGGATCTGCACCCAACAGATAGCAGGTTTTTTTGTACACTACCACAGTCTTGGGTTCTTTTGGGGATTACAACACTGGAAAGGAGACTAAAGATTTAAAACTAAACCAAGGAGCCTCACTGTCTGAGAACATCGGTCCCCCTCCCCCATGCAAAACAAGGTGACCTTGCAAATTAAGCCCACCCAGCCCCCTTTTGCCCCTTGCCTAGTCACCCTGTCCCCCTATGCAGACTGTCACAGAAGTGGGGTGATAGGCAGGAAAAAGGAAGAGCAAGCAGTAAACCAGCAAGGAATGAGCAGTAAACCCGCTGGAGGAATGTCTTCAAGTGCCTTCGATTTCAAAATGCAGCGAACTTGAAGGAGCACTTCGTGAGATGTGGCCTGAGTTTTACCTTTATCAACAGAGTGTGAAGAAGCGTGGACACTAAAGTAAGCGTGCTAACGAGTGAGTCCACAAGTTTCAGCTGAACAAAAAGCTGATTTAATGGCATAAAATGTCAAGAAATCAAATACTAAAATACTCATTACCAAACACAAAAATACAATCATTAAGTTTCTGAATCCAAACTTCTCTCTTCTAATGAATCTTCTAAATTATTTAAAACACACTTCCGTCAAACTCTAGTAAATAAAACCAGGCTCGGTTTGTAAAATAAATCCTTGATTGACCAATTAAGATGTGAAAATATTCTCGCTCTATATGCTGTTTTCACCTGCTGCTGGTGCCCGACTCTCGCTCTCCTTCACTGCTACACACCTCTCCCGTCCTCGCCTGCAATGTCTTCTTCGGATCATAGTCCTGGTCTGAGCTGCTGTAAATCACCTCTGTCACCTCTCTTCAATCTGACTTCCGTCGGTCTTAGAGACCCATCTCAACATCTAGCCATGCTCCTCAAATGGTCCCATTTCCCAAGTTGGGAAGACAATCTGTGTGGACACCAAAATGGTCTGAACAACATGCTGACAGCTGTAAATCAGTATTTTAGTGACAAGGAAGCATAAAGGAAACAATACAATGACTGTAAAATACATGACTTTAATAAAAGTTTCTTACCATGAACCCAACGTTTACTTTCGTCCACCATGTTTCAGCCTCATATGGTGTCAATTCGGCCAAAACTGTCTGAGTTGTTTTTCCAACTTGAGAGGGCATTCACGTGAATTGCCCCATTCGGAAAAAATGGTTTGTACAATAATTCCAACAGCACATGAACAAACGCTCGGGGCAAACTGTAATGCAAAAAGACTCCATGGCTCATTGAGCCATGAGCTAATTAGCTAACAGTAGCTAGCTACAGCCAAGGACAGCTAGCAAAGAGCAGCAGATTATGTTTATGGAGCCATCTTCAAATTCTGGCCATGTTTTACAGATTACATCTTGAATTGCTTAAAAAAAAAGACATCAAAGTATTTTTTTATGAGTGATCAATAATATTTACTTTCATCGTTGCACTCATTTGATATATTAACATGTATTTTTGATCTCATCTCACCTCGAAACATAAAACTTCAAATCACTCTTGTAGATACAGTGAGGACTGATGGTGTTTGGAGCACATTTCTAGATAATTAATAAATGTCAGACTCTTGTGGTTTTTAAAAATACAGACTTCCAAAATGAGTTTTTTTCATAAGCCATTTGTGGTCTCAGTAATTACATAGACTCTCCTTGGCATGCACGCCGCAAACACCTCTGTTTATTAGATACATATGTGACTGTAGGTGTGATAAATGTTGATCATAAAAACATGCTCACAGGCCTCAAAGCATATTTTACTGGTCGTGCTGTTTTATTCTGTTGTCCAAACTCCTCTCTATCAGTGACAGTCAGTCCAATCCTTCTGTACGTGTGTTGCTTTGAGGTTAAGTCGAACTGAGTCAGTCTGATCTGAGGCACAACCTTATTAGGCATTATTTTGGATACTCCTAAACAACACACAGATGGAACGCATTAGTCTTGCTGGCAGGAAACTCAACTTCCCTGTGGTACTGTGAATTAAAAAAGTAACAGTGCAGGCTGAACTGAAGTTCTCTTATTAGGTATAATATCCTCACAGGTGCAGTCAGATCTGCCACCTGAACATTATCTTTGTCTTCTTCATAAAGGGTCTCATTTACATAACTATGGACGGCGGAACAAAAGGAATTGTGAAGAATAAATAATGACCAATAATATAAAAAAACTTTAACAACTGACAGCCAGGCTGCAGGAGAAAGGAATTCCTTTCTGTCCCGCAGCGAAGTCCCGGCTGGTCATTTTTCAAAAGTCATGTTGGACGGTTGCCAGGTTAACTTGTGCTAATGCCAATAACATAATAAAATGAGTAGCGCCCTGTGCATTTTCCTGGGAGTGTTGGCAGGGAGACCGCCTGAAGAATGCGAGTTAAAGAGATTAAAACCAGCGTGCAGCGAGCATTTCTGCTACCTCAGATACCCCAGTATGACTGTAGCACTGGGTGCTGTGTGTTAAAGGGACAGTTCACCTCAAAATAAGAAAAGCATTTCCTTTTAACCTGTAGTGAGAGATGTTCACCTTGAATATGTTGAAACAAGGTGGCACCCAGCTCGTGGTGCTCATATAAAAATCTCAATAGCAATGTCCCAAAATCAACATATCTTGTTGCGAGCAGTTTCATGGAGGATCTATTTCCTTCCACCTAACAACAACTGTCAAGACGACGTGGAAGGAAGCGTTCATCTAATCATGGACGAGAAGCTTGTTCTCATGACGGTACGGCCTGTAAACATTCATGGCGTCCTCCTCGGCTGAGCTGTAACATTAGCTAGATAAGTTAGCTTGTATGCCCCCACAAACACCTGTTAACATCTGGACTTTGTCTTTAATTTCAGTTGGTGAAATCAGCATTCACTGCTGCGTCAAAGGAGCTGCAGGAATGTTTATATTCGGGTCATGATTTCTCCTGGTGAGTTTATCAAATATCACTTTTGGCGCTTTGAGTCGAGTGATATTTACTTCTGTTACATTAAAGAGACGGCAGACATCTCTCCCAAAAGTGGCGACTCACACCAAAGGGCAATCTAGATGGCTTCAGGTAAGAGGAAAATATGTGTTTGTGTTTTGGGGTGAACTGTCCTTCTAAGAGAGGAAGGAAGTCCCTTGTGATGAGCGCACACACCATCTCCTCCAAAGGGGTAGCTGAGGAAACACAAGCACAGCTGTCAGCGGCTGAGATCCGGAAGAGAAAGCCATATTTTTTCCATCCTCTTGGCCTTCTCAAGCATTTCAGCTCCTTCTGCTGACAAAGGAGCTGATCATGAGTGCTTGAAGGGGAACATTATGGCTGTTCCTAGCAGAACTTGCACAAGCGGTCAGGCACAAAACCAGTTAAAGGCAGACTCTTTCATCAAAAGTGTGCCTGTGTGTGTGTGTGTTTGTGTGTGTGTGTGTGTGTGTGTGTGGCAGGAAAGCAAACATCACAAGGGGGATGATTCACGGTGGGTCAGGTTCTGAAAACAAAACAAAGAGGGCAACTCTTGAGCAAAGCCCTTTCACCTCTTCCGAAATGTTGCGACATCATATCCGTGGGCCCGCCACCGCCGAGAAAAACACGTCTGTTAGCAATAAGTCATAAAGAACGGCCCGTCCGGACACGCTTTGTCTTGCGGTGAAACGTAAAGGGGGGAAAAAAAGCAGCAACACTCGAGTTGTGTTAGAAACCGTATCCACGGCAATGTGGCTGAATCATAAAATGCTATTTGTGTGTGTTTTTTTTATAGAAAACTCTGAGGCCCACGCTGAAAGACCACAACAATAGGATGGATGTTGAGGTCGCCTCTATTGGGTAATCGTGGCAGCTGCTTTGAGCCGGATCGTATGTCAAACATCAGGATGATAAAAAAAGACTTGGAGGGAACTGAAAAAGCAGCGTTGGGTTCAAGAGGGCTATTACAGTACAGCAACAAAGGGAACAGTGTTCTTTATAAGTACAGATGAGCTATCTTGGTGGCGTTCGGGCGTATGAAGGGAAAACCATGCCTTTTTCATCCTCATTCAAAACAAGCTCAAGATCCCGACCAGGAATAACTGCACACACAGCGAATACATTGTGTGTTAGCAACAAGAGAGCTAACTCGAGCTCATGGGCCGAAGGCAGCACGAGGCTCGGTCTCCAGATTATCTCCCTCTGTCGTTTGGACTGTGGTTTACCAGGGCACCCCACTTTGCGCCCTATGAATAAAAGCATGCTTGTGGCTCACAATAGAGCCTCGCTGCTCCCCAAGAAGGGGGAAGGGCTTTGCATTCCTCCACTGACCTCCTGTTTGCAGCAGATATTAAACAATAACTGCTGCCTGTAATAACGTGCCGTTGCCAGGAAAATCAAAAAAAGGAACAGAGCAGAGCAGTACATGCAGCGATACGTGAAGATAGATTTTTTTTTTTCTCATTCGGAGAGGAAGGCGGGTGAGCAATGAAGGACTGGCATTCGGGGAGATCCGGGGCAGAGCAGTGTGATCGTTTCATTTGAGCGATGACCTCGGGAGACCGATGCTGACTGGATGCCTGCAGTATTTAATCTGGGTAACCGCACATATCTCATTGAAGTCACTCCTCTGGGGAAAGTGCAGCGTAAGCCTACTGGAAATTCAGCTGCTTAAAGGGACGTCTCACCTCTGATTGAGTGTAAGACTGATGCCAGGCTGCAGGTGATGTTTTTTTAGTCCTCACGGCGTTGAGGTCAGATGACTGAACATTTCTGCAAACCACTGACATGCTGAATGTCTTTGTTTCACTCACATCATATCAACATTTCTGCCATAAAGTGATGGGGGGGTGCAGACGTCACGTGCACGAGCCGGGTAACCTGAGGACAGGTGGCGAGATGGCTGCCGAGCACCCAAGTCCTGTTTGACACGGCCTCAAGACAACTGTTGGCAGCCATTTTCTGCCGACGAAAAGCAGGTAGTCTCTAGTGGGATCTCTGGAAATGTGCAGCCATCTTTGAGGCAATAAAAGTGTGTGTTTTTTACAGAGCTGTCAGAAAATACGTTGTGTTTTTGGCAACAAAAACAGGTTTGAGATATCTTGCAGCCGTCTTTCTGATGATAAAAAAATGTAATTTTTCATCGAGACAACGACATCAGCCTTCTTTCTGGCAACAAAAGCTGTTTTTTTTCTTTTAAGCACAACCTGGGGACATCGTGCGGCCATGTTTCTGGTGATAAAAGCGGATATTTTATAGCGAGACGTCTCAAAATCTTGCTGCCGTCTCTCTGCAGACAGTTGCAAGTATTTTTCTGCATGATGTCGGAGACAAAATTGAGTATTCTTTAGTCTGATGTCAGTTTACAGCCATCTTTCTGAAAAACAAGAGCGGGTATGTTTTAACATGACTGCTGGGACATTTTGCAGCCGTCTTTTTAGGGAAGCAGGTATTTGTTTTTGCGTGATGTTGCCAACAAAAGTGGGTAGTTTTTTGACCAATGTGAGGATATTTTGCAGCTCTTTCTTGTGACAAAAGCGGGCATTTTTTAGTTAGACTTCAAGACCTTTTGCAGCCATCTTCCTGGGCAACAAAAGAAGGTAACTTGTAGGCCGATGTGAGCAGATTTTGCAGCTCTTTCTGGTAACAAAAGCAGATATTTTTTTTGTGTGATTCTGGCCACAGCAGTTGTTCTTTCAAAGCAAGACAACGGACCATGTTGCTGCCTTCTTTATTGCGACAACAGCAGCTATTTTTCTGGCAACAACACTATTCATTCCAACTCAAACCATTATACTCCTCTAACTCTAACCAAGTGATTTCACAGCGTTGCCAGAGCATAAATTTGAAATGTAGGGATTCAGCCTCCGTGGGTTTGCAGAAACAAGCCAACATTTACTATGGAGATCGGGTTTGATTTGTGTCACTACGGCTCCAGGCTCCCCTTTTAACGCCCCCGACTGTAAACCCTGGCTTAAAAATAGCATAAACCCCACTTTTGTCCTCTGGTAATGATCGTTATTTAGTGTCAGATGCAGCCTCAAGAAGACGCTGAGAGCGGGGTGGGTGGGGGGGTGAGGATAGCCACGTGCGACCCTGGTCAAAGAAAGTGTGACATGGAGGAAGGGGCCTCAAATGGCAACAACTTCCGAATATCTGCGTCAGCAGGAAGAAGTGGACTCCCTGTCAGTGAGGCTGCGTTTTGTTCCACATCCTCCGCTGAAACAAGGGTGAAGCTGCCTCACCGACAATTCAAGAAAACAGCTCTTGTTGTGTGTTGTGGAGGCTGTTAAATGTTCACCTACAGCTCGAAGACACGAGGCCTTAATGACACATCGGCAGGTTGTGACATGAAGCACCGCCGGAGGTGTTCTGTTTGTTCTGCTGCCAGAAATCAAAACTTCACATTGTTTGAAAGTTAAATTCAGAAGCATGTTTTTTTTCCCTCAGCATCTCATCTTCATCTATATCTATATCTATATCTATATCTATATATATATGTAGAAATATATAGATATATATATATCTCCCCCTATATAGATATATATAGATATACATATATATATACATCTCCCCCTATATAGATATATATATAGATATATATAGGGCTCCAGAGTTTATTCTCCCCGTTGAGTGCAGGGTAAAGTTAAAGCCGAGCAGGGATTGCATCAGGAATGCTGGCAGTTGATCGTTTTCCTGCACTCTGCGCAGACAGGGGGTGGGGTGCCCGGCTGAAACTGGGAGGAGAAAAGAGGGGGGGATTTGGGAATATCATTCTTTGTCCTCACCCCGCAGCACAACACACGGCCGGAGACGAGGCTCCTCGCGAAAGGGAAGGAAAACTGGATGGCTTGATATTAGATGAGGCGGGAGGGCTTTTGTTTTTTTTGAACCAAGAGAGAAACGAAGGACGAGGCGACAACTTTGAAGGAGACGTCCGGGGGACAAAGCGAGCAGAGGACCCTTTAAAAAAAAAAAAAATCACAACTGAAGGTAAATGAACCGCACAAACGCATCGCGGTAACGCAGCATCACGCAGCTTGTTTTTCTTCTTCTTCCCTCGGCTGAAGTTAGAGCTTCAACTTAAAGGGAAGGTGAGTTGTTGTTTTTTAAGCATGTGATTGAATTAAAACGCTTCTTACAACGTGTGTGCACGGAGGCAGGGCTGCGTGCGTGTATTGTTTGGAGGCTAACTTGGAAGTTTACGCGCACAGGCTGGCGCTAATTAACGCAGCCCGGGTCAGATTAGGCGCATTGTGCGGGGCTGGTTGTGATTCGCGGTCACCTGGAGCACGTTTTGCGCCACCGTTTCCCGTGTTAACGCAGCCGGTGTGCGGAGTATTTGGGCTGTTTTTTATGGGTCATCTTGGCGGTGTCGACTGGATTTGGTGATGGAGGAGCGCGCACGGATGTTTTTTTTTTTTTCTTCTCCCCTCTCAGCTGCTCCCCCGAATAAAACCTCACATTCAGAGGCGAAGCTCGGCTGCATCGATGAGTTTACAAGCTTAACAAAAAGTTAATTTGTTTTTTTAATTAAAGATGTGGTGTAAACGGGTCCTCCGTTATCTTAAGAAACCGTCCGTTTGTGGTTTGGGGAGCATGCGCAGCGCCAGCGCGGTGACGTTGTCCCGCTTGGCACGAGGAGGATTTTTTTTTCCTCCTCTTCCCTCTCGTGCTCCTCGTGCTAAGTGGATTAGTTTTCTATTTCACATTATAGTCCTCAAACAATTAGAGGACTCTGACAGAGCCGCACCACGCGTCTCCTCTCAGGTCTTTTAAATTCACATGTTCTGCTTTAAATCCAACACCAGACACACCAACGTGCGTGTGTCCAGCTTAGTCATTGGGAGGACAGATGAAAAATGAGTTTCGACGCTCAGTGACTCCTCATTTTGACTCACAAGCTGGTTATTCTAGTCTTTTTTTTTTTTTTCTTTTTCCTCCCCGAGCTCAGGGCCTCTAACAGCGTCAGGGCTTTGGGGTTAGAGGAGGAGGGAGAACCATAACTAGTCTCCCAGATGTGAGGGCCACAAAAGCCCCTCTGTTCTGCAGGGCTCCAGTCACTGCTGAGTCTCTGCTGCTTTACTTTCCTTCAGACTTGGAAGCAGGCTGTTTTTTTTTTTTTTTTCCCCTCCCTGAAGTGCCACAGATGCATTACTGAATGAGCCAGGGATATGGGTACATATGTGCAATAAGAGTGAAGTGAAATGTGTTGCAACATAATTCAGATGTCAGAATAAACGGGTGAAACACTAAATTATCTCCAACTGATTCGGAGTGGTGCATATTGAACTAGGCCGCCTCAGTAAGAGATACGCCATGAAATTGACCTGTGGTGAAGATTTATAGAGTAAAAAGTTAGTTTTTCTGACCACAGACCAGCAACTTATCTGGGAATACACGTGCCTCAAGATGTTACCATTTGAAAAATAAAAGCCTGCAATCTGTTTGAGGTCGTACGCACAGCCGAAGACTAACACATCCAAGATTTTCTCTGGATGAGACGCCACTAAAGTTTAGCGAAAGAAAAGTTAGCATTCCTAAATTTCGGGTTCCCTGATCTTTTTAAAGTTTCTTTTGAACAGGTTTTTCGTTTAAATGTCCAAAAGTAAGGTGCGTCGTCAATGCAAGTGCTGAAGAGTTTCAGGTTTTGCTCTACGACATGAGACGCCCCATGTTTCGAAACTACAGCGCGTTGACGTGCCGCAGTAACAGAGGGTTGCTAACAAGTGGCTAAAAGTCACTTTTACGTCAGCGGGCGATGACTGAGGTGTGTAGCATCTACATCTATGGCAGAAAAAACAAAGAAGCATTCATGAAAACTTTCTGACGCTCCACATTAAAACAAAACTCTTTGCATGCCAAACACATTTGCAGTGTTAGTGTAGTTAGTCTGAAGGCCTGAGGGGGGCGACAGAAGTTCCACACTGCAAAGTTTAAGGCTGAAACCTGTAACGTTCCACCAAGCCCCTTTTCTTTGTTCTGTGGTTTTAGCGGCACAATCCTCACAAAGTGTCTTGTTTTTGGTCAGAACATTTGGAAAAATCAAGAAGAGCTGCAAGATCGAATAATATTATTTCTACTCAAGTTAAGCCGGCGGCTAAACCGGACTTTAGTTGGCAAAGCGCTCTAGTAGAAGATCTGTGTAATTCGAACTTCTCTTTTTGGCTTCATGCACCACAGAGCAGCTTTAATAGGAATGAACAGGACTCCGCCTCTAGTGTTGTATCCAGTTCTCAGTGTATTTTCATGCTGTCCACACATTGTGGCCCTCAGTGCCTGGAAAAGTCCTCGAAATTATGATTTTAAATGGCGTCTCCTTGTGTTTGACTGAAGGAAAGGTGTCTTCAACTGACCAGCTGACGAAACCTAATTTCATGTCATGAAGTTATATGTTGTGGTTAAGTGGAGTTCAAACACGGCATGCACGCTCAACCTGCCAATTTTTTTTTTTTTGAGTCAGCCATTGACTTAAAGGGCTAGCTAAGGTCTTTCATCTGCCAATCTTGTTGCGTTCATTTCACTTAATTGTTTGAAAGTCACCTCAGCTACCCTGTGACGTCTCAGGTTTGATTGACTTTGTTTACACTGTCAGAAAGAGGCAGTGTACAGAACATTACAACACACATGGCTGGCTAAGATATCAGCTTCAAGTTTAAATAGTTTTTTGTCTGATTAGCTGCCTTTCTGCAGGGGAATGACACAAACGCCTGCATGTGCAGCAGTGGTTTTCCTTCGACATGGATGTCGGCCGTGACAGTAGCTGGGGGGCAAATCCTAACCCTTAACCTAGATAACGAGCAGCGGTGTGTGGCGTTGACTTCTATTATATAAGTGCCTCTTGCAGCCTGACAGAAGAGCAGTGTCGCTCTAATTTAAGGTAACTGATAGACAGCTCATGACCTTTTGATTTCCTACGTTTAAGTCTTTGCGTCGGTGCCAAACAGTCCTCCCTTGGAAACCACATGCCTCCGCTGCGTAGAGGCATGTCAGTTATCTAGAGCCGTCACGCTGTTGTTCAGGTGTAGGCGCCGGATGCAGGAGCAGACACGCAGCACTGCAGAAAGCCACAGATGAAGGTTAACGATGACTGCAGTCACGGTGAGGAGTAAATAAGCGAACATCATAAAAGCAGTGACTCAACAGAGAACTTGGAAGAGGAGAATTAGAGCTCTGTTTCACTTCATATCTACATTGCCGTTTGGAGACGGTGCGTTCAATCAATTCCTTAGACTAATAGATATTCTCATGCTATCTCTTGCCCTCCTCTCCCTCTCTGTTTTTGCATGTAAACACACAGATTACAAGCAGAATTTGAACTCTTAATCACCACAGACCAATAAATCAATGATCTCCTCAAAGAGTCTGATGGAGCAGATACAGGATCAATCATGAAAGTGAGTTCTCTCTTACAGCTTACATTCTCCAGATTGTTGTTGGAGCTGCTTCTGCACAATGGAAACATTTGCATTTTATTCCAACTCTTTGTTTATCTAAGGATGTCATGTCTATACAGTGCTCCCGTTCACACCCAGGGAGTCACCCAGTAGAAACTGGTCTTACTAGGTATCTCCACTGGAGTGTGTTGGAAGTGGTGTGTCATCTGTAATGATCCTACTCTGTTACGGGATTGTCTGAGAGTATGTTGGTCACTTTTTCTCTATAATATAATAACATTTTTTAGGTTGTACATTCCTTTTTATAAAACTTGCAAATTGTTCAGTTACGGAACGACTCTTCATTTGATTTGTCAATTGAAACATTCAATTTTAATTTTGGGTTGTCCACCACATCTGGAAGAATATAACTGCTCTGCCACCTCTGGATTAGTGTACAGTTAGTGGATGTGTAGGTCTTTTATGGGATGGAATAGAATAACTTCATTGTCCAGCTGAAGCAGGACATTTTTTCGTTGACATTAACAGAAAAATACCCCACATTGACAAACCAAAGATCTCTCAATTTGACCACAGTCGGGGGAATTCATACCCATTTTGTTCATCTTGCACTCATATTTAAGTTGATTGTAGTTGATGGACCACATTAATTCCTTTGGGATTGAAGAACCCTCGTAGATCTTTTTAGAAAATAAGAAGACCCAATTTTGTGGTCTGAATATGATCACTATAAATAAGACTTTCGTCCAAGTCCTGCGACTGACAGAAGAAGGCGTCTTCATGTCCAGAGCTCCTCTGCACTGTGTGCTTCCATGTGCATTACAGAGTTGAACACTGTCCTCTTCTTGCAGGATTTTTCCTACCATTCACAAAGGTTAGATGAGTCATCCAAGCCAGTTTGGGCACCGCTCATAGCCTGGCTATCCAACATTTGTGGCACTGACCGAATTTCCTCAATACTCCTGTGTATAGAACAATGTCTTTCATTTGATTTACAAGTTTCAGTCTCTCGGGAGTTAATCTCTTCGCCGTCAGTGAGCCAGTAAGCATGCCGTATGCTTGTTGTGCCAGGATCTAATAGTGCTGGTGTAAAGCTGCATCTCAAGTCTTTATCATGAGGCTTTTTGTGTGTTTGTTTAATATATGCTCAAACTTCTCCAACTTTTTGTACACATGGAACGGTCCGAAATGTTGTGAAATTGTGTTCCATTAAACGAGGGAAAAGGCTGCTTTTCATATTAACATTGATAGTGCAGTCAGTGGGTTGAAGTTTAGGTTCTGTACTTTTCTGTCATTTTGATTAAATGCATTGGATTTCATCTGGATTTAATGGATTTAGAGTTGCACAAAGCAAACGTTTTAAAGTAGCTGCCGTTGAAACAGGGAAAAGACAAGAATCGCCCCTAATCTTCCTCAATTTTTGAATTTACTGGCCTTTAAAATAAGTAGTTTTTTGTTTGACAATGTGGCTCATAATTTGGTTTTAAGCATGTTTGTTTCCTTTTCTAGGATTGCAACTTGATTAAAAAATTACAGCTTGGTTGATTTGTGTCTATATTGCAAAGTTTTTGCATCACCCGTATTCACTGTATGTGTATGAAGCATAGTTGGTTTTGGTTTTTGACTTCTACCAGTTTGACTGGCCAGGGAGGAAGATTAAGAGATTAGAAGATTGAACCAGACTACCAGTAAAAATGTATTGTTAGGAATACTTGTACCATCTTGTGCACCGGAGGGACAAGAATTCCCAGAATTAGCGATCGCCTCCTTGATACCCTCCTTAATCTGATGCAATTCTTTCAGCAGCTGCTACTAGAAGGAATCTGCAAATTCTAAGACTCCACACAGTGACTCCAGTCTTTGCTTCTAATGGCCCCTCATGAGTAAAGACGGAATGAAAGTACTGAAACGGGTCTGAAGTCGAGAGTTGGAATGGTATAATCTTTTCCAAGTCACAATAAACACTCTTTTGAAGCTAACCTTCTTATGGCAGGCCTGGTGGTTTATAGAAGCAGATAATTACTCAGCAGAAGTCGGTTATGAGGTCGGTCACAGATGGTGTGAAACCACAGCAGCCCTTCATTACCTCTTTAGGGTTTCCACTATCAGATCTTTTACTTTGTTGTAGCCATCTTAATCAGATTAGTTAACCATAACTGTCAGCGATTTAATGTGACCAAGGTTTCCAGATGATGAAAATGTTGAACTGAGCGTGGAGTTGTAGACTACCGCTGGGTGCTGTGCTCGGCACCCTACGTTTCATATAAAGAGAGCTGGTCTTGCATCAAACAGGAAACACAGGAAAGTAAATATTGAAATTGTGGTAATCCTAGCTCAAGGCATCGTTTAATAGATTATAGAATACCAGCACTTGATGCTAACGGATACCAGGCTGCAGAGACCGAGGGGAAGCAAATGTCCCTGCGTCGTTGAGCTGGATGGAAAATTACACTAAGCGACACAATATTAGGTGGAGGCTCCAAAGATGATTCACATCTGTAAATTTTCTGGTCACATTTGGAAGCTGACATGTAGCTGCATGGTGTCTTGATTGCGCAAAATGTAAGGTGACTAAGAAACGGTATATTCAGTGTCTGCAACCAAAAGTTTAACCCTGGCAACTGCTTCTTTTAAGGGTCTGTGTTGCACCCTGAATACAAGCGTATACGTTTGCTGGTGATTTAAGACATTTCTGCAGAATATCTAACCTACATGAATGCCCTCTCTGAACCAGAGCTCATAACTTGTGGTTGTTGATGTTACATGATTTGGTGGAGGCATCTACCGAGACGGTCTCGAGGATCTTGGCTTGAGCTCGCCTGTTGTCAAAGCACTGAGATCTAGACTTTTGGATGTCTTGGTATTGCAATAGTTACACAACAGCACCATCTTGTGGCTATCATCTGCCACAAGATTGCCTTGACAGGCAGTCAAGGCAAACAATTATAAAATGGGATGAACCAAATTTAATAATAAAACCTAAGTTTTAATCTAAAGTCTACTGTACTTCGTTGAATCTGCCACCTCGATCATGACAGTTCTTTAGATTTGTTATTGTCTGTGCTTCCTAATTGAGACTAAACGAAACTGCATGTTCTTTTATTGTCAGTGATTTCATTCCTTTATAACACATTTGTCTGTCTTTTTTCTTTTTCAGATTCAAGATGAGCTGGAGCTTCCTCACTCGTCTGTTGGACGAGATTTCCAACCACTCCACCTTCGTGGGCAAAATCTGGCTCACCCTCCTCATTGTCTTCCGCATTGTGCTGACGGCTGTAGGAGGCGAGTCGATCTACTATGATGAACAGAGTAAATTTGTGTGTAACACTCAGCAACCTGGATGTGAGAATGTGTGCTACGATGCGTTTGCGCCGCTGTCGCACATTCGCTTCTGGGTGTTTCAGGTGATTATGATCACCACCCCCACGGTCATGTATCTTGGCTTTGCTATGCACAAGATCGCCCGCATGGAGGACGATGACTACCGTCCGAAGGCCAGGAAGAGGATGCCGATAGTGAGCCGGGGGGCCAACCGGGACTACGAGGAGGCGGAGGATAACGGAGAGGAGGACCCTATGATCCTGGAGGAGATTGAGCCAGAGAAGGAAAAGGAAGCTGTGGAGAAGCCAAGCAAAAAGCACGATGGACGCCGTCGCATCAAGCGGGACGGCCTGATGAAAGTCTACGTGTTTTCGCTGCTGTCCCGTGCCATCTTTGAGGCCTCGTTCCTGTTTGGACAATACATCCTCTACGGGCTGGAAGTTGTTCCATCGTATGTATGCACACGCTCTCCTTGCCCGCACACAGTGGACTGCTTCGTGTCGCGTCCTACGGAGAAAACCATCTTCCTGCTCATCATGTACGCCGTGAGCGCATTGTGTCTGCTCTTCACCGTGCTGGAGATCCTTCACCTCGGTATCAGTGGCATTCGGGACTGCTTTTGCGCACCACGGCCTCAGCCTCCAACACCCCGTCACCCGGCTCTAGCTAGCCAGAGGTCCTCCATCTGCCGCCAGCCCTCTGCACCTCCAGGCTACCACACAGCCCTGAAGAAGGACCCATCAGGGAAAATGGGTTTCAGGGACAACCTCGGAGACTCGGGTCGCGAGTCGTTCGGGGACGAGGCTTCATCACGGGAGCTTGAGAGGCTGCGGAGACACCTAAAACTGGCCCAGCAGCATCTGGATCTGGCTTACCAGAATGAGGAGAGCAGCCCGTCGCGCAGCAGCAGCCCAGAATCCAACGGCACCGCAGTTGAGCAGAACAGACTAAACTTTGCCCAGGAGAAGCAGAGCAGTACATGTGAGAAAGGTGAGACTTCAGACCATGTATTTATTTTTTTTTTTTAAGTGTGATTAATCAAAACAAAGAGCTTCACTGACGTCGACGTCTCTCTGTCCACAGGTCTCCGTGCATAGGTTCTCAACAGCACAGCTGACGCTATAGGATTAAATTCACATCAGGATCAGTGAGCGGACATAAGGGAATCAAAGTGTGAATGTGTGTGTGTTTGTGTGTGAGACAGTGTGACATTAATTTGCTTGAGGTGGATGAAGTCAGCCCAAGCCTTCCAGTGTTACGGCCAGTCGCGGTCGAGCATAGAGTCAAAAGAGGAGGAGGAGAGTGGTCGTCTCAACCCAGCAATACTTGAGACACCAGTCTGTCTGAAGATCCAAAGTGCTTACAAACTACCGAACGGTTAACATGTACTTCTCCCTCAGGGCAGCTATTCTTTTATTTTTTAATATTTTTTTTACGTGACTTTCTAGATCTATTAGTCATTTTTAAAAGTTTGTCCTCTGGTGGAAGCTGACAGTGAGTGCATCTCAAGTTTGCCTTAGACCTAAACTGGAAAAGTTTTTTTTAATTTTTTTTTATGGCATTTTGTTAAAGGTAAGGCCAAGCCAGCCGTAGTGCGAGAACAAAACGTGTTTTTAAGTGTAAGAGTTTGTACTTTGTGAGAAAGTGAATCAGTGAGCGAGTGCTTGTGGATGCAAGAACAAAAAGGTAAACAGACAAGGCACCACTCATAAAAGAAAGGTACTGGAGTTACTGTCATGCTGATGAAGACTTTTTTTTTATTAAGGTGTTAATTTTCATACAAAGGTTGCTTTCAGTTGTTGGCACCGCACCAGTCAACATTCCTGAGCCTGGTGCCTCGATGGGAACTGGAACACACTTGGGGTGCCTTTGTCCAAAGGAATAAACAAACCTGGGTAATGCTTGAAAAAAAAATGTAACTCTTGATATTGTCTTGTGTAATGTCTAAACGTGTATTTGATACTGTTCTTTATTTTTGTATTAGTTTTTGAGTATTGTGGTATTGGAAAAAGAGGCTCTGTCACTGTGGCTTACTTTAAAAGAATGACATTCACTGCTGTCTTAGCTCCCTGAAGCCCGATTCAATCCATGTCGCATTCCGAAGATGCTTTGGTACAATTTGAGTTTAATGATAACTTTTTTTTTTTTAAATACTCAATAACCTGCAGCTTGGATTTATTATTTACACGTTTCTGACCAGCAAATGTTCACAAAATGTAATTCCATCTGTTGGTTAAAAGGGGGATAAAGCCGTCTGTCATGTTCCATTTCTGAAAGTGCTGATGTCTGGGTCGGTGTCGTCACTGCGCCAGAGTCTTAATGAGGGTTGTAAACTCATGCAAATCATTTCAATGTGAATTCAATGCCTTGAATGCGCTCTACCAAGATGCCATCTTTTTGTATTCTGAATCATACCCACAGTGCCATTGGTGCCAGCTCGGATATTGTCATCTCAAGTTATTTTTGAGCAATGCTTTTTGTACTTTTTATACTTTTTTGTATTGATAGTACTTTGTGGTTAGTTTTTAAAATAAATTTTTTCAACAAAGACCTTTGGTTTTTTCTGTCTGGATTTATTCCTAAATTGAAAAGGGAAAACTTTATCTTTGAACTTCACTAGACGGTATTTTATTATGTTGCTGTCTCACTTCGACTGATTTATTTTTGTTTGGCTAAACTGGTAGAACAAGGGTTCAAAAGTTAGTTGCATACTAAGTTCAACTTAGGTTTTGTGAAACTGAATAAATGATCTTTTTAGAAAATATGGCATAATGACGTGTTTATTACAAGTACAAGCGGTATGTGTTTTTTATTTTTGTTTATTTTTTTGTGGCCCTGATTCTGATATTGGAATCATGCCTATATGCACACAATTTTGCAAAGAACCCTCAGATGTGCATATCAAACACGTGACTGCAGAGAGACGGTGTTGTATAGAGTACCCAAAACCTGAGTAAAAGTAAATCGGCAATCAATCTTTCAGATTTTACTCTTTGCAGTTCAGCCACCATTCAGACTGTTACGGGAATATTCAGAAATACAACAAATCAGACTAGGTGCACGATGAAGACCACAAACACAAACGTGTATCAGTTTATACATGCACATCACGTTAAACCCTGCAATATAACACTTTATACATCACTACATTACATTGAGCCGATAAACTTGGCTGAAACTTGACAATTGGCTCCAAAAGTAGCATTAAACACTAATTTCAGCACATGTCAAATCTTTAAAATGCATTTAGGAAGTATTACATGAGATACATCAGAAAATAGAATATTGTTTCCTTCATATGATTTGTCAATGTTTACTCAAGTTGTCTGAATGTCTTGTCAAACCAGGTGAGCCTCAGGATCAGCATATACCTGCATTGACCTCTAGTGGTTATAAGAGGTTCCTACAGTGTTAATACTAAACTACAGTTAGTTTTAATTTAAATGAGACCATTGGATTTGTTCCAGGCATCACATCTTTAACCTACTGCTAAATTACAGCGCTGCAGGCCAAAATGTGTAAGTGAAAGTCAACTTTACTAACATGAAGAAATTCATCACTGATAAGAATAAACAGTACACACTGCACGTGGCATTATTGAGTAAGAACAGATGTCGTCTGGTTCTTCAAGATAGAACTTCATGCATGTTGCAACATCTTTCGTTTCACAATGTAAGTGCAGATGATGCCTGTCATGTACTTAAAGGAACAGTATCTAAGAGCGAATTATGAAATACTCCTCTTGTTCTAGTTATTAGACATGGTAATGCTTCATGTGCAGCTGGATAAACATGTTTGCAGAAGGTTTATTTAAGTTTGGACTCGCAGCTGTGACCATTGACAATTCCGAATTTTACTTCCTGAATGATGCTCATGAATGTTTTTACATTTTGAGTGCAACCACAAACAAATGACCAGGTCTTATTCAATGATATGGTTGCAGGGGATCCATTTCAACAGCAAATCACACATCATGAGAATGTTGTAGGTTGTTTAATCATAGAAATGAAAACAAAGCATTTCACACATTATTGGGTAAATGAAAAAACACATTTTTGAATCAGCAGTAGCACAAGAAATTTGATTTTTACAGTCAGCAATGCATGTCTTATATACATTTACCTATAACTTCATTGAAATACAGGAAGTTTATCAATTTATATAAATATGCAGCTCTGAAGCAGTTCAGTGTATATGTAGACTCTTAGTACAACTCATCATTTACGATGAAAAAAATTCCTTTGTGTTTATACATTAGGCAAAATTTTTCTGTTTTTTAGATTTCTTTGCCTTACAGAAGCAAAGCGATGTACACATGACTGCAAACACGGCAACGACCAGGAGAGCGAATGTGGTGTTGAGTCCAGTCTCAGCATCACTGATAGTTAGCCTCAAACCCAGGAAGCTCACAGTGTCATAGCTCTCAGTGCCATTGGTCACAGCGCCAGTGTCAGTGGTCACAGTGCCAGTGGTCACAGTGCCATTGTTCACAGGAGGTACCTTTGTTGCTGTAGACAAAACACAGAGGTTATCATATTGATTTTGAAACAGGTTGCTGACAGTAACTGTAGATCTTTTAATGTCTTAGAGGGTAACTCCACCAATTTTACACTTCAGTGTGTTTACAGGTTTCGGGGGGAAGTACTACTGCATTTGTGAAAAAAGTAGTATAAAGCCTTTTGTGGCTCCAGAGGAAGCTGCATGTAATCTGTTAAATTGTCTCCAGTGGTGACACTTAGTGGCTAAGATGCAGTAAGGGTTATGTAGGCAGCAGGTTTTGAAAAGGAAGAAGACTGCATGGAATGGACAAAGTTATATCTCTGGTTCTGCCGTACATAATGAGTCCAATATAAGTGGTATGCTAGACCAGGAGTGAGTTTGCATCAATTTACCTTCAGGCTCGGTGGTCATGCAGTCATCCGGTCCCAAGGCAGGGTCGGGGAAGCCGTTACACTTGATGATGGTGGAGTAGGTGCCAACAGAAGCCTTGGCCACTCGAGACAGGTTAGGGTCTGAGTGGTTGACATGGAAGAGGCCGAATCTCTCTGAAAAGCCGGTGGCCCACTCGAGATTGTCCATGAGTGACCAAGCTGTGTAGCCACGAATATCTACATCATCTAGCAAGTAAGCTGGGAAGAGAAAATGAACACATTAGAAGTTTCTTTATCGCTGTTTGAACATTTGTTTTATTCTGTGAAACAACAGAAATATCATGCATTATTATACTGCATACTTTATGTGGGATGACTAGATAATAAATAGTATATTAAAATAGAGAATAAAAATTGTGGTTTGATACCTTTCAGCACCTGGTTGAGGTATTGTTCATAGTAGTAGCTCCTATAGTAGTCATTCAGGTCAATAGACCCCCGCTCTGAAATGCCATTTTCTGTGATGATGATAGGTGGATTTCCATATTCGTTCTTAATAAAGTTTAATATCCTCCGGAATCCAAACGGTGAGATCTTCAGCCAGGATGAACCTGAATCCAGCCAGGTACGATCAGCAATTGTTCCTGCACTCCTGAGAAAATCAAATTGAAAAAAAAAGGTTAAAATAAAGCAGTAAATTGAGTACAAAATTGAATTTTTTTGCGATCATGGATGATTTGCTTATATTACTTGGTTATGGGAGTACTGGTACTACCTTACCTGTCAGCATCATAGTGCTGAAGATTTCCATACTCCACAGGGAATGCAAGTACAGTGGTGTAATGGTTGAACCCAAAATAATCATAGGTTCCATTAATCCTTTGAATCTCTTCAGGAGTGAACTCTGGAAGCCTGGAGAGATTATATTGAATTAATTAAATTTACCCTTTAAATGTAAAACTTTTTTTTATCTTTCAGACTTAAGGGTCCACTTTGTAATAAAATGTATTTCTGAGTCTCATTTTAAAAACTCTTCAAATACTGATGGTTCAGGATGACGACCAACCCAGCCTACAATCCCACAGCACCAGTATTTGTTGCATTGGGAATGAGACACAAAAATCAACTTTCTTACAAAAAGGACCTTTAATGTCAGTTTTTTTAATACCGAGATTTAGCCAGGCCAGCAGCTAAGCTTCGTTCCCGAATGATCGTCTTCATCATGTCACTGTAGTCTCCATTAAATACAGGATGGGCGAACCAGCCAATGTAAAACTGCACAAAAAGACACACAACGGCATTTAAGACCTTAATTGTGTCTATTGTAAAATGTTAAAGGTCCCATTTTATGCTCATTTTCAGATTCATGCTTTTTGTTCATATGCTTAAATGTAAATAAAACCCACATTTTTGTCACACTGTCCATTGCGACGGCACCTGTTTTAATGCCTGTCTCTTTAAGGCCTCTGTCCAGAAAAGCCTAGGTATTCCCAATTTCTAATCTAGTGCATTTCCTCTGGAAAACAGGAATGCCCACAGCAAATGGGCAAGTTTGGCAAGTCTGTGAACTTCACAAAATACTACAGCAGCTGATTTAACAAATTAGGTCACTTAAAAAAGGACAAGAGGAGTATTGGTCCTACTGCATGCTTGCAAAGACTGACTGAGTGTTGTGACTGTATAGTTGTGACATCACAACTTAATGGAAGTCCTGACAGCTTGTTTAAAGTGACAGCTTCAAAGTATGGGTGGTGTGAATTTCTTGGTGGACTGAGCTTTTTTGATAGTGATGCACAATTTACATAACACCTAATACTCCTTAAAAATCAGAAAAGAAAGGAAATGAGATCTCACTTTCTTCAGTATGGGACCTTTAAAGGAATGTGCAGACAAACAGTGGGACACCTAAAGTAATTTCCGATTTTTAGTACCTGCACCACACGTCGGGCAGCATCAATGTCCTCCTGCTTATAGGGATTTCTGGGCTCTGACCAGTCAGAGTTGATGGTGATGGAGATAATTCCCTTCTGTGTGGGCCGGTACTTTTCATTGTAGAGATGCCAGGCCTCTGCGTGAGCTTTAAGCAAGTTGTGACCCACAATATAGGGAAGAGTACCAGGACGGAAACTGATCCCTGGACAAAAAAGAGACATGTTTGCTAAGATTTAGGATTGGTTAACATATTATAATCTTTACCTGGAACACAACTTGAGTTTATGTTATACCTTAGTGGGATTTATAGAACCACATGATAAATGGTAGAGCAATATTTGTTTTGATACAATTCATACCAAACAAGCAGGCAGACATTATGTAAGGTAGATTATAATGTAAAAGCATACCTGGGGCAGCAGCGCCATACCCATGGCCTACATTGGCTATATTGTAAGGCTCATTGATGGTGATCCAAAATTTCACTCTGTCACCAAGTCTGCTAAAGATTAGGTCAGCATAATCCCTGAATTTGAAAATGATAGTGTCATTCTCCCAGCCTCCAATATCTTGCAGAACTTGTGGAAGGTCCCAGTGGTAGAGAGTGATCTGATGGCAAAAAAAAGAGAGATTTAGTGAATAAATTCCATTAGTTTCCATTGCAATTTCTTTGAGATTATGACATAAACTACCACATACATGAGGTTGGATGTTTGCAGCAAGCAGTGCATCCACCAGTCTATTGTAGTAGTTGAGTCCAGCCTCATTAATGTACTCGGTGGTGCCATTAGGAAGAACCCTCGGCCAGGATATGGAGAAACGATAATGGGTCACCTTAAGTTGCTTCAATATAGCAACATCCTCATCAACTTTGTGGTAACTGTCACAGGCTATGTCCCCATTGTCATCATTTGACACTCGGAGAGGAGTGTGAGCAAACTTGTCCCAGATGCTGAGACCTTTTCCATCTGCTCTCCATCCGCCTTCAATCTGGAGACAGTAAATGTAAAAGAGAGATTGACATAGACAAAGTGTGTAAAATCTGTATTCCCTGATCCAGGCATAATACAATAAAGTGGTTTAATCAAAGCAGTTACCTGATATGATGCCGTTGCAGTACTCCAAATAAAATCTTTACGGAAACGTCCATAAAGAGGCTTCTCATCATCCGGTGTAGGGAAACCATTGTCTTTTATGACTTGGTAGTAGTAATGAGCTGAGTATTTTGGTGTCCTTGGCTGGTTGGGGTTGGTGAAATCCACATGGTGCAACCCAAATCCAACCTTGTACCCCTCGAGCCACTCAAAAGAATCCATGAGAGATGCTGCTATATATCCTTTCACCCTCACAGCATCAAGGTCATGAGCTGTTATTAAAACATACAAACACAAATAAATCATCAAGAAGAAGATTCTTAACTGTCATAGAAACAATTCATGTCTGTTTAGGAAATGTTTTTTTGTCAGTGTACCTTTTAAAGCCTCATCAATATAGGTCTTGTAATAAAATACTCTGGCAGTGTCATCCCAAGTTGTCTTAACTTCTGTAGCTACTCCATTCTCTGTAATGTAAATCTCCGGATCTCCATATTCTTCTTTGATCCAGTTGAGGAGTCTTCTCAAACCCCACGCTACAGCTCTCTGATTACTGATGGCAGTAGTAGGTGAATCTGTTTCCTCGGTTTCTTTCACGTCCTTGTCAGATTCATAAGATGTAGGGCTAAGCCGAGCTGTAACATGGCCGACTATCTTTGTAGTATAATGATTTACACAGAACATGTCAGCAGTTCCCTTGATAAAGTTCTTTTCTTCTTCGGTGAAGGAAGGTAGTCTTGTCTCTGGAAGACCTTGGAGCTCACTTTTGTTTGCAACTTGCCACTTCATTGCATCAGGATAGTCACCAGTCTTGAAAATGGGGTGTGCAAACCAACCCACTTGAAACTGCAGAGCACGGTCAGCAGCCACCACTTCACGGGGAACATTTATATCTTTGGGTTCAAACCAATCAGCATTGAGGACAATGGATACGAGACCTCCCTGGGATTTCCGATACTTATCATCATATGTGTGGTAAACCTTGGCATGTGCTTTTATAAGGTTGTGCGCAACTCTGTACGGTGCAACTCCTGGATTCTTAACATTTGGTGGGATCTTTCCAAGTCCATATCCTGACCAGGCGATTGTGTGAGGTTGGTTGAAGGTCATCCAAAATTTCACTCGGTCTCCAAAGGTGGCAAAGCAAAAGTCACAAAACTCATTAAAAATGTCAATCATTTCTACACTGTCCCAGCCACCAAGGTCTTGCAAAACTTGAGGGAGGTCCCAGTGGTAGAGTATCACCATGGGAGTGATGTTGTACCCCACGAGGCCATCAATGAGTCTGTTGTAGTAGTCAACACCTTTCTGGTTCAGGGAGGCATTCCGACCATTCGGAAAGATCCTGGACCAGGACAAAGAGAATCTGTATGACTTCACCTTGAGAGCTCGAAGCATGTAGAGGTCTTCTTCAAGTCTGTTGTAGCTGTCACAGGCCACATTTCCATTTGCATTAGCAGGAATACTACCAGGTTTTTGGGTGAATGTATCCCAGATGCTGGGCCCCTTCCCATCAGTGTTCCAGGCTCCTTCAATCTGGTAAGCAGAAGACGATACTCCCCAACTGAAACCTTGCGGGAAAGTGCCATAGTGGTACATTTTTCTCTGGAACTTTGACTGGTGTGAGAATTTCTCCCAGACAACCTTGGATTTAGATGGAACCTCTGAAGGTGATAAAGCAGTTAGACGGTGGGTAAGTTGCATCTCTTCCCCTCTAAAGACAGGAACTTTGCTTGAACCAAATCCATTTTGCTTGATAACCTGGGCGTAGAAATATGCAGATTGCTTGGGGGTTCTAGGTCTGTCTGGATCTTCAAAGTTGACATGGTGAAGACCAAACCTTTGGCTGTAGCCTTGTTGTCCCTCAAATCCATCCATAAGTGACTGCACCGTGAATCGCTGCAAATGCACTCCATCTTCAAGGATTGCTACAAAATGGACACACATAACAACACATTAAATGTTGAAATTGGTTTCAAATTAAAGATGGTTTCCTACTAAAGAAATTACAGAAACTAACCTTTCAGGGCCTCACTGATGTAACTGTTCATGTACTGTACTCGTTGGGTATCATTGAGAGTGTCCCCACTGTAGTCAGTCGGCATACCATTTCCAGTTATATAGATAGGCACTTTGGTAGCATTCAAGTATTCTGTTGAAATGTAGTTTAGAAGCCGCCGGAGACCCCAAGGTGCAGAATAGATCCAGTCAGAAGCAGTCGAGGGCCATGAAGGGTCAACGTGTGCCTGGAAGTCACCTACCCCCTGAGGACCAGGGGTGCAGCCACCATCACTGCTGTTGACCAACCGGGAGGTATAGTGGTTTAATCCAAAAAAGTCTGCTGTTCCTTTTATCCTCTGTTTCTCTTCAGGAGTGAAAACTGGAAGTTTTGCAGGCACAGAGTCGGGGCACTCGTTTATTTTCTGCTCTATCTGAGACTTGAGTGTTGCAGGATAATCACCGTCCACAAATATAGGATGTGCAAACCAGCCCAGCATGAACTGCAGGTAGCGATCTGCAGCCGCTATGTCTTCAGGTCTGGAGGGGTCCATGGGCTCAGCCCAGTCTGAGTTCAGTGCAATGCCCACTTCCCCTCCCTGTGTCTTCCTGTACTTGTCATTGTAGACATGCCAGGCCTCAGCATGGGCCTTCAGCATATTGTGGGTGACCTGCAAATCCAAAATAAATGGTTGTATTAAGAAGATCAGAATGACAATAATGCAGTGCATGTCTACATTATGGTAAGACCATTTTGCTCACCTGATAGGAGGCAACCGCATAGTCTTTTACTCCAGGGGGATGCTCACCAGTGCCGTACCCAGCATGGCTCACCACCCACGGGCTGTTGAATGTGTTCCAGGTCTTGACCCTGTCTCCAAACCTGGAGAAGCAGAAGTCTGCATAGTCCTTGAAGGCCTCAACAACAGAAGCACTGGTCCATCCACCATTGTCCTGGAGTGCCTGGGGCAGATCCCAGTGGTAGAGAGTGACAACAGGTTGTATGCCAGACTCAATGAGGGCATCGATCAGCTTGTCATAGTGCAGAGCCCCTTTCTCTGAATGGCTGTCCCTGTTGCCCGAGGGGAAGATACGGGCCCAGGAGATAGAAAACTGGTAGGTGTTGACTTGAAGACCTCGTAACAGATAGACATCATAATCCACCTTGTTGTAACTGTCACAAGCTAAATCGGCTGTCTGATTGTCAAAAACCTTGTTTTCGTGACCAAAACGGTCCCAGATGGTCTCTCCCTTCCCACCTTCCAACCAGCCTCCTTCAACCTTGAAGGACTCACTGGAGGTGGCCCACTGGAAGCCAGAAGTGAATGATTCATTTAAGAACAGATCTCGTTCTGTTGTCGTCTGGGCCCCAAACTTATCCCACACATTCTGATAACTGTTTCCAAATGCTGCAATTTCATTGTAGCCTAAAATATCTCCACTGTTGGAAAAGATAAATTGAACAATGTAAATATACATGAAAAATCTGTCATTGCATATGATCCCGTCCATTTCACCGAGATAAATTGTTACCTGGTTGAGATGTCCTCCATGTCCTCCATGTCCAGCTTACCCAACACATTCACCACATCGCATCCCATAATATTCAGGTCATCGTTGTTCTTCAAGACTGTGATAAGTGCAAGACAAAGGTATTGACAGACAAACATTATAATCAATTATATGAAACCTGCATAAGTAAAGAGATACTGTCCTTTTCTTAATAATAAAACAAGACTGACAGTCTACGGCCATGCTAGCAGCGCTGTGAGGCTGTACGTGAGCACACGAGTGATTTGAGCTAAATGCTAATGATAGTGCTAACATGCTGATGCTGAAAGATCGACTAATCACCATGTTCACCATCTTATTTTAGCATGTAGCAAGTCTATATTTGCTAATTAGCACCAAACACAAAGTACAACTGTGATTGACTGAAATGTCTGAAATGACTGTTGTGATCTCATGGTGCTGCTAGCTGAATATTTGAAGGATGCCCAAAGTTTTTACAATTTATCCTAAGGGGACCATCAATGTCTGAACCAAACCTAATGTCAATCTGCAATGTCAGAAGGAAACATCCTCAGGGCACCAAAAATCTTTGAACAAAAGATTTGTATCTATATGACAAAACTTGTCAAGATATTTTGACAACCAAATGGAATACTGACCGACAGACCAGTGTTGCCATCCATAGAGCCATAATGTTAGCATGATTAAAAACAAAGATTTTGTATAGTTAATATTTTGGCAAGTGGTAGGCGTAATGCACCTTAAAGGTCCTGCTTGAATTTTTTTTTTTAAGTTTTGTGACAAGGAAACTCAACAACTATAGCTTACTAGCTTCTACCACAGTGAGTTACTACTAAGGCACTCTACCAATAGTGACAGTAGGTATTTTGATGATATTGTTATAGGGGATTATTCTGGCCAGGATAATCATGTAGGCCTGGTGAAAATCTGGTATTGTGCTAGCCCTAGTAAATGTTTATGCAAAAACAACAAATACATAACGTATGCATCTGCTTTAAAGCCTTCACTTTTCAAATAAGCAATAAACTTTTAAAATGTTCTTTCCACTGGAAATTGACGTTTAAATTAAACAATGTGTATTGCCTGTTAAACACACTAAATTGTGTTTCATGCATTAAGTTATAATTATAAAATCTAGTGTTATGTTTACAGCACATTCACTAGTTTTTTTGTTAAACTTTACTGGACCGTAGCAAGAATAATTTAAACTAATCAGTGCCATATGATAACACTCCCATGATTATTGTACTATGAAAGTTTACAATATTGCATTTTTACACCAGGCTAGCCTTGATGCCTTGTCATTATCTGCCTGCTCAAACAGGAATGGCTGTAAATCTCTTACGCAAGTAAACACAATTCTTCCTCTTATCAACTGTTTGATTACGTAACTAATTACTAACTTAAATTCCTCCACCACTGATGAATATCTTTGATGTGTCTCAAGCAGAGATTTTCAGTGTTGAGGTAATGTTTTTATTTGTGTTAATTAAGTCTAATTCACAGACTTTACTTTCCTGGAAGTGACCACATGAAACTAACTTGAGTAAACTAGTGGATTTCTCCAGTTTTGAATCTCGTTTGAAAGATTTGGGTTATTGTAAGTGCACAACTCAACAAGATTTTTTTTCGTACATATCGATGCAGGATTGCTACACACTGTATCTTTAAGACAGCTGTACTGACATTTACCTAGTATCAAATTGCCAAGGCGCTGGAACTGATCATGGAAGCAGCCATCAGCAGTCATCTTGTATATCACGATAGGCAAATTCCCACTGGACATCTGCAACATTACATAACATGCATGTGGCTGCAGTGTAATCAAAATACAAAGAATAAAATGAGAAGTAAAATTAACACTTTTTAAGGTTTACTGTACCTGTAGGCTTCTCAGCTGCTCTGCAAAATTGACTGCAGAGTCACAATTATAAGCAATGTGCACTGACAAGAAATCCATCTGTTCAGAAAATACAAATGTAAGTTATAGCCACATATTCTACATAAATAAACATCAGACAGTTAAAATCTCACTTTTCTGATACTATATCCTTATTTTGCTTTGTTTGTGGTTGCGGTCATATTGGCAGGAGAATATCCCAGGTGGATGTTGTAGGCATAAGAAGTGACAGCATGTGCTAGAGTTAGAGCGAGGAAGTGTCCTTGACAGGTTGACCGCCTAGGGCTCACACATGCACATGTGTGAGTAATGGAAACATGGTTATAGCACTTGAGTAAAGTAACAATGTGTAATAGAAAGTTTTAAAATAACCTGAATTTCCTGCCTTTAAATTGTAAAAAGAGACCCTGCAAACTGGAAAAGCATACACTTAAAAAAGGACCAAGTCACGTTATGATCCACTTCATACTATAAAATGGTACGATGTTTTCACATCCACTACAATAAACTGATCTAGCTGCAGATATATTAACATTTTGTGTGGTGGTGTGCCCTCAGTATCTTTTCCTATATTGTAATATTTCAAAAAAGGAAATAAATTATCCTATTTTGTGGGACTAGGACATATTTCCTTTTGCCATGGTGCTTAAAGATGTAAGTATGTTTCTTTTGATGAAAGCATTGTATCAAATTTTAAAATTCTGGTATTGTGACAACCATTGTATATAGGTTACTGGTTGTATCCAAACTCTTTGTTGTTTTTGGGAGGATTGTGTGTCAGAAGGCAGAGAAAGACAAGGACAACAAAGTTGCTGACACGTCGTCTAAGCACTTATTATCAAAGAGTTCAGATAAGCAGAGGCCTAAATTATTTCATAACACTGACAATAGACTTCCGAGCACCCTTAATTAAATATGGAAAATTAAAGCAGCAATTTTGATTATATGAAATCTGATAAGACTACACTGTAAAACCTGAGGAAGTAACATTACTTTGACAAAATAAAGAAAACTGTTTCACTCAAAATTACCAAGCAAAGCAGACTAATCATTTTAAATTGTTAAAACTTTTAAGCTCTTAAAGGTAATAGTCTACTTTACTCTGTGATTCTGTGGTAATTGGTTTCATGAATTTATTTAAGTAAGGTATTTTTTTAAAATGCACAGTTCAAAAGAAAGGTATGAGCAGAATGGTAACAATACGCACTTAACATGGGTTTCATTTCATTGGGATAGTTTTTCGTGAGGTTGAATTTTTCAGCAAAACATTGATCAAAAAACACAGCAGTTCAACCACAGAAAGTTGAAACTAAAGGGTAACTGGGAACCTCACCCAAAATAGAGTTTTGCTAATTAACACACTTGATTTTATAAATACAGGCAGAATCTACAATGGTGAAAATGACTAACCATTTCTTTTTATGTTGATTTATGTCAAATGGTTTACATTTGGAGCTTAATAGCAAAAAGCACCTGACCTCTGAGAAATAAAGAAAGATGAAGAAGTTTTGCATCCATATAAGAAAATAGAAGATTTATCTTACTGTAGTTGAAGCTTTGATCTGGGGAAGAATTGCAACATCCCTCGCTCTCAACCCGACTGAAAGATGTCTCCCTGTGAACATCAGGAGTAGAAAGGCGCTCTTAACACAACGTATATTAAGGAAAATTTGTGTATGCACTAAATTTCCACCAGTTGCAAAATATGTGGCAGACTACAGAGAATGTTTTTAGGTAATTTAAGATTATTTGAAAAAAGTACATGTACAAAAATAAAATGAATGATGCTTCAGTAACCGGGTCTTTGTATTTTACCCACACTGTCACACTGTGATGGCAGACTGGGACTCTGGTTTAAAGTTTTTCGTAAGACCTTTGCTTTCCTACAGTGACAATTCAAAACTACAGCTGTGCAGTGAAATGCATACATGGATATTTATTATTGATTTCACTGGGTTTGATTATTGAGGTAGGCATGATGATATACACTTAATCTGTGCCATAAATCGAGGTGCAAAGGGCTTCAGTTACAAAAAACATTATCAGCTGGTTGTTAAGTAATAACTTTTGCAAGTTATTCCTCAAGGCACAGCTAAAAGACAACATATTGCTCAATATATTAATGATATTTTATGTAATTAAAGCTGGCAACAGAAATGTCTTGTTCCCTTTAACCATTAAAGGTCGCAAGTGTCCAATCCTGTCAATCTAGCATCAATCTATCATCTTTAATCTTCTTTTCTATCAGTCTTTCTTACCTCTGTCAGTAAACCGTTGATGGTAGAGCTGGTAAATCTTCTTGTTGAGTTCAAGGATATTTTGTAGACGAATGGCAACACCTGCAGGCTGCCCATCATACAGAACACCGTCTAAGTCACTCAGCGTCACCCAGGAATGTGCCAGTGCTCCAAACTTCTGGAAGGCAAACTCAGCATACTGCTGAAACATCTCTTTCAGCTCTGTATTCTCCCAGCCTCCATATTTTGATCTCAGAGCTTCTGGAACTGTGGATCCATGAAGGATGACCAGAGGCTGGAGGCCTGCATCCAGCAGCTGTTTCAGGAGGGTCTGGTAACAGGTGACCACAGCCTGCTGGGGCTGACTGGACCGGCCTGTAGGTAGAAGATGAGTCCATGACAGAGGGACTTTGAAGTGGGTCACCCCTCTGCTCTGGAGGGACTCAAAGTACTGCCATGATCCTCGAGGAATGGGATGACTGCAGTCAAAGGGACCATTCACCGAACCTTTCAGAGGGCCTGCAACAAGCATGAAGTCCTCATTGCTCCGGCAACCATACAGACAAAACCCATACAGAAACACAGCCCACAATAGATGATTCATTGTGGCGTTTAAAGGATAGACTGATATTATCCACTGATAGACTATTAGCTATTCAAAGCTATTCTGTTTTCCTCTTATGCATTGTTACACAATTAAGATCGATGTCGCAGCTGTGCAAGCTTCAGTTTTTTTATTGCAGCTGTGTGATAGGGTTGGGAAGACTTTGGACTCACATGTCAAGTAATAACTGCAGCCCTCTCTTGTGCGCATGTTTGAACACCATAGAATATATTGTCACAACATAATTAGTTAAATGACAGAGACAGTAAAGTCATAAAATGATTTAATTTCTTCATCTTAGCAGGCAAATTATGTTCAACGTGGCCGTTTTGCTGACGTGGAACTAGCAAGTATTACTTTGCATTTTCCCAAAGGCATAACAGCAATTCAAAGTAAGATAAGAGTAACTCTAACACCACCTTTATTTCTCATGTTCATCATTGTAGAAGTATTATCAACAGATTGAGTTGTAAAAACTTGGCTGAAAGGTTAAAGAAAGGTTAAAGAGTTGTTAGAGGAGGCTAAGAGTCTTTTTGGTTTCCTTAAGGATGGAAGTGGAAATCTTTGTGTCACAAAGGATGAGCATAACTAATATAAACATCATAATGTATGATTGTTTCCCTGGCTTTTGGTTCCTCCTTTAACCATTTTGAATAGAAACGATGTATTGATCACTGTATGACTGACAAGAAACGACCTGCATTCTGATTTACATGCAAATAAATCTAAAGGACAAAACTCAACAGTCAGAGAAAGGGTGTCGATATTTTATCAATGTGTTGTGTAGATAGAGCTGGAACACTTTTTCCTCAACAGCTGTGGCTCAGGAAGTAAAGTTGTCCAGTAATCGGAAGGTCAGTGGTTTGATCTGCAGATTGTAGCTACACATCAAATATCCCTGGGTAAGATGAACCCCAAATTGCTCCTAAAGAGCAGGTTGGCACCTTATGCAGCAGCCTCCGCCATCAGTGTATGAATATCTGTGTGAATGGGTGGAAAGTGTTGCTTCATGTGGAATCTGTCAACACATTTTGCTGCTATTTTTATGAATAAAACCAAGAAAGTACATCAAGAGTACAGTTCAAGTACATAACTCTAACCCTTTTTACAAACACTGTCACAAATTGCTGCTCCCGTGCAATTATCATGCTGTTTAATCAGCACCTTGATACGCCTCACCTGCCTGGTTAGAAGTGCTCGTTAATGCTGAGAAAATAAGCTTTTTGTGTGAATATGAAAAGTTTTAGCCCTATTTTTTGTCAATCTACAGAAAAATGGGCACAGCAAATTTTTTTCTGCGTTTTTGCTTTAGTTCAGTGTAACTTAGTTCACAGATCTGATATATATTGAGTGGTGGTCTAATTACATTTTTAACAATATTTCAAGAAATATTATGCTTAGGAATTCAAGTCACCTTCAAAAGACAACACAATATGTTGCCTAAAAAGCACCTGTGGTTTGTTGTGTAACTAAATTACAACTGAACAAAAAAAATCTTGAACGCACTTCTTTTTTTTTTATACCTCGCATCATAAATCTTTGCCTTCTGTTTGATCTGTTTTATCAGAAGTTTTTCAAGGCTATGGCCACTCCATGACCCCTGCACACTTTAGTGCCACTTATGAAACTTGTAAACAGAATGTTATATAAAGCTTCACCATGCAGTGGCTTGTTCAGTTTCCCACACAGTGACAATATGTCGTTACTGGGGCGACTTCTCCCTCTGTCTTTACTAAGTTTGTATGGGTGCATGTGCCAGGCCCATGATGATCAACCACCGTTAATGTTTCTTGCAGGTCCTCTGCCCAACAATGGAGAACCCTCCAAAGGAGCAGACATCTTTGACTGCAGTCATCCCATTCCTCCAGGCTTACGGCAGTACTTTGAGTCCCTCCAGAGCAGAGAGGTGACCCACTTCAAAGTGCCCCTCTCATGGACTCATCTTCTACCTACAGGCCGGTCCAGTCAGCCCCAGCAGGCTGTGGTCACCTGTTACCAGACCCTCCTGAAACAGCTGCTGGACGTGGGCCTCCAGCCTCTGGTCGTCCTTCATGGATCCACAGTGCCAGAAGTTCTGAGATCAAGGTACGGAGGCTGGGAGAGCCAGGAGCTGAAAGAGATGTTCCAACAGTACGCTGAGTTTGTGTTCGGAGAGTTTGGACAGCTGTCAGACTCGTGGGTGACACTGAGCAGTCTGGATGAGCTGAGGGATGCTGAACTGCAAAACGCTCTTGATGCACACTCCAGCATCTACCGCCGTTACCATCAGCTGTTTCCTGGGAAAGGTAGGAGATCAATTCATTGCATCACAAGCTGAAGGCTAATGACATCTTGTATGAAATTTGTGAAACATATTTAGATAAAAAGAGACAAATCTGGTCAATTATTATGAAAATGTGAATTCATTTGTGAAATGCTCAGGGACATTCCCTTCACTTGAGTATATCTTATAAACAGAAGCACATATTTGAGACATTTTTTTTCATAAATATCTGGAACCAATTTGGTGACCTTGACAAGATTTTAGCTGGCGCCCCCTTGCATCGCAGTCAATTTCAATTTTCATACACTCACACAGAAACTGCACGAATGTATTCAAGATTCTATTTATTTTAAGTCAAAAATATCACACCAAATATAAACTGAAAAAAGAAAGAAGTGATAGATTAAAAATAGGCATTACACAAACATATTAAAGAAAATTTTATTTACATACAAAATAAAAAATGTGCTGTGTCACTCTGCTGTGCTGAGGTAGAGAGGACAGGAGCACCTGATGCTGTGTCACTGGGGCTGGTGGGGAAATATTTTAAAAGTGCATCTAAAGAGAGAAGTATATGTGACCACTGCATGTCACATTTTAACAAAAATAAACAGATGCTTGTTGTGTGTTATACATAAGACTAATATAGACTAATAATGAAAATAGGATGGGATTCATTCAACTTTACAAGCATACATTCAAGCAGAAAAACACAGCCAGTAGGTTAAAATAACACCTGGACATGCCTAAAGTTAACTATCCAAATGTCCCTGATGCATTTAAGGTGGGAGTAACATTACCCTACGTTGACTCAAGCTATTTACTGATTATTAAACAATACTACTATCATTTGAAATAAGCAAGCAAATTAAGACCCCCACCCCCACCCCAAGCTAGGAACCCAGAAAAAAGGCCACTCCATTATTTAATAGGCTTTGCTATGAAGATATGTTCCTGCGGGCTTGAATAATATTTCGAAATAATAGCAGTAATAGTACTGGTAAAAAATAGCTGTTTTTTTTTCTCCCCGTTTGCGGCGCTCCCAGTGGATGACGGCACCCTTAGCATTGACCTTTACAGCCTATGCCTAGGGCAGGCTCTGCCTCTGAAATAAAGGAGCAGACGAGATGTGTGAGTTTGTTCGAGTTGTAACCCTGACAAAACATTTCTTGAGGAGCAAACTTTTATGAAAAGTCTCAGTATATGTGGTCGCCCAAGCTTTATTACCATATGAAATATATAAATAAATCAAACTGTAGTCATCTATTGGTAACAACATGACTAATAGTGAGTGCAGTCGTACATCTTGTTATTGCGTTACTTATGAATCAAACTATAGTGAAAATCCACCTTCATCTTTTGCTGTGACTTTGGGAACGAAGGTTCCACAGCTGATGATACATTACAGACCAGACCAGACCAGAACAGAACAGAACAACAGAACTATTTCTTAAAATATGGACCCCAATAAAGTCTTGTCAGTCTGTTTTTAGATAACTTATTATGGCACTCACCTATAAACAACATGACTGCAAGAGGGCAAGAGTCTAGGTAGTTTGGATATAAAATAATAATATTTTGGAGCCATCTTTCTTATCTCCTGTTGTAGTTGTGAAACTTGATCGATAGCTGGATTTTTATTGTCCTCAAAGGGGATATTTGTTTTCAGAGTGCATTATGTTTCCCCTCCAGAGCATAGATGGTTGTTTAGATAGACACTAACTGTTTCTATATCTGTTGACCACCTGTACCAAAGTTCATGATAAGGGGGTGGAGTAGTGAAGGGGAAAGAAGAATGCACTCGCTCTATGTAATAAATGTGTTATCATGTCACATGTTACAGATGGAGGAGTATCAGTTGGTGTGAAGGCCAGTAAAGTCCCAGTCATATGTGACACTCAGCTACTGGTGAGATCACATCATCACACAGAACATGAGCACATGAAACATGTTCTGAGCTGCCATAATATCAAAACAGCATGTGTATAAAAAATGTGGTTAGTTGATTTTCTTGTGTCTGGGAAAAGTTAAAGGCCTTCCACACATCCAGTTACAATCACACATGCATGTCTATTTCAGAAATATACAGACTTTCTCTCTGTTAAAATTCAATATGACTGCACCAATGGAAACAACCTGGCGGAGGAACTGCAAAATGTTTTGGTATGTAGAAACGGAATTTAATATTTAATTAACAGTTCTGTAATCGTTGACCTCAAACTGAGAATTCATGTTTTGAACATGACTGTTTTCTTGCAGGCAAGGTGTGGAGAGAAACCCATTCTCTTTTATGAGGTGAACATCAATGACTGTGCCCCCTTTGAGTTCCTGTCAGATACCAAAGTCTCAAAAGGTAATCTCCATCATCAAGAGTCACATCCTTAGAATAGTGAAACACTATTGCCTACTTACTGTCAGTTTTAAGTAATCCTAAAAGTAGAAAACAAAATTGTGTCACAGGTCACTTTAGATACTTTGATTTGACGTCATGTCTGAAATACAACTAATAGTGATGTATTGTGATTTTATTCATATTAAGTCATTTATTTATACATGTGCTAGACTACATCTAATTACTTTATGATATGTTAATAATCATGGCATCACAAATCAAGGATTCTAATTTGATATGTTCTCAAATTTTAGCACTGTCCAAATTATGCTGAAATTAATATTGCACATTTCTGAATGATTGCCAACAATACATTGCCTTACATGGAGCGCCATTTATGTTGGGTCCTGCATTGCACAAGGCACAATTAAGTAGTGTTTACGCAACATTAAAAAGGGAGATTTAGGTAGAATTTGGCTATCAATACTAATTAGTGATTATTAGGCATAATTATTAATCAAGATAAATAATATGATTCAATTTACATTAGATCACGTCGGGGCACCACCCTTGAAGTGAAAACATAGCAAATTTACCAAATCGGTCTCATAAAAAGGAACTACACTGTTTATAACTAATAATTAACTTAATAACTACAACCACATTTACAATAACAACTAGCAATGGTTGAAGGATTTTGGAGTTCTTGACAGTGCAGAGGTTGGCAACATTCACTCTTGTACAACATTAAATGTGTGTGTGTGTGTGTGTGTGTGTGTGTGTGTGTGTGTGTGTGTGTGTGTGTGTGTGTGATTGTGTGTGTGTGTCTGGCAGAATAAATAAACAATGGTGGTCACTGATACCACATGTGGGTGTGATATGCTCCAGGCTCAAGGAATGTGTGTGTGACGTGATGCCAGGTTATCGAAGATGCTTAGTTGCATGCAGAGACCCTGAGTCTGTGTGAAGCATAATTCGACTAACATTGAATTAACCGTCTGGGACAGCCAACTACCAATAACTTGACTTGTGATCACAATAACACCAAACACATAGATTGAACACATTCCATCAACCGGAATTTAAAGTCGAAGAAGAGAGGTGCTGTTGGTTGCAGGAGAAGGTTGGGGTTCCAAAGCTGAGCAATGCTCTTCTTGCTGTGCAAGGTTTGATGAAATTCGGCAGAGGAGGAAACTGGTCGGTCCTTTCCTTTGCAAGGATAGCAGCTCGGTGCTACCCTGCTTGGTGTTCCTCAGATCCTCAGATTGGCAGGACCTTGTGTCGCTGCAGTGAGGAAAAGTTCTTTGGGCCTGCTGTAAATGCAGCTTGCAGCTCTCCACAGCTTGTTGGGCCCAGAAGAAGAGATCTTGAGGGCAGGCAGCCCTGTGGGGGGGAGGTGGAGAGGAGCCCTTGAAGATCAGAAGTTGAAGAAGTAGAGGGTGTCGAGTGAGCGAGAGAGAACAATGAAGGTGCTTGGGTTTCACCTGGGTGTCACCCTGACCAATAGTAGCTCAAACCTGAATTTTGCACCTAGGTGTGAAGAATGGGCAATTCTAGGACACTGAGTTTAATTCAGAGTCCATTTTGAAATCCACAATGAATGACTTCATCTGTGGGTCCCAACAGATACCATGTAGGATACATGCATCATACTGTATGATACATGACATTTATGATATATTTGTATACTTTTACAGCACTGAGCAGTGGAGACCTCAATGTTCTTGGATTCGGCATGGAAAATATGTTCACTCCAGATGACACTATTCCAAAAAGGTATAATTGTGCATACAGAGAAGTAAGAATTTAATCTACAGCATATCTTGCCTCAGCCCTGTGAAAAAATGTGTGTGTCCTTGGAGCAGAAAACACAGACACAAAATTACAACAAGGGGACCGAAAAAGGATCACGTTCAAATTACAGATTTACTTAATTACTTTACTATTTACTTAATTTTCATATCTAGAGGCAGAGGGGATGGTGGTGGATTTACAAGCAGGAAAGCTGTCAAGCAGGCTTTGTATGCATGACACCACTGGATATATTTGATGGGGGACCGCAGCGTTTCAACATTTGCTAGCATCACACCACTGGATATTTTTAAGGAAATCTTAAGAACAATGTCAAGCTGTGCTTGTAGCATCAAAACAGGGTGTTTTTTTAATGAGACCCTAGGACATCTCCAGCCATGTTTGTGGAGACTAAAATAGGTAATTTAAGCATAAAATACTATATTTTCCTAACCTGAACCAAGTGTTGTTTGTGCCAGAAACTGACCAGACTTTAAGTCCAGTCTTGTCAGTGGAAGAAACTTGAAAACAGAACATAAAGAAACCTAAAGTTGCAACAAAAAGAAATGTCCATCCATGATTTACATAAACATACATTACAAACACTTGGACTTTATTTCTCTTCAAGTTCCCAATTAATTGTATTTTCGATGTCTTTTTCTTTTGTCTTTAGTCGTTCACACCAAAGTGACAAAAACAGACACGATCTTCAAACATCATGTTTAACGTCCTACTGCAAAACCTGGAGCAATTTTGCGAACATGACCTCATCTGAGCGAGATACCTTCTTGAGTGAATTCTTTCCTATTGGCTTCCAGTGGGCCACCTCCAGTGAATCCTTCAAGGTTGAAGGAGGCTGGTTAGAAGGTGGTAAGGGAGAAACCATCTGGGACCGTTTTGGCCATGAAAACAAGGTTTTTGACAATCAAACAGCCGATTTAGCTTGTGACAGTTACCACAAGGTGGATTATGATGTCTATCAGCTGCGAGGTCTTCATGTCAGCACCTACCAGTTTTCCATCTCCTGGGCCCGTATTTTCCCATCAGGCTACAGGGACAGCCAGTCAGAGAAAGGGGCTCTGTACTATGACAAGCTGATCGATGCCCTCATTGAGTCTGGCATACAACCTGTTGTCACTCTCTACCACTGGGATCTGCCCCAGGCACTCCAGGACAATGGTGGATGGACCAGCGCTTCCATTGTTGAGGCCTTCAAGGACTACGCAGACTTCTGCTTCTCAAGGTTTGGAGACAAGGTCAAGACCTGGAACACATTCAGCAGCCCCTGGGTGGTGAGCCATGCTGGGTATGGCACTGGTGAGCATCCCCCTGGAGTAAAAGACTATGTGGAAGCCTCCTATCAGGTGAGCAAAATGGTCTTACCATAATGTAGACATGCACTGCATTATTGTCATTCTGATCTTCTTAACACAGCTATTGACTTTGGATTTGCAGGCCACTCACAATATGCTGAAGGCCCATGCTGAGGCCTGGCATGTCTACAATGACAAGTACAGGAAGACACAGGGAGGGGAGGTAGGCATTGCACTGAACTCAGACTGGGCTGAGCCCATGGACCCCTCAAGACCTGAAGATATAGTGGCTGCAGATCGTTACCTGCAGTTCATGCTGGGCTGGTTTGCACATCCTATATTTGTGGACGGTGATTATCCTGCAACACTCAAGACTCAGATAGAGCAGAAAATAAATGAGTGCCCCGACTCTGTGCCTGCAAAACTTCCAGTTTTCACTACTGAAGAGAAACAGAGGATAAAAGGAACAGCAGACTTTTTTGGATTAAACCACTATACCTCCCGGTTAGTCAACAGCAGCGATGGTGGCTGCACCCCTGGTCCTCAGGGGGTAGGTGACTTCCAGGCACATGTTGACCCTTCATGGCCCCCGACTGCTTCTGATTGGATCTATTCTGCACCTTGGGGTCTCCGGCGGCTTCTAAACTACATTTCCACTGAATACTTGACTGTTACCAAGGTGCCTATCCATATAACTGGAAATGGTATGCCGACTGACTACAGTGGGGACACTCTCAATGATACCCAACGAGTACAGTACATGAACAGTTACATCAATGAGGCCCTGAAAGGTTAGTTTCTGTAATTTTTCTAGTAGTAAACCATCTTTAATTTGAAACCAATTTCAACATTGTGTTGTTATGTGTGTCCATTTTGTAGCAATCCTTGAAGATGGAGTGCATCTGCAGCGATTCACAGTGCAGTCACTCATGGATGGATTTGAGGGACAACAAGGCTACAGCCAAAGGTTTGGTCTCCACCATGTCAACTTTGAAGATCCAAACAGATCGAGAACCCCCAAGCAATCTGCATATTTCTACGCTCAGGTTATCAAACAAAATGGATTTGGTTCAAACAAAGTTCCTGTCTTTAGAGGAGAAAAGATTCAACTTTCTCGCCGTCTAACTGCTTTATCACCTTCAGAGGTTCCATCTAAATCTAAGGTTGTTTGGGAGAAATTCTCACACCAGTCAAATTTCCAGAGAAAAATGTACCACTATGGCACTTTCCCGCAAGGTTTCAGCTGGGGAGTATCGTCTTCTGCTTACCAGATTGAAGGAGCCTGGAACATTGATGGGAAGGGGCCCAGCGTCTGGGATACATTCACCCAAAAACCTGGTAGTATTCCTGCTAATGCAAATGGAAATGTGGCCTGTGACAGCTACAACAGACTTGAAGAAGACCTCTACATGCTTCGAGCTCTAAAGGTAAAGTCATACAGATTCTCTTTGTCCTGGTCCAGGATCTTTCCTGACGGTCACCGTGCCTCCCTGAATCAGAAAGGTGTTGATTACTACAACAGACTCATTGATGGCCTCCTGTGGTATAATATCACTCCCATGGTGACACTCTACCACTGGGACCTCCCTCAAGCTTTGCAAGACCTTGGTGGCTGGGACAATGTAGAAATGATTAACATTTTTAATGAGTTTTGTGACTTTTGCTTTGCCACCTTTGGAGACCGAGTTAAATTTTGGATGACCTTCAACGAGCCTCACACAATTGCCTGGTCAGGATATGGACTTGGAAAGATCCCACCAAATGTTAAGAATCCAGGAGTTGCACCATATAGAGTTGCGCACAACCTTATAAAAGCACACGCCAGGGTTTACCACACATATGATGATAAGTATCGCAAAACCCAAGGAGGTCTCATATCCATTGTCCTCAACGCTGATTGGGTTGAACCTGAAGATGTTAATGTTCCCCGTGAAGTGGTGGCTGCTGACCGTGCTCTGCAGTTTCAAGTGGGTTGGTTTGCACACCCCATTTTCAAGACTGGTGACTATCCTGATGCAATGAAGTGGCAAGTTGCAAACAAAAGTGATCTCCAAGATCTTCCAGGGACAAGACTGCCTTCTTTCACCGAAGAAGAAAAGAACTCCATCAAGGGAACTGCTGACATGTTCTGTGTAAATCATTATACTATGAAGATAGTCGGCCATGTTGCAGCTTGGCTTAGCCCTCCGTCTTATGATACTGACCAGGATGTGACAGAAACGGAGGAAACAAATTCACCTCCTACTGCCATCGGTGGGCAGAGAGCTGTAGCATGGGGATTAAGAAGACTCCTCAACTGGATCAAAGAAGAATATGGAGATCCAGAGATTTACATTACGGAGAATGGAGTAGCCACAGACGACAATGTTGATGACACAGAAAGATTTTTTTACTACAAAACCTATATTGATGAGGCTTTGAAGGGTGAGTTCCTCAAGTTTAAGACTTCACTTTTTGGTAGTACACTTGTTCCTGATTACTGACATTGATGACATAATTTCTGAATGCGTTTCATTCCCTCAGTGGTTTTCTCTATTCCATTCTGAATGCAGTTATCTCTTTCCATATTTTTACACAGCTCATAATCTTGATGGTGTGAAGGTAAAAGGATACATAGCAACGTCTCTCATGGATTCTTTTGAGTGGCTCAGTGGTTACACAGTAAACTTTGGGCTGCACCACGTCAACTTTGAAGACCCAAACCGGCCAAGGACACCAAAGCGTTCCGCTCTCTATTATCACCAAATCATGAAGGACAACGGCTTCCCATTACCAGATGAAGAGAAGGTACTTTATGGACAGTTTCCGGAAGCCTTTAATTGGAGTACCTCCAGTTCCGCTTACCAGGTAAATAACAATTATGCATTTAATCTACAATGGCAGAGTGCACTTGTATCAATATACAAGCATGAAGTACAAACTTTAATTTCAGATTGAGGGGGGCTGGAGATCCCATGGAAAGGGACTGAGCATCTGGGACCTGTTTTCCCACACGCCTGAGAAGACATACGACGGTCACAATGGCGACATTGGTTGTGACAGTTACAACAAGATTGACGAGGATGTGGCGGTGCTGAAGAAGCTGAAGGTGACCCACTATCGCTTCTCTGTATCCTGGCCCAGAGTGCTTCCTGATGGCACCAACAACCACATCAACGAAGCCGGACTGAACTACTACCAAAGATTACTGGATGCTCTGGAAGCTGCTAATATTCAGCCCCAGGTAGGCAATGATGTAGTTCATAGCCACTAATGTTTTCTATATGTAGTAATGTATGAGGACAAAAGTGCATGCGTCCAGAAATTATCATCTCAGCAAAATACAATTAGGCTCGAAAGGGAAAAACATCACCCACATGACAAGTATTTAGTACTATATTTCAGATTTCCTGTCATCTGTTTCCCAGCTGACCCTGTACCACTGGGATCTCCCCCTGGCTCTACAAAAAGTCGGAGGTTGGGAGAATGAGACCATCGTCCAGAGATTCCGAGATTATGCCGATGTTTTATTCAGCCGACTTGGAAATAGAGTGAAGTTCTGGATCACTCTAAACGAACCCTGGATTGTGGCCAACCTTGGCTATGGATATGGTTCCTTTGCACCAGGTGATGAAAAAAAAATCTTTTGAGATACTTCTATCTCTCAAATAAAGCAGTTATTGGAGCATAATTGTTATTTAATGTGCTTTACCAATATGTTACTCATGGTTACTCCAATGACTATATATAACTGTCAAGTTTTTTAATTTAACTTTTAAATGTTTTTTAAAAAGGTCAAAACTTCTGCAACACTTGTAGTATAGCGAAGAAATAATCCATTCCATCAAGACTAAGATGTTTTGTGAGAAACCCCTTATCTGAAAACTTTACACTGTGTAATGATGAATAGCAGCAATGTCAGTAACTCCTCAAATGTTTCAGGCATTAAGGGAAAGCAGTATATCGCAACTCACAACCTGATAAAGGCCCATGCTGAGGCCTGGCACCTCTACAACGACAAATACAGAGCAACACAGGGTGGCCTCATCTCCATTACCATCAATTCTGAATGGGCGGAGCCAAGGAACCCACACAAGCAGGAGGATGTGGATGCAGCCAACCGGTTTATGCAGGTGGACAAAAAAAAATATGAAATGGAGATTGAGCTGCTTTCAGAAAAAAACATTTTTGGTTGCATAATGAAATCCCACACAACTGGTATCCAAAGCAACTTATAAAAATCATATAACATATATTTTATCCTGCAGTTCTTCATTGGCTGGTTTGCCCATCCCATCTTCAACGGTGACTATCCTGAAGTAATGAGAACAATCATTCGCCAAAGAAGCCTTGCTGCAGGTCTCCCTGAATCACGGTAAATTTGAAACAGTCGCTCAGTAAATGCGCTCATTGTTTGAAGGGAAGTCCTGGACTGGGCTTTCAAGAAAACTCTTTTCTCTAATATAGGCTTCCTGAGTTTACCCCTGAGGAAATCAAGAGGATCAAAGGGACTCACGATTTCTTTGGCCTCAACTTTTACTTCGCAGTGCTTTCATTCCCATATTATCCGGGTGATCTACAGGATTATGACTCTGACAGGTAGGTTTGAATCTTCTGAAAAAGGCTAGATCTTTGTTATTGACCTTCACTTGCGTTATCCCAAATGTTTCAAATGATATTCAAACCTAGGAAAATCCGTAATTCTTACCTTCTATGTAAGGTAACTGCGCTTTTGATTTAGTGCTTGCCTGAATTTCTTCCTCACTCTCAAAATAACTAATGTATATAGCAACATTAGTTCTTTTGAGAGTGAGGAAGAAAGTCAGCGAACGTGACAGGGGAGCTGGAGAACTGAACCAGCAACCTTTCAATTACTCACCGACCCCCTACCTCCTGAGCTACAGCACCCTTAAAGGGACTCTTCGGGTTTTTGAAGTGGGGTCATATAAAGTACATATCTATAGTCGATCTGTTCTCTACCGTAATCACTGATCATCGCAGCCTCAGTTTGGAGAAGTAGAGAGCCACTCCAGCCAGACGCTCAGCTTTGCACTGCAGTGAACGGGGTCCAGAGAAAAAGCGAAATAAAACACCTAAAACAAGGCTCACCTAAAAAAATCTATAGCAGTTCAAGTGTACGTTGTAAAGGGAAAATTCACACCGCTTTACATCGCCGTCAGACCGCACTTTCTTTTGAGACTACATTTTCTCAACCGCAAAACCCCCGTAACCCTACGCATGAGCGCTAATGTGGAGGGATACGGAGAGTTAAGTGTCGTTTTTATCGAAAGTAAACCTCTCGTCCAGCAACTGGGCCTCGCGCTGTATTCCGCCGCTCACAGATCAGCTGTTGCCCAGTTACGCTAGTGCGTAGGTGAGCCTTGTTTTAGGTGGTTTATTTAGCTTTTTCTCTGGACCCCGTTCACTGCAGTGCAAAGCTGAGCGTCTGGCTGGAACGGCTCTCTACTCCTCCAAACTGAGGCTGCGTTGATCGGTGATTATGGTAGGGAACAGATCGACTATAGATATGTACTTTATATGACCCCACTTCAAAAAACATGAACTATCCCTTTAAGATTCCACTTTACTCCTTGACAATACAAAATTACATCTTTTCACTGTTTTGACCAAGCAGCAAAAACTACATATTGTACATGTAAAACTAAATGCCTAGATCACATGGGGGCTTTTTTATTTACCACACAGTCCCTAGTAGAAAGGTAACATAAAAGAGGGAATTAAACCCCCCACCACAAAAGTAGATGCTGAAATATATCTAACATACAGTATTTGCCTAATGCTGATCTGATGTCTAATCCAAAATCCAGGGCCGTTGCAACAATGCCAGACCGCACCTGGCTTGATACTGGCTCCGACTGGTTAAAGATGACTCCATTTGGAATCAGGAAAATTCTCAAGTTCATCAAGGATGAGTATGGAAATCCACCCATCTACATCACAGAGAACGGGGTCTCAGAACGAGGAGCAGTGGACTTGAATGATGTCCACAGGACGTACTTCTACGAAAACTACATTAACCAGGTCCTGAAAGGTACGAGAGACAGTAAAAACAAGTATCTACTATTGCTTTTGTACAAGTGGGCCTTGTTAGCCTTGCATACATGTCTTTTAAATGTACAGGTCAACAAAATAGTTGCCAAGACACAAACCTCATTTAGAACAAGGTTTGTTAAACGTAGCTGTTACTGTTGATCTTTCAGCTATTGTTCTGGATGGAGTTGATCTGCGAGGCTACACAGCCTGGTCCTTGATGGACAACATTGAGTGGGCTGCTGGGTACTCCGAGCGATTTGGACTTTTCTTCGTGAACCGCTCCGATCCCGCTCTTCCTCGAATCCCTAAAAGCTCAGCCTCTCGTTACACAACCATGATCAAGTGCAATGGCTTCCCAGACCCGGCTCACGGGCCCCATGAGTGTTTGAACCTTGAATCTGCAGGTAATGTAACGCCGACTCCGATGTGATTATTATAAGATCCATGAGTCATCCAATGACGTTTTTTTAAAATTGTTTATTTTCTTTAAAAAGTGGTGCCGGTCTACAGTCTTATTTAGATATAAATATACTTTTTTCCTGTTTGGTTGTCTGAGAGGAGGATTTAACATTCTGTAATTGAATTAACAATGTTATATCTCAAAATGACAAACGTAATAATAGAGGCTAAAAGGATCCACCTCTTGATTTAGACATGGCACTTGTGCCTAAATGATAAAACATGGCTTCCATACATCTCTCAACACCAAGCATGAAGGGGCTAGATTTTATTTCCGGAGAGTAAGACAACTAAAAATGTGTTTTTCTAAACAGATCTGATCTATATAAAAAACATGAGGTGAACAGGAAAAGAAAAATTGACATTCTCCCTGTTTCTTCTTCCCATCTTTCATCAGCTACAAGCGCTCCCACGATGTCCACACCTGTTTCTTCTTCCCATCTTTCATCAGCTACAAGCACTCCCACACCAGGTCACACTGGCCTTACAGCTATCCCTGAGCTGCCCCCGAACATGGTGGAGTTCCTGGGTCTGAAACTAGCACCTCAGGACGCTGAAGTCGGACTTTATGTCACCTTTGCATTCCTTCTTGTGGGTGCACTTGGTATGATCTTTGTTGTGTATCAGCTCCTGAAAACAAGAAAGAATTCAAAGGCAGCTCTAGCAGAAACCGTGAAGTTGGAGAGAATGTGAGGAGACTTGTGGATGGAAGTGAAAACTCTGTAAATCAAGTTGTTGGCAGCTTTTCTAAATGATTACCTTTTTATGAGCAGAATAAATGTGAATTTTATCTTTTTTTCCAGAATCTTACATCAATATAGAGCAAATGTGTTATTAAAGGGTTTGGGGCATTTTACCTCCATTATGATCTTCATAGAACTACCGATGAGAAATGTTGTTTTTCCCAAAAATGAGATATTTATTGAGACACTTGAAGATAGTGGCATTTTTTCAAGAACATAAAAATTCTTAGCTATGTAAAGAAATTTGAATTTTTGTCTCAAAGAGAAGAACTCAAATCAACATTTGTAGTCACGCAGTTACTCCAAGCATGTCTGTTCCTGGATTGCTACGCTGAAAAACAAATATGTAATGTTATAAGGTGAGGAGCAGCAAAGCGTGGTGGAGGACAAAACATCACTCTGGCAAGGGTTGTGCAGGAAAAAATTGAAAGACTTTTATTTTAGTCTCAAAAACAGACAAAGAAACAAACATTTCTTGCTGAGCTTCAGACCGCTCAGGTCACTCTCTTCTCATGAAAACCAAAAAAAAAAAACTCTCCCCCCTCTCCCATTCCACTCACATATATAGCGGGAGAGCCCGCCTTTCCAATTCATCTGGCCTATCAGGGCAGATCTCTATAATGGAGAGTTGAAAAGGTTTACAATTCATAGACATTGTTTTCTTTCACTTGCTCAGACTAACAGGTTGTAAATGCATTCATCCTTAGTCTAAAATACCTACTGCACCTTCACAACAAAACAATGATTTGTACTTTATTCATTATTTAACTTAATTACCCGTCATGACATCACACATCCAAGAGCCAATCGCCACTGAGAACACACCTTCTCAGACTCCACATAAAAAGGCTACTGCTGAGGCGCGCTTCCTCTTTCCACACCAGCACAAGATGGCCACCACAAAGGACTTCAACTCTGACAGGTGATTACTTGGATTACCACAAGTCTTATATATACATTTTGTGTAATCAACTTAAAGTACAATTCTTTGTGTTTAATAAATGTCAGTGAAAACATAATTTAAATAAAGAAAATGGAAAACTGTCTCTGAGTGTCTTTCCACCTTTCTGAAAAGCTGGTTAGCAACTAGTGAGAGAGATGGTGCTTCATCACATTTCACACATCCTCCCCCTCTGGCTTGCCCAGGTCAGGCAAACGGGAAAGATAGTCAGCAATTAGGTTTTCCTTACCAGGACAATGCTCTATGGTGAACTGGTATGGCTGGAGGGCTAGGCACCAACGCAGGATCCGTGCATTCTGATGCTGCTTTGAGTGCATCCATTTCAAAGGTCTGTGGTCCGTCTGCAACACAAACTCTCTTCCCAAAAGGTAATACTTCAATGAATCAACAGCCCACTTTATAGCCAGTCCCTCTTTTTCCACCGTAGAGTACTTCTTCTCACGGTCAAACAGTTTCTTACTCAAGAACAGGACAGGTTTCTCCTCGCCAGGCTCTCCCTGCGCTAGCACTGCTCCCAGTCCAACATCAGAGGCATCAACCTGCACAAGGAATCTTTTTGTGAAGTCCGGGCTCTGCAACACAGGATCTTGACAGATCTGCCTCTTTAATGTCAGAAAGGCTTGTTCACATTCATCATTCCAACTCAGTTTAATGGTTGATTTTTTTGTTAGGTCAGTGAGTGGCGCTGCCACTGTAGCAAAATGAGGGATGAACCTTCTGTACCACCCCACCAGCCCTAAAAATGACCTCACTTGCTTCTTGGTAACAGGTCTGGGAATCATCTGGATGGCCTTTACCTTCTCTATTTGTGGCTTTATCTGCCCACGGCCAACCAGGTACCCAAGGTACTTCACCTCCTCCTGAGCCCACGAACACTTGTTTGCATTCAGGGTCAGACCGGCTTCCTGTATCTTTCCCAGGACGGCTTCAAGATGCTGCAGATGTTCTTCCCAAGATTCACTGTAGATTACCACATCATCCAGGTAGGCGGCTGCGAACCTGGAGCAATCATTAAGAACAATGTCCATTAATCTTTGGAAGGTCGCAGGTGCTCCATGAAGCCCAAAAGGTAACACAGTGTAATGGAACAAACCCATTCCTGGAATCTGGAAAGCTGTATATTCTTTGCAAGCTGGGTCGAGAGGCACCTGCCAGTAACCTTTACACAGGTCTAAGGCTGTGATATACTTGGCCTTCCCCAACCTCTCCAGCAGCTCATCAATACGTGGCATGGGATAAGAATCAAAACAGGAAATGCTGTTCAGTTTCCTCATATCTGAACAGAACCGAGGTTGAGTGGAGTTCTTCTTCGGAACAAGCACTATAGGGTTTGACCACTCACTTCTAGACTGTTCAATGACTCCCATGTCCAGCATCACCTGTACCTCCTTCTTCAGTGGTTCCAGCACTCGTTCTGGAATTCTGTAAGGCTTCAGGCGAACAGGTTTAGTGTCCTTCAGAACAATTTTATGTTTTATCACATCAGTCCGGCCAGGTCTTTCTGAGAACAATGACGGAAAACATTGTTTAAGCTCACCCAGTTGACACCACTGATCCATCGTCAGGTGCTCTGGACGGGTCTGGGGATTACATTTCTCTTTGAGGGGCACCATATCAGTCTCCACCGCATCATAGTCATTAGGCTGGACATCCCTGACCATCAGCACATGCTCCCCACCGATTTCCTGGTCATTTCTTTCACGGTATTCCTTTAACAGGTTAACATGGAGCAGTTGTTTTTGTTAACATTTATCGGGACAGAAAATTTCATACGTTACTGGGCCAACCTTCCTGGTCACAATATAGGGGCCTTGCCACTTAGCAAGTAGCTTGCCTGGCCCAGTCGGAAGCAGCAACAACACCTTCTGGCCAGCCTTCAGTTCTCTTTCCCGAGCATGTTTGTCGTACCATACCTTTTGCTTATGTTGAGCTTCCTGCAGGTGTTCTTTGACTTTTCCTCTGCAACTTTCCAGTTTGTCTCTCATCTGCAGAATGTAGGAAATGATGCTGGTAGTTGTTGACGTTGCCTCACCAGCCACCCAGTTCTCCTTCAGCATGTCCAAAGGGCCTCTAACCTGTCTGCCATACAACAACTCAAAAGGGGAAAAACCAGTTGAAGCCTGTGGTACCTCTCTGTATGCAAACAAAATGAAAGGCAACCACTTATCCCAGTCTTTACCAGTATCATCAACAAATTTCCTCAACATTTGTTTCAGGGTACCATTAAACCGTTCAACAAGACCATCTGTTTCGGGGTGGTTTGGCGTTGTTCTTATCCCTTTCACACCTAGTTGGGAATACAATGACTTCATCAGATGTGACATAAAGCTTGCTCCTTGATCGGTTAAGATCTCTTTAGGGATACCAACTCTAGAGAATAACTCCACTAAACATCGAACTATATGTTTGACCTGAATGGAGCGCAGTGGATAGACATCTGGGTATCTGGTTGCATAGTCACATATGACCAGGGCAAATTTGTGTCCATTGCTACTTTTTGGCAGGGGACCAATTATATCCATAGCAATCCTCTCATAAGGCACATCCATGATAGGTAAAGGTTGTAATGGGCCTCGGTCTGAAAGTTTGGTGGGGGCTACCACCTGACAGTCGTGGCATGTTTTACAATAGTTCATCACCTCTTTGTATAATCCTGGCCAATAGAAACGCTGAGCAATGCGGTTATAGGTCTTAGCCTGTCCTAGATGCCCAGCCCATGGAACAGTATGACCCAAATGCAGGATTACTGGCCGATACTCTTTTGGAATAACCAGCCTAGGTTTCTCAATATCTGCCAAATACAAAAGGTTGTCCTTTATGATGAAGGGATCCCCAATTACCCGTTTTAGCGCCCCTGTGTCTGCTTCCTGCACCCCCTCTCTTTCACACACCTTTGCAAACAGAGGTTTTAGAGAAGAGTCATTCTCCTGACTCTCTCTGAATTTTTTGGGAATTTGCCATTGGGGTTCGATGAGGGGAGTTACAGGGAGAACAGGTTCAGAACATTTAGCTTTATCATAATTTCTGTTTTTCTCCTGACGACGTTGCCTTTTTGTTTTCTTAACCTTACTCCCCCCTTCATACAAACTATCATCTGCATCAGGGAGGGGTTCTAAACCCTTGGTCACAGAGCGTGTAACTACAGCACAGGAGTAGGCTACAGAGTTTTGCTGGACCAAGTTGTCTAGGATTGGCAAATCTTCTCCAAGGATCACATCATAGGCTAGGTCATCTAGTACTCCAACAGTTAACATAAAGGCTTGCCCTTCAACCTCAATGATCACATTTGCAGTTGGGTAATCTTTCTTACATCCATGAACACACATGATATTTACACTTTGATCAAAGTTAACGAGCGCATTACAGAGTAAGTTAGACTTTATCAAGGTTTGTGAACTACCCGTGTCAGCCAGCGCTTTTGCCACATTTCCATTAACTGTAACATCCACCACATGTTTGTTGGGAATCATTTCACTGTCCTTAACACCGTCATCACTTTCTGAACGTGGTACAAAACACAGCTCAACAGACTTTGGTTTTCTTAAAGGACACATCGAAGCTTTGTGGCCAGGCTGCTGACAGTAGTAACATATGAGGTTAGACTTTAGGTTTGAAAGTACAGGTTTCTTACCAGCCCCAGGGTCCTTATTGTCCACAACAGGCAAACTGTGAGGTCTGCCCTCCCCAAATCTGGGCTTCCCAACAGTCATCCTTTTAGTGAAAGTGTCCCGGTGGGCTGCTGTATAGCGCTCTGCCAGGGCTGCAGCTTCCTCTCCTGTCTGAGGATTGTGCTCCTTTACCCAGGTGCGGATGTCTGGATGGAGCACACGAAGGTATTGCTCCAAGACAATGGTTTCCCCAATCTGCTCCTTCGTGCAGCTGTTGGGTCGCATCCACCGTTTGTAATGTCCCTTTATCCGGTTGTAGGTCTCTCGCACAGTTTCTCCCGCTGGCACAATAGTGCTCCGGAAACGCTGTCGGTAAGTCTCTTCTGTTACATTGAACTTCATTAACACTGCAGCTTTAACCGCTTCATAGGATACTGACTGTTCCTCGTCCATTCCTGCATAGGCCTCAAGTGCTTTCCCGGTCAATAAGGTGACCACTCTGGCTGCCCATTCATCTGGGTGCCATCCCCATGTTCTCGCTATACGCTCAAACCGTACAAAGAAGCTCTCTGGATCTTCTCCCTCTTTAAAGTCAGGTATTTTGGGGTCACGGGAACCTGTAGTTCTGGTTGGTGGAGCAGCCTGCTGTTGATGCTGAGCTGGCAGCTGTTGTGAAGATAAGACAGGCCCAGGAACTTGGAGTGGAGAAAATCTTTCAGGTTTTTCATCTGTCAGCAGAAGTGTGGGGGTTTCAGCTTGCAGACTTGGAACGCCAGCAGCCTCAGAAAAGGGATCACCTTGGACAGGCAGTTTAAAATGTTCTTTTGATGACCCGTCCTTTGGAACCATTTCACTTCTTAGCTGCTTAATCTGTTCAAAAAGTACCGCTTCAGTTTGTCTAGACCGGCGCATAAACTCTCTCATTTCTTCAAAAAACAATGGTGCAGAGAGTTCTTCACTTGCAGCACGGACTGTATTTACTTTTGGCCTTACCACCGGTTCTTCTTCACTTTCAGCGGCCATGGCTCCATCAGGTGGTGGCTCAAATTCCTTTGTCCTTTCAGAATTTCTTTCCTCCATATCCGCCATGGGGTTTTGTCTGGTCACACGCGCTCTTCCACGTCCTACACCTCTCATTTAGTCAGTAATATGACACCAACTCTTCACAGGCGTATTAACATCCCACCACTGCCACCAATTGTTATAAGGTGAGGAGCAGCAAAGCGTGGTGGAGGACAAAACATCACTCTGGCAAGGGTTGTGCAGGAAAAAATTGAAAGACTTTTATTTTAGTCTCAAAAACAGACAAAGAAACAAACCTTTCTTGCTGAGCTTCAGACCGCTCAGGTCACTCTCTTCTCATGAAAACCAAAAAAAAAAAACTCCCCCCCCTCTCCCATTCCACTCACATATATAGCGGGAGAGCCCGCCTTTCCAATTCAACTGGCCTATCAGGGCAGATCTCTATAATGGAGAGTTGAAAAGGTTTACAATTCATAGACATTGTTTTCTTTCACTTGCTCAGACTAACAGGTTGTAAATGCATTCATCCTAGTCTAAAATACCTACTGCACCTTCACAACAAAGAATGATTTGTACTTTATTCATTATTTAACTTAATTACCCGTCATGACATCACACATCCAAGAGCCAATCGCCACTGAGAACACACCTTCTCAGACTCCACATAAAAAGGCTACTGCTGAGGCGCGCTTCCTCTTTCCACACCAGCACAAGATGGCCACCACAAAGGACTTCAACTCTGACAGGTGATTACTTGGATTACCACAAGTCTTATATATACATTTTGTGTAATCAACTTAAAGTACAATTCTTTGTGTTTAATAAATGTCAGTGAAAACATAATTTAAATAAAGAAAATGGAAAACTGTCTCTGAGTGTCTTTCCACCTTTCTGAAAAGCTGGTTAGCAACTAGTGAGAGAGATGGTGCTTCATCACATGTAAATATTGGATTTATGGATGTTTTAAATTTAGTTAAAGATTGTTCCTTCAGCGTTTCCAGTTTTTGTGTGTCACTATCATTGAATGACCTCCTGGTGGCACGAGTGAACCATTTTCTGTCAGGACATTAGCTATCGTACATGTACAGATATTTTGTTAAATATTAACATGGAAATGAAACTAAAGCTAAAAAAGGGGGTGAATAAAAAAAAGCAATAAGAAATCCGGCTACTTAGGAGGGTGTGCCTTCATCGTCATTATTACATCATCATCATTTTTACCTTTATTAAACGGGGAACTATGTAGTTTTGGGGAACACATTTTCACATCGTTGAATGTTTTTTTATTTTTTCATGCCTGAATAAACTTAATAAACAAACTGACCTTAAAGGACAATTTTCACACAACTTTTACACTTTTACATTGTTCGTATGTGGCGGACCCTGCCACCTTTCTAGCTTCAAACAGTGTTCAGGGGACTTTATTCTCCTCTGAGAACAGCTTGTTTTTTTCAGTTAAGGGAAAAACAAAACATGTTTGAGTTCATATTATTACCTCATTAATAGTTGAAATGTTAAAATTTTCAATTTCTTCTCCAAAAACTACATAGTGCCCCTATAAACATGGGAGGCAATTGAAAGCAAACAGATCACACCCCAAACAATACATTAGTTTTCATTTAGATTATGGCATGTTTAAAACAATAAAAACAATTTTGCATTCCAAATAAATTAATAGTGGTGACTCCATCTCAATTAAAACATATATTTGTATCACTCGCTATCTATTAAAAGAGAGTGTAGGAGGTTAAAATGGGTTAGAACATCTCCATTTGCACTACTTAGTATTATTATAGAGGTATTTAAATTGATTGGAATTGATTTTAAACCAGCACCTCTCAGGTCACAGCAGGATTTATGTTGCCACTGTTCCATCAATGACCTCTGGCTGTAAAAGCATCATGACCTGGAGGAGGCAATCAGACGTGCCCCTAAATGTGTCAAGATGGGGTGAATCAGGCTGGAAGGAAAACACATTCGCTCATAGTTTCATAAAAAGGTTTTTAAGTCAGCTTGATTAACTTGCGTAAAAGTTTGAAGACTTGCACATATGTGAGTTCCTGCCAATCTCAGGGTTGTGCACACATGTGCACTGGAAGGACTCAGTAAGTGTTACTGTTATAATTAATTGAAATAATTTCATACATCATGTACAGTGAATAAAACATGACAAGCTGCACGCTGAGTATTAACTTAAGCTTGGTAATTCAATCATTAAACAGAAGCAGCAGCGTTACAACTTGCATATGTGATGGTGAGTGTGTTTGTACAGTAACACAGGAGAATACACTGATGGATAATCTTGTATAACATGATGATAACACAGTCGTCTGCACTCAGTTTTGAAATGCGCCACTAAAAAAGAAATATGTAACCTTGAAATTGCTCAACACAAGAACATCTAATGTAGGTACTGAAGTTTTCAGAACTTGGGTCAGAGGTAACCTACAGGGTCATTTCAGGATTTCCTTGAGGCATAACTCTGTAAATGTAAATATCCAGCTCTTCTGTGTTTCTTTTAGAGTTTTACAAAATAAGTTCATGATGATCATGAACAGTTATTAAGATTAAAAAGTGTGCAGGGAGAGCTACACAGTGCTGCAAGGATGACGTATTTTTGTTGGCTAACGTCGAAGATTGCACCGCCTTGGTTCCCTCTGCAAAAAGTCAATAGGATATTTTGAATTGGATTGTAGATTATTGCAGAAAATGAGCTTTATGGTGATACTGATTTTGTTCAGCGAGATAATCTTCATTGGTGAGCACCGCTTTAATGATTTTTGAAGCGTAAATGAAATCGGCAGAAGTTATAAGCTTGCGTGACTTCAACATTATGACTGAGCTTCGCACCACACTAGATTAAACACACTTTGCTATAAGTTGATTGATTGATAATGTGAATAGTTAGAGTCTAGTTTGCAACTAAAGTCCGTCTATAAAGTCTGTGTGTTCAGTGTGATGACGTTTAACGTCCCTGACAACTTCTGCATTCTCATTGTTGGAGATGCTTTATAAATCAAATTTGAGTTTTTTACTGACGTATTTTATGTTAAGAAATAAAACATGAAAATATGGTTATGTTAACCACAAAACCTTATTTGAGGCTACAAAAACCTATTTACTTTGGAATGAGGCAACGTTAAGTGCAAATAAATATGTATTTAGATTACAATACATTAGATTAGATTCAATTAGATTCAACTTCATTGTCATTGTGCACAGTACAAGTACAGCGACACCAAAATTCAGTTAGCATCTAACCAGAAGAGCAAAAGGAAACAGTGAAGTGCAAGTGTGTTCAGAATAAATATTGCAGCAGATTATAGACAGAATTATAGTATTCACAGTATTTAAATAGAGTGGAGTGCGTCTATGTCCAGTATGTACAGTATAAAAAAAAATCCTGGCAGTACTAATTGGGGATACAGTATGTATAGTATATACTAAAATTACTAACAGTACTGAGGGTGGGGTAGAGATGAAGATTAAATAGTCAAGAGTATTGCAGTATCCAGGTGGGTGGGTGGGGGAGAATCAGTCACTGGAGGAAGGAAGAAAAAGAAACGCTGGTGAGCTTTTTGCTCAGCGTGGAGATGTTGAGGGACCAAGAGAGGTCCTCGGAGATGTGGACACCCAGAAACTTGAAGCTGGTGACACGTTTAACCTCCGTTCTGTTAATCAGTAATGGGGGTGTGTGTGCCATCATTTGATTTTCTGTAGCCCACAATGAGCTCTTTGATCTTCTCGGTGTTGAGAGCCAAGTTGTTGCTGGCGCACCACGCTGTTAGGTGCTGGACCTCCTCCCTGTTGGCCGAGTCATCGTTGTTGCTGATTGTGTTATCTGTGAACTTGACAATGGTGTTTGAACCATGTGCAGGTGTGCAGTCATATGTAAAGAGGGAGTAAAGGAGGGGGCTCAGCAGACTGTGGTCTGTTGGTTAGGAAGTCCAGAATCCAGTTACAGAGGGAGGTACTGACGCCGAGGTCACTGAGTTTGGTGATCAGTTTGAAGAGGATGATGGTGTTGAATGCTGAACTAGAGTTGATGAACAGCATTCTCACGTAAGTGTTACCGTTGTCCAGGTGGGTTTTAGGACTTGTTCCGGTGGCTCCGGTGTGCGAGGACACCATTGTTTTCCAAATACTCTGTAAACACAACAAAGTCCATGAAAACATATATTTTTTTTTAGCGAGACTACAACATGTGGCCCGTTGGCGATGTTTTTTTTTTTTTTTGGTCAGAATATTTTTGGGGTTGGTTGAGTGCTGACACAAGGATGAGTTAAGGATTATTGTTAATGCTGGGAACAATGTATTATTGTTTAAACATCAAGGCTTTAACTAAGATGTCTGACACCCTTCTATAACTATAGGTGCTGCAAAATGGATAATCTGTCACACATTTCCTTTTGCCATGGTGTTTAAAGATGTAAGTATGTTAAATTTTGACGATAGCATTGTGTTAAAGTTTAAAATTCTGGTATATTGACAACCATTGTGTGTAGATGACTGATTGTACTAATACGAATCTGACAGATTACAAAGTCTTTATTGTTTTTGAGAGGATTGTGTCAGAGGGCAGAGAATGACAAGGACACCAAAGTTGCTGACACGCAATCTTTGGGCACTTGTTATCTAAGAGTTCAGATAAGGAGAGGCATAAAATATTTACAACGCTGACAAAAAACTTCCGAGCATCCTTAATTAAATATGGAAAATAAAGCACCACCAGGTCCTTAATGATCATCACTTGATGGATTTCTGCGGAGACTTGGCAGGAAAGCTACCAAGAGTCGGAAAACACCAGACAGTAAAAGAACTGATGTAGAGAAACTAAAATGTTAGGTAATGTGTTTATATGTTATAAAGGTACAATGGTACAAGTACAATTTTAATTATGTAAAATATGATAAGACTACACTGTAACACCTGACAAAGTGACTGTACTTTGACAAAATCAAGGAAAGTGATTATCTCAAAATTACCAAGCAAAGCAGAATAACCATTTTAAATTGTTAAAACCTTTTAGCTCTTAAAACTTAAATGTAATGTAATGTAATTCTGAGGTAATTGGTTGGGAAGATGAGGAAGTTTTGCATCCATATAAGAAAATAGAAGATTTACCTTACTGTAGTTGAAGCTTTGATCTGGGGAAGAATGGCAACATCCCTCGCTCTCAACCAGACTGACAGACACCTGCCTGTGAACATGAGAGTAGAAAAGCCCCCTTAACACAACGTACATTAAGGAACATTTGTGTACACACGATATTTCCACCAGTTGCAAAATATGTGGCAGACTTCAGCAAATGTTTTCAGTTCATTTATGATTAATTGACAAAGCACATGTATAGAAAATAAAATGAATGATGCTTCAGTATCCAGGTCTTTGTATTTTACACACACTGTCACACTGTGATGGCAGACTGTGAGTCTAGGTTAATGTTATTCATAAGACCTTTTGTAAGATGTGCAGTGAACTGCGTGCATGGATTTCATTGGTTTCGCTGGGATTGATTATTGAGGTAGGCATGATGATATCCACCTAAGCTGTGCCATAAATCAGGGTGCAAAGGGCTTCAGATACAAAAAGATTATCAGCTGGTTGTTAGGTAATAACTGTTATAAGTTATAACACATTGCTCAATATATAAATGATATTTTATGTAATTAAAGCTGGCAACAGAAATGTCTTGTTCTATTTAACCATCGCAAGTGTCCAATCCTGTAAATCTATCACATCTTTAAACTTCTTTTTTATCAGTCTTTCTTACCTCTGTCAGTAAACCGTTGATGGTAGAGCTGGTAAATCTTCTTGTTGAGTTCAAGGATATTTTGTAGACGAATGGCAACACCTGCAGGCTGCCCATCATACAGAACACCAGCACTGAATGTGTCAGTGCTCCAAACTTTGGAAGGCAAACTCAGCATACTGTTGGAACATCTCATTCAGCTCCGTGTTCTACCAGCTCCATATTTTGATCTCAGAGATTCTGGCACTATGGATCCATGAAGGACGACAATAGGCTGGAGGCCCGTGTCCAGCAGCTGTTTCAGGAGGGTCTGGTAACAGGTGACCACAGCCTGCTGGGGCTGACTGGACCGGCCTGTAGGTAGAAGATGAGTCCATGACAGAGGGACCTTGAAGTGGGTCACCCCTCTGCTCTGGAGGGACTCAAAGTACTGCCATGATCCCCAAGGAATGGGATGACTGCAGTCAAAGGGACCATTCACCGAACCTTTCAGAGGGCCTGCAACAAGCATGAAGTCCTCATTGCTCATACAGACAAAACCCATACAGAAACACAGCCCACAATAGATAATTCATTGTTGTGTTTAAAGGATAAACTGATATTATCCACTGATAGACTATTAGCTATTCAAAGCTATTCTGTTTTCCTCTTATGCATTGTTACACAATTAAGATCGATGTCGCATTCCAGCTGTGCAAGCTTCAGTTGTGTGTTATGGTCGGGAAGACTTTGGACCCACGTGTCAATTAAACATGCAGCCCTCTCTTACTCTTACGTTTGAACGCCATAAAATATATTATCACAACAGAATTAGTTAAACGATAATGACAGGTCATAAGACAAGTCATAAAATAATTTCATTGATTCATCTTAGCAGCCAAATTATGTTCAACGTGGCTGTTTTGCTGACGTTGAACTACGAAATATGACTTTGCATTTCCCCGAAGACACAACAGCAATTCAGAGTAAGATAAGAGTAGCTCTAACACCACCTTTATTTCTCATGCTTATCATGGTTTTATCAGCAGATTGGGTTGTAAAAACGTGGCTGACAAGGTTAAAGAAAGGTTAAGAATCATTAGAGGAAGCTAAGAGTCTTTTCGGTTTTTAAGAATGGAAGTGGAAATCTGGCTATTTGTGTCACAAAGGATGAGCATAACTAATATAAACATCATAATGTATGATTTGTTCCCTCACTTTTGTTACCTCCTCTAGCCATTTTGACTAGAAACAATGTATTGATCACTGTATGACTGACAAGAAGTGACCCACATTCTCATTTACATGAAAATAAATCTAAAGGAAATAGACAAAACTCAACAGTCAGAGAAAGGGTGTTGATGTTTTTTCAGAGGTTTTTGTGTATTTAATTATCAATGTGTTGTGTAGATAGAGCTGGAACACTTTTTCCTCAACAGCTGTGGCTCAGGAAGTAAAGTCATCCAGTAATCGGAAGGTCGGTGGTTTGATCCCCAGATTATAGCTTGTGGAGGTGAGCGTGGTGGAGACGGCTCAGGAGAGCAGCGCCAGGTGAGTGATTGACAGAGCTGGCAACCAGTCACCTGGCGCTGCTCTCCTGAGCCCTCGACCACGCTCACCTCCACATAGCTGCACATCTTGTATCCCCGGGAAAAGATGAACCCCAAATTGCCCCTGATGAGCAGGTTGGCACCTTGCACAGCAGCCTCTGCCATTAGTGTAAGAATGTGTGTGTGAATTTGTGGAAAGTGTTGCTTCATGTGGAATCTGTCAACACAGTTTGCTTCTATTTTGTCAATTAAACCAAGCAAGTCCATGAAGAGTACAGTACAATTATATAACCCTAACCCTTTTGACAAACACGGTCACAAATTCCTGCTCCCGTGCAATTATCATGCTGTTTCAACAGCACCCTGATACCTGACTGGTTAGAAGTGCTTGCGAATGCTGAAAAAATAAGCCTTTTGTCTGAATATGAAACGTTTTAGCCCTATTTTTTTCCCAATCTACAGACAAATGAGCACAGCAAAACAATTTTTGCGTTCATACTTTAGTTCAGTACAGCTTAGTTCACAGATCTGATATTGAGTGGTGGTCTAATTACATTTTTAGCAACATTTCAAGAAGTATTATGCTTAGGAATCCAGGTAAACTTCAAAAGACAACAAAATATGTTACCTAACAAGCACCTGTGGTTTGTTGTGTAACTAAATTACAACTGAACAAAAAAAATCTTGACCTGAACACACTTCTTTTTTTTATACCTGCATCATAAATCTTTGCCTCCTGTTTGATCTGTTTTATCAGAAGTTTTTCAAGGCTATGGCCACTCCATGACCCCTGCACACTTTAGTGCCACTTATGAAACTCTGGTTTGACTGAAGGTTCAAGCTTGTAAACAGATCTCCTATATAAAGCTTCATCATGCAGTGGCTTGTTCAGTTCCCAAAAAACAGACAATATGTCGTTACTGGGGCGACTTCTCCCTCTGTGTTTACTAAGTTTGTATGGGTGCATGTGCCAGGCCCATGATGATCAACCACCGTTAATGTTTCTTGCAGGTCCTCTGCCCAACAATGGAGAACCCTCCAAAGGAGCAGACACCTTTGACTGCAGTCATCCCATTCCTCCAGGCTTACGGCAGTACTTTGAGTCCCTCCAGAGCAGAGGGGTGACCCACTTCAAAGTGCCCCTCTCATGGGCTCATCTTCTACCTACAGGCCGGTCCAGTCAGCCCCAGCAGGCCGTGGTCGCCTGTTACCAGACCCTCCTAAAACAGCTGCTGGACGTGGGCCTCCAGCCTCTGGTCGTCCTTCATGGATCCACAGTGCCAGAAGTTCTGAGATCAAGGTACGGAGGCTGGGAGAGCCAGGAGCTGAAAGAGATGTTCCAACAGTACGCTGAGTTTGTGTTCAGAGAGTTTGGACAGCTGTCAGACTCGTGGGTGACACTGAGCAGTCTGGATGAGCTGAGGGATGCTGAGCTGCAAAACGCTCTTGATGCACACTCCAGCGTCTACCGCCGTTACCATCAGCTGTTTCCTGGGAAAGGTAGGAGATCAATTCATTGCATCACAAGCTGAAGGCTAATGACATCTTGTATAAAACTTGTTAAGCCTATTTAGATAAAAAGAGACAAATCTGGTCAAAAATTATGCAAATGTAAATTCACTTGTGAAATGCTCAGGGATATTCCATTCACTTGAGTATATCTTATAAATAGAAACACATATTTGAGAAATATTTTTCTCATAAATATCTGGAACCTCTTAACAGTGGTTAAGAGGTTCAACAATTTGGTGCCCTTGGCAAGATTTTAACCGGCGCCCCCTTGCATCGCAGTCAATTCCAATTTTCATAAACTCACGCAGAAACTGCATTTTCAAGATTGTATTTATTTTAAGTAAAAAGTATCACACCAAATACAAACTGAAAAAAGACACGAATGATAGATTAAAAATAGGCATAGCCCAAACAAATAATATTCTATTTACATACAAAATAGAAATATACTGTGTCACTCTGCTGTGCTGAGGTAGAGGGACAGGAGCAGCTGATGCTGTGTCACTGGGGGAGGTGGTGAAATATTTTAAAAGTGCATCTGTAGAGAGAAGAGAAGTATATGTGACCACTGTATGTTACATTTTAACAAAAATAAACAGATGCTTGGTGTGTGCTATAAATAAGACTAATATAGACTCATAATGAAAATACGATGGGATTCATTGAACTTTACAAGCATACATACAAACAGGAAAACACAGCCAACAGGTTAAAATAACACCTGGACAGTTAACTTTCCAAATGTCCCTGATGCATCTAAGGTGGAGTAACAATAACACATGTTCACTCAAGCTATTTACTGATTATTAAACAAAACTATGATTGTCTGAAGTAAACTAGCAAGTTAAGACTCTAAGACCTCTATCTTTTTTTAGTTTTCTTCCTCTTCTTTCCTTGTTTTCCTTCCCTGGGCACTGGATGATTTCAGTCTTCTGGACATTGTGATTGCGCTACAGTATCAGTAAACCTCTCTCTTGGTCTTGGGGTGACCAAGACCGCCACCCCACAGAGGGCAGGTACAGTGCAATGAGCCAGGGACCCAGAACAAAGGACATTCCAGTATTTAATAGACTTTGCTATGAAGTTATGTTGCTGTGGGCTAATATAACATTTCAAAATAATACTAATAATAGCACTGGTAAAAAACTGCTGTTTTTTTTCCACCCCCTGTTTGCGGTGCTCCCAGTGGATGACGGCACCCTTAGCATTGACCTATACAGCCTATGCCTAGGGCAGGCTCTGCCTCTGAAATAAAGGAGCAGACAAGATGTGTGAGTCTGTTTGAGTTGTAACCCTGACAAAACATTTCTTGAGGAGCAAACTTTTATTAAAAATGTCTCAGTAAATGTCCTGGCCCAAGCTTTATTACCGTATAAAAGATATGGATAAATTAAACTGTAATCATCTATTGGTTACAAGATGACTAATAGTGAGTGCAGTCGTACATCTCGTTAATGCGCTACTTATGAATCAAACATAGTGAAAATCCACCTTCATCATTCATCATTGCTGGGGAGCAGCTAGAAGGCCTGGATGTGATTTTGGTAACGAAGGTTCGACAGTAGATGATACATTACAGACCAGAACAGAACAGACCAACAGAAATGTTTCTGAAAATATGGAACCCAATAAGGTCTTGTCAGTCTGTTTTTAGATAACTTATTATGGTACTCACCTATAATCGACATGATTGTAAGAGGGTTCAAGGTACTTTGGATATAAAATCAAAATATTTTGCAGTCATCTTTCTTATCTCCTGTTGTAGTTGTCAAACTTGTCCTCAAAGGGGATATTTGTTTCTATATGTAGTAATTAAGACAGCGTTTGATAACTGTTTTCATATCTGCTGACCACCTGTACCAAAGTTCATGATAAGGGGGTGGAGTATTGTAGGGGAAAAAAGAATGCACTCTCTCTATCTAATAAGTTTATCATCATGTCACATGTTACAGATGGAGGAGTATCAGTTGGTGTGAAGGCCAGTAAAGTCCCAGTCATCTATGACACTCAGCTACTGGTAAGATCCCATCATCACACAGAACATGAGCACATAAAACATATTCTGAGTTGCCAGAATATCAAAACAGCATGTGTATAAAAAATGTGATTAGTTGATTTTATTTGTGTCAGGGAAAAGTTAAAGGCCTTCCACACATCCAGTTACAATCACACATGCATGTCTATTTCAGAAATATACAGATTTCCTCGCTGTTAAAATTCAGTATGACTGCACCAATGGAAACAACCTGGCGGAGGAACTGCAAAATGTTTTGGTATGTAGAATTTGAATTTAATATTTAGTTAACAGTCTTGAGTTCTGTAATCGTCAACCTCTAACTGAGAATTCTTGTTTTGAACATTACTGTTTTCTTGCAGACAAAGTGTGGAGAGAAACCCATTCTCTTTTATGAGGTGAACATGAATGACTGTGGACCTTCTGAGTTCCTGTCAGATACCAAAGTCTCAAAAGGTAATTTCATCATCAAGAGTCACATCCTCAGAGTAGTGAAACACTTATTGCCTGCTTACAGTAAGTTTTAAGTAATCCTCAAAGTAGAAAACAAAATTATATCACAGGTCACTTTAGACACTTTGATTTGCCAGAAAATATGACTAATAGTGATGTATTGTGATTTTATTCATATTTAGTCATTTATTTATACTTGAGCTAGACTACATCTAATTACTGTATGGTATGTAAGGAATCATGGCATCACAAATCAAGGATTGTAGTTTGATACCATGAAGGATACACAAATCAAACTGCATGATAAATGACATTTATGATATATTTGTATACCTTTACAGTACTGAGCAGTGGAGACCACAATGTTCGTGGAATCGACATGGAGAATATGTTCGCTCCAGATGACACTATTCCAAAAAGGTATAATTGTGCATACAGAGAATTAAGAATTTAATCTGCAGTATATCTTGCCTCAGCCCTGTGAAAAATCAGGTGTGTCACTGGAGCAGAAAACACACACACAAAATTACAACAAGGGCACAAAAAAAGGATAATGTTCAATACTACAATATTCCACATTATGCATACATGTGTTGATGCAGCCCAGTCTTCAGAATAAAATGTTGGCAGTTAACTTTTTTGCAAACTACTAATACATGCACATTTGTCAGTGTTCTAGGCTGCGTTGACTTATTGACATTTCTACATCACTTTCACGTTACAGGTTTATGAACTTAATTTTCATATGTAGAGGCAGAGAGGATGGTGGTGGATTTACAAGCAGGATAGCTGCCAAGCTAGTGACCACAAGTTGAGACTATGTTTCAAGCTTTGTATGCATGAAACCACTGGATATATTTGATGGAGGACCACAGCGTTACAACATTTGCGAGCATCACACCACTGGATGTTTTTAAGGAAAACTTAACGACAATGTCAGTGTGTGTGTAGCAACAAAACAGGGAGTTTTTTTAGGAGACCTTAGGACATCTCAAGCCATGTTTGTGGAGAGTAAAATAGGTAATTTAAGCAAAATTATAATATTTTCCTAACCTGAACCAAATGTTTCTTTGTGCTGACCAGAAACTGACCAGACTTTAAGCACAGTGTTGTCAGAGGAAAAAAATGAAAACTGGACCTAAAGAAACCTAAAGTTGCAACATAAAGAAATATCCATTCATGATTTGCATAAACATACATTGCCAACACTTGGACTTTATTTCTTTATAAGTTCCCATTTAATTGTATTTTCAACGTCTTGTTTCTTTTGCCTTCAGTCGTTCACACCAAAGTGACAAAAACAGAAACGGTCTTCGAACATCATGTTTAACGACCTACTGCAAAACCTGGAGCAACTTTGCCAACATGTTCTCATCTGAGCGTGACACCTTCTTGATTGAATCCTTTCCTGTTGGCTTCCAGTGGGCCACCTCCAGTGAGTCCTTCAAGGTTGAAGGAGGCTGGTTAGAAGGTGGGAAGGGAGAAACCATCTGGGACCGTTTTGGTCATGAAAACAAGGTTTTTGACAATCAAACAGCCGATTTAGCTTGTGACAGTTACCACAAGGTGGATTATGATCTCTATCTGCTGCGAGGTCTTCATGTCAACACCTACCAGTTTTCCATCTCCTGGGCCCGTATTTTCCCATCAGGCTACAGGGACAGCCAGTCAGAGAAAGGGGCTCAGTATTATGACAAGCTGATCGATGCCCTCATTGAGTCTGGCATACAACCTGTTGTCACTCTCTACCACTGGGATCTGCCCCAGGCACTCCAGGACAATGGTGGATGGACCAGCGCTTCCGTTGTTGAGGCCTTCAAGGACTACGCAGACTTCTGCTTCTCCAGGTTTGGAGACAAGGTCAAGACCTGGAACACATTTAGCAGTCCCTGGGTGGTGAGCCATGCTGGGTACGGCACTGGTGAGCATCCCCCTGGAGTAAAAGACTATGCGGTTGCCTCCTATCAGGTGAGCAAAATGGTCTTACCATAATGTAGACATGCACTGCATTATTGTCATTCTGATCTTCTTAACACAAAAATTTACTTTGGACTTGCAGGCCACTCACAATATGCTGAAGGCCCATGCTGAGGCCTGGCATGTCTACAATGACATGTACAGGAAAACACAGGGAGGGGAAGTAGGCATTGCACTGAACTCAGACTGGGCTGAGCCCATGGACCCCTCCAGACCTGAAGATGTAGCGGCTGCAGATCGCTACCTGCAGTTCATGCTGGGCTGGTTTGCACATCCTATATTTGTGGACGGTGATTATCCTGCAACACTCAAGACTCAGATAGAGCAGAAAATAAACGAGTGCCCCGACTCTGTGCCTGCAAAACTTCCAGTTTTCACTCCTGAAGAGAAACAGAGGATAAAAGGAACAGCAGACTTTTTTGGATTAAACCACTATACCTCCCGGTTAGTCAACAGCAGTGATGGTGGCTGTACCCCTGGTCCTCAGGGGGTAGGTGACTTCCAGGCACATGTTGACCCTTCATGGCCCCCGACTGCTTCTGACTGGATCTATTCTGCACCTTGGGGTCTCCGGCGGCTTCTAAACTACATTTCCACTGAATACTTGACTGTTACCAAAGTGCCTATCCATATAACTGGTAATGGTATGCCGACTGACTACAGTGGGGACAGTCTCAATGATACCCAACGAGTACAGTACTTGAGCAGTTACATCAATGAGGCCCTGAAAGGTTAGTTTCTGTAATTTCTCTAGTAGGAAACCATCTTTAATTTGAAACCAATTTCAAAATTTAATGTGTTGTTATGTGTGTCCATTTTGTAGCAATCCTTGAAGATGGAGTGCATCTGCAGCGATTCACAGTGCAGTCACTCATGGATGGATTTGAGGGACCACAAGGCTACAGCCAAAGGTTTGGTCTTCACCATGTCAACTTTGAAGATCCAATGAGATCGAGAACCCCCAAGCAATCGGCATATTTCTACGCACAGGTTATCGAACAAAATGGATTTGGTTCAAACAAAGTTCCTGTCTTTAGAGGGGAAGAGATGCAACTTACCCACCGTCAAACTGCTTTATCACCTTCAGAGGTTCCATCTAAATCCAAGGTGGTCTGGGAGAAATTCTCACACCAGTCAAAGTTCGACAGAAAAATGTTCCACCATGGCACTTTTGAGCAAGGTTTCAGTTGGGGAGTATCGTCTTCTGCTTACCAGATTGAAGGAGCCTGGAACACTGATGGGAAGGGGCCCAGCGTCTGGGATACATTCACCCAAAACTTTGGTGGTGTTGCTGCTAATGCAAATGGAAATGTGGCCTGTGACAGCTACAACAGACTTGAAGAAGACCTCTACATGCTTCGAGCTCTCAAGGTAAAGTCATACAGATTCTCTTTGTCCTGGTCCAGGATCTTTCCTGACGGTCGGAATGCCTCCCTGAACCAGAAAGGTGTTGACTACTACAACAGACTCATTGATGGCCTCATGCGGTACAATATCACTCCCATGGTGACACTCTACAACTGGGACCTCCCTCAAGCTTTGCAAGACCTTGGTGGCTGGGACAGTGTAGACATGAAAGACTTTTTTAATGAGTTTTGTGACTTTTGCTTTGCCACCTTTGGAGACCGAGTGAAATTTTGGATGACCTTCAACCAGCCTCACACAATTGCCTGGTCAGGATATGGACTTGGAAAGATCCCACCAAATGTTAAGGATCCAGGAGTTGCACCATATAGAGTTGCGCACAACCTTATAAAAGCACACGCCACGGTTTACCACACATATGATGATAAGTATCGCAAAACCCAAGGAGGTCTAATATCCATTGTCCTCAATGCTGATTGGGTTGAACCTGAAGATGTTAATGTTCCCCGTGAAGTGGTGGCTGCTGACCGCGCTCTGCAGTTTCAAGTGGGTTGGTTTGCACACCCCATTTTCAAGACTGGTGACTATCCTGATGCAATGAAGTGGCAAGTTGAAAACAAAAGTGATCTCCAAGATCTTCCAGGGACAAGACTGCCCTCCTTCACCGAAGAAGAAAAGAAGTTCATTAAGGGAACTGCTGATGTGTTCTGTGTAAATCATTATACTACAAAGATAGTCGGCCATGTTGCAGCTTGGCTTAGCCCTCCGTCTTATGATACTGACCGGGACGTGACAGAAACGGAGGAACCAAATTCGCCTACTACTGCCATCGGTGGGCAGAGAGCTGTAGAATGGGGACTGAGAAGACTCCTCAACTGGATCAAAGAAGAATATGGAGATCCAGAGATTTACATTACGGAGAATGGAGTAGCCACAGATGACAATGTTGATGACACAGAAAGGTTTTTTTACTACAAAACCTATATTGATGAGGCTTTGAAGGGTGAGTCCCTCAAGTTTATGACTACACTTTTTGGTAGTACACTTGATTAAAGAACCTGAAGATAAAATCTGGGGGTAGTTGCCCCTCATCCTAATTCCTGACATTAATGACATAATTTCATAAATGTGTTTCATTCCCTCAGTGGTTTTCTCTATTCCATTCTGAATGCAGTTATCTCTGTCCGTATTTTACACAGCTCATAATCTTGATGGTGTGAAGGTGAAAGGATACATAGCAACATCTCTCATGGATTCATTTGCGTGGCTCAGTGGTTACACAGTAAACTTTGGGCTGCACCACGTCAACTTTGAAGACCCTAATCGGCCGAGGACACCCAAGCGTTCGGCTCTCTATTATCACCAAATCATAAAGGACAACGGCTTCCCATTACCAGATGACGAGAAGGTATTTTATGGACAGTTTCCGGACGCCTTTAATTGGAGCACCGCCAGTGCCGCTTTCCAGGTTGGTAATGATTATGCATTTAATCTACAGTGGCAGAGTGCACTTGTATCAATATACAAGCATGAAACACACACTTTTATTTTAGATTGAAGGGGGCTGGAGAGCCCACGGAAAGGGACTGAGCATCTGGGACCAGTTTTCCCACACCCCCGACAAGGTGTACGACGGTCACAATGGCGATATTGCTTGTAACAGTTACAACAAGATTGACGAGGATGTGGCGGTGCTGAAGAAGCTGAAGGTGACCCACTATCGCTTGTCTGTATCCTGGCCCAGAGTGCTTCCTGATGGCACCAAGAACAACATCAACGAAGCCGGACTGAACTACTACCAAAGATTACTGGATGCTCTGGAAGCTGCTAATATTCAGCCCCAGGTAGGCAAATACTGTCGTTCATAGCCACTAATGTTTTCTGTATTTAGTAATGTATAAGGATGTTTTTTGATTTGATGTCTCCTAATGGTAGTATCAAGAACATTAAAAGGGCATGTGTCCAGAAATGATCGTCTCAGCAAAATAAAATTGGGCTTGAAAGGGAAAAACATCACCCGTATGAAAAGTATTTCAGATTTCCTGTCATCTGCTTCCCAGGTGACCCTGTACCACTGGGATCTCCCCCAGGCTCTAGAAAATGAGGGAGGTTGGTTGAATGAGACCATCGTCCAGAGATTCCGAGATTATGCCGATGTTTTGTTCAGCCGACTTGGAAATAGAGTGAAGTTCTGGATCACTCTAAACGAACCCTACATTGTCGCCAACCTTGGCTATGGATATGGTTCCTTTGCACCAGGTGATGAAAAAATCTTTTGAGATACTTTTATCTCTCAAATAAAGCAGTTATTGGAGCATAATTATTATTTAATGTGCTTTACCAATATGTTACTCCTGGTCACTCGCTTGACTATATATAACTATCAAGTTTTTTAATTTAACTTTTATATCATTGTTTTAAAAAGGTCAAAACTTCTGCAATACTTGCAGTATAGCGAAGATGTAATCCACCTTAGAATACTAAGAAGTTTTGTGAGAAACCCCTTATCTGAAAACTTTACACTGTGTAATGATGAATAACAGCAATGTCAGTAACTCCTCAAATGTTTCAGGTGTTAAGGGACAGCATTATATCGCAGCTCACAACCTGATAAAGGCCCATGCTGAGGCCTGGCACCTCTACAACGACAAATACAGAGCAACACAGGGTGGCCTCATCTCCATTACTGTCAATTCTGACTGGGCGGAGCCGAGGAACAAATACATGCAGGCCGATGTGGATGCAGTCGACCGCTATTTGCAGGTAGAAAAAAAAACATATGAAATGGAGATTGAGCTACTTTCAGCAAAACATTTATTTGCGTAATGAAACCCCACACAACTGGTATCCAAAGCAACTTATAAGAATCATATAACATGTATTTTATCCTGCAGTTCTTCCTTGGCTGGTTTGCACATCCCATCTTCAACGGTGACTATCCTGAAGTAATGAGAACAATCATTCGCCAAAGAAGCCTGGCTGCAGGTCTCCCTGAATCACGGTAAATTTGAAACAGTCGCTCAGTAAATGTGTTCCTTGTTTAAAGAGAAGTCCTGGACTGTGCTTTCAAGAAAACTCTTTTCTCTATTATAGGCTTCCTGAGTTCACCCCTGAGGAAATCAATAGGATCAAAGGAACTCACGATTTCTTTGGCCTCAACCATTACTGCTCAGTGCTTGCATTCGGATATACTCCGGGTGATATACAGGATTATGACTCTGACAGGTAGGTTTTAATCTTCAAAAACGGCTAGATCTTTGTTATTGGCCTTCACTTGCATTATCCCAAATGTTTCAAATGATATTCAAACTCAGGAAAATCCGTAATTCTTACCTTCTACGTAGGGTAATTATGCTTTTGATTTAGTGCCTGATGCTTTATGCATTAGTTTTTTTGAGAGTGAGGAAGAAAGTCAGCGAACGTGACAGGGGAGCTGGAGAATTGAAGCAGCAACCCACTACCTCCTGAGCTACAGCACCCTTAAGATTCCACTTTACTCCTTGACAATACAAAATTACATCTTTTCAATGTTTTGACCAAGCTGCAAAAACTACATATTGTGCATGTGAAACAAAATGCCTAGATCACATGGGGGCTTTTTTTTTTACCATACAGTCCCTTGCACAAGGTGAAAGAAGAGGGAATGAAACCCCCCCACCACAAAAGTAGATGCTGAAATATATCTAACATACAGTATTTGACTAACGCTGATCTGATGTCTACTCCAAAATCCAGGGCCGCTGCAGCAATGGCTGACCGCACCTGGCTTGAAACTGGCTCCGTCTGGTTAAGGATCACTCCATTTGGAATCAGGAAACTCCTCAAGTACATCAAGGATGAGTATGGAAATCCACCCATCTACGTCACAGAGAACGGGGTCTCAGAAAACGGAGCGGTGGACTTGAATGATGTCCACAGAAAGTACTTCTATGAAAACTACATTAACCACGCCCTGAAAGGTACGAGAGACAGTAAAAAACAAGTATCTAACATGTTATTGCTTTTGTACGCGTGAGCCTTGTTAGCCTTTGATACATGTCTTTTAAATGTACAGGTCAACAAAATAGTTGCCAAGACACAAACAGCTATTTAGGACAAGGTTTGTTAAACTTAGCTGTTACTGTTGATCTTTCAGCTATTGTTCTGGATGGAGTTGATCTGCGAGGCTACACAGCCTGGTCCTTGATGGACAACTTCGAGTGGGCTTCTGGGTACTCCGAGCGATTTGGACTTTTCTACGTGAACCACTCCGACCCCGCTCTTCCTCGCATCCCTAAAAACTCAGCCTCTCGTTACGCAACCATCATCAACTGCAATGGCTTCCCAGACCCGGCTCACGGGCCCCATGAGTGTTTGAACCTTGAATCTGAAGGTAATGTAACGCCGACTCCGATGTGATTATTATAAGATTCAGGAGGAATCAACTTCATCCAGCCTTTTCATGCAAAAATAATTTGATCACAACATACTAATGTTTAAAATGTTTGTTAAAATCATTCCAATGACATTTTTCAAGATATGTTATTTTGATGGAGTTATCTATAGAGGTGATTCAAAGCAACCAAAGTGACCCTCTTATTGTCTGAAAAATAAGACAATACAAACAAATGAATAAGACAACAAAACTATCAAAAAATAAGAAAATGAAAACAAATGAATAAGACAATAAAAAATATCAAAAAAATAAGATGATGAAAACAAATGAATAAGACAATAAGAAAAACCAAAAAATAAGACAAGAAAAACAGAAAAATGATTCAATATTCTAACAACAATTAAGACTAGATAAACAAACAATAACAAACAATATTTTTATGTGTTGGAAATACTTTTTTTCCAATGCAATAAACTCTTTTCATTTACCCTTTTGCAACAGAGGTAGATCTTACCTATTGAACCTATATTTAGATAAAAGGGGGCTGCATTTGGACAACATTTCAAGATGATTTACTTTAAAAACTGCTGTTAACTCGCAGAAAAAAAAGTGCAAGAAAACTGTTTATTTTCTTTAAAAAGTGGAGCCGGTCTACAATCTTATTTAGATATAAATATACTTTTTTCATGTTTGGTTGTCTGAGAGGAGGATCTGACATTCTGTCATTGAATTAACAATGTTATATCTCAAAATGACAAATGTAATAATCAAGGCTTTAAGGATCCACCTCCTGATTTAGACATGGCACTTGTGCCTAAATGATAAAACATGGCTTCCAACCTTCTCTCAACATCAAGCATGAAGGGGCTAGATTTTATTTCTGGAGAGTAAGACAACTAAAAATGTGTTTTTCTAAACAGATCTGATCTAGATAAAAAAAAAAAAAAACATGAGGTGAACAGGAAAAGAAAAATTGACATTCTCCCTGTTTCTTCTTCCCGTCTTTCATCAGCTACAAGCGCTCCCACGATGTCCACACCTGTTTCTTCTTCCCATCTTTCATCAGCTACAAGCACTCCCACACCAGGTCACACTGGCCTTACAGCTATCCCTGAGCTGCCCCCGAACATGGTGGAGTTCCTGGGTCTGAAACTCACACCTCAGGACGCTGAAGTCGGACTTTATGTCACCTTTGCATTCCTTCTTGTGGGTGCACTTGCTATGATCTTTGTTGTGTATCAGCTCCTGAAAACAAGAAAGAATTCAAAGGCAGCTCTAGTAGAATCTGTGAAGTTGCAGGGAATGTGAGGAGACGTGGAGGGAAGTGAAAACTCTGTAAATCAAGTTGTTGGCAGCTTTTCTAAATGATTGCCTGTTTATGAGCATAATAAAAGAAAATGTTCTTTTCTTTTCAGAATCTTACATCAATACAGAGAAATGTGTTATTTAAGGTTTTGGGGCATTTTTATTTATTTTGATCAGATCTTCATAGAACTAACGATGAGAAATGTTTTTACCAAAAATGAGATATTTATTGAGACACATGAAGATAAAGACATTATTTCTAGAATATAACAATTCTTAGCAATGTAAAGAAATTGTAATTTTGTTTTGCAAACTGCTCAGTGAATTGGTAATGACACTTTGCCCCCATAACATTGTTGTAATGTGTATTATTTGTAACAGCTTTGGCTTTGGCACTCAGGCTGTTCCTCCGACCATGTCTGTGCCTGTATCTTACGCTTAAAAAACAAATCTGTAAATATTGGATTCATGGATGTTTTGAATTAAATTAAAGTTATTCCTTCAATGTTTCCAGTTTGTGTGTGTCACTGTCATTGAACGACCTCCTGGTGGCACCAGTGAACCATTTTCTGTCAGGACATTGGCTATTGTACATGTACAGATATTTTGTTAAATATTAACATGGAAATTAAACTGAAGCCAAAAAAAGGGATGAATGAAAAAAAAGAAAGGAATCCGACTACTTCGGAGGGTGTGCCTTCATCATCATCATCACTACATCATCATCATTTTCACTTTTAATAAACAGGGAACTATGTAGTTTTGGAAAACACATTTTCACATGATTTAATTATTTCTATTTTTCATGCCTGAATAAACTTAATAAACGAACTGACCTTAAAGGACACATTTCATACTTTTACATTGGTCGTATGTGGTGGACCCTGCCACCTTTCTAGCTTCAAACAGTGTTCAGGGGACCTTGTTCTCTTCTGAGAACAGTTTGTTTATTCAATTATGGAAAAAACAAAACATGTTTGGGTTCATATTATTACCTCATTAATTTTCAAATGTTCAATTTTGTCTCCAAAAACTACACAGTACACCTTTAAACATGGGAGGCAATTGAAAGCAAACAGATAACACCACAAACAATACATTAGTTTTTATTTAGATTATGGCATGTTTAAAACAATACAAGGAATTTTGCATTCCAAATAAATTAATAGTGGTGACGCCATCTCAATTAAAACACATATATTTGCATCACTCACTGTCTATTAAAAGAGAGTGTAGGAGGTTAAAATCGGTTAAAACATCTCCATGTACACTGCTCACTATTAATGTAGTAGTATTTAAATTGATTGGATAAGATCGGGAGATGGATAAATACTTTACTGTCATTGCATGTTAAAATGCAATGAAATGTTGTACCGTGTGTAATATTTTAGAATCTAATTTCCCTATCTCAATATTGACATCGTGATCCTCATGTAGCTTTCTGGTACATCATAAGTCCTAAACTGCTCCAATTTTCTCACTGCTAGCCTTTAACTTCTGGGGATTTAAACCAGCACCTCTCAGATCACAGGATTTATTTTACCTCTGTTCCATCCATGACATCCATGACCTCCATGATGCTTTTCCATCCATAACTGTAAAAGCATCATGACCTGGAGGAGGCAGTCAGACGTGCCCCTACATGTGTCAAGATGAGATGAGTCAGGCTGGAAGGAAAACACATTCGCTCATAGTTTCATAAAAAGGTTTTTAGGTCAGCTTGATTAACTTCCGTAAAAGTTTGCTTTTGGCTCCTGCCAATCTCAGGGTTATACACACGTGTGCACTGGAATGACAGTAACACAGGAGAATACACTGATGGATAATCTTGTATAACATGATGATAACACAGTCGTCTGCACACAGTTTTGAAATGTGCCACTAAAAAAGACCTGACCTGACCTTGAAATTGCTCAATACAAGAACATCTAATGTAGGTACTGAAGTTTTCAGAACTTGGGTCAGAGGTAACCTACAGGGTCATTTCAGGATTTCCTTGACGCAGAACTCTTGATTGTTTTTTTCTCGCCAAAATGTAAATATCCAGCTCTTCTGTGTTTCTTTTAGAGTTTTACAAAATGAGTTCATAACAAAAACAGTTATTAAGATTAAAAAGTGTGCAGGGAGAGCTACACAGTGCTGCAAGTATGACATATTTTTGTTGGCTAATAACAAACTTAAATCTTTTATGATTCAAATTTGGGTTTTGTTAATGACATATTTTATGTTGTAAAACAAAACATGAAAATACACTTATGTTTACCACAAAACCGTATTTGAGGCAAAAAAACAATTACTTGGAAATGAGGCAACATTACGTGCAATTATTTAGATTACAATAGATTAGATTAGATTAGATTAGATTAGGTTAGATTAGATTAGATAAAATTCAACTTTATTGTCATTGTGCACAGTACAGCAACACCAAAATGCACTTAGCATCTAACCAGAAGAGAAAAAAGAAACAGTAAAGTGCAAGTGTGTTCAGAATAAATATTGCAGCAGATTATAGACAGATTTACAGTATATAAATAGAGTGGAGTGGGTCTATGTACAGTATTTACAGCATCAAAAAAATTACTTGCAGTACTAAATGGGGATACAGTATGTACAGTATATACTAAAATGAGTATTGCAGTATCCAGGTGGGTGGGTGGGGGAGAATCAGTCACTGGGGGAAGGAAGAAAAAGAAACGCTGGTGAGCTTTTTGCTCAGCGTGGAGATGTTGAGGGACCAAGAGAGGTCCTCGGAGATGTGGATACCCAGAAACTTGAAGCTGGTGACACGCTTAACCTCCGTTCTGTTAATACGGATGGGGGTGTGTGTGCCATCATTTGACTTTCTGTAGCCCACAATGAGCTCTTTGGTTTTCTTGGTGTTGGGAGCCAAGTTGTTGCTGGCGCACCACACTGTTAGGTGCTGGACCTCCTCCCTGTTGGCCGAGTCATCGTTGTTGCTGATTGTGTTATCTGTGAACTTGACAATGGTGTTTGAACCATGTGCAGGTGTGCAGTCATAAGTAAAGAGGGAGTAAAGGAGGGGGCTCAGCAGACTGTGGTCTGTTGGTTAGGAAGTCCAGAATCCAGTTACAGAGGGAGGTACTGACGCCGAGGTCACTGAGTTTGGTGATCAGTTTGGAGAGGATGATGGCGCTGAATGCTGAACTGAAGTCGATGAACAGCATTCTTACGTAGGTGTTACTGTTGTCGAGGTGGGTTTTAGGACTCGTTCCGGTGGCTCCGGAGTGCGAGGACACCATTGTTTTCCAAATACTCTGCAAACACAACAAAGTCCATGAAAATATATTTTTTTTCTTAGCGAGGCTACAACATGTGGCCTGTTGGGGATGTTTGTTAGAATATCTTGGGGGTTGTCTGAATGCTGACACAAGGATGAGTTGAAGATTATTGTTCTTGCTGGGAACAATGTATTATTGTTCCCAGTAGACCCGTTCTGTTGTTGTCTGGATGTAGACGAATTAAAGTGAGTTTTAAACATCAAGGCTTTAACTAAGATGTCTGACACTCTTCTACAACTATCGGTGCTGCAAAATGGACAATCTGTCACACATGTCCTTTTGCCATGGTGTTTAAAGATGTAAGTACATTTCTTTTGATAATAGCATTGTGTCTGGCAAAATTCTGGTATATTGACAACCATTGTGTATAGATGACTGATTGTACTAATACGAATCTGATAGATTACAAACTCTTTGTTGTGTTTGGGACGACTGTGTGTCAGAAGGCAGAGAATGACAAGGATAACAAAGTTGCTGACATGTCATCGTTGAGCACTTATTATTATCTAAGAGTTCAGATAAGGAGAGGCATAAAATATTTTCTAATGCTGACAATAGACTTCCAAGCACCCCGAATTAAATATGGAAAATAAGGCACCACCAGAGCCTTGATGATCATCACATAATTTAATATATAATAAGTTCTAGAATTGATTTTAAGATTTTACTACTTGTTTTTAAAGCCCTGACTGGTCAGGCTCCTGCCTATATCCGTGACCCGCTTTTACCCTATGAGCCTGAACGCTGACTGAGATCCGCCGGCGCAGCTTTACTTATGGTCCCGAAGTCCCGTCTCATTACTAAAGATGAGCGGGCCTTTGCTGTCCGCGCTCCAAAGCTTTGGAACTCCCTGCCCGGCAATCTCAGGCAGGCTAGATCAGTGACTTCTTTTAAATCTCTTCTAAAGACTCACTTTTATCGATTGGCCTTCTCTTAATTTTGTTTTATTATTCGTTGTATGGTTACCTTGTTGAGGATGTGTGGTTTTTAATTTCTGTTTTTTAATTTTTTATTCCAATTTTATTTCTTGGCGGTTTTATTATGTTTTTATTTTATTTTATTATTTTATTATTTTTGTTGTTGTTGTTGTTGTTGTTACTTTCAGGCAATTAGTTCTGTTTTTATTTCTGTTGTTCAGCACCTTGTAACATGGTTTTGAAAGGCGCTATATAAATACAGTTATTATTATTATTATTATTATTACTATTGTTACTATTATTATTATTATTATTATTATTATTATTATTATTATTATTATTATTGTAACGGATTTCTATGGAGACTTGGCAGGAAAGCTACCAAGAGTCTGAAAACACCAAACAGTAAAAGAACTGACGTAATGAAACTAAAATGTTAGGTAATGTGTTTATGTCTTATGAAGGAACTAATTTTAAAGTGCAATTTTAATTATGTGAAATCTGATAAGACTACAACCGACAAAGTGACTTTACTTTGACAAAATCAAGGAAACTGAATCCCACAAAATCATCAAGCAAAGCAGAAGAAAGCTAAAGCTCTTTAACTCTTAAAACTTAAATGTAACAGTCTACTTTACTCAGTCATTCTGAGGTAATTGGTTGGAAAGATGTTTTACATCCATATAAGATAATAAAAGATTTATCTTACTGTTGTTGAAGCTTTGATCTGGGGAAGAATTGCAACATCCCTCGCTCTCAGCCAGACTGACAGACACCTGCCTGTGAACATGGGAGTAGAAAAGCGCTCTTAACACAACGTACATTAAGGAACATTTGTGTACAAACTAAATTTCCACCAGTTGCAAAATATGTGGCAGACTTCAGCAAATGTTTTCAGTTCATTTATGATTATTTGACAAAGCACATGTATTGAAAATAAGATGAATGATGCTTCAGTATCCGGGTCTGTATTTTACACACACTGTCACACTGTGATGACAGACTGTGCGTCTTACTTAATGTTATTCGCGACACCTTTGCTTTTCTACAGTGACAATTCAAAACTACAGCTGTGCAGTGAACTGCGTACATGGATATTTTTCATTGATTTCACTGGGATTGATTATTGAGGTAGGCATGATGATACACATAATCAGTGCCAAAAATCAAGGCGCGAAGGGCTTCAGTTACAAAAAATATTATCAGCTGGTTGTTAAGTCATACCTTTCACAAATTACAAGACACACCAAAAAGACAACATATTGCTCAATATATTAATGATATTTTATGTAATTAAAGATGGCAACAGATATTTATTGTTCTATTTAACCATTAAAGGTTGCAAGTCTCCAATCCTGTCAATCTATCACATCTTAATCGTCTTTTCTATCAGTATTTCATACCTCTTGATCTCAAAACTTCTGGCGCTGTGGATCCATGAAGGACGACGAGAGGCTGGAGGCCCACGTCCAGCAGCTGTTTCAGGAGGGTCTGGTAACAGGTGACCACAGCCTGCTGGGGCGGACTAGCCTTTAGGTAGAAGATGAGTCCATGACAGAGGGACTTTGAAGTGGGTCACCCCTCTGCTCTGGAGGGACTCAAAGCACTGCCATGATCCTCAAGGAACTGCCTGCAACAAGCATGAAGTCCTCATTGCTCATACAGACAAAACCCATACAGAAACACAGCCCACAATAGATACTTCATTCACATATCCACTGATGGACAATATTCAAAGCGATTCTGTTTTCCTCTCATGCATCGTTACACAATTAATTTCGATGTCGCATTCCAGCTGTGCAAGCTTCCGTGTTTTACTGCAGCTGTGTGATACGGCCAGGAAGATTTTGGACTCACGTGTCAAGTAATACCTGCAGCCTTCTCTTGTGCACATGTCTGAACACCATAAATTATACAATCACAACATAATTAGTTCAAAGATAGAGACAGTAAAGTCACAAGATAATTTTGTTTAGTCATCTTAGCAGCTAAATTATGTTCAACGTGGCCGTTTTGCTGACGTGGAACTAACAAGTATGACTTTGCATTTCCCCAAAGGCACAACATCAATTCAGAGTAAGATAAGAGTAGCTCTAATACCAGCTTTATTGCTCATGTTCATAACTGTATCAGTATTATCAATAGATTGGGTTGTAAAAACGTGGCTGAAAGGTTAAAGAAAGGTTAGAGTCTTACGAGAAGGTTAAGAGTGTTTTTGGTTTCCTTAAGGATGGAAGTGGAAATCTGGCTATTTGTGTCACAAAGGATTAGCATAACTAATATAAACATCATAATGTATGATTGTTTCCCTCGCTTTTGTTTCCTCCTCTAGCCATTTTGACTAGAAACAATGTACTGATCACTGTATGACTGATAAAAAACGACCCGCATTCTCATTTACATGAAAACAAATCTAAAGGAAATAGACAAAACTCAACAGTCAGAGAAAGGGTGTCGATACTTTTTCAGAGGTCTTTGTGCAATTTAATTATCAATGTGTTGTGTAGATAGAGCTGGAAACACTTTTTCCTCAACAGCTGTGGCTCAGGAAGTAAAGTCGTCCAGTAATCGGAAGGTCGGTGGTTTGATCCCCAGATTATAGCTTGTGGAGGTGAGCGTGGTGGAGGCGCGGCTGCGGGAGAGCGAGAGGTGGAGACGGCTCAGGAGAGCAGCGCCAGGTGAGTGATTGACAGAGCTGGCAACCAGTCACCTGGCGCTGCTCTCCTGAGCCCTCGACCACGCTCACCTCCACATAGCTGCACATCTAGTATCCCCGGGAAAAGATGAACCCCAAATTGCCCCTGATGAGCAGGTTGGCACCTTGCACAGCAGCCTCTGCCATCAGTGTAAGAATGTGTGTGTGAATTTGTGGAAAGTGTTGCTTCATGTGGAATCTGTCAACACAGTTTGCTTCTATTTTGTCAATTAAACCAAGCAAGTACATGAAGAGTACAGCGCAAATACATAACCCTAACCCTTTTGACAATCACTGTCACAAATTGCTGTAACAATACAGGAAATGTTGTTCAGTAATGTTTCCTTCCTGTGCAATTATCATGCTGTCTAATCAGCACCTTGATACCTGTCTGGTTAGAAATCCTCGCTAATGCTGAGAAAATAAGCCTTTTGTGTGAATATGAAAAGTTTTAGTCCTATTTTTTCCCAATCTACAGAAAAATGGGCGGAAAAACATTTTTTTGCGTTTATACTTTAATTCAGTGTTGTTTAGTTCACAGATCTGATATATATTCTGATATATATTGAGTGGTGGTCTAATTATTTTTTTTGCAATATTTCAAGAAATATTACTAATATTAAGTCACCTTCAAAAGACAGCTAAATATGTTGCCTAACAAGCACCTGTGGTTTGTTGTGTAACTGAAAATACAACTCAACACAAAAATCTGGACCTGAACACACTTCTTTTTTTCATACCTTGCATCATAAATCTTTGCGTCCTGTTTGATCTGTTTAATCAGAAGTTTTTCAAGGCTATGGCCACTCCATGACCCCTGCACACTTTAGTGCCACTTATGAAACAGATCTGCTATATAAAGCTTCATCATGCAGTGGCTTGTTCAGTTTCCCAAACACAGACAATATGTCGTTACTGGGGCGACTTCTCCCTCTGTGTTTACTGACCTTTTTCTCCTCTGAGAACAGTTTGTTAATTCAGATATGGAAAAATTATATTATTACCTCATTAATAGTTGAAATGTTAACATTTTCAATTTTGTCTCCAAAAACTACACAGAGCCCCTTAAACATGGGAGGCAATTGAGAGCAAACAGATAACACCACAAACAATACACTAGTTTTTATTTAGATCATGGCACGTTTAAAACAATAAAAGCATATAGTAGTGGTGACGCCATTTCAATTAAAACACATATATTTGTATTACAAGAGAGTATTGGAGGTTAAAATTGGTTAAAACATCTCCATTCAAACTGCTCATTATTATTATAGTAGAATTTAAATTGTTTGGATGGGATTGGCTAGTTTTAAAACTGTCTGGGTCCATTTAGATAGATGGATAAACACTGTACTGCCGTTGCATGTTAACATGCAATGAAACTTTGTACAGTGTGTAATATTTTAGAATCTAATTTCTCTATCTCAGTATTGACATAGTGATGCTCATGGAAAAATATAGTCTTTTTCTCAGTTTGAGCAACACATGTTTTCCATATTGATCTGTTGTTTTTCTTTTGAGTTTGATTAAATGAACTGTGATCATAATCTTGACAAAGATGAAACATTTAACCTGCTTCATGATGCAATGCTTACAGAGTTTCCCGATGCGACTAACAACTTTTTTTATTTCTCTATCAGATAGCTTTCTGGTACATCATGAGTCCTAAACTGCTCCAGTGAGGCAGTTTTGAAGTTTTAAAGTGTTACTTTTATGGGTATTTATTTTTTCACTGCTAGTCTTTAAATTCTGGGGATTTGAACCAGCACCTCTCAGGTCACAGGATTTATTTTGCCATTGTTCCATCAATGACCTCTGGCTGTAAAAGCATCACGACCTTGAGGAGGCAGTCAGACGTGCCCCTAAATGTGTCAAGATGGGTGCAAATAAATATGTACTCCTTGGTCTTCTTGGTGTTGAGAGCCAAGTTGTTGCTGGCGCACCACACTGTTAGGTGCTGGACCTCCTCCCTGTTGGCCGACTCATTGTTGTTGCTGATGAGACTAATCACCCTTGTGTTGTCTGCGAACTTGACAATGGTGTTTAAACCATGTGCAGGTGTGCAGTCATAGGTAAATTGGGAGTAAAGGAGGGGGCTCAGCAGACTGTGGTCTGTTGGTTAGGAAGTCCAGAGTCCAGTTACAGAGGGAGGTACTGACGCCGAGGTCACTGAGTTTAGTGATCAGTTTGGAGAGGATGATGGTGCTGAATGCTGAACTAGAGTTGATGAACAGCATTCTCACGTAGGTGTTACCGTTGTCGAGGTGGGTTTTAGGACTCGCTCCGGTGGCTCCGGAGTGCGAGGACACCATTGTTTTTTCCAAATCCAAACACAACAAAGTCCATGAAAACATATATATCTTCTTAGCGAGGTTACAACATGTGGCCTGTTGGGGATGTTTGTCAGAATATCTTTGGGGTTGGCTGAATACTGACACAAGGATGAGTTGAAAAATATTGTTCTTGCTGGGAACAATGTATTATTGTTCCCAGTAGACCTGTTCTGTTGTTGTCTGGATGTAGACGAATTAAAGTGTGGAAGGAAAGCTACCAAGAGTCGGAAAACACCAAACAGTAAAAGAACTGCAATGAAACTAAAATGTTAGGTAATGTGTATATGTTATGAAGGAACCCATTTTAAAGTACAATTTTGATCATGTGAAATCTGATAAGACTACACTGTAACACCTGATAAAGTGACTTTACTTTCACGAAATCAAGGAAACTGATTACCTCAAAATTACCAAGCAAAGCAGAATAATCATTTTAACTTGTTAAAACCTTTTAGCTCTTAAAACTTAAATGTAACAGTCTACTTTACTCAGTGATTCTGAGGTAATTGGTTGGGAAGATGAGGAAGTTTTGCATCCATATAAGATAATAGAAGATTTATCTTAGTGTAGTTGAAGCTTTGATCTGGGGAAGAATGGCAACATCCCTCGCTCTCAACCAGACTGACAGACGTCTGTCTGTGAACATGAGAGTAGAAAAGCCCCCTTAACACAACGTACATTAAGGAACATTTGTGTACACACTATATTTCCACCAGTTGCGAAATATGTGGCAGACTTCAGCAAATGTTTTCAGTTCATATATGATTAATTGACGAAGCACATGTATAGAAAATAAAATGAATGATGCTTCAGTATCCAGGTCTTTGTATTTTACACACACTGTCACACTGTGATGGCAGACTGTGAGTCGTGGTTAATGTTATTCATAAGACCTTTTGTAAGATGTGCAGTGAAATGCGTGCATGGATATTTTTTATCGATTTCACTGGGATTGATTATTGAGGTAGGCATGATGATATACACGTAAGCTGTGCCATAAATCAGGGTGTGAAGGGCTTCAGTTACAAAAAGATTATCAGCTGGTTGTTAAGTAATAAATTTTATAAGTTATATCATCTTGCTCAATATATTAATGATATTGTATGTAATTAAAGCTGGCAACAGAAATCACTTGTTGTATTAAACCATTAAAGGTTGCACGTGTCCAATCCTGTAAATCTTTTACATCTTTAATCTTCTTTTTTATCAGTATTTCTTACCTCTTCCAATAAACTGTTGATGGTAGAGCTGGTAAATCTTCTTGTTGAGTTCAAGGATATTTTGTAGACGAATGGCAACACCTGCAGGCTGCCCATCATGCAGAACACCGAAGTCATTTAGTCACTCAGTCACTCAGCGTCACCCAGGAGTGTGCCAGTGCTCCAAACTTTGAGTGGCAAACTCAGCATACTGCTGAAACATCATTTTCAGCGCCTTGCTCTCCCAGCCTCCATATTTTGATCTTAGGGCTTCTGCGACTGTGGATCCATAAGGCGACCAGAGGCTGGAGGCCCATGTCAGCAGCTGTTTCAGCTGTTTTGTTTAATGTCTTTTTAATGCAATTTTTAATGTCTTTTAAATTAAATTTATATGTCTTTTAATGTAATTTGTGTGCGCTTGTAAAGCTCTTTTAGTTGCCTTGTGTCTGAATCGTGCTATACAAATAACCTTGCCTTGCCTTGCCTTCAGGAGGGTCTAGTAACAGGTCACCACGGCCTGCTAGGGCTGACTGGACCGGCCTGTAGGTAGAAGATGAGTCCATGACAGAGGGACTTTGAAGTGGGTCACCCCTCTGCTCTGGAGGGACTCAAAGTACTGCCATGATCCTCGAGGAATGGGATGACTGCAGTCAAAGGGATCATTCACCGAACCTTTCAGAGGGCCTGCAACAAGCATGAAGTCCTCATTGCTCATACAGACAAAACCCATACAGAAACACAGCCCACAATAGATACTTCATCCATATTATCCACTGATAGACTATTAGCTATTTAAAGCAATTCTGTTTTCCTCGTATGCATTGTCCCACAATTAAGATCGATGTCGCATTCCAGCTGTGCAAGCTTCAGTTTTTTTATTGCAGCTGTGTGTTATGGTCGGGAATACCTGCAGCCCTCTCTTGGGCACATGTTTGAACACCATAAAATATATCGTCACAACATAATTATTTAAATGAAAGAGACAGTTAAGTCATAAAATAGTTTAATTCATTCATCTCAGCAGCAAAATTGTGTTCAAAGTGGCCGTTATGTTCACGTGGAACCAACAAGTATGACTTTGCATTTCCCCAAAGGCACAACAGCAATTCAAAGTAAGATAAGAGTAGCTCTAACACCACCTTTATTTCTCATCTTTATCATGGTTTTATCAACAGACTGGGTTGTAAAAACGTGGCTGAAAGGTTAAAGAAAGGTTAGAGTCTTAAGAGGAGGATAAGTGTCTTTTTGGTTTCCTTAAGGATGGAAGTGGAAATCTGGCTATTTGTGTCACAAAGGATGAGCATAGCTAATATAAACATCATAATGTATGATCGTTTCCCTCGCTTTTGTTTCCTCCTTTAACCATTTTGACGGAAGGAAGTAGACAAAACTTAACAGTCAAAGAAAGGGTGTTGATACTTTTTCAGAGGTCTTCGTGTATTTAATTATCAATGTGTTGTGTAGATGGAGCTGGAAACACTTTTTCCTAAACAGCTGTGGCCCAGGAAATAAAGTTGTCCAGTAATCGGAAGGTCGGTGGTTTGATCCCCGGATTATAGCTTGTGGAGGTGAGCGTGGTGGAGGCGTGGCTGCAGGAGAGAGAGAGGTGGAGACGGCTCAGGAGAGCAGCGCCAGGTGAGTGATTGACAGAGCTGGCAACCAGTCACCTGGCGCTGCTCTCCTGAGCCCTCGACCACGCTCACCTCCACATAGCTGCACATCTAGTATCCCCGGGAAAAGATGAACCCCAAATTGCTCCTGATGAGCAGGTTGACACCTTGCACAGCAGCCTCTGCCATCAGTGTATGAATGTGTGTGTGGATGGGTGGAAAGTGTTGCTTCATGTGGAATCTGTCAACACAGTTTGCTGCTATTTTTGTCGATAAAACCAAGCAAGTGCATGAAGATTGCAGTACAAATACATAACCCTAACCCTTTTGACAAACATGGTCACAAATTGCTGTAAAATAAAAGGAATTTTGTTCAGTAATGTTCTGCTCCTGTGCAATTATCATGCTGTCTAATCAGCACCTTGATGCCTGTCTGATTAGAAGTGCTTGCTAATGCTGAGAAATACAGCCTTTCGTGTGAATATGAAAAGTTTTAGCCCTATTTTTTCCCAACTCCAGAAAAATTGGCGAAACAACAATTTTTTTTAGGCTTTATACTTTAATTCAGTGTCGCTTTGTTCACAGATCTGATTTATTTTGAGTGGTGGTCTAATCAAATTATTATTATTATTATATTCAAGAAATATTATACTTGGGAATCCAAGTTACTACCAGAAAAACAATCACCTGTGGTTTGTTGTTTAATTAAATTACAACTGAACACAAACATCTTGACCTGCACAAACACACACTTTTTTTTTTTTGACCTTGCATCATAAATCTTTGCCTCCTGTTTGATCTATTTTATCAGATGTTTTTCAAGGCTATGGCCACTCCATGACCCCTGCACACTTTAGTGCCACTTATGAAACTCTGGTTTGACTGAAGGTTCAAGCTTGTAAACAGGAACTGCTATATAAAGCTTCACCATGCAGTGGCTCGTTCAGTTCCCAAAACACAGACGATATGTCTTTACTGGGGCGACTTCTCCCTCTGTGTGTACTAAGTTTGTATGGGTGCATGTGCCAGGCCCATGATGATCAACCACCGCCCATGTTTCTCGCAGGTCCTCTGACCAACAATGGAGAACCCTCCAAAGGAGCAGACATCTTTGACTGCAGTCATCCCATTCCTCCAGGCTTACGGCAGTACTTTGAGTCCCTCCAGAGCAGAGGCGTGACCCACTTCAAAGTGCCGTTCTCATGGGCTCATCTTCTACCTACAGGCCGGTCCAGTCAGCCCCAGCAGGCTGTGGTCACCTGTTACCAGACCCTCCTGAAACAGCTGCACGACGTGGGCCTCCAGCCTCTGGTCATCCTTCATGGATCCACAGTGCCAGAAGTTCTGAGATCAAGGTACGGAGGCTGGGAGAGCCAGGAGCTGAAAGAGATGTTCCAACAGTACGCTGAGTTTGTGTTCAGAGAGTTTGGACAGCTGTCAGACTCGTGGGTGACACTGAGCAGTCTGGATGAGCTGAGAGATGCTGAACTGCAAAACGCTCTTGATGCACACTCCAGCGTCTACCGCCGTTACCACCAGCTGTTTCCTGGGAAAGGTAGGAGATCAATTCATTGCATCACAAGCTGAAGGCTAATGACATATTGTACAAAACTTGTGAAAGATATTTAAACAAAAAGAGACAAATCTGGTCAAATATTATGAAAATGTGAATTCAATTGTGAAATGTTCAGGGATATTCCCTTGACCTGAGTATATCTCATGAATAGAAAAGCATATTTGAGAGATATTGTTGACATAAAAATCTGGAACCTCTGAAATAAAGGAGCAGAAGAGATGTGCGTCTCTGAGTTGTAACCCTGAAAAAACATTTCTGGAGGAGAAAACTTTCATGAAGAGTCTCAGGAAACGTGCTAGCCCAAACTTTATTACCGTATGAAAGATATGGATAAATCAAACTATCGTCATCTAGTAGTAGCAAGATGGCTAATTGTGAGTGCAGTCGTGCATCTTGTTACTTATGAAAGAAACTATTGTGAAAATTTACCTTCATCTTTTGCTGGGGAGCAGCTAGAAGCCCAGGATGCATCTTTGGGAATAAAGGTTCTACCGTAGATGATACATTACCGACCAGAACAGACCAGAACAGACCAGAACAGAACAGAACAACAGAACTATTTCTTAGAATATGGACCCCAATAAAGTCTTGTCAGTCTGTTTTTACACAACTTATTATGGCACTCACCGATAAACAACATGACTGTAAGAGTACAACAGTCAAAGTACTTTGGATATTAGATAATAATAATATTTTGGAGTCATCTTTCTTATCTCCTGTTGTAGTTGTTCAGATTGATCGATAGCTGGATTTTTATTGTCCTCAAAGGGGATATTTTGCTTCCACAGGTGCATCTTGTTTCCCCCTCCAGAGTGTAGATAGATGTGCAGTAATTATGGCACTGTTTGATAACTGTTTGCATATAATTAACCTTTATTTACACAGGTAAAATCTCCTTGTATCTGTCGACCACCTGTACCAAAGTTCATGATAAGGGGGTGGAGTAGTGTAGGGGAAAAAGAATGAACTCTCTCTAGCTAATAAGTTTATTATCATCTCACATGTTACAGATGGAGGAGTATCAGTTGGTGTGAAGGCCAGTAAAGTCCCAGTCATCTGTGACACTCAGCTACTGGTGAGATCACATCATCACACAGAACATGGGCACATAAAGCATATTCTGAGCTGCCATAATATCAAAACAGCATAAACAGTGTATAAAAAATGTGGTAAGTTGATTTTTTTTGTGTCAGGGAAAAGTTAAATCCAGTTACAATCACACATGCAACTCTTTTTCAGAAATATACAGATTTCCTCGCTGTTAAAATTCAATATGACTGCACCAATGGAAAAAACCTTGCGGAGGAACTGCAAAATGTTTTGGTATGTAGAAATTGAATTTAATATTTAGTTAACAATCTTCAGTTCTGTAATCGTCAACCTCTAACTGAGAATTCTTGTTTTGTACATTACTGTTTTCTTGCAGGCAAAGTGTGGAGAGAAACCCATTCTCTTTTACGAAGTGAACATCAATGAATGTGCCCCTTCAGAGTTCCTGTCAGATACGAAAGTCTCAAAAGGTAGTTTCCATCATCAAGAGTCACATCCTCAGAGTAGTGAAACACTTATTGCCTACTTACCGTCAGTTTTAAGTAATTCTAAAAGTAGAAAACAAAATTGTATCACAGGTCACTTTAGACACTTTGATTTGCCGTCCTGTCAGAAATACAACTAATAGTGATGTATTGTGATTGTATTCATATTAAGTAATTTATTTACTTATGCTTGAGCTGCATTTGATTACTGTATGATATGAATTAATGATTGTAATTTGATACCATGAAGGATACACAGATCAAATTGTATGATACATGACATTCATGATATATTTGTATACTTTTACAGCACTGAGCAGTGGAGACCACAATGTTCTTGGATTCGACATGGAAAATATGTTCGCTCCAGATGACACTATTCCAAAAAGGTATAATTGTGCATATAGAGAATTAACAAATGAATCTGCAGTACATCTTCGTGTCCTGGGGGCAGAAAGCACACACACAAAATTACAACAGAGGGACTGTGTAGAAGACTGAAAATAGATTATGTTCGGCACTATGCTATTGCACAATATGCATTCATGTGTTTATGCAGCCCAGTCTTCAGAGTAAAATGTTGGCAGTTAAAGTTTTTGCAAACTACTGATACATTCACATTTGTTAGTGTAAGCCTATAGTTGCAACATAAAGAAATGTCCATCCATGATTTGCCGAAACACACATTGTTAACGTTCATTATTCATTTTCAATGTCTTGTTCCTTTTGTCTTCAGTCGTTCACACCAAAGTGACAAAAACAGAAACGATCTTCAAACATCATGTTTAACGACCTACTGCAAAACCTGGAGCAATTTTGCGACCATGACCTCATCTGAGCGAGATACCTTCTTGAGTGAATTCTTTCCTGTTGGCTTCCAGTGGGCCACCTCCAGTGAGTCCTTCAAGGTTGAAGGAGGCTGGTTAGAAGGTGGGAAGGGAGAAACCATCTGGGACCGTTTTGGCCATGAAAGCAAGGTTTTTGACAATCAAACAGCCGATTTAGCTTGTGACAGTTATCACAAGGTGGATTATGATCTCTATCTGCTGCGAGGTCTTCATGTCAACACCTACCAGTTTTCCATCTCCTGGGCCCGTATTTTCCCATCAGGCTTCAGGGACAGCCATTCAGAGAAAGGGGCTCTGTACTATGACGAGCTGATCGATGCCCTCATTGAGTCTGGCATACAACCTGTTGTCACTCTCTACCACTGGGATCTGCCCCAAGCACTCCAGGACAAAGGTGGATGGACCAGCGATTTCATTGTTGAGGCCTTCAAGGACTATGCAGACTTCTGCTTCTCCAGGTTTGGAGACAAGGTCAAGACCTGGAACACATTCAGCAGCCCCTGGGTGGTGAGCCATGCTGGGTATGGCACTGGTGAGCATCCCCCTGGAGTAAAAGACTATGTGGTTGCCTCCTATCAGGTGAGCAAAATGGTCTTACCATAATGTAGACATGCACTGTGTCATTGTCATTCTGATCTTCTTAACACAACTATTTACTTTGGACTTGCAGGCCACTCACAATATGCTGAAGGCCCATGCTGAGGCCTGGCATGTCTACAATGACAAGTACAGGAAGGCACAGGGAGGAGAAGTAGGCATTGCACTGAACTCAGACTGGGCTGAGCCCATGAACGCCTCCAGAGCTGAAGACGTAGCGGCTGCAGATCGCTACCTGCAGTTCATGCTGGGCTGGTTTGCACATCCTATATTTGTGGATGGTGATTATCCTGCAACATTCAAGAATCAGATAGAGCAGAAAACAAACGAGTGCCCCGCCTCTGAGCCGGCAAAACTTCCAGTTTTCACTACTGAAGAGAAACAGAGGATAAAAGGAACAGCAGACTTTTTTGGATTAAACCACTATACTTCCCGGTTGGTCAACAGCAGTGATGGTGGCTGCACCCCCGGTCCTCAGGGGGTGGGTGACTTACAGGCACAAGTTGACCCTTCATGGCCCTCGACTGCTTCTGACTGGATCTATTCTGCACCTTGGGGTCTCCGGCGGCTTCTAAACTACATTTCAACAGAATACTTGACTGTTACCAAAGTGCCTATCCATATAACTGGTAATGGTATGCCGACTGAGTACAGTGGGGACACTCTCAATGATACCCAACGAGTAGAGTACATGAAGGGCTACATCAATGAGGCCCTGAAAGGTATGTTGTTGAAAGTAGCTGCTTATGTAAATATACCTTTATTCAAACTTTCCTCACTTTTTCAGAACATGTCTGTTCATGTTGATTAAGATTTAGTGGCTGATTGTCTTTTTTCTCTCACCAGCTATACATTTGGATAAGGTAAATGTGCAGCGCTTTACTGTCCAGTCACTCATGGATGGCTTTGAAGGTCCACAAGGTTACAGTGAACGTTTTGGATTGCACCATGTTATGTTTGACCTGCCTGACAGACCTAGGACCCCAAAGCAGTCTGCCTACTATTACTCCAAAGTTATTGAGAACAATGGTTTTGTCTCCAAAAAACTTTATGTGCCAGAACTTATAAGCATGGTGCCAAATAGACTTCCCTCACTCCCACCATCCACAGTTCCATCAGAAGCCAAGATAGTTTGGTCGAAATTCTCCAGTCAAACAGATTTTGAGAGAAAACTTTATCACTACGGCACTTTCCCGCAAGGTTTCAGTTGGGGAGTATCGTCTTCTGCTTACCAGATTGAAGGAGCCTGGAACACTGATGGGAAGGGGCCCAGCGTCTGGGATACATTCACCCAAAAACCTGGTAGTATTCCTGCTAATGCAAATGGAGATGTGGCCTGTGACAGCTACAACAGACTTGATGAAGACCTCTACATGCTTCGAGCTCTCAAGGTAAAGTCATACAGATTCTCTTTGTCCTGGTCCAGGATCTTTCCTGACGGTCGGAATGCCTCCCTGAACCAGAAAGGTGTTGACTACTACAACAGACTCATTGATGGCCTCATGCGGTATAATATCACTCCCATGGTGACACTCTACCACTGGGACCTCCCTCAAGCTTTGCAAGACCTTGGTGGCTGGGACAATGTAGAAATGATTGACTTTTTTAATGATTTTTGTGACTTTTGCTTTGCCACCTTTGGAGACCGAGTGAAATTTTGGATGACCTTCAATCAGCCTCAAACAATTGCCTGGTCAGGATATGGACTTGGAAAGATCCCACCAAATGTTAAGAATCCAGGAGTAGCACCGTATAGAGTTGCGCACAACCTTATAAAAGCACACGCCACGGTTTACCACACATATGATGATAAGTATCGCAAAACCCAAGGAGGTCTAGTGTCCATTGCCCTCAATGCTGATTGGGTTGAACCTGAAGATGTTAATGTTCCCCGTGAAGTGGTGGCTGCTGACCGCGCTCTGCAGTTTCAAGTGGGTTGGTTTGCACACCCCATTTTTAAGACTGGTGACTATCCTGATGCAATGAAGTGGCAAGTTGCAAACAAATGTGATCTCCAAGATCTTCCAGAGACAAGACTGCCCTCCTTCACCGAAGAAGAAAAGAAGTTCATCAAGGGAACTGCTGATGTGTTCTGTGTAAATCATTATACTACAAAGATAGTCAGCCATGTTGCAGCTTGGCTTAGCCCTCCGTCTTATGATACTGACCGGGACGTGACAGAAACGGAGGAAAAAGATTCACCTACTACTGCCATCAGTGGGCAGAGAGCTGTAGCATGGGGATTGAGAAGACTCCTCAACTGGATCAAAGAAGAATATGGAGATCCAGAGATATATATTTCTGAGAATGGAGTAGCAACAGACGTTGCAACCACAGCTGATGACACTGACAGAGTATTTTACTACAAAACCTATGTTGATGAGGCTTTGAAGGGTGAGTTCTGAAGTTTAAGAATACACTTTTTGGAAGTCCCTTTGATCAAACAACCTGAAGTTAAAATCTGGTGGGATTCTAATTCCTGACATTGATGACATCATTTCTGAATGTTTCATTCCCTCAGTGGTTTTCTCTATTCCATTCTGAATGCAGTTATCTCTATCCATATTTTCACACAGCTCATAATCTTGACGGTGTGAAGGTGAAAGGATACATAGCAACGTCACTCTTGGATTCTTTTGAGTGGCTCAGTGGTTACACAGTAAACTTTGGGCTGCACCACGTCAACTTTGCAGACCCAAACCGGCCGAGGACACCCAAGCGTTCGGCTCACTATTATTACCAAGTCATGAAGGACAATGGCTTCCCATTACCAGATGACGAGAAGGTATTTTATGGACAGTTTCCGGAAGCCTTTAATTGGAGTACCGCCAGTGCCGCTTACCAGGTAATTAACGATTATGCATTTAATCTACTATGGCAGAGTGCACTTGTATCAATATACAAGCATGAAGCACAAACTTTTATTTCAGATTGAAGGGAGCTGGAGAGCCCACGGAAAGGGACTGAGCATCTGGGACCAGTTTTCCCACACCCCTCTGAGGACGAACGACGGTGAAAATGCTGATATTGCTTGTGACAGTTACAACAAGATTGACGAGGATGTGGCGGTGCTGAAGAAGCTGAAGGTGACCCACTATCGCTTCTCTGTATCCTGGCCCAGAGTGCTTCCTGATGGCACCAACAACCACATCAATGAAGCCGGACTGAACTACTACCAAAGATTACTGGATGCCCTGGAAGCTGCTAATATTCAGCCCCAGGTAGGCAATGCTGTTGTTCATAGCCACTAATGTTTTCTATATTTAGTAATGTATAAGGATATTTTTTGATTTGATGTCTCCTAATCGTAGTATCAAAAACATTAAAAGGGCATGTGTCCAGAAATGATTGTCTCAGCAAAATAAAATTGGGCTTGAAAGGGAAAAACATCACCCGTATGACAAGTATTTAGTACTGTATTTCAGATTTCCTCTCATCTGTTTCTCAGCTGACCCTGTACCACTGGGATCTCCCCCTGGCTCTACACAAAGTCGGAGGTTGGCAGAATGAAACCATCGTCCAGAGATTCCGAGATTATGCCGATGTTTTATTCAGCCGACTTGGAAACAAAGTGAAGTTCTGGATCACTCTAAATGAACCCTACATTGTGGCCAACCTTGGCTATGGATATGGCACCTTTGCACCAGGTGATGAAAAAAAAAAATCTTTGGAGATATTTTTATCTTTCAAATAACGCTGTTATTGGAACATAATTTTTTTTTAATGTGTTTTACCAATACGTTACTCATGGTTACTCAATTAACTGTCCACCTTAGAAAAAAAAAATCCACCTTAGAAGACTAAGAAGTTTTGTGAGAAAACCGTTATCTGAAAACTTTACACTGTGTAATTATGAATAGCGACAATGTCAGTAACTCCTAAAATGTTTCAGGCATCATCAGAAAGCAGTATATCGCAGGTCACAACCTGATAAAGGCCCACGCTGAGGCCTGGCACCTCTACAATGACAAGTACAGAGCAAAACAGGGTGGCCTCATCTCCATTACCATCAATACAGACTGGACAGAGCCGAGGAACCCATACAAGCAGGAGGATGTGGATGCATCCAACCGCTATTTGCAGGTAGAAATATGTGAAATGGAGTTTGAGCTACTTTTAGCAAAACCTTTTTGGTTGCGTTATGCAACCCCACAAAACTGGTATCCAAAGCATCTCATAAGAATCATATAACATATATTTTATCCTGCAGTTCTACCTTGGCTGGTTTGCCCATCCCATTTTCAAAGGTGACTATCCTGAAGTAATGCGAACAATCATTCGCCAAAGAAGCCTTGCTGCAGGTCTCCCTGAATCACGGTAAATTTGAAACAGTCACTCAGTAAATGTGTTCATTGTTTAAAGAGAAGTCCTGGACTGGGATTTCAAGAAAACTCTTTTCTCTAATATAGGCTTCCTGAGTTTACCCCTGAGGAAATCAAGAGGATCAAAGGGACTCACGATTACTTTGGCCTCAACCATTACTGCTCAGTGCTTTCACACCCAGTGGATCTGGGTAATCTACAGGATTATGAAGGTGACAGGTAGGTTTGAATTGTCTAAAAAACAGTTAGACCTTGATTTAGTGCCTGATGCTTTATGCATTAGTTTTTTTGAGATTGAGGAACAAAGTCAGTGAACGTGTCAGGGGAGCTGGGGAAATGAACCAGCAACCTTTCAATGACTCAATGACCCCCTACCACCTGAGCTACATCATTCTTTAGATTCCACTTTCTTTCTACTCCTTGATAATAAAAAATTACATCTTTTCAATGTTTTGACCAAGCAGCAAAAACAACATATTGTGCATGTAAAACTGGGGGCTTTGTAATTTACCATGCAGTCCCTAGCAGAAAGGTAACAGAAGAGGGAATTAACCCCACCACCACAAAGGTAGATGCTGAAATATAGTAACATACAGTATTTGACTAACACTGATCTGACGTCTAATCCAAACTCAAGGGGCACTGTAGTAAGCCATGACCGCACCTGGATTGGATCTGGCTCCTTCTGGTTAAAGATCACTCCATTTGGATTCAGGAGACTCCTGAAGTACATCAAGGATGAGTATGGAAATCCACCCATCTACGTCACAGAGAACGGGATCTCAGAACGAGGAGTGGTTGACTTGAATGACATCCCCAGAACGTACTTCTATGAAAACTACATTAACCAGGCCCTGAAAGGTACCAGAGACAGCAAAAAACAAGTATCTAACATGTTACTGCATTTGTACAAGTGAGCCTTGTTAGCCTTGCATACATGTCTTTTAAATGTACAGATCAACAAAATAGTTGCCAAGACACAAACAGCTATTTAGAACAAGGTTTGTTAAACGTAGCTGTTACTGTTGATCTTTCAGCTATTGTTCTGGATGGAGTTGATCTGCGAGGCTACACAGCCTGGTCCTTGATGGACAACTTCGAGTGGGCTGCTGGGTTCTCTGAGCAATTTGGACTTTTCTACGTGAACCGCTCCGATCCCGCTCTTCCTCGCATCCCTAAAAACTCAGCCTCTCGTTACGCAACCATCATCAACTGCAATGGCTTCCCAGACCCGGCTCTCGGGCCCCATGAGTGTTTGAACCTTGAATCTGCAGGTAATGTAACGCCGACTCTGATGTGATTATTATGAGATTGAGGAGGAATCAACTTCATCCAGCCTTTTCATGCAAAAATAATTTGATCACGAAGTATTAATGTTTTAAATGTTTGTTTATACTCTAAAACAAGTGAGAAATCATTCCAAGAATGAAAAAAAAAATAAATTGAACTAACTAATATGTTAGAAATACTTTTTTCCAATGCAATAAACTTGTTTAATTGACCTTTACGTGACCTAGGTAGATTTTACCTATTGAACCTATATTTAGATAAAAGGGGACTACATTCGGACAAAATTTGAAAACTGCTGTTAACTCACAAAAAAAAAGCAAGCAAACTGTTCATTTTCTTTAAAAAGTGGAGCCTGTCTACAGTCTTATTTAGTTATAAATATACTTTTTTCCTGTTTGGTTGTCTGAGAGGAGGATCTGACATTCTGTCATTGAATCAATGAAGTTAAATCTCAAAATGACAAAGGAAATAATCAAGGCTTTAAGGATCCACCTCCTGATTTAGACATGGCACTCATGCCTAAATGATTAAACATGGCTTCCATACATCTCTCAACACCAAGCATGAAGGGGCTAGATTTTATTTCTGAACAAAAAATGTGTTTTGTAAACAGATTTGATCTAGATAAAAAACATGAGGTGAACAGGAAAAGAAAAAATTGACATTCTCCCCGTTTCTTCTTCCCATCTTGCATCAGCTACGACCACTCCCACACCAGGTCACACTGCACATACGGCTGTCCCTGAGCTGCCCCCGAACATGGTGGAGTTCCTGGGTCTGAAACTCACACCTCAGGACGCTGAAGTCGGACTTTATGTCACCTTTGCATTCCTTCTTGTGGGTGCACTTGTTATGATCTTTGTTGTGTATCAGCTCCTGAAAACAAGAAAGAATTCAAAGGCAGCTCTAGCAGAATCTGTGAAGTTGGAGAGAATGTGAGGAGACGTGTGGAGGGAAGTGAAAACTCTGTAAATCAAATTGTCGGCAGCTTTTCTAAATGGCTGCCTGTTTATGAGCAGAACAAATGAGAATGTTCTTTTCTTCTTAGTATCTTACATTAATATAGAGAAATGTTGCTTTTCCCAAAAGTGAGATATTTATTGAGAGGCTTGAAGATAACAGCATTATTTCAAGAATATGATAATATTTAGTCATGTAAATAAACTGTAATTTTGTTTGGCAAACTGCTCAATGAATTGGTAATGACACTTTGCCTCCATAACATTGTTGTAATGTGTATTATTTGTAACAGCTTTTAAAAAACACTCAGTTACTCTGACCATGTCTGTGCCTGTATCTTATTGCTACGCTGAAAAACAAATCTGTAAATATTGGATTCATGGATGTTTTAAAATAAATTAAAGATTATTCCTTCAATGTTTCCAGCTTGTGTGTGTCACTGTCATTGAACGACCTCCTGGTGGCACCAGTGAACCATTTTCTGTCAGGACATTGGCTATTGTACATCTACAGATATTTGTTAAATATTAACATGGAAATGAAACTAAAGCTAAAGAAGGGGATGAACAATAAAAGAAAAAACAATAACACATTAGGCTACCTTACCTTTTTTTGAAATGGGCACTTTTTAGTTTCAGGGAACACATTTTAACATCATTAAATATTTTTTTTTAATGACAATAAACTGAATAACAAACTGACCTTAAAGGACAACACAATTTCATACTTTTACATTGTGCCACCTTTCTAGCTTCAAACAGTGTTCAGGGTCCTTTATGTTTGAGTTCATATTATTACCTCATTAATAGTGTAAATATCCATATTTTAGAATTTCTTCTCCAAAAACTACGCAAATAACACCACAAACAATACATTCATTTGTATTTAGATTATGGCACATTTAGATAAGTAAGAGCGATTTTGCATTCCACAAAAATTGATATCGGTGACATCATTTCAATTAAAACACCTGTATTTGTATCACTCACTGCCTATTAAAGAAGGTTAATGAGGTTGATATGGATTAAAACATCTCTATTCACACTGCTCAGTATTATTATAATAGTATTTGAATTGATTGGATGGGATCGGCTTGTCAGCTTTGAAGTTTTCATTTTTTTCTCACTGCTATCCTTTAAGATCTAGGGATTTGAACCAGCACCCCTCAGGTCACAGCAGGATTAGTTTGCCAATGTTCCATCGATGACCTCTGGCTGTCAAAGCATCACGACCTGGAGGAGGCAGTCAGATGTGCCCCTACATGTTCCTCCCACTCAATAACATGATCAACACAAACAACTCCTCCCTGACGAGGTGCTCGCGGGGCAGATGCACATCTTCTCTGCACTCCTGCTAGGAAACCTACGTCTGGTCTCCAGGGCGACCCGCCGTCTCAGCAGGATGTGCGCGTTAACAAACGGTGGGTGTTTGTCCTGCACGCTCTCCCCAACAGCTCCCATCAACAAGGTGCCTGTTCAATATCTTGAAACCCCAGAGTCTGTCAAGATGGGGTATGAGTAAGTCTGGAAGGAAAACACATTCGCTCATAGTTTCATAAAAAGGTTTTTAGGTCAGCTTGATTAACTTGCGTAAAAGTTTGATGACTTGCACATGTGTGAGCTCCTTCCAGTCTCAGGGTTATACACAGGTGTGCACTGGAATGACTCAGGAAGTGTTACTGTTATAATGAATTGAAATAATTTCATACATCATGTGCAGTGAATGAAACATGACGGGCTGCACGCTGAGTATTAACTTAAGCTTGGTAATTCAATCATTAAACAGAAGCAGCAGCGTTACGACTTGCACATGTGATGGTGAGTGTGTTTGTACAGTAACACAGGAGAATACACTGATGGAGGTTCTTGTATAACATGATGATAACAGAGTCGTCTGCACACAGTTTTTAAATGTGGCAGTTAAAAAGAACTGTGTAACCTTGAACTTGCTCAATACAAAATCATCTAATGTAGTTACTGAAGTTTTCAGAACTTGGGTCTGAGGTAACCTACACGGCCATTTCAGGATTTCCTTGACGCAGAACTCTTGATTTTTTCTCGCCAAAATGTAAATATCCAGCTCTTCTGTGTTTCTTTTAGTTTTTTACAAAGATCGAAGATAGCATCGCCTTGGTTACCTTTGCAAAAAGTCAATAGGATTTTTGAATTGAATTTTGATTATAGCAGAAAATGAGCTCTATTGTGAACATTTTACATTACCGCTTTTCTTTCAGCAAGATAATCTTCACAGATGAGCACCACTTTTATGATTTTTGAAGCATGAATGAAATTGCCAGAAGTTAAACTTCTGACTTCCACATCGCGACTGAGCTTCGCACCACACTTTACTATAAGCTGATGCATCTATGAAGTTAGAGCTCCACTAGTTGCAACTAAAACTTTATGTTCGGCGTGGCAACGTTTAACGTCTACAACAGCTTCTGTACTCTCATTTAGCCACTTGTTAGCAACCGTCATTTTTTAACACACTTTTAATCACTTTATAATTCAATTTTATGTCATAACACAAAACATGAAAATACGCTTATGTTAAAAACAATCCTGATTTCATGCAAAAAATTTGTATTTCTGGGTTTTAAGGCCCATTCCTGTGGCACTGAGCACAAGGACCTCATTGTTTCCCCATATTTTCAATGAAAATATCTTTTTTTTTCTTACTGAGGCAACAACATGTTGGGGATCTTTGTCAGAATATCTTTGGGGTTGGTTGAGTGCTGAGTGCTTGAATTTATATCTAGGGATAAACTGTACCTGTCTTGAGATCCAGAAATTGTTGCAACTCAGTGAAGTTAAACTTTTTTAATCGATGTTTAAGGTTGTCATTTTTTTTAAATTTTTTTTACAGTACATGTCTTTTTAACAGAACGACCTTTAGGACAGTGAGGTCACAACATTCCCCCCTGACCCCTTTAGGCTTTCGTTACACACTGGCACAACAACACAACAACATACATTTTACCAGTTTATTCAAACATGTACCCAGGATCGCTGCAACTCTTGGTCTCCAACTGAAATCTGCTCATTTGCACAACATTTATATGTAATCTTATATCACAATGAATGTCATTTTATGCCTTTGGCTCCTGAAGACACTTGTTCCTCATCTGTGTCCATGACAACCTCAGCATGCGCACACAAACAAACATAAGCATTATACCACACACCTGCTGCTCCGCACGGCCTCTCCATGCTGCTCGTGGCATCGGCACAAAGATGAGATTTGATGTTCTGCTTTTAATCAGAGGCTTGCTGGGTGGAGGTCTCCCCTTTGTGTCATGGAGGCAGAGTGATGGTGATTGCAAACTGCTGCATGCCATCTTTGCTCCCTGGTAGGCCCTCTAGTTTTATGGGCCCAAGATGGAACCGTTAAAGAGTTTTTCAAAACAATGAAAATTGTTAAAAGTTTGCTTGAGAGCGTCAGTGTGTAATCACTGTACACCCCTTTGATTTTTGAGCTCTTTCTGATATTCTAATCCAGTCTGTACAACGAGCGCTTGAATTACACTTTGCGAAAAAGAAAAAGTCGTTCCGTGAGAAAAGAGGGAGTGTTTTCCACTCTTTATCTCCTTCCAGGAAAAGAGGCTGAGATCTTCCTAGATGAAATACTAGACCGGGAAAACATTATTGTTGAAGAGTCGTGTGAGATGGGTCGCTGGAATTGGAGCCGCCCAAAATGGAGGGGGAATATTTTCATTCCAATAATAGCAACGTGATACTTTAAGAATGTTTGCAGCTGAGCCAGGACTGTTGGAGCCAGCACCTTCTGCAACGCAGATCTGGAGGCTGCTGCGGGTGTCATCCTCTAAAGAAACAGGAAACAATCACAAACTTTGGGAAGTTTTTTGGCTTCAAATTACCGTAGAGTCCTGAATGCACATTTTATAGCTTCACATAAAGGTGTCGCTATGATCCAGTTATTGAACTGTATTAGAAAATGTCAGCTGTAACAAAAAGCAAAACAAATTATCCATAAACGGAACATCTGTAAACAGTTAGGGTAATAAACGGTTGTTGGTTGTTGTTGTGTCTGCTTCCCGTAGCAACCTTGGATGTGGAAATCCAGGTTTGTGAACACACATTGCTGTGTGTTACTTTTATGAGTCTAATTAGTGAAGCACATGTTCTCTCTCTCACACACACACACACACACTGCCCTGCAGCAACTGAATATCTGTGTTGTGTTTAATTTAAAGCTCAACCAATACGTCACGTGGGCCAAAATACCATCTGATAGTGTATTTGTATCACAGTACATGTTTGCGGATAATAAAAAAAAAGAAAAAAAGAAAAGAAATCACAGAACAAATTGCTATAATACTGTGTGTTTAAAGTAGTGTTGGGACAGTGTTGCATTACATTTGTCCACCAGGAAGCACTGACAAGTTTATCTTCGTCTTTAAGATATCCTGCATATTTATCTTCATCACGGTTCTTTTAAGTCAAGATGATTTTGGTCTGAGATCAGCAGCTGATAGTTAAGACAGACAGGACATGAGGGGGGAGGGAGGGAGAGACGACCCCTTCTGGACTCGAACTAGAGACACTGCCACTCCAGAATTATTATGTTCGTATATCTCCATAATTCTCTGGATAATGTGGACCAGTTTCTGATGCATATTCTCAGTTTTGTTTACATCCATCATATCAGGTCCGACATGGACTCAATATACTTCATTTTTTCGTAGTTTTAAATCTTTTTAATTGCGTAAATCACCTGTAGTGATCGACCGTGACGTTTCAGATCCTGTTGTAGGTGTTTGTTTTTCTTTTTGCCTAATTCTGCATCATTAGAATTTATTTTGAGTTGTAATGTGCACAGTGTTCACCCTCCTGAAGCTGTGTTTTTGGTCTCCTCCATCTCCTGCGAGAATTATCTAATCAGCTCTTTAGCTTCTAAACGCTCTGCAATGTTCCCCGGCTAGTCTCATGCTGTGTTTCTTGTCCGTTTGGTGCTGAGCGGGTACTGGTCCAATGGCTTTATGGACACTATGAGAGCAAAGAGAGAGTGAGCCAGAGCAGTAAAGCTGAGGGACAGACAGATAAATAGATAAAGCTCTAAACATTGTTAGTCTAAAAATAATGGTTCTCGCCCTTTCAGGGATCCTTGCTAAAACACAAAAAAATGATCAGATTTTGTGTACGAAAAGGCTGAAACATCTTCAGAGTCTCATTTCAAAGTCTAGTTGTGTCGTAACTCTGTGTACACTGACAGCACAGACACACAGCCTCATAAAACAGAACACCATCATCTCAGGATGTACAGACATCTGCCACCCAGATGCGAACTGTCTGGCTACTAAATCAAGCTGGAAAAAAGCCTGCATATCAACACTACTTATGTCGGGCCTGATGTCAAACTACCAAAGACAAGCTTCAGTTTGTATAAGGAAATAAAAGACACATCAGGTAACAGACTGGCATCACGTTCCAACTGTACAGCACTTGTTCTAAAGCCAGTTAAAGACCACTGCTGTGTTCCAAGTGAAACCTCCAGAGGGAATCCTGCTGACCCTGTTTGAAATCACCCTATGTTTTTATTGAGATCATTATCACAAATATTGCCTTTGACAGAATCAATTTCCTTGTTTTGTGCTCTGCGGTGCCGTATCGGCTAAATGCTGCATTCTTTCCCCGCGATCCCCACTTCACAGGTCCCCACACGAAATAAAGCAGGAATGGAAACTGGAGCAGGAAATTGAAAAGAGGGGTCCTGTTGTGTTGCGGAGACCGCTGTGCCTACTGCTATTTCCTCTGAACATGCCAGTCTCGTACACTCACCAGATGTACGTGTGCCCTTTCTAATAATCGTCACGGTCCCGGAGGGGGAAATTCTGGTCAGACATGTGATGCAATATTACTCCGGTTTCAGAGATAGACTAATTTTTATTGTTACGCCACTGACACGGCGGTATATGCCATTTGGCATCCTCGGTCCGTCTTGGCTCATCTCTCATGCATCCTGGTTGGCTGCAGCACTTTAAAGGACGAGCGGCAGGATGGCACACAACAGCTGGCATACAGCTCGGTGTGTCTCTGCGGCTCAGAGGCTGCTCGTGTTTACTGAGTGCCAGAGCCAGTTTGGAGGCTCTGCAGATTAGAACACTTCACTTTCAGAGGTGAAAGGACGACCACGAGTTACCACAGCCTTCTTTTCTCTTGCTGTTGTTGTTGTTGTTGCTTCTTCTTCTCATCATCTTCCTCTTCTTCTTCTTTTTCTTTGTCGACCTCTTTTTCTTCATTGTCTTTTTCACCTTCTTCCTCATCTTCCTTTTCTACGTCTTCTCCTTCTTTGTGTTCTTCTTCTACTTGTTTTTCTTCTTCTTCTTCGTCTTCTCCTACTCCTTTGTGTTCTTCAACATCTTCCTCTTCCTCCCTTCTTCTTTATCCTTTTTTCCCTCTACATCTTCTCCTTCGCCTTCTTCTTCTTCATCTTCCTCTTCTTTGTCTTCTTCCTCTTCTTCTCCTTCTTTTTCGTCTGCCTATTCTCCTTCTTCTTCGTCCACTTTTTCCTCTTCATCTTCTTCTTCTTTTCCTTTGCCTTCTTTTACATCTTTCTCTTCTTTTCCTTCTTTGTCATCCGCTTTTCCCTCTTCATCTTCGTCTTCATCTTCTCCTTCTCCTTCTTCCTCTTCTTCTTCTTCGAAAAAGGAGTGGAAGAAGAACCTCTACTTTTTTTTCTTCTTCCTCTTCTTCTTCGTCCTCTTTTTCCTCTTCGTTTTCTTCGCCTTTGGGATCATCTTGTTCAAACAAGTCACATTAATCTCACTGAGATAGCGCTTCATAAGTGACTGTATTTTATACCAAGTGTAACGATCTGTTTATTGACTTGTAATTAGACAAATGTCCTCCTTAGGACTTTGAGTTTATGTTACATAACACTATCTGACATTTCCACCGGTGGATGACTGTGCATGTCTGATAAGATCATTGCAAAGTCATTGTGCGCCTCCGCTCACAGAATGGGTCTGAACAATCTGGCAGGTTGGACTGTTTGAAAATCCTAATTAGGTCTGGCTGTCTGGTGTGCCACTGGTCTCCAGGAAACAATTAGCAGCAGCCCCGCCATGACAGGATGCAGTCGGCCATTCTTCAGCTGGGCTCCCTCACCCTGCTGCGGAGAACCTGCGCCGCTCGCTGCTCACTCTGGAAAACAAACAAACAAAACAGCCAGGGACTTTCAGGATCATCAGGTACAAGAGCCATTTAATTAGCTCTATACTGCAGAAAACACTGTGTGCTCATTTGATTGCATTTTGGCATCATAATTGTTGTAATTATGCGCTGTACTGTTAAAGTCATCATTATAAAAGTGTCTTGTGAAGTGTTATTTCTGGAAATTCTTTGCCAAAAATCGATGTTAATGTCCTCAGATGATGGGAAGAGGCAAGAGTCTGATACTCGAAACATCCATGATATCAGCAAAATTGCCAATTTCCAGTCATAGATTGTGTATCATCATACTGATAATGGAGGGACTTTTCTAAATCCTGGTAAAAGTCAGAGACACTTTAGTTGTGTAAGTGGTTACACAGTTACATGAGAAATAAAAGGTTCTGCTCTTTGTTCTTTAAGACTAACTGTTAAGTGCAATTTGGGACTTCCAGAGAAGTAGATGTCACTTAAAGAAACAAACTGAGGCAAACTAGGATTCATGTGTTTAATGTACCGTGTTGAAGCTTTTTTCATTTTAGAGTTTCTTTGTAAGTTTAGGAAAACCAGCGCAACAATAGTTCCTGTGTTTGTTTATCTTTTTAGGAAGACAAAAAGCATCCAGGCTAACCCCATGTTTTACACCAGGACACAAAGAACTGTGGGAAATTCCCTCAGACGAGGTCTCCAAAAATTAGGGCTGGGCAACATATGTGATGTACATCGTTATTGTGATATATGACAATATATTGTCTTGTGTTGTATTGTACTGATGATTATTGATCAGAATTCTCTTTGGGTTTGTATTTTATGAAAGGAATATACCGTGTAATATTACCAATAGTCATCCCTACAATATCGTTGCAGTATTGATTTCAAAGCAGGGTCTATTTTGTCACCCATTCCTTACATTTCTGAAGATTTCAAAATATCAAGGTATGTATTGTATATTGTGATATTATTTCAAAGCCTTAACATGTAAACATGCAGACTCCGTAACAGTATGCATGAAGGGCTCGAAAAATCTATGAGAGAGGTCTCATGGACATAACACTCTGATGCTGGGAAAGTCCAAAACCCTCTCAGACTTTCCAGGAATTACCTCAAAGTCTGTGAGTCCATCAGTGAAGGGGAAGAAACTGCTGCAGTAAACAATGCCGTCACGGTCGTATAATCTGAGCGTAAAAGGGTTTTAAGTGTTATAAGGCAGCTCTTGTCCACCTCTGTGAACATGATTCGGTGTTGCCAGTCAGCTGCTGAACGAGCCCCTGATGCTAACACATGAATGAAGCATCACATGATGCAAGTGTGACTTCAGTGAAACACAATGCTCCATGTGAATCATTCTTGTTGAACGAATCATGGCTCACAGGACACAGTTTAGTTGATTTGTACCGCTTAATAATTATGTATATTAAATAAAAGTTGACTATGGATTTGATTGCTATGTAAACATTGTCTCAGCACTTCCCCTCTGGGCTTTTCAGCACTGGCCACCACATACCAATAAAAACAACAACAACATTCAAGCTGGTGGTCTTTGTCACATGCCACCTCTCTCCCTCCTTCCTTCTTCTAAGTCAGTAAAACAAAAGTGTAAAACGTGGAAAAAGTGAAACTGGACTGGACAGAATTTGTATTTTAGGGCTGCCAAATTGAATCCGAATGAGTCACTGGTTGACTCATATACCATTCACTACTGCCTCCACTCATGCACCGGGGAGACAGAGTCAAACGTAGTTCACAACTGAATGAATGCAGTGTTCAAGCATTGCAGTCAATCTAATCACATGTGGAACACTGTTCTGCAGTGTCATTCCTGCTGTATAATGCGGACGTCACACTTGGATTGACAGAAAGCTTTCTGCCAGAAAGACTTTAGAAAAGTCGGGGGGGGGGAACAGAGCGAGCAGCGAAGTGACAGAGTCCATGCAGATAGGAGGCTGTGGAGGATGAAGGGTTTAAAACAGAACACTGTCACCTAGAAGACAAACGTCAGTGCTGCTTTCCATCACAGTTTGATCAGGTTTAGGCAACAAAACTACTCGGTTAGGTCAAGGTAAAGATAATAGTTTGGGTTAAGAGAGACCCTTTCAAGCACATTTTGTGGTAGAAAGCCCTGAAGGCAAACGCCGGATGTTAGATTTTCCAGTGCGAGCATGTGAGCACAGCCTCACAGTGTCGTTTCTTTGAGGAAACATTGTGATGTAACACAGGAAGGTACATTTTTACTTATATTGTTATAATGAGTTACGTTCCTCATTACAACACTTTATCATCGGTAACATCTCCTCCATGACATATCCAGCGACAAGCTCCTGCAGGTCCTGTCTACTTATCATCTCAGACGTGCTCTTTGCACTTTTGACAGAGACAAACTCAAAGTAATGTATGTTTTTAGTATTACAGTACTTTAAGCCTTTGATAGTATTCCTCTCTCCCGTTCACGTTTTTAGTTAGTAGCCGACGTGATCCCTTTACCTGCCACACGTACGCGTCATCGTACGACAGCCTAGGACAAAAAACTAAACATGTTCAGGCAACACAGTAATGCAGCGTTACTTAATATCTTAACTCTAATACAATTGCCGATATCTTACACAACGTGTTAGTGGGGAAAGTGATAATGTTACAATGGATGCTGCATTGTACCATCCAGAGTTTGATACATCGTGCCTGCAGGTAAAAGTTAGAATGACAAGCCACCAACTCTGTTTACAGTCAGTCCTTGATATCCTTGATCCAAAAAACAAACCCAATCAAATGTTTCAAGGGGCTCTACATTAAAAGTTCTATCAGGGAACAAAAGGAATGAATGAGTGTAAATTTCACCAGGGAACACAGTAATTATCAGCGACAGGAGCTCTTTGCCCTGGTGGATTTCACTGTTGACTGCAACGCACGGTTAAATTCCCTGTAGGTGTTCACTGTTCGGCTCCTTTTGTGCTCTGATGTGAGCACAACATGGTTTACAGAGAGGCCGATGGATTAACACATCTTATATTTTTATAGTTTTTATCTGTAAAAGCCACCTTCAAGTGGCACCAATGGATTTTAAATATCATTATGTAATCCACAAATTCTGTCCGTTATTTATATTTTCATTGTTGTTCTTGTAAGACACATCTAATTACAGCCGTCCTTTCTCCCACGCTGTCCTCTGTCAAGTGGCCCTGGTATTGAGGTTGTGTTAGTGTAATGATGTTTCTCCCTTTATGCGCAGGGGAGTGTAAATGCCTACAGTTCTTTAACAATGTGTGCCCGCAGCCTCTTCTGTGATCAGCTGCGGAGGTGAATCAAGCAGGTCGAGTGGCTCTTATTTTCAAAGGTCACCAAAGACAATCAGGCGCTGATTTAGAGCCACAGAGTGAAGGGTTGCACCGCTGCGTGCTTCTGTGCAGGAAGATATCTTGACTTTTATGAAGGAGCTGCAGTCACAGTAGCTGTTTTTAGAGCGAACGCTCACACTGGAGAGAAATATAGAGGAATGAGTGTTTACCCTAAATGTAATATTTAAAGGTCCATGGACCGTTTGTGCTCCTACACTTTGATGTAACAGTACTTATCTTCTTTCTGTCATTTCTTAAATGGTGCAATCGGAGCTGCATGGTTGCAGGCTTATCTCTCACCCCAATGCTGATGGAAAGTTGGAAGATTCCTCACCTTGTTTGGCTTGTTTGATAAACCATACAACCATCCCCGTTTCCTCCCGGGATCAAGACTCAACAACACAACAACATTTAAACAAATTTCAGTAAACCACCATTTTTCTGTAAATCACAGGGGTCACAACACGTCAGTACCCATGAAGAGGCTGACAGGACAGTGGTTTGCAGAGACTCTCTGAGGGGTTGGGTTAAAAAAAAAAAAATATGAGTGAATGAAAAGTCATACTTTATGCCTACGATTTTGTCAAGTTTCTGCTGGATGGCAAATTATTCTGCACTAAACTTATTTGATATAAAATAGCTGTTCTTTCATTCTTTAAATGTCAACAAAATGAAGAAATACAGTCCTTGAATCTCACATTTTTTCAGGGATAAGACCTCAAGCGCCAAACTCCCCCCTATTTTTAAGGTCCCAAGGCTGGTTAAGTATGGTTATAACGTAAAACAGAACAAAATAAAGAAAATACAGGATGGCTTCATAAACCTCTTCCAGCTTAATTCATGTCCCCAGACTGTCTTACATCATTTTTAAGCTGAAATTGTCACTGTAGCAGCTAAGCTAAAAGTGTCGGCACGCACCCCGTCTAAGGTGGATGCACAGGCGTGAGACCTTGGGGCTCCTCGGAGACTTGGATTACGTTGGAGAAACTTTACGGAGCTATTTTAGGTTTTAAAACAAATCACCATCTCCTTCAGTTGTTTAAGAGGATGCTTCAACACTGTTTTGCTGTGAAGCTCCAGAAATGTTTTGCGGTTTACGAAACTTCACCTGTTTTTACGTCAACATGACGGTGAGGAGATAATGATTGAATCTTGATTTTCCATTAAGGATCTATAAACATATCTATTAATGGAACAGTGCAATCTAAAACAATTACAAATCTCAAGTGTATTAGACACAAATACTAGCTTCTGTGCTATTATTCAAACTATACATCAGTAAACTAATGTCGAACAGTCTGTATCGCCCATGCTGTGAAAGCCAGCAACAAAGCCAGCACAATGTGACTCTTTATCCAGTGGGTTTAAGTGCACAGCCCCAGTTATGTAATAGATGATAATCCAATGTTACCATAGTAATGCTGCTCACAACTGGCGTTGAGATCACACTGTTGCTGAAAGTAGGAATCAAAGCTCCTTTTCCACCTCGCTGTCATTCCTCAAGCTCTCCTTCTGTGCACTAATGTGTCGGCGTCGCCGGTGGATTAGAGCCGCGTTCTGTTTATCGCACTGTCACAGGACTTTGACTCTGCTGGAGGTGTTCTCCACACCTCTTAGTGCCTTTTCGGATGTTTCCTGAGCGGCCTGAAAAACAAACCCCATGAAGCTTTGACATGCAAAGTGCTCGTTTCAGGTTCTGTGTAGGTATTCAGACGCTGGGGGACCGGAAATTTTGCTGCAACAAAACAAGGGATTGTTTCGACTCCAGAAACACCTAATCCACTGAAATAACACATTTCATCTTGTGCTGAACTCTTAAGCCAAATCTAATGAAAAACACAAGATGAAGAGGGAAAAGTGAGAAACAGACTCTTCCGGCTTTTGCTATAAATCTAGGGAAGGATTACCACGCTTTATGGATGTGCTATGAAGGGAGCATCTGTGCGGCCAACGAAGCCAAACAGATGAAACAGTCCAGTCACTGATGTCTCATTATCACCGGGGTTGGCATTAGTCCTCTGGGGGATAGGATGTGACTTGGGATTTTGGTTAGGGGTTAGAGTACACTGAGAGACGAGGGCTCAACTCAAGCGAAATACAATCAAATTCAAGAGAAAGACTTGCAAAAGTTACGTATCTGGCTCGAATGAATCCAACCCATCTTACCAAGTGCATCTCAACACAAAGAAAAACAGACGAAGGAGGCTTGAATATTATTTCTGTCATGTTGGTGTCGAGACAAATGTGAAGTAAGTAGGACTGCGTCTCCATGGTCGTACCACCAGACTCTCATGAAGTGCACTTCAAAAATCGAGATTGAAGAGGAAGACGGTGAATAAAAGACGGAGCGAGACGAGGCTCGCGGGGGAAAGTACAGTGGGGAGATGGCACATACGCAGGCAGGCGTGATAACAGTCGTCTGAGGGATCCTCGGAGTCAGGAGACCCACGAGGGATCGCTGAAGCCACATACATCTGAACTGCTGCCACCGTGCCTGGTTTGGCTTAACAGGATTGGCTGGTGTGCTGTGGCTTGGATACCATTAATCCCTCTTATCCACTTACTGCACCTTAAACTGTGGAGGAAGGATTGTTGCTATCTCCTGTTGGTTATCCCTGCTTTAAACCTGCGGCGGAGCAGAGGGGAAAGCTTCATATTACATCCGAAACCACTTATGTGTGTTCGCATAGAGTTTTAAATTACATTCCACAGCTCGGGTCATTTGTGTTGCTTGATGTTTCTATTGTATTGCGTTGCACCTTTTTTATATTGTATTCTGTTTTTTAAAAGCATTCCTGGTTTCTCCATACCCACCAGCTTCTTTGTTATTTTCAACACTCTTTGTATTCTTTGTCTGCTCTCAGATCAGCTCCTTTAAAATCTTATGTTGATTTTCGAGATTCATATATTCCCTCCTGTTCATGTAGCTTAAGGATTTTGTATTTTGCACAGCTCATTTATGCTCAAATATGCAAACAGATACAGACGGAGCCTTCTGTCTGCCTTCATTTCGTCTATATTTTACATGTTTTCTGAAAGCTTACAGATACAGACCAACAGAGCAGTACCTCAGGTAGCCATAGGACGCAGTGTAGCAGTGTAGACATTAATTCAAGTGAGACACGACCACAGGACAAGAAGAAGACGTTTTAAAAATGGGAGAACGTTTTATGATGTTACTGACAGATAAACCGTTACTACAGAACGGCCGGGAGAAGTTTGGACGGGAATTAAATGTGAGTTGGACGCTGTCGAAGGAAAAGTGGGCCGGTCTGCACAAGTCCGATTTCAGCAGCGCCCTCTAGTGGCTGTACTGCTTAACATACAAGCATGGATGCCACTTTTACACCAAAAAAAATGGTGTTTATGCAGGTTATTTTAAAACATGGATGAACCACCTAAAAATAGGTGATGGTCAGCAAACGAGTTGGAGATTGTGTCTTTTTTCAGGAGAAAATCATCCAAACTGACGATGTACCCGTATTACGTTGGATTGTAGCTTTAGGTCCTTGTTGCATGAATTCCTCACTCACCGTTGATTATCTATTATCTTCTTTGATATGCTTAGGTGTTAACGGACCAAACTGTTCTGAGGACTCCCTGAGGGGAACTACCCACTTGGGATCTCCCCTGGATCTATACACCTTCGATGGCTTTTTTTCTGTTGGCATTCGCAGCCGCCAATAGGAACCCTGACGTGACGTAAGCCCGCCGACTTTTTCAGTACAAGCTGTTGTTTGTTTTTTGGGCCGTCTGTTGTTTGCACAGCTGACAGGGTTGTAAAAATGGCGGTCGCTGGCGCCTGCTCATGAGATTGACCGATCAGCGTACACTTGCGTCACTCAGAGTTCCTCCGGTGTATGGAGGGTTCCGCTCACAGTTCTTGCAGTGCGGGTACAATACAATGTGTCATGTTTCAATTTAGATCTTTCGATTTCAATTGGTTTGCAAACATGCAGATCTTGCGTACTTTGGCCCTCGTCTAATGTCAGGAAATCTTGCTTCTCATCATCTCGGAAAAAATCGCTTGCGTCTGAAAGAAAGTTGTCTCCCTGCTGGACCAGAGGGCCAAATCAATGAGCTGAGCATTCACGACAGAAAGGACTAAAACCCTGGGCCTTAATTAAGTTAGCTGGATGCACAAACACACGCCCTGTTAGCCTTTTCCCTTCTTTTGTGGGTGGCTGAAATCTTCAAAATTAAATAAGATAATGGAAAAGAGGAACATTATTAGATTATTCCAGAAGGGTTACAAGAAAAGCCCTGTTCTCTCCCAGCAGTTCATCACATAACCAGCAGCAAGTTTCCCCCGTTTATCGTATGTGCCGCATTTGCATGCCCTGGCATCTACTCTCCGCTGCTCCGTCCCGCTTCGAATTGCATTAACCTACAGTGTGCGAATGTGCCAACGTTAGCTTATCTCCTAAAAGATAATGCTGTGCTCTCTGGAGAATGCTCAGCTATCTCGGGTTTTGGAGGAATTGATCTTCCCGTCATAACGAGCAGGAAATCCATCCACTGCTGTCAAAGCAATATTACGGTGAAGGAGTATAGTGTGTGTTTTTTTTCCTGGAGATCTTAGACGACTTTCGAGCTCAAACAGAATTACCAATCGTTTTGGAAGAAAAGCAGCTAGATTTGATGAAGCAGGTGTTTTGAAAGGCCTGTATTGGCATTTCTGGTGGGTTGTTTACAGCGTTTGGGTGTACAAGCTGCTTCTGTTAGCACAGAGGAATTAGTTGTGGCTTATTAGTATTTTGATGCAAAGAAGACAAAATGCATATTGTTTTTTTACTGACAGAAACTAGAATGAACCCACTGGCTTTCACTGCATTTATGATATCCTGGTCCATCTGCTGAGGATTTCAAATCCATCTCTGAGGGCTACAGTCTTTACTCTTTAAGTAGACTTTGGTTTGAAACCTAAACATGTAAAGTATCCTTCTCCACAGATAGGATCCAGGTGAAACACTGACAGGTATGTTAACCTGATGGGTAGCATCGCACTGGTTCCCTCGACTAAAAGCCTACAGGTTTCTTCATTTGGATGAACACCAATTAAATAATTTCTGAGGCATAAATGAGGAAGTAAACATGATGTTGAATGTCCATGACAACCTCTGTCGTCTCCTTTGGCCACTTGTTAGCAACCGCCATTTTCATACTGTATGCGCTTCATAACTTAAACACTTACAGAAGTATGTTGACGTCTTAACATGAAAATAGCATAAGCTTGAGTTAACCACAGACATTATTTCAGGCACTGAACTGAAAACCCATTCAAAAAACACATTAACATTGAGATTAGGGAAGCCGAAGTGCAAAAATGCTCACTTATTTCCAGGTTTTCTGAGTCTTTCCTGCAACAATAAGGTGAACTCGTGGATTACATACTTCCTAGAATGCACTGTGGATGGATCCAGTGTTATAAACTGTACATTAAAGTTTAAACAAACAATATTTAGACATTTATCTGGAATAGTTAGTTCTGTCCCCCTCACTCTGCAGTGGCTTCACATTAACAAGTGTGTATGGTCACATTGTAGCCCAGAAATATGAATTTTAACAGTGTACAGTCATAAAAGCCTGAAGCCAAAACCTGAAAGAAAGGCCAATCAATTTGAATGACAAAGTGGATTACCTCACATTATTTCCACGCGACACTCTCCCTTCACTATTAACCGTGCAGCTGCTAAGTCGACAGGCGACTGACAACTTGGACCAAATCCATCCTGCTCCAGAACCTCATCAGAGACACAAAACTTTTTTTTTTTTTTTGGCAGTATTGCAATTGACAGTGAATAAATGCTACTGTGGAGACTCACTCAGGTTCCTGTTGACATCACTCAGCTGAACTTAAACAAAATGTCATATTAGACAGCGTAGCTGCAGGGTCTCTACCAACGACAGCATTCAGGCTTGTCACAGTGTTTGGGTTTGTCTTTTGTCTTCAATTCCAGTGAGCTAAACTTTCCAATAGGAGTTTCTTTTTTTCTAACGACGGATGTCATCAGTGCTGACAGAGCTGACAAGACGAGTTTCGGCACAGGTGAGACGAAAATATAAGGAAGAAGAAGAAGAAGAAAAAAACAGTTGCTTTTGTCACTTTGTCAAATGTTGTCATTTTGACACTTTAATAAGTGCTTGGTTAAAAAAACTTCCACAGAGGTGTTGAAGTGATATGAGGTTTCCCCTCAGACTTTCTGCAGACTCTCAAATGTCATTAACGGTTTTACACCAAAATTAGCACGTAGAAGCAGGTTAAACCTAAAAAATAACTCCTTTCTCACTGCCAGTAGATCTCTTTGCCTTTCAGTCTTTTTCCCTGTGTGTATTTTTCATCGCGTATGCACCAGAAAAAAAGGTAACATTAAAAAGCAGAAGATCATACATCTCATCAGACTTCATGCAGAGGATGTTCAGAGTCTTAATCAATAACAGTCTGCATCAGCTGATAATGAAGGTAGCAACGGAGTGAGACATCTGGCTTCTTCGTCGTATCTGTCGGGAGTTGCACATGAGCATTACCGTGTTAGGGCCCGTACCCACATAGCGTTTTTTTTGGGGGTGGACAGACAAGCTCAGGATCAGGAGCACTGCGACGAAGCTTTTCTGCACTTAGAGAAAAACATGCAGCCCATGCTTCTTGTCTCTAAGGCAACAATATCCTGACCTTTGTGGTTTACTGTCCATTTGTTTATCGTCAGCCATCAGGACATCAGAGCAAGGAGGCTGTGGGTGCATGACATGCTTAGTAGGAGACGGAAATACGGTGAACATTGTCACCTAGAACAATAAAAAAAGAAAATGAAGGACAGTCACTGTCTGAAAAATTGAGTTGTAATTGTAAATTGAGAATTTTTCGACTAAAAATGCTCGGAGTGGCTGCACAAAAAAAATCGCTTTGGAAAGTAGTATTTCAAAATCATTATCTTTCTATGATCCAAAAAAGACCTGGACATATCTCTCTCTCTCTACTTGCTGAAGTGCTGCTAAAAGGCACTATTTCTACAACCTGTAACCTGAATCTCACACAATGCGACGGACGCACCATAAAAATTACACTTATAGAAATGATTCCAGTAATGATCCAACACAAAATCAATTTTAAAAACTGCCCTTGAGACAAAAATAAATATCTGTGAGTCTGGACTGAGTCTGTCAGGTAGAATGAAGCATTGGAGCAAATCAAAGAAATACACTACTTATTAAGTTCTCCTCATCCACCTCTGGCCGGGTCCAGTTCGATCTCTGCACAAATAAAGGCAAGGATCTTTATTTGAAACACATTACTAGCATTAGATACACGCAGTGTCCTCTGGCAGCACCGGGTGATGGACAAGAAGACGGTCCTAATAAAATCTTCTGTGAGTGCTGGTGGTGTATTATATTGAATGTTATGGCATCGTGTGTGAGCTGTATCTGCTTCCATTAGATAAACTCTGGATGCATCCACATTTCACACTGCTGCCACGGGCGAGTTACAGAAGATGCTCATTATGTTGTCAGTGGTATCCTTTTAGAGGAGAGTGCGGCCCGGGTTGAGTCGTCCCATCTATGTTCACATCAGCTTCCTTCACTTGCGCGTGTGGACAGGCCCATTTGAGAGGATACTTATTATGCTGTCAGTGTTTTCTTTAGAGAGCGGCTCGGCTGGGTTGAGTTGTTCTTTTCAGATGAGCCCCCGCTCTTTAAAGCGGGGGTGCCGGTGTTTACATAATCCCAGTCACACTGCTGCTGCTGCTGCTTCATGTGTGGCGCCGTCAGGTGGACTTTGAAGTCCGGCGTTAATGTGGTCGTCAGTGGTGCCGGATCACTGGGTATGAGCTCGCACTGCACACTGCAGTCCATCCAAAAAAAAGTCCATCTTTATCAACCTCCTGTCCGATCCCTGTAATCAGCACCACACAGCTTGTCTGGGTAATAAGTAGATGAGGTAGTGTTTCAAAGGGAAGAAGACGAGATTTACAACTTAATTTTTGCTATTTCATCTACCTAATTAAAACTGTTTTCCCACGGAGCATTGTTTGTGTTTTGTCTGATATTGTGACGTCTGGCAGTGATGTCTTCGCTTCTTGCCTGAGCCTAAACATATGTGTTCCTACTCCTATGCTGACAACTGTTTATTAAAAGTTGTGGGAGATGTGACTTGATAATAAACGGCTTTCTTCAGGGACAGATTGACTGATTTTGTTTAAAGGAGACCTATTACGCTTTTCCCCCCTTTCTGTCAGTGTGTTATATGTGTTCCTGTGCATGTGAAAGGTCTTGAAAGTTAAAAAAAAAAAAGTCCACAGCAACAGGAGCTCCCCTCTCCCACAGAAAACACTGCTCCTGAAACGCCTCGTCAGTAGTCCAGCTTTAAATTCTGTGACTTTGTGACATCATACTACGTCACCATGTCACACATTTACTTAACTTCTGCTTAACTGTTAGTTTGGCTGCTCTGTTGTCAGTACCGATGTTGGCTCAGGCGTGTGTGAGCTGACCAATCAGAGCAGACTGGGCATTTTGGAGGAGGGGCCTTAAAGAGACAGTAGCTGGAAGTGTTATTCAGACAGATGGGATTACAGAGCTGCAGCACTGAGCAGGATGAGGAAACTAATGTGTACACAGGGAAAAAAAGATAAATTACTGATATTAGATTTAATCTTTTCATCACATTTTGATATATTGTATACATACGTATCTTCATGGTGCTGACCACTTGGGATTATGCTCACAATAGCTGAATATTTAGACTTCACAGAGCATGTCTGTGATAAAGATGCATCATGTTCAACCTGACAACAAGGAAATCAAGTGGCAATCTGTATTTACTTTCATTTAGCATCACATCATGAGCCTGAGCCTGTTAATGGGGCTGTGATAGACAGCAGAGAAAACCCCTTAAATGTTTTCAACTCGAAATGTTATGGCTTTTATTATCATTAAAATTAATATATATTGCCTTGATTCATATTTCCATGGAAGCTGTACACCACTTGGGTACAAAGATTGTCTTCAGGTCGTGTAGTTACAGACTACAAAAGACACGCGCGCACACACACACACACACACACACACACACACACACACACACACACACACACCGTGCTGATTGATCTCAGACAGAACTAAAACCTTCTCGTGCAGGTGTACGTCACCTTTCCACGACCCCGTACACAACTTTCACAGATCAAAGTTCAAACAGTTTCACACACAGACATGTTAACTAACACTTGTGCATTCAGAGTGTGAACGTGCTGCAGGAGACAGAACCCTCAGTTACTCAGATCTCCAGCAAGGTGCATTTGAGAACTTTTTTGTCAAAAAATGGAAAGATAACACGTTCCTCATCACCATATGACAACCAGGGCATGATGTGAATGTGAAGACAACTGAAAGGTTAAAATACAGTTAATGTGTCTTTCATTTGGTTGCCTGTTGCTATAATTTCTGGAGGTAACGTCAGATTAGACATCAGCGAGAGGGGAAGGAAACCGACTTAATGTGAACAAAACTTTAATACGTTGTCTGTGAGCATTTCTATCCATGTCACATCAGATAGATTGTTTGACAAAGACGTCACTAAAACGACTCAGTCGTTGCAAGTACTACACCTCCGGTTGTGTTGTAGCTCTGGAGCTTCTCCTTTAAAGCAGAGCATCTGACTTTCATTACAATCAGAAAGTTTACTCTGCTTATGAGTTGTTATAAACCACTTTTTTTTTAATGACATCAGATTTTAGGAGAAGGAATCCTCCAGGAGGCGGATTATCATCTTCTTAACCAACAGTGACACCGTTAGCAAACATGTTGGGAGGATACAAGACTCTCTTTTCTCAACTGGAAAATCTCCTCCTGGCACGCCGTACGTCTCTCCACCAAAGTATTAAAACAACTGCTGAATGCGACAGGTTGACACATGTTCTCTGCAGTTGTGGAAAGTCAGTCTTGAAAAGGTTGCCTGGAAATAGAAGAAGGCGAGGCCGACTGAGGCTGGAGCAAATAACAATACTCACAGACGGAGTGCAGTGAACTTAGCAGAATCGATGGTGAAAAAAGCTCCTCGAGGATTATCAGGCTGAGTCTGTCGATTTTACTGAATTTATTCTGACCACGCATTTATCCTGCAGATTCATTTAAAGGCGATGAAAATATATCAATAATAATTTATATAACAGAACATGATCACACAAGCTCTTTTGACCAAGTTGTGACAGTTTTGATTATTTAACGTGACAGATTTCTGTATTTTTGCATTCGTCTGTGCTAATTTAAGTGGGTGGAGCTCAGCTGGAAAAAGATGATGTCATGTACCTGTGGTCACCAAACATAACTGACCATCATTTGAATTTTAAGACATTTGTGGGGTTTGTTTGCTTATGTTGCATTCAATGTCCATCTTAGGACTCAATCCCCCTCAACAATAACCAACTTTCTAATTGCAGCAGTTGGTTACTTAGTCATACCTGATCTAATATAAAGCTCCCTTTGATTAGCAAGTTGTTCCTCTTAGCACTAATATTGGACTTAATGGATGGATGGATGGATGGATGGATGAATGGACTTTACAGCCACAGAGTTCGTTGACACTTCGGTTTCTTTAAACCAGGACGGAGACATTTTAGCTGTCAGAAGCTCCCGATAACTACGACTTGTAATTTCAACTTGGAGGCTGACGGGAACGTCTTCCCTGACTTGACTGCTTGTAATTACAGTCTGACTGATGTGACATAAACACAGACTTTTGCTGCCAGAGAGATATCACTGTCAATCAAATCTGATCCAACCACAGACAGACAGTGCCGGCTGAAGTCCCCCTGCAGTCAGTACTTCTAGCACCTACAAGTAAATGTTTGAGCTTCACTATGTAAAATGATGTACATGCTGAGTTTGAGCACCAGAAGGCTGTTTTCTCATTTATTGCTGGAAGATAACATTTTCCCTGTGCTCACTGAAAATCTGATTTTGAGAGGCGGGACTAAGAGCATGATTTGTGACATCCCCCCCCCCACACACACACACACAAAAATCATGTCAGACACTCATCAGAGAAGTTTTAGTCATCCCTTAAAGGAACAGTACACCCAAAAATGAAATTTCAGTTGTTATTGAGTGAAGTTTCATAGTCCACAAAACATTTCTGGAGCTTCACAGCAAAACAGCGCTGCAGCATTCTCTTAAATGACGAAAGCAAGTAGGTACAGACACAGGCGGCCCTCTCACATTCCTGGATTTCTTGATTATGCAAGGCGCCGTCGTACACATGATTATACTTCACGTCCAGGTTGCGCACCTGTGCATGTGCTCGTGTAAATATGTTGGAGTTTTCCCCTCCTGTCCGCCATGCCTCTAATCCAGGGATTTAGTGCTGTTGTCTTGACTTTGGTATCTCAGTTTAGTGTCTCGGCTGTTTACTTGCCTTCATGTAAATAAATCCCATGGATTCAGTTTTTAAAGGTGTTGTTTCGTGGTGATGTTAGACTGCTGTTCACCCCATGGTGTCGCCTAAGGCTGAGTCGTAACATCCCTATGGAATTTAAGATACTGTGATAAGATAAGGAGACAGAAAAGGCAGGAGGAATTCAATACTGAGTCATAACAGAGCATCAGGTGACAACACATGGGTGGTAAGAAACGTAATAATTCCCATGAAACAAGATAAAAATGCATTAGATCGACAGAATGCTGGATCGGATCCAGTGGATCTCTTCTGGGTTCAGTGTGACCTCACTGACAGTCTCCACTCTCACATCATTTTCCTCCTCGCTGTCAGTCATCTCGTCCCGCAGGCCCCGCCCCCTACGGAAATACAGGAGGTTTGACACGTGATTAAAGACTATGGCGGAGCTGTTGGCTCAGTGATTTCTTCACAGTACCGACGGGTCCTAAAACCCTTGCCCCTGTGGATGCTCCTCGACATTTGGGAGAACAGCCAAGCCACTTGCGCCTCAAAAACGGTGCTCGACTCAGGTAGCGTGTCTTTTTTTCTGTCTTTGTCACGTGAAAAAAACACACATAAACTGGTCAGACAGTCTGCTCTTCGGGTAGGTGGACTCCAGAAAAAAATGTGTATCTGGTGGTGGTGGTTCCGAGCGCTTTTTCCTGCTCGGAGTCAAGCGGAGCTGCTGTTAATCTGCCCTGCGTGACTTTTTTTTTCTTTTTCCTCCTTCCTGCGAGTTCGCGTCGTGTTTTCAGAGTTTTTTTTTTTTTTAGGGGAAGACAGTGGAAGTGTTGCGCAAGAAGAGACAGTGTTGCTCGGAGTGGATTAAAAACTATCCGTGTTGTGCAACATTGTTCCTCCGCCGCCTTAGCTGCTCGGTGTAGGTTTGAGTTTCCACTCTCGCTGCTCGGTACTCTGTCTCTGAACTCGTTTGACACACGCTGTCATGTCGGAAAAGCGGCTTTTACGCACGGCGGGCGCTTAAAAGTATCACTTTCCAAACTTTCTACAGTCCCTTTGTGTTGTTTTTATGTATTGTTTAGCGCCATACGTTCACACAACTGTTTTCCAAGAGCTCCCAGATGTTCAGGTCGTGTGTTTACGTCACGCGTCCAGAGGAGCTGATCCTGCTCCGGACTTGTCCTCGACGTCACATTAACGTGTGTGTGTGCGGAGGTTTAGAGCCCGGGTTGAGCCGCCGCGGTCACAGTTTTGGGTGTAAACTTTGTGTCCTCCTGAAATGTAAACACAAGAGAGCAGCAGCAGGACGAGGCTGGAGCTGGACTGCAGCTCAGGAGCTTCACATTCTCCTCAGTTAACCGAAACCAATGACAGTAAATCTGATTTGTTTTGCACCTCTTATTGTTTTGGGAGGCTTTTAGACATTCAAGATAAAACAGCGGTCTGAAACTCAAATTATATTGGCGCCATTGCAGCGTTCAAGCACTACGAGAAAGTGCAATATTTCAGAAACTTTAGTTTTTTTGGTAATGCTGTTTTAGTTTTTAAGAAATGAAATACATTTGTGTCTTTCTTGACACCTGGCAGCATTTCTGCTCACATTTTCTTGACGTTGAACAGTTTTTGACAGTGCAAATGAATGTTCCCGGTAGTCGAGCTAACAGCGATCACATTACTCTGCCTCCTCCGTTAAATTTCCTATATTAATGATAATGTTTTGTTAACAAACTCAGAAAAATCGATCTTGTCTGTAACTGAATAAACAATCTGTTCTCAGAGTAAAATAAGGTCGCCAGAACTCTGCCTGAAGCTAGGCAGGTGGCAGGGTCCGCCAACATATGAACAAAGTAAAACAATATGGAATTGCGTTTGTCCTTCCAGTTTTATTCTGCCACGAGAACAGTTTGTTTATCCAGTTTTTGTAGGCGTCAATAAATCAGTCGATGAAGATCTTTCTCTTCTGACTGAAAATGTCCTCTCAAACTACGTAATGTGACGCGTGAAACCTTTTTTTATTTATGTAAGATTTTGCCGCGTGATTTCCATCCAGGCAACAATAAATCAGATCTATTTATATCTGCACACTTGACTTGATTAACGAGCAGACTCCAGTAACTGTTTATATCACAGCTGCAGGTTTATGAAACATTTTTAACCATCTACGAGAGCAAGAAAATGGCAAACTACCTGCGTTTTCATCTTCCAGACAAAAACAGAGCATATATATATATATATCTATATCTATATCTATATCTATATATATATATATATATATATATATATATATATATATATATATACACTACTAATATTTTTGATCTACACCTGGTCTGATGTGAACTGAAAGCATGTGGGGGAAAAACCGTGAAACATGTGAGTAACGGTTTATTTTAAGATTTACAAGTCATCATACGATGCTTATTAACGTTAAGAACTTTAAATAGGTGTTAGTAATGGCCTGATAAACACATTTAGTCAGATTTAAGACATTTATTGGCACCTATCAACAGTTTGTTAACACTTTATAGACTGCTGAAAAGCATGAAATTAAGCCTTATGAGATAATATTTGCATAATTATATGGTCTTGTAATCTTGTGGATCCAGCAAATGTTTGACATCTTTACTTGTCACTGGCTGAAACGATTAATTGATTAGCAGATCTGTGCGATTTAATTTTCTTGTGATCGACTCATTGTTGCAGCTCTAAAATAAAACTTTTACAGAACTGAGACTGCGTTTTTTTAAAATAGACTTTAGCGTCTCTGGGTTAATGTGATCCAGATTTGACAAGTCTAAGTATAGTGGTTTTGGACCTGGTCCCATGTGGTCTGAATGGGGACTAATAAAGGTCTTTTTAAATAATTGGATCCATGTTTTGATGTGTTGGCGTGTTGACAGCTGTAAATGTGGGACTTTTTAAAGCTAGACTTCTCTATTGTTTGGATGTAGATGATTTAAAGTGAGTCTTAAACATTGGGGCTTTAACTAAGATGTTTGACACCCTTCTACAACCGTAGTGGATAATCTGTCCCTCAGTGCTGTCATTTAACTTTCCTCTGGAAGCTGTGAATATTAGAAGCCGACTCCAGCAGGGCCGTGTCTGTGCTCAGAGGAGACTTCTTCAACCCTCCACTAGCGGAAACTATTCCCTCAGCATTACAAGCTCTGGAGGGCTGCTGGTGCTCGCTCATAAACTCCAGGCCCCACAGGAACAAGGTCACTACAGCCCACTAAAAAAGAAACTGTGCTCAGAGTGCTCCTCATGAAGGATGACCGCTGAGAGCAGAGCCCTGATTGGAGCAGAAGCAAAGCAGAACTTCCAAGTGTCACAATATTTAGCAGTATTACCTCAGTGAGATTAATGCGCTGATATTTTAAAGCAGATCTGTTCCCCTTCATTGCTTTGCGGAACCTTTGTGTACAATATGTCACACTTTGTTAAATATGTGCGGCTCCCGTCACCTTTTATTTACTCTGTTTTGTCTCCGAATATTAAATTCACTTAATCTGACTTGGTGACAGAGTTAAAGTTGTTTCTAAAGCTAAAATCTAGAACTTTAACATCAGTTTCGGTTGTTTAGTTTTCTGGTTTAGTCTGGGGAATGTTTGGTTAGGGTAGAGGGAAGAGCCCGGTTCCGACGGCCCTGTAGGGTTGGACCGAGGTGGCTTCCCTTCTTTTGTTCCTTTTTTCCGGCCCATCAGTTTGTGGTTAGTTGTGGGGGCTTTGGGGTTGATTGAGTTTAACTTTTGATTGATGGTCACGGTCTGTCTGCTGAAATAAAATTCTTCTATTTTGGACATTGACTGGTGTTAGAACTCTTTGGGCCACAAGCTTTCTGTCGGGGTCGTAACATCCATAGCTTTAGATGACATGGACTCGGCCAAACTTTGACACTGGCATCAATAGCCAGAAAACGTGTCAACCTACTACTGAGGCTAAATATATACCACAAAGATGGAAAGTGCCAACGTTGTTAATGTGTCGGTGTAATCTCTGAGTAATGTCCAGAATTTGAAGGTCAAATCTTGTTTAAGTTCAGTAAAAGAGAGAAGCTTGTATTCAGATGTAAGGTTAGGTTTCTCTGCTGGTGAGGAAAGTTGGTTCTTGACATTTTGTTTAGTTGCAAACTCGCAGATTGTATGTTTCCCAGCTGAAACAACGAGTGGATATCGGATCACCTCTTGCTGGTGCAGAGTTGCGTTATGAGACAGGACGGTCCGGTGCCAGCAGGTTTCCCACTAACTTAAGTAGACATCTCTGCAACACAGCAGGTCGACATCCTTGACTTATCGTCACCACTTTCCAACTCCAGCTTTATTCACACTCTGTTGATAATGTAAGTTTGTTTTGAATGCTTGAAACTTTCTGGACACATCTTAGCAATCACTGCCAGATGAAATGACTTCTTAAGAGCACCAGGGCAGATGTATCTGGCAAGTTCCTGAAGGCACACAAGACATATGTAACAGACATGTATGTTTATATTGTAAGATTAAAAGACTTACTCACAAATGGATGTATATCAAAGACTATTGTTCTGTTCTGTGGAATATTTTAGCCAGTGATGACAGATGGGAAATGTGCTTGAGACAGAGGTCCCAGCTGTAGCTGATGAGCTGTTGTTGCGGTTACACCACAACACTGGAACTAATCACAGCAGACTGGATTCAAACTGACCGTCAACTTTTGTTTTTCATTACTGAGGAAACTCTTTTTAAAGCCAACCTTCAAGTCTGCAAATTTTGAGCGTTTGACATGCAAAAGCTACAACAGAGAAAAACTGTCTCAACAGCATGCTGTGTCAAAAATCCTCATCCAGTGGGATGGTGGGGTTTACTTTTATCATGTTCGAATTAGCAAAAGAAATGTACATATGCAAATCATAGGAGTTTTTTTTCTTGTAGAACAGAATTTGACAAACATAAAAGTTTAAATTCTTCTCTGTCCCTGATTCCCTTTCAACCTTTTATCCATTTGAATACAGTGCAAAGACAAGATATTCTTAAATATGTTTAAACTGAAATACTTTATTGTTTTTTGTAAGTATACACTCAGACACAGCGAGAAGAGCCCGCAGCTACCCAACATTTTTAAAAATGTGGTTGTAGAAGATTTCCTACCCGCCGGTTGTAGAGATAATAATTGTGTTTTAAAGAGTGTGATAATGTTTTGCTTCACTGAAGAGATATGAAGGAGATTAAGATAAAGGCTAGTGCTCTTGCTCTTTACTCGCCCTCTTGTAATCTTATTAATAAGCTCATTTAGCTCGCTTCCATTGTGCTTTGTCGGGACCCAGGCGTGACTTTCCAACTTCCTCCCAACATTTAGCACAAGCTGGAACTGGGAAAGCTCGCTTGTTTGTGGATATTTTGTAGATGTTGTCACGCTAGTGGATACTAATGGGGTCTATTAATGCCACTGTTGTGCTCGGGGACAAATAAGGTGACAGGACCCAGTAAGGCGCAGACACATTCACGCAGCAGGAATTTGTAAGCTGCTTGGCAGGGTCTTCCCCTCAGCCACTGTGATTCAGCATATTATTGTATCTTTGTTCTCGTTCCGCGTTCATTTGTTTGTCTCTCTCCATTACACGCAACGTTTGGGAAGCAATTTAGAAACAGTTTGAATAAAAAGTGTGTCGTTATTTCACCACAGCCTTTTAGCGAGCAATCTATTGGCTGCCAGTGATCTAAACCAACCAAAACGGTTGACATTGACGTTGAACTTTATTGTATTTAGCATGTTCCGATACTTATACCAATATCTGAAATGCCTTTGACATTTCACATGAGGTATCAACGAATGCACGAGTCGATGAATTTATTTATTAGAAACCAGAGGTGTAAATCTTCACCAGCCTCCTGATTCAATTCGATAGCGACTCACCTGTGAACAGTTCAAATGTACGATGAATCTCGCAGCATCTCAGTGTACAGCGTCGTTCATTTTCTATGTGACTGTCACAGTCCTGCTCTGTTCAGTGTGGTCATCTTCAGTTTCAACATGGCTGCTTGATTTACTCTCCTCCAGCCCTGCACTTCCCTCCGTAACCGGTCCCGTTTGGAGCAACGTTTGAGTTGTTTTTGACCCTTTCACTATCTTTACTACCATCACAGTTTGAGCTTAGCTCTCACTAGTCATGGGTGACGTATGAACGCACAACGTACAAGAATGTGACTGCGCAGCAAGGTAAGACAGAAATATCTGATTCGGTATCAGGGATAGAAAAATTGGTATCCTTAGTCACTTCACATATTTTCCATAGATTAGGCTTACTTTTGTGCAACTTAATAGAAAAGCAGTGGAGTATTGGCTAGGGGAGGCAGTAAAAGTAGACAAGAGGAAGATTCAAAGCAGTAAAAGGGACACAGAGCTTCTAATGGTCAGCTATACAGATGCTCTCAGCCTCGACTGATGTGATTTGAGGCTAGATGAATCCTTGTGTTGATCCTTTTGGTCACCCAATGAGTTCATGGCTGTGATGATCATTTTCCCAGATCCAGCCCCTTATACCCCGTTGTGCCTCACAACTCCAATAATAAACCCGTTTTAGCTCCTTTGTGCTTTGTCAGGGCCTTGTCCTGACGTCGAACCCGTCGTAGCTCCCCAAACTCAATTAGTAAGTGTTTGAGGGGTTGGCAGTTGGAGAAGACGTCGTTGTTTGTGGACATGTTGTGGATGTCACGCTAATGGTTTCTAATTGAGCCTAATAATGGCACTATACTGTGGGTACGAGCTTGGTGACAGGAGCCTGTGGTGCACAGGCACACTCAACCAGCAGGACTGTGCAAACTGTCCCACCACTCAACCCAATCAGAGGCCGCAATGATACCCTGACGTCTTAGGTTTAAATCACACATCTAAATCCCACAAGTTGACAGTTTTTCACGATTCCTTTTCTTTCACAGATTTAACACTGAAAGTAAAATTTTCTTTGACCGTATGTGCAATGTGTACGAGGTTCATGAAACTAAATAGCAGCCCCTGCTTTTACCTCATGTCTGTTATTGTGTAGTCTGAATGTGGGCTGTGGGTGTAAAATGCTGTGAAAGCCGAACAAGTTTTGAGTCGGTGAACATCTGAAGAAACGCCCGTACCATGCTGTCGCTAGCTAACTAATGAATCTTAAATGTGTGCCGCTGAAAGTTGAAGATTGATTGATCTTCATATATGAATACAGACAAATATTTATTTTTGGCTTATATTGCTTAACCTAAATAAAAAAAAAAGGCCCTCTTCTCCCTCCATTTATAGTTTTGTGAGGATGAGCATGAGGCTTCGCACGCAACTTTTGTTGTGGCAAAACCGTGTAATTACAACGTCATGTGACACGCTGGTGCCCAAAAAGACTTTTTCCCATAAGCTTATATTAAGAAAAAAACGGCAGTGGGTACAATAATTTTTGAATGTCACAACCCCACGCAAAATGACTAATAAAATTGATTTGATTTGACTCATTTAACTTATCAAAATTTGAGCCACTGAGTCACTTTGGGAAGTTTTGCAACAGATAAATCGTTTTATTTCCATTTAAGTGAGCTGGGCGCTAATCGGATCTGGTAGTGTGACCGCGCCATGGGCCCAACAACGCGGAAGATCTGAGTAATTTTATACCCAGGAGGTCGAGCTTTTTTTGGCTTCATGCGCCACTGAGCAGCATTCACAGGACTGAGCGGGGCTCCGCCTCTGAAGCTGTGTCCAGATTTTAATTGCTTCATCCATAGTTTCTATGTGAAACAACAGCAACCTCCAAGCTAGGTACCCGAACGCTAACCTGGTCGCTAACAAAGCTTACAAATCTTACTTGTTCTCTTGTGGAAATGTAGCTGTTTTAATGCCAAAGCTCACCTCCCCACAAGCAAAACAAATCCCCCGACACTAATTTGCTGGGGCACCGTAGTGCCATACAAGACGACTGTAATTTGCATGAAGAAATGCAAACAAGCCATTTTTTTCCCCCTCATACCAGAATGAGAATTACTGCTGCCAGACTGGCTACAAGAGACTAGTGTTTGTGTGTTATTTTCCAGGATTGACTCACTATCCCAAAGTGTCCTCACGTCCTCCTAATGTAGTTAATATAATGTATCTTTACTGTCCGACTGCTGGACGGGTCCTTCTGACTTGCGGGCATCCCTGAGTGATCATGGAACAGCTTGAACGATGAAGTGATAGGTCAGACATTTATACATCGCTCAGACGAAAAAATTCCCAGCAGGAGTTGACATAGCAGTTGCTGTTGCCACTAATCCATCTGTTCATCATGCACAGTTCGATTCCCTCCTCTATCTGTTGGACTTTTCGATTCCCACCACTGTCGTAAACATGGAAGGGGATGCAAAGCCGCAAAGCACAAGTCACTTCTAAACATCTGAGTAGGGCTGAGCGATATGGCTGAAAAATGTATCACGATGTAAGTGTTTCATATCAGTCGATATGGACAATTATTTATTTTTTCAACCTAGTTGAAATAAAATATTTTTGAAAAAAATAACCCTTTAAATGTAGACTACTGGTGAGATTTTTGAAAAAAAAAAATAAATTAGGATTTCAGAATCAGAATCTAAGACACGAGAAAAAATAGTGTAGAAGTTGACATTACTGCTTGACAATATGTTAACCTCTTGAGCATTAGAGAATTTTTTTTACTATTATTTTCTTTATTATTATATATTTTTTATGGAAACAGAATCTGTTTCAGAAGTCAGTGGGCCACATGACATGGAAGCTGTTGAGAAAAAAATCGTAATTTCTACATATTAATATTTATATAAACTAGAGGAAGCACCAAAGTACAATAAAAAGATCTGTGTCTCATTCGTCCAGTTTACTAATACAATCTGCTGCTGGTTTGGAGTCACTGGGTCACATGACATGGAAGATATTGAAAAAACTGCAATTATTTTGTATTAGTGTATTTATGCTAAGTAATTAAATCAGTTTCCAGGGATACTGCTAACTGTCTTCCTGCTGCTAACACTGGGTGAAGCTCAGTAAAGTCGCGGCTGGACCCGAGTGAATATCCGCCAAATATCCAACCTAAAACTAACTTCCACCCAGTTCGATGAGTCTCCTGTTGCAGCCTTTGAATAGGATGACGAGGATTTCAGTCACTCAACTTAAATGGTGACTTGTAGAAATTATACAAATAGCAGTAATGACAATGATAATTATTGTCAACGTTCTATCGAACGTATTTTCTGTTGATATTGATCATCATCGTTATTGTTTTATCTCCCAGCCCTACATCTGAGTCTAAAGGAGCTTATACAGAACTGACATCAAGTTCGATTTCCACCACCCGGGCAGGCGGCGATTCCAAATGAGAGTAATAAGTGGTCTGCTGAGTCTGCTAAGTGGTCTGATCATGTGAAAGCAACTTCACACATTTGCTTTCACTGTGGTGCTACAAAACTATTGCATCCAAAAAAAAAAAAAAAAAAAACACGAGTGCAGAGAAAGCCTGCTCTCTTTAGAAAACTCTTTCTTGATGCAAAATGGAAGATTACTGAAGGGTGAGACGGATAAAGTGAGAACAATTCATGGGTTAAAGAGCGAGAGTGACATTGAAAGAATGTGAGAATAGAAAGGGAAGTGGAGTCGGCTTTTGTCATTCTCAGGACTTGGCACCCTGCACGGAAAAGATGCGACTTCCTGATTTTTATTTGACTCAGAATGGTTGGCCTTTTGTTGCCAGGGTAACAACACATGGGTGTTTGATTGTCCACTAACATTGACAGGAATCGCGCGCGCGTTTGTGTGTGTAGTCCAACTGTGTCCTTCTTTTTACTACAGTGAGTTGGTTGACAGTAGGTCGAACTACAAGACCACTCAGATACGACAAAGCAGTGAACCAAGGACGGAAGAAAATACAAACGTCAAACACTTAAAAGCATCTTCATTTAATTTTGTAGACACATTTTCTCACTTTAATTTTTTTTTGCCATGACTTCAGTTTCCACGTCTCACTTTTTATGTAACGACAGAGACGACCTGTGCAACTGCTTCATCACGGCGTGCCATCGTATTCGATGCCAACAATTTTAATCCTCAGCCCCGCATTTTCCTCCAGGTTTAACAGGAATGCTCACGCAGGGGAAACGTGGCGCTCTGCAGCATTTTCCTCCAAATTTCAAACATAGCTTCAGAGTTCAGGCAGTCTGGGTTTGAGACAGCTGACCTCAGTAAAGTTCACTTTACTTCACATTTTCTATTCATGCAATTTTTGTGCACATTTTGACTTGATTCACTTTCATAGCTTAAAGGGAAGGGAAGGCGATTATGGAGAAAGATAGTTGATTGAGGCTCATTCTCAGGTCGTCAAATACCGACGCTTTGGGTCAGTGTTGGGCCCGAAATTCAATTTCAAAGCATCGGTATTTGATGACCTCGGTATAAGCCTCAACAATCAACTATGTCTCATCAGAATCGCCCTCCCTCCCTTAACAGAGCTGCTCTGAGAGCTGCAATGCAGACTTAAGCCATTCAGTGATTTGAGCGTCGCAGGTCTGCAGCTAACGGTTATTTTCACTATCGAATAATCTGCAGATTGCTTTCACATCTTAACAATAAGATGTTTCGTTTAAAAAATGGCAGAAAAATGACAAAAATGCTCATCACAGTTTTACAGACGTAAAAGTGACAAACCAGACAAATGACAAAGTTAAAGTTACAGATGATGCAGAGACAGTGGATTATCAGGCATGTTGCTGGTGTGTACTCACAGCCATTCTTCACTGTGTATCTCTGCAGAGTTTCATTGACGTTCAACTTCATGGCGGTGTGTTCAAGTTTCACATTTTTTGATACAAGCCTGCTTATAACGATCCTCTAACAACCCTCTTTGCATTTAGATGTTCCGCCTTCATTTCTAAACTTTAAAAGCCTAAGCCCTGTATTACAAATACAGTGATTTAGTTAGGAAGAATTTTGTATGTGATGTCTTTGAATTCATTTGCATTTGTGCACGACTCGAGTGACAGGTCTCAAGCACAGTCACATGATTTCGGTGTCAGCCCCTCTCATCACCATGTTAAATGCTTCCTTTATTTGCTTTTCCCCATGAAATATTCAGTTCTGTCAGTCAGCTTCAGGGAAAAAAAACAAGTTTATTTACATCAGAATACAGCGCTGCCGATAAATCGTCATCGCTCATTGCAGCGAAAGAGCTCGAGAAAGATCCGAGTAGTGATGATGGCGGATATCTTCCCCTCAAAAGAGAAGAGCGAGGGCCTACAGGTGCAGTCTGCTGTGTTAACATGGCCGTACTCTAACTGTACGCGGGCTGTCAGAGCTCTGTATCAAGAAAAATGATCCTCCTGTGCCACTTGATGCCTGAGCGCCGCGTCTTGTCCCCGTTGAGCCAGCAGCTGATTGATGTGATGTCCTGCGGTCATAGCCGGCCTTGTTCGCTCGCAAACACGAACAAGCAGCAGAGAGTGTTGCGTTACTGTGGCTCCTTTCATGACAGATAGGGTGTCACTCGCTCTTCTCAAACGTGTGCTCGCTCGCTCTCCGCTGCCAGTGCTGCTCCTGCTCACCCGTGTCAGGCTGACTTTAACCCTCCCTCGCTCTAAAGGAGGATGCCCTCAGTTGAACCGGCAACAGTCTAGATATAGCTCCTCCCATTATTCTGTGCCTGGCCTGTTAAAAGTGAGCTTTTCATTTAATTTTCTCAACTTTCACAACTTTCTTTTTACGGCTCAACTTTTTTTTTTTGCTAACAACAAAGAAAAATCTGGAACATGTCAATCAATAACATACTGGCGATGCCACTAATCCTGCTCGCCGGCTGAATAATTCATAGTCAATTAGAGCTGAGAGGCTGAAGCTGTCTTCATGGCACAAGTGCATTTTCAATGATTCATTTCTTGAGCTATGCAAGGGGTCTCTTAATTGTTGTTTACTGCTCGCTAGCCGACCACATGTTATTTTTATGCCATCGTGATTACTCCCGGCAGCGCTCAGAGTGCTTGGGAAATGAAGTCCATTAAAGGGATCCTGAGAGCTGTTTTCCTGTCAAGCTCCATGAAACCTCTTCCAGGTTCAAACTCGACTGCAAGGGAGCAATAAATCTGGACCAATCTCAAGTGTCAAAAGCTGGAGATGAGACGGATTGAGTGATGGAAGTATTTTTTATGGTACCGTGCAGTTGCAATAAAAATACCTGCAGTGTTGCGCAAAGATTAATTTTTAATGGGATCCCAGAAGAACAGTTTGAATTGCAGAATCCTATTGAAGGAATATGAAAACTGCACTAACACAGCTGACAGCTGACCAGAGCCGCAGACTGCAGGTTGACGGTGTCAGGGAAGGAGCAGGCTTGGCTGAGCTGCACTCGGGTTTTCTGTTTGTTTGAGTGTGGCAAAGGGAGAAAGTGAGAGGACCGAATGCCTGAGGTGATTGCTGACATAGTATGACAAGCTGTAAAAGCACAGTCTGAATTCTTGTGTGACAGACGACTCCTTTGACAGAAATAGGCGGCTGGATCTGAGAATAGCACCGCTGCCCTCCAGCTGACACACTGCGGGCTGTTTTTCTTACTCCTCATACCTCAGCAAGTCTATCCACTTTGAGACACCTGGGCATTAAGGTTTTGTCTGCATGCATGCGACTAATAAACACCCACTTGTCAGACATTCACACAAACATCTAAACCTCGCCTCTGGTCATTTCACCTCTGGCCTCAAGGCTTGCTGTGAGAAGATATAAAATCTGAAGTAAATAAGAAATGTTTGGGGAATGTTTCAAACCAACGCACTGATGGTGATATCGACTTTGCACTGACACTGTGAGGCCAACACTGGAGCTCATTTTTTTAAGATTTAAGAAATATCTTAATGTTTCTACAAGAAGCGTTACCTGCATATGAAACGGTCTCAATATAACACTGATGCATCTACATGAGCCACATAAGCAAGCACGACCATCAGAGAGAAGATTGGCTATTTCTAAATAGTTATGGTTCGTTGGGATTTTTGCAAGTCAGATCCAAACCACATGTGGAGGTGGTTTTAAAATGAATTAAAATCTGATTTATATGGATGTGTGTCAGTCCGGACGCTCTGGCTGCTCAATTTCAAAGCATCTGTCGCGCCACTTGCGGTGCAACACACAAACGGTGACGTCAATTCCAGAGTAACAAAAACAGGCGTGCATCAGCGCGGCTGAGCAGGATCCATGATGCGGCTACTAGCCGGAAGACAGTGCAAAGAATAGCTTTGCGACTCGACAGTGTGAGTGTTTGGAGAGCAAGATGATTGATCAGTCCCTCCGTGTAGCAGAGCCACATCATCAGCGTACAGAGCTAATGATGTCTGTGTCATTCCCTTAGCACCCAGTGCATATATGATGGTGTTGCCTGGACACAAAAACATGACCTGATCACTTGCAGACAATAGTGCAGACGCTCCGTCTTTCAGATCTGATTTCAGACACAAGTTGGATTCACCTGCTGTGTGATCATAGCCTTTTTTAAACCTAACCAAGTAATTTTCTCGCTAATCCCAACAAACGACCATATTGTTACAGGAACCTGTTCAGTCATTCAGGATGTGTTTTTACTAAGGAATGTTTATAATTGTAGCTTTAGCTTAACAGCAGGCGGTGGCACTCATAACACTTTTGTCCACAGGGGGCGCCAGAATCAACACAAATTAAAAGTGCCTTGTTGCTGCTTTAATATTCCCCTGAAGTAATGCCTTTATTTCTTCACATTCCATGCTAATGAATGAGCTGGGCCTTCTATTAAATTAGTCATTTGCTTGAGGGACTGTTTTCCTTCTACAGTAATTCCTGATAAGTGAAGTAAGACCCTGGAGAATCCTGGCAGCTCCGTGTTTCCATGAGATTTTTATTTGGCCATGCAGCGCCTGCACCTTCTTTCCACTGAACTCATTCATTTGACTTTAATTCAGTTCAGCAGCTTAAAAAGTGTCGGCGACAACAAAGAAACTGTGTGTGTGTGTGTGTGTGTGTGTGTGTGTGTGTGTGTGTGTGTGTGTGTGTGTGTGTGTGTGAGACACAAAGGGAGTGCAGACACACTTTATTGTGGCCTCTGTGGTATTTGTAGTGACTGATTGCAGCTCTCATTACCGCTTGTTTGTGTTCAGCTCTGTTGACACCTGTTGTGTGACAGAGGTGATTTTTTAGCTTCTGTTAGGGTTGAATAGCTCGCAGCTTGTCCGGTATGTGTGTGCGTTTACATACTCCTGGCACTTTTTTAATACATGACGCACACACTGACACACACCAGACAGCATAAAAGTTTGCTTCCTCTTTCTCTTCTGCTATCGACTCTGCAGAGAGCCTCTGTTTACATTTCATCGCAGTCTCTGAAGAGCCTTCTATTAAAGCTCTGACTTCCACAGCTGACCGTGCAAGCTGGAAAGTGGAGATTTATTATTGTCCCCTGAAGCTGGCAAATGTTGAAACCCTTGGAAAGTCACATTGTACTAATTGTTTAGAGCTGTGCCAGAATTCGACTGCTTCTCAGGAAAATCAGTGTGTGCTTTTAGAATTTTGATTTAGCTACTAAACCATATTTGCAAGTTTTTGCTTGCCTGGGTGTGGTTACATCTCTGACGGTGACTTTCAGCTCTAGCATTTAGATTATGTAAACACGCTGTGATTCTAATGAATCCAGATGGTTCAAACAAAACCATTTTCGTCTTATAAAAAACAGACGCGTCAGACAACATTTACTTGGAAGAAGCCAGAGCTGTTTTCCATCATAACAACAAATGATGCTTTTATTAACTGTAGGGACAATATTCAGAATGAGTTTAAGTAGATTTATTTGTCTTAAAAGCGTCGTAAAGGTGTTATTGTCGAACCTCTGCTGCCATCAGGTCCGTACAGGGCCTTTGTAGGCTGATGACTTGCAGGTCTTTCTTCCTCCCTGGCTTGTTAATGACCTCAGGTAAAGTGGAGTTTGGCTTAATAACTGGAAAAAGGATGAAATAGTCTACAGGACACCAAACCACAATGACCCCTGATTTACAGTCCTGTTTATTTGTTCACGTAGGTGTTAATTAGAATATGACTTTCAGTGGAATTTCCCATGCATATTAAAAAAAAAACCCCTTCTTCATTTTTGCATCCAACTCTCACAGCCCGACCGTTTGGCGAAACGGAATCCTGCCACAACACACTGCTGAGGTCTCCACCTGTGGCTCAGTGTGATGAAGCTTTAAGGAACAGCTCCTCTCTGTCCCTCCTTGGCCCGGCGCCTCCACCTGGCAGCGCCGACTTGGCTGCGAAGCACATGGTGGTCACTACAGCCACCACGGAGGTGCACTGACACCCTCACCGCTCACCTCTGTCAAGTCTGCCTGGCAGCGACAACCACAACAATGAGCTCTCACAGTCGATCAGGTGAGAGAAAAAGTCGGAACTCCTTGTTCTTTTCTTTGCAGTTGCTTTGACGTGGAAAAGGCTTTGGAATGAGTAATGTTCCTTCTTTAACCCAAACAACACTTAAGCTTGAGCACTTCATATGCCTTTTTTTTATGCATGCAGCTGTGTATGTCTTAACGCACGGATGATGGCCAGTTTAATTCTGAGTATATCGAGGAGACCTCCAATGGTTGATAATGATGTGGTTGATAATTCAGTCTGACCATAGCGCACAGACTAATCCTGCTGTTTTGCATTTTTATACAAGAGCTTTTCAATCTTCTAAACAATTAATGATTTAATGTGGTTGATTTGACTGAAACTTGCATTGTTTGAAACAGCAATTACACAGCGGTGTCTAGGCGAGGGCAAATGTTTGTCCAAGTAGGTTTTTTGTGGCTGGCTTAATTGATTTGCGCTCACGTTCGAACGAAGAAAACAATGCTGCCAAGAAAACAAATTGATGCTGGAAAGTGTGATTGAGGTTCCAAAGTGAAACGGGTGCAACACTTTGACTCTCAGCTAAATGTCATTTTTAATTTCACAGTGTTCCTGAATTGACATTTCTACTTTCATCACCCAAGGTCATCATTTTCTCTATTGTGTTGAGCAAACTTTGTACTGTTTGTACAGTTGTGAAGCACTCTGGCACATTATACCTGGATTTTGTAGCCACGTAGTCTTGTGTCAGGTCGGTTAATGTCCCCTCACTGATATGGAAGCGGTTTGGTTTTGCAAAGTGTGCTGTTTGTTTGGAAAAGTGTCACGGCTAAGTTTGGCAGCACAGAAACTTCTACTTCTAGCACCTGAGAGAGGAACACAGTGGAGAGGGAGGAGCGTGGTGCACTGTGTTTTTCTTGCATACGCACGGAAAGCTCTCACCTTTAAGAAATATATGGGGTGAAAAATGCCCCGTCTGCCTCCTTTTCACTGCTTTGTTTGCGTCACTCTTCACTACATTTTGTCTTATGAAAAGCAGCAGCAGGCCAGTTATACACACGCTGTTTACCTGCACCCTTTATTGGTTTCCTCGGGATTAAGTTGTTTTTTTTTTATATCTGGGCCACGGCTACATGATATGTCTTTGTTACAGGTTCAACTAGAGGTGGCTGGAAGCATATATCTCGTTATCTTAGTGATTCTTTTAGATAAAAACGTTTTGTTTCGTGCATCTGCTGGTCACGGGGGAGTAAAGCTGCTGTATGATCGGTGCAGTTAAAGAAAGACAGTAGGGCTATCAATTAATTTCTCAGTGAATTGTTTTGTCCATAAAATGTCAGAAAATAGTGAAAACTATCTATCCTAGTTTCTCAGAGTCTGTAAATGTGGTTGGTGGTGCAACAAAACAGTGGATAATAAAGTTTGGCTCCAGATTGTTCTGATTTATGGTTTTGGAAGCGTTCGCTGACATGCAAATTAATCCGAAGAAACTTTTAAATTCAGTTCATCATCTCCCCCAGTCCTGCATGCAGTAACAGTTATATTGGTGTTTTCACTTGTCACGAATTACATTTGACAGAAGTTTTCTCTTTCCATGCTTTGTTATGGATCCCCTGGTGTGCTTGACCTCCAGCAGTGGGGGCTTCCCACGTGGACGACTCAAAACCCCCCCCCCGCTGTTCTTAAATCACAACCATGGCGAGGTGGACAAAAGGCCAATTGTGTCCTCTTTTACCCATCATGCTTTGGCTGTCTTAGTCGTTTTCAAGGCAGTGATGTCACAGCCATTGTTTGATTTGGTCCTGTGCGGCACAATGTGGCTCTCTGGCATCACCTTCTGTTCTCTTGAACTGTGAGTGGAGACGTTCGCGCTGTCCCAGCCAAAATAGTGTGCGTCAGAATGGATGTTTCAGGCCAGTGGTTCACAGATAACTGTGATTCCCCTTTTTTCCTAAATACATTGTGTTATGTAAGTGGAACCTTGGAGTGGGGCGTCATTTTCATTTTCCCTCCAATTCAAATCATTCTCATGCTCTGTCTACTCTTAGTTTATCAAATCAGGTCCTGAAATAAGTTTAAGGTGCAGGATTACAATTTTACTGTTGTCAGTGGATACAGTGGATTAGATGTGTGCTTGCCTTGCCTGTTGCCTGGTCATTTCCTAGATATCAGCTGATTTGCTTATGCTTCCTTGGCAAAAAAATCCAGTCACAACCTGAATCCACAGTTGTTTAATCTCTCTGTACCTTTTTTCTTACTGACTCAGAATGTGTCAGTCAACGGATAAACACGATCCCACTTTTAGAAAACAGAAGCCAGATTTTCCATACAGGACTGTAAATATAGACGAGGCTAAGCTCTGTTGAAATTTTCTATTAAGCCAAAACATTTCGAATGCCAGACTTGTCTCCACCTCGAGGACCTCTGAAGTTAAGAATGAAGCTTTCACTCCTCAGTTTCACCTCCTGTTAGCAGTCCATTTTCCCCTTGTCGCCCTCCTGTCTGTGCAGTATTGCTAAGCCCTTTTCCATATATGACAGATCATCATTTCCCCATTCTAAAAACCACCATTTTAGAGCACTGAAGGGCCCTTTGTCTGACTTAAAACTTGGGTGGCAAAGGCTGGCATGTTGACATGTTACTTGGCATTTTGGAACTGGGTTTATGGCCTTGGAGCCGGAGCTAGAACACACACACAGACAAACTCTCTCATCCCGACAAGACCCTCCCCTCTGCTTTCCAGCGGCAGTAATCGGTGGCAGGTCCTGGCTGAGGGGGGATCTTGCGTCAATAAATCGTCATGCTGAGCGACTCCCCTGCCTGGAACACAAACAGAGAGAGGGGCCGTCTGCTGCTGGAGGCCTTGTATAGCTTGTTAAAACCCTCTGAGGCCTGTGCAGTCTGACCAGAAAGAAAGCTCATGCTGGGTTTAGGAGATGTTGGTATTGTTTACCAGTCGCAGTTGTTATTTTACTTCTTGGAGTGATCCCAACCTCTTCATCCTGTCCTTTCCATGATGATATAGTCGCTGGCTGATAGTTGTACTTTAAGCTGGCAGCCTGGAGAGAATCTGTAATTTTTTTTTTCTTGCCTACTTGAGTGTTTTGCAGAGTGAGAATACACACTTTCCCCCAGTGGATTCAGTCTCAGATAGCAGATTTGTGCAACAAATAAGTCCAAAGGGACATTCAGCTATTACCCGTTCCATCCTGTGAATACATTTTGTTAACTTAAATTTGCATTGGGTGCATCATCTGCCTCCTCAGCCTAAGATTAATTCACACCATTTCCCCATCATGCGTGCATCACAACTGAAAGAGCAGAGCTCAGTATGGGTGTGGACGGAAGGAAACACATTACCTTAACGTGCAGGTTTTTAGATTAGCGGCTGGGTATGCGGGGAGTTGCAGTTGTCTTTCTGTCAGCCGTTGGAGCCGTGCAGCGTTGAGGTTTCGGGGTGGGGGCTGCCGCGAGGAGTCGGTTTTTAAAATAAACACAAGAATCGCACCTCCTCACTTTTCTGAGTCTTATTCAGAGCGCTGATCCACGGCAGATGGTTGTGAATTATTCATGTCAAGTTTTTGGGACGAGCACAGCCATGTGTAGATTTTATCCCAGAGATTATTCAGTATCAGAGGGGAGGGGAGCGGTGATTGAGAGGGCTGACAGCACAATGAGTGCTTTTCAAGAGATGGTGGAGTGTAAACAGCTGATGCCAGATAAAACTGTTGTTGTTGTTTTTTCTCCATTGTGATCGATAAAGCGTTGAGACGTCATTGCCCAGGATTCAAGTTCCTTCTTTTACAGCTGTGACAGTCACGCTTTTGTTCTTCCTTGTCAGTTTTGCAGCCAAATAGGGGTGGGTGTCACAGAATAACTCACGATATGCTGCGTTCTTGATAGGTTGCCCACGATAACAATGGGAGCCCAATACAGCGATCCTGAGATATTTAATGCATTGCAAGTTAATCACCAATGGTACTAAGGTGTTTGGGTTACAAAGAGTCCCTGAATTTGAGGCAATTGCAAGGCAGCAGTCGCTCAACAACACTTAACTGCTGTTATCGCTGGCTGTCGCTGTCGCTTTGACACCAAACCTCCTCATCCAATAGAAAAGACTGACTCCCGTCACCTCCGTAGGGAATCATTAACTCTCACATCAAATCTTGGCGAGCGTCCGCAAATATCCCCATGTTGGTTTAGAAGGGTCTTCGTCTCTGCACTCTGCAATTTAGCTGCGTTCATGCTCGAAAGCTTGAAAGAAAGTTAACCAGCTAGTTATACCGAGGAAGCTAATTTAAGACAACACAATAACAGCCACCGGCGTAAAAGAAACACCGCTGCCACAGATGTAACCGAAGTGTCTGGGGTCCGCCAAACTGGGCAGGTAAACTGGACATGGAGACGTAACATTAGTGCACTGAGCAAAGTCAAGCAAAGACAACTCAAGACACATTGTTTTTTTGGTCCTCTCTGGTGAGGGGCCTTTTAAATCACAATGTTACGATGACACAAGGCTCAGGAGTCGATGACTGTCAGCCATCAACAAAAGGGGATGGCATCGTCCTTCAGCCAACCCTGTTTAATCCTTCACAGCTTAACTTATTTTGTTTTGTGTCACAGAATTTGACAAATGAGTGAAATGGTGTACAACAATGTGTAAAGAGTCTTTCCTTAGTGCCCTTTAATCACACTCATACTGACTTCCATTGGTCCATTTATGCCAATATTCCAATCTAAAATGGCCAAAGCTGGTAAAAACCAGAAAGACACGTTTTAATAAAGATATTGAGTGTATTGGTAATGTATCCCAAGAGATAGAAGTAACACGATCAATTTTTGCATTGATGTTTTGTCGTCTGTTTCAAGCTTTCTTAGAGGATGTTAAGTGCTGCAGTGCTGAAGTACAAACGCAGGCACGTGATGTGATTTTTAAGCTTTTCCTGGTGACGTTCTTTTTTTTTTCCCCCGTCAAACATGGAGTAAATGTTTTGCACTTTTGTGTTTCAGGTCAGGTTTTCCCTTGAAAGCAAATTTTAAGCATATTAGTTGGGCTGGAGCTGTAGTAAGGGTAATCAAAGCCAGCCGCCGCATAGTTTAGTCTCCCGCCTCTGAAATAGTTTTTAATTCTCTCACTTGCCCTTCCTTCTCTTCTGTCACTCTAATTTCCTATCTGCCTCTTTTTTTCTCTCTCTGTCTCTCAGTTTTAATCAGTAACTTTAATAAGGACTCGCAGTGGGAGCTATCAAAAGCCTGCAGTGGTGGATTAGAAAGAGAGTGGCTAGTGTCTGGGCCAGGCCACTGGAAAGTGAAGCATAATCTTCAAAAAGGGAGCTTAACCCCTGCTGGCCCACGCTGATGAGTCCTCATTTACAGGGGCCATCGTCACAGGGAAAAGGCTCAGGGTGGTAATTGATATGTTTGAGTCCGTGTGTTTGGAAAGTTGTAGAAAGATGACTAAAGTCGACCGAAGCGAGGAGCAAAATTAAGCTCATTCAGAGGAAGTTATTTAAGAAGTTTGTAGGTAGAGCGGCGCTGCTCTCTGGATTCTGGGCTTCTGTTCGCTTGCAGCCGCTCTCTCGCTCGCCGCTGCTATCTAGTGATTGTCCAGAGAGCCGGAGGGACACAATAGCGGCTCGTCCTATCTGCATTTGATGCATTTGAGTGCTGCAGAAATGTTATTGTTCTCATTTATCCATGGCTCGGCAAAAATTCCCCTCAATGGAAAGATGGATGGGAATGACAGTTGAAGCAGACTAAACAGACGCCTTTTTAAGAGAACAATGGAAGCTGCTGTGGCAAAATAAGATTACTGCCTCATTATTGTCTTCCTCCCCACATTTTTCCAGAATATTCCATTCAAGTAATCTCATTGCCAGATGAAACAAGTGTGCAATTTAGCCCTCGGAAGAATTTATTAAGCATTCAAAGCTTTGCCTCTGCCGGAAGAGAAGCTCAGAATTGAATTATGGTTATGTGCTCAAACTGCTGCGCTCTGTTCTTTCAAATCAACAAAGATCCACCAATCTTCTTTCTGTGCCTTCACTATTAATTATACAAGGGTTTTATGCTTGATTTGGTTGCTAAATTAGGCAATACGGCACTGGATTTTTTTCTTTTACTGAAATAAGGACTGATGGCTTAAATTTTGTGACTACCTCTTTTCTTGTTTACTCTGGCTGGCTGTCAGCAGATATTTCTGTGAAAAAAGGGTTGACTTGAAGCTTTAACACGCCACATGTGCTGCTACTTTGCAGGAAAAACATGTCATTACAACTCAGCGGGTGCAATAGTTTGACTGAAACGTAGTATTGCCTGAGACAAGCATCCAGAGCACAGTGTTTGTGTTTGAGCTGACGCCATACACAGACATAGACGCTTCTCAGAACAGCCCAGATGTCCAGTTTGTAATAAATATGGAGATTAAGAACATCCAAGACCTTTAAGATTAACCCGTAAGGATCCACATCTGCTACTAAGCTTAGAGTCAGAGTGACATGCAGGAGATCACGATCCTTCTGTCATTGTCTATGAGTCCTCTGTGCAGCCTCTGTATAGTCCGACTCAGAATCCCTGCACCGCTGTATTTCCCATCTGGCCGGGAGGTGCAATCCGCTGTACGGGTTCAACAGGGGACAGCCGAGAAGATGGAGGCGGGTCAGGTGGGTCTCTGAGGATGTAATCCTCCTGCTCCTATGAACAAAACAAAATCAAAAGTTCCCAGCAGTTACACAATCCCTGTTAGGAAGGGCTCAGTGCACCCTGGGTCTCCCAGGGCAGAATGAACTTTTCCAGGCACTAATCTCTGGATTAAGCCCTGAAACAGAGGCCGGCAAACTCCTCTGTGTGCTGCCATGTACTAAAAATGCACGAAATGCTCCATGAAGCTGTTGTGCAGCTACAGTTGGCGTTAGCTGCAGGTTTGTACTCACACAGCTGATTTAAGGGTCCAGTTTGTAGGATTTAGAAGATCTGTCGGCTGAAATGGAATTTAATATTCATAATTATGTTTTCATTAGTGTATTATCAGCTGGAACTCTGAATTGTTGTGTTCTTGTTTCCTTAGAATGAGTCTTTTATATCTATAGACGTGTACAGAGCGGATCCTCTACATGGTTTGCCATGTTTCTACACTTGTCTAGAATGGACTAAACCAAACATCGGCTCTGGAGAGAGACTTGCATGTTTTCTGGGTTCTTGGCAGCTACCGTCGGCGAGAGCGAGAGGTGTATTTTGTTTGTTGCAATGTGAAACCTCACCACTAGATGCCACTAAACCCTCCACACAGGTCCTTTTAAAGACTTAGCCCTTGAGGAAAGTTGTTTAGCGACAGGAAAAGATGTATCTTCTGCCTTTTAATATTCTTAGAGACATCCTCAGACTGACTCAGTTACACAGACATCAATTACAATCACTCATACCAGCCTCCTCCACGCCGAGAGATAAAAACAAAACATAAAAACCACTCTCCTCTCAGCTCACAGAGGCTTTTATGCAGGTTGGGTGCTGCTGGGATTTCACGAACAGGCGTTGCTGTTAAGGATGGTAATTAATTAAATGTCGCTGAACACTTAATGAAATTGAACTATTTACCCAACTGATGTAAGAGAGTTTGAGATAAATAGAGAAGAAAGAAAACGAGAGAAAGAACTGAACTTTATCTTTCGTAATATCATTTGTTTGTTTGAAACTCTGTGGAAATATAAATACAGACTTGACTCTTTGAACCGCGGCAGCGAGAGATTAACTGGTGAGAGCAGTGAAGCTATCGGCTCCCGCTTGAAGCACGTCCAGCGGATCAGTGACCAGCTTCTCTCTCTTTCTTAAAGTTTACATAAGAAAATACGTTTTAGAAGTGCCGCCGCGGCTGAGACAAACCGCTCTCCTGTCTGCAACAAAACATGTTTACGACGCAGGCTTTATGTTCTTCGTGCAGAGCTCGTCAGCTGTCGTACGTTGGTTAGATTAGTGGTGTTAAAGTGCTAAATTGTGCCACATTCTTGCGTGCTATAGTAAAAACATCCAGTGGACTTTTCCTGCGGGTTCTTCCAAACTTGGTGGTCTTGCAATGTTGTCCTCAAAACTGCAGAGAGATAAAAACATAATCAGGCCAAAAACGAACAATTACAAGTGAATAAATCAGATAATTAAACATCACACGGACCGACCAGTGAAAGGTAATTCATCCCCTGTAGCTGTGCTTTTTATCTGGAAACAAAAGTCGTCGATCAAATCAAGTAGTTGTTTACAACAGCGAGCTGAAGTGCCACTCTGAACTGTTGTTGTTTGTCTTGATTGGTGTTTAACCACCATTTTGCTGTGAATGTCATTAACTAAAGCTGCTGACGTTTATTCATTTGCCTTGTAGTTTTCTCACCTTGGACGAGGGCAGTTAGGTGTTTTTGACAGCACATGCACAGGATCACAACAGTTACAACGGAGGATCGATTACCGATCCATAAACGGATTGATTGGTGCCCGTTTGGGTCCAGCAGGCCAGCTTCTGACGGCCTTTCAGCTCAATTTAATGACTTAAATCAACCCCAGAAGGGCAATTAGATAGTTGGAGCTGTGTCCAGCTCCAATCAGCCTCAGTGCTCAGTCTGGGTCAGGCAGTGTGCTTTTTAACTCTCGACAGCTCTTATGTGCTCTTTGTGACGCCTTGAATTTCTCTTGCGCTTTGAGAACATCAAGTACACAAAGTTCAGAGTGGCGTCCTGATCACTGAACACTTTCATAGAGTTTTTTTTACTCGTAAGGTGGCTCATACCCCTGGGGCGCCCATTAGCTCAGTTGGTAGAGCGGGCGCCCCATGTGCAGAGGCTTTGCCGTCACTGCAGCGACCCGGGGTTCGGGTCTGGCCTGGGCCCTTTGCTGCACGTCACCCCACCTCTCTCTCACCCTGTTTCCGATAATCTCGCTGAAGCGGTCCTATCAATAAAGCCATGCAAAGGCCAAAAAGAAAGGTGACTCATACCTCATTCATACTGGACAAAACCCCCCACTAACTCCTGCTAACATTTGTCTTTTGTCTTTAGTGTGAATGATTCAATCCGCATTCACTTCTAATTCAAATGTCCCTGCAGTAGCAACAGGTGTTTAGCAGCTCCAGCTCTGATCGACAGTAATGAAGACACAACACCTGAGTGGTTAGCTAATTTGACCCCCTTGTCAGCTGCGATGCAATGACGTCCTAATGTTGAAGCTGCAGGCTAGTTCATGCTTTTTCATCCGTTTCTGTTCAAGCAGTACTAGAACTGTGCTGCTCACCAGTCCAGCACTGATCACTTCTCAACTGTCCACCTTGCAGTCTTGGACATTGACTTTTATAGACAGCATGACACCTTCAAATCTCCAAATAAGTATTGAAATTCAGTCTATGGCGGGAGACGAGCCACAATACGCCCCAAGTGGCATATATGACTCCTTCGCTCGAGGTAGAGGAAAAGGATTTCAAACCTGGACATTTCTGGGTTTCTAACTCCGGTTCAGCGGGGGAAATCAGGGTTGTTAAAGTGAACGTATTATGTTCCTCACTCAGAGGCTTCTACTCAGCGAGGCTTTTGAACTCCTACTGCTCCACTGGAGCTGCTTAGCTGCCAACTGTAGACTCCTGTGGTTGTACTTGGCAGCTCGCATGTGTGAATTTGTGTAATTTGAAGGCCTTTTTTTTTTTTTTTTTGAAGCAATCCTGCTTGGTAAACATGCCGTAAATGAATAACAGTTAAGATCCCTTCTCATAGGTTTTCTACTTTATAGCATTAAGAAAACAGCAGTGATCCTCCAAGCTGTAAAACTAACTGTAAAATCTGAGTTAAGGTTTATTCTTTTCGCCAAGGAATCTGTTTTTGTTGCTTTTCATTCCTTTTTTCTTTGTATGTGTGTGTTTCACCTCCAGTGTAATATGAATTGAAAAGAAACATCCTCATCCTGGTGTAGGAGTGTTAGCATTGACTTACAGAACACTGAGAAACAATGTTTTGGTTAAACAAGCTTGCTATTTTGGATGTGAGGTGACAGATAACAGCACGCTTCCAAAATGTCAAGTTTATGTTTCGGGTGCATTTAGGCTCACAGGGAACCAAAAAGACCTCCGAACATTAAAGAGAAGAAAACTTCCTCAGACACATGAAGAGATTTTATATCTTTCCTAAGACCCTGTTCAGAGAGGGAGGATAGGAGTCGGGCAAACACAGGAGGATAAAAGGCCTCGATGGAGTTTGATCTGAGGTTGGTGAATTTCAGAGGAGGAGATAAAACAACTCTGGTCTCTTTGGCCGCAGTGGTTCCTTGAAATTAAAATAAAATTAATTAAGACACCCAGTTTTCTCAATGTTGGCACACCAAATTAAAAAAACTTGAATGTTATCTGCTGCACCTAATTAAGTTTAATTCTGCAAGTTGCCCAAAGGACAGAATAGAACTCATGGATACTGCAGGGCAGAGTTTTCATTTTTGAGGATCAAACTATTGTTTTCTGTCAGTAATTTAAATCTAGTGGAGCCTTAGAAAAACTAGTACAGGCATGTGATACGAAATTATAACAAGACTTAAAACACGCTGTTTGGCACAGATTATTTATTTATTTATATTGTTTATTTCGGGCATGTCAATTCATCATCATCACATTTCATCATTGTTCAAATAATACAATACACATTGTTATTATCTGGAAATGCAAGGGTTTAAAGGATCCAGTCTTTAACCTCCTGAACTGTTCAAAGACTCATCCCCCAATGATATCAAACATGTTTGATCTTTACGATTTAAAATCTCGATGATTATATAGCTCCTCTCTGAGCCAAACCATAACAGCTAGTGAGAGAGGCATATCGGATCAGCTGTTGACAGAAACTTAAACTCTGTCCTCCAGTTTTTGCAGAAGAATAGAAAACCTGTGACTGCGTTGCTGCTGTAGGTTGTCACATCACGCTAATCTTGTTTAAGTCTGATTCCCCATGAGATGACGAGAGAGGGATCATGTGTGAGCGCAGCTTCAGTCTGCAGGGCCCTGTGTTAGCTATTTATTTAAAATGTATTATAACTGAGGGTGTTGCATGTCCAAATTACACCAAATTTGACACTACACTTCCTTTTGTCCTCAGCAACCAACCTACTGTACATGAAGTAGATCAGATGAATGGTTCTCAAGATGTGTGATGAATATACAGACATAGATAGACAGAGATTCCTTTGCTTTATAGTTGGAATAGAAAAAGGTCTGTATGATCATACATAAACCCCCAAAATACAGTATCCCACTATTTATTGAAAAATACCAGTAATGTCCACATTGAATTACAGTAGAGAAGCAACAGTGAAATCATTTTAAAAACCATTAATGCTTTAAATTGTTTGTCGTTTCAGTTAACGACTCACTCATGTCCCGAAAGATAATTCAGCTACTTGAATCACTGTGAAAATAGCTGGCAGCTGGTTGATAATAAACAGTGCTTGTGTTCAGTCTCCCTGCTAAACCCTTTAAATGTATCACATTCATATTTCGGTCTTGTCGAGTTTTCCTCTGAATCAACACCTCCAGGACTGGGAGCCGTGAAGCAGCTCATGTTGCCTGACTGTGAATCTAATGTTAGCTCCCACAGACACAGCGTATAGCTGTCTACAGAAACATTTATAATTATTACAGTAAGTTGTATATTATTGGCTTCAACACTGTCCAATGTGGCTTTATGATAATTAAAATAACATATGATACAGGAATACATCAGTAGATGTAGCGCCATCATTAAATCATGAAGTAATCTTCAGTAAATCTTAACTGTTAAGTTGTTCGACTTCTCAGTAGCACTTTACCTCACAGCTTGGTAATAGCTGCAGCATAGTAATAGTGGGGTGGGGTGCAGTGTGGTACCCAAGGGTATATCTGGGTTATATGAGACTGAAATGTATGTAATAAGTGTCCAAACAAAAAGGCTAAGATTGATAAAATGCATTTAAAGACGGCTCAAAGGCAAAACTATTCAGGGAGCTTAGCATTGTACAGCCCTGATAGTTACTACACAGAATTTGTGGAGTGATTCCAGTATTACCTTATGTTAATTTCAGCATTATGAAATGGTTATTTACATTTTTTTAGACCACCAAGAATTTCCATGTGGTATTTTAGGTCTTACACTGATAGTAGCCTATGAGCTTGTAAAAGCACCAACCTATATTACCTCATTACTATCATGATATCCCATCAAAGTCCGTGTCAGCCCAGCTTTTCAGTAAGCTTACCTATTTTCTTTAAAATGCAAGCAGTGGCTTCATCAATTGTGTTAAAAATCACATTTATACATTACATTTATTTGCAGTTTTTTTTGTTTTGTTTTCTCTGGCAGTCTGGTTTGAAAATGAGCTGTGTGCATCAGTAATCTTAATGGTTATCAGAGTAGATTTCTGCTTTAGTCTTTGTCACAACAGGCATCAACATATTTATCATAAAACTGAATCCTCCATTAGCTTATACCACATCGTTATCCAGCATAGCTGCATGCCTTAAGAAAGTGTTGCTGTACCCCCATTTCAAGCAGCCATGAAGGATTTCCAGTGGCGCAGCCTGGAACCCCGCTGTAGAAATCTAGGCAAGATCAGCGAGTTCAGCAGCACCCTTCATCAGTCAAATTGCATGAAACCACGGTTTGTCGTCCTCCCACATTTTGTAATTTGCCAGACTTCTCTTTCTCCATTTGCATAACATAGCAAGCTCATTACTTCAGCTTTCAGGAGCCAGGAGCCTATTAGATGAATGAAACACCAACGGTATGCTGTAGAATTCATGTTGGCGAGATAAATGAGCTGGTTTGAACACGCTGGTTAAATTAAAAAAAAAAAAAAATACTGGCTCATTGTGACCTGTGGTTTTTGGAGCACTCGTCACCAAAGTTAATTGTCAAACAGGTTTGTGTTTCGTTGGATTTGTTCTCTCTCCAGTCGTGTCTGTAAGTCACGTATACAACTCATTTCCAACAGCAAAGTGAGGGAAACATAATGCTGATTGTATTCTGATAAGTTTTCTATTAATATAATGAGCTGTTGCAGTGTTTCCCACACATAGACTTTACTTGGGTGGGCCACCCGGGTATATCGGGCGACCCGTTTGAACATTTTCCATTCATCTTCTGTCCGTCCATCCACTATGGAGTAACTAGTCGACAGTCTGCATTCTCTTTTCCTCTCCCATCTTCTGTCTATCACATGTGCTCTGCAGAAAAACAGAGAGAGACAGAAACGGTCCCTCCTGTAAACACACTGATTGTAATGCGACTAATTTAATGTTGGTCTAGTTAAGCTGTTGTTTTTCGTACAAGCCTGTAAGTGCAACTGGTTGTTGCGATGTCATTCAGTGCCCCTTTTTGTTTTGATAGTTTTAATAGGCTACATAATAAAAAAAGAATACAAAAAAACAAGCCTCCTCCACAAGTGGTTCACCAGCTGTTGTGAAAACGTAATCGGAGATAAAAATAAAGTGGTGTTTTTGGGCGACGACATAATGCAGACATAGAAAGTCATCAGAGTAGACACGTAGTGGGAGGGAGAAACAGAAAGGTGAGGCTCGTCAGCGTGTCAAGATAAGTGCTTGACATTTTGCTTGAGAAAATGCTGAAGCAGTTTATTGATTAATAGTCAACAAAAAAAAATCTTTTTGATAGATTACTGACTTTCTGCCATCGTCGTGGAATACACTGTCCACTCGCAGTGACTTCAGCATTCCTCAACTGTTTTGTGGTTATGATTAGGCACTGGCAACTGTTGGTTATAGGTAGGGAAGGTGATTCTGGAGAAAGACTGTTGATTGATGAGTCTCGTTCCCAGGTCCTCAAACAACAATGCTTTGGGTTGAAAGTTTGTCCCGAATACCGACCCAAACATTGATATTTGACGACTCGGGAGGGAATCGAACCGATCAACAACCTTTTTCCAGAATCAAAAAGTCAGCAATGATTTGAGATGTAATCTCTTTTTTTTTTTTTTCTGCCCTCCATCTTTCCCGACCACTTCCCTTTGGACTCAAGTGTAGTACATAAATCTAATGTTTCATTCATTAAAAAAAAGAAAAAAAAACGTTGTCTCTGAACATAATCCAGGCAGCGATTACTTTTTTCAACACAGAAAACGGAGACAGGTTCTTCTTTCTGTCAGCATGTAACTTTGACTTTGCTCCAGTTGCAGTTGAGTTTATTGTTATTTAGCAACTCTGTCAGAGTTGGTGTACTGACAGTGTGAAACTGTTAATTGCTTGTAAAATATCTAAACTGTATTTTACTGCAAATTGAGAGGATGCATTCACATTTTAGTGAATGTGTTTAAAACGGCTCTTCCCACAGTCTCTGTTTGTGCAGCTCACTGAAGTCTCAGTGATGGGGATCTCATGCTGAACTATCTGTTCCGTTCCGTCCAGTCTCTGCTATTGTCACCCTGATTTTGTCTTTTGTGCCAGCGTCTATCAAGCTCACTGTCGTTATCACACGATTGCACTGCAAGCTAACACTCTAATGAGCGTCCGTGCCACGCAGCAGCATTTCATGGATGCAGTGGAAGATGCTGACACATCGTGTAACACACGCAAACACGGGTCCTTCCGTGGGAATGTTTATTTGACCTGACAAACACGCATTCTCAACGAGGTGTGTACACTGAACAGTTGGATAGTTTATAGCAAGCACACAGGGTGCAGACAGCAACACTTGGGAACATCGAGGTTGACGGGGCCTTTTTCAGTGGTGGTTATCTAACCACATAAAGGAAAGTAAACACGTACGGCCCCTAATCTGAAGGGCCGTATTTAACATTTCTTTGCTTGTGTTTGAAAGATTTCACCCCAAATCTTTCACTGATATTGAAACAATGTTGGTCTGTAACTTTTTCTAAAAAATCTTTGGACTGCTTTCTCAAACACTTAGATACAAAAGTTTTCTCCAGATGTACGAAAACATGTTTTTTTGGACCCAACACATTTTTTCAGGGATTCGAAAATGATATCGTAATATGATTTTTTTTTTTCTTGTACCATACCCTGCAGCCCTCGCTACAGCTTAACTATTTTCTGTGAAAATAATAATAAGATTACTTGACAAAGAAAATAACTAAGTCGAATATTGTGCTCATCACAACTTTCCCAAGTGACGTCTTCTCATTCTTCTTTTGTCCAACTGAAACCCAAAGACTTTTTCTCCTTGACGTTGTTGTTTGAAATCAATATAGAACTGAATAGGCAGTTTACACCGAAATCAGCGATAGTGAAGGAAGGAATCTCGATTTATGGCCGCAAAGCAGCCGCAGCTGTGTTGGGGATTATTAGTGACAGAACAGAGAAGAGGGAACATTGGTTATGGATTTGATCTATTTATAGACACTATTAATAGCCACTAATTGTCAAAGTGTTTTCCTCTCCCACAAAGTTGTTCACAACAGAGGGCCTTCTGTTGCAGGCGCAGATCTAATGGGGCCCCTATTCCCTTTTGTCTACACCAGACACACAGTAGCCACATGCCATAACGCAAGTAAACAAACCGCATCGGACTACAAACACAGCAGCGGAATTTACTGTTGCGTTCGTGACGATGGTTTGCTGTCATCATCTATCATTTCTGGCAAACCTGGAATATCGCTCTAAGCTCACCACGGACAGTCAGTGTCGTCCTCGGTCTGCCCGGTGATGCTACGACCTGTGAATGACGTCCGCAGAGGATCAAGGCAGCCTGTCACATTACCCGATGAAGCAAAGACCTGCATTAAGGTTACCGGTGATCTAAAAGCAGTCCGTGATTACAGAGCCTGGATGATGTAATCCCCCAGACGTTTCAGGCCTCTGTAATGTCACTTAATGTGCCGATAATACGGTGTTGTTGATGTTTTTAATACTTTGATTCTGCAGATTGTAGTAATGTTAGCTGGGTGGAGACAAGTAAAGAGATATATCTGAGAAGTCAGACATTTTTGTTAATACTACTTAATCATAAACTGCCAGTAGAAATATATTTTTAACGTGTTTTAATTTAACTGAGACTAAAACACTCCACTTGTTAGGAATACACATTTTTTTTTTAGGAACGAGGCCTACATCCATATTTACCAGGCAGCTAAATTCGGCTGATTTTTCCAAGCATAATTCCCATAGAAATCCAAGATCTGTTCTGTTATTTGGATCCACACCAAAAGTTGATTGGTTCTATTTTGGGTTCAATTTCATCCGTCCTCCAAGTTTTCTGGAAAACCTTTCTGTAGTCTTTGTGTTATCCCGCTGACAAGCCAACCAATCAACAAACGGACATGGCCGAAAAAACACGACCACCTTGGTGGAGGTATTTAATATTGAAGTGCCCGTATTAGTTTTTCTCTCGTTCCTCATCCATCATGTTGGCTAACCTCACAGTCTGCAGTTAATATGAGGCTAGTTAATCGCTTGATGGGGCTTCCCTGATTGGCCCGTTTGTTTGCATGTTGAATTTGATTTCATGGTGCGTGTTGCGAAAATTTAAATGATTTAAGTTATTCATCTTGTTTCAGGCAGTTTTTTGTGATGTATTCCTTGTGTATTGTCATATTGTGCTGATGATAAAAATACAATCCATCATCATCAGCAGTAGCATACATTAAAACTACGAAACTTCAGTATCTTGACATTGTCATTTTAAACATCCACTGGTGTGATTGTAGCCTCAAGCGTTAGTTAAGAAAACACTCTCTGTGGTTTGCCAGAAGACAATTTTTACCACTGGGTCTGTTTGACACGACTTCCTGAGGTAATCCGAGGTGGTCTGCAGTGTGCATCCTTGAGATAGTTGGATACAAGCGCACGTTGGATATCCTTGTCCTTGTCGTGTCCTGGGGTTTGAACCAAAAATCTTGTAGCTCCTGATATGGCATGTGGAGCCGATCTGCTAATATTCTGTCCAGAGAAAGAGGCGGGCCTCTATCTCCACTGGCAAAGGTCAGGCCGAACATAGGCCCCCGGTATTGAGGGCCCTTTTGTCAACACAACCACAATAAACAAGCGAGCCATTCTCAGCTCTGCTCTAGTGTGCTTATCCCGCATGAAAACAAGCGTGACTATTTTAATTGTAATTAGAGGGAGAAAATTGGTGTAGGGACTGAGCCAGTCCTACAGAGTGAATGACTGTGTGTGTGTGTGTGTGTTTGTGGTTCAGTGTGTGTCTTGTTGGTGTATGGTGATATACTCCTTGTATAGTTGTCCAGGGCAATCACAGTCACAGGCCCTTTCATGTCTCTCTCTTTATGTGAATAGCGAAGCTGTCATGACTGACGCTTCGTGAAATACTGCCTTAGAATCTATCAGTCAAAGGCCCTAATTGTAGCATGTTTAGTCATACTGTTAATACATTAGTTAGTGTGAGAGTGTTCCAGAGGGGTTTATTCTACCTTTTATTCAGTCGCTGCTTCATTAGTATGACTCACATCCTGACATTTCATTGCCTGTGTGTCATCTTACTGTCATCTCAGCCACTTAAAATCTGCAGCGGGCTCGGCTGCTCGGCGAGGCTCTCAGCAGCGTTTCATAAGGCCAGTATGTGAACACTTTATGAAACACTGGACACGACCACTTTGATTGCTTTTCCAGACTAATTAAACTGCAGGTTTTTTTTTTCTTTTCAGCAACTCACCGTTTTAAGTGGGCAGTACAATTGGTAAAAAGGAGACATTGGTGTAGGTACAAGGTCAATTTATTTGTCATTATTTTCAACGAGGGTTTAAAATCCTTGAGTCCTGCTATATATATTTTATGCAGTGTCGAGTGTTGTTGTCGACGAGTCTCACAGGCTGGGGAATGAAGCTCTTTATGTATCCTTAGGGCTCTGTGCAGACATCTCATATCACTGATGACACTGATGCTCTGTAGATGGTACCAGTGATGTTCCGGGCGGTCTTAATCACCCGCTGTTGAGCCTTCCTGTCCTTCGCCGTGCACGATCCATACCAGTTTGTGACGCTTCCAGTCAGGATGCTTTGTATTTCTCCTCTGTGAAAGACCAGACTCTTGCTCTGGAATTTAACCTTCATAAGTTTCCATAGTTTCCGTTTTTCTGTGCATTTTTAACCAGGATGGTGACATGTGATGACCAAGACAGGTTCTCAGTGATCAGAAGAACCTATACAACATATAGTAATACTCGTTGTGTTTTTATTTGAGGTATTTTTACTTTAACATCTCATGAAATGAACAGCAACCCACAACGAAACTCACTGAATGTCGACCAGTACAGTCAATACTTAAGTTGCATCCTCCGAGGCTAAAAAATGAAGCCAATGCAGAAGTGCCAACAAACAAAATAAACATGTTTACAGCCTCACACCAAAAAAGTTTTAGTTTCTTTAGGTATTTTCCATGAAAACTGGTTTTAAAAACAAGTAAAGTTATATGTAAGCTTATGACTGATGAAAAATGACTACGTCTCACTTGATTTATTACACCAGGAAACATTTTTCTAATTAGTTTGTGGTCTCATATTTTCCTTCTGTAAATGATGGTCTCATTCAGAGTAAAATAGGTGATAAAGCAGGGTTTGTGTCAGGGTGTAGCTACCTTGTAATTGACAAGTCTCAGCCATGCCGTGTCCGGTCAGTATATCCTCATCAGCTCCACCCTCTTGTCCAAATATGGTCACTGCTGGCTTGAAACAAAAAAAGCAAACAAGATGGCAACAGCGGTAACAGCCATACTTTAAAACGATAGTCCACAAACTGATGGGTGACTTTTACACTTACAGAACACACCCAGAAGTTAATAAAATATTTCAGTTTGGAACAAAGTAGCGGATCGACATTGCCATCCCCAGAGCCACGCACGTAACATGGCAAAAAAAAAAAAACACATGATGCTTCTATGCTTAAACAATCGCAGACTCGCATGCCAAGAAAATGTGGGCGTAGAAATAGCGACAGACAGCGCTTCAAGTGTGACACAAGCTGTTTTGCAGCCATAGCGCATTTTTTAAACACCACCCATACTGAGGACGAGTTTCAGTTTAATGTAGCACCCTTTTTTTTTTTTACCCCCCAAACATGCAGTCGGTTTATCGGGGAAGTTGTGGAAATCACATCCACGAGACTGTGAAGAAACATACTGTATATGTTATACTCCAGGGCTTCATGGCAGCAAGGATAACAATCTGTCATATAAAAGCAAAATCTGTGTTCAACTGCTATAAATCACACTCATCAAAGCATTTTGTAGGTGCTAAACAATAACATCGCGATTATATTTCAAAGTCAAGAAGAGATAGCCCAGGCTACCATGATATAGTGTATATTGTTACCAGTATATTATAATAAAAAAAACACTCCAGGATATAAATTTAAGTCTTCCTGTCCCCACCCTGCAGTAAATATGCTGCTGAGAGCTTACAGTTTGTGTTTCTAAGGGATGATATAGTATTCTACCATTTACCACAGATAAAGCCTGATCTTTCTCAACCCCACCCCCTCCCCCACAAGCCTACATTTGCTTCAGTCAAACGATTTATGTCTAATTACCGGTTATAAGCTCTGCACTTCCTCCGACAGGCTCCATATTAGAAACCAAATCTTATAATTAACCCATCCTCTCACATGAAAGTAATGGCAGTGCTCTGCCTTGTCAGAGGCCCATGTTGATTGTTCTGTCATCTCAGCCCAGCCTTCTCCAACTCTGCCTTTCCAAATATCCCAGCAGTTCAAGGAAAGATGAGCTGGCTAATGGGCTGCTTACTAGTGAGATGAAGGGAAGAGACTGACCTTGAAGCTTTTTCTAGTTTAGGTTGTCTGAACAGAGAAAGCATCCTCCAGATATGAAAGTAAGGAGTCGAGTGTGATATGAATGTCCATTTATGAATGAATTAAGTTTTATTATTTCATTATTATTGTTTGTTTATATTTATATATATATATGTGTGTGTATGTGTGTGTGTGTGTGTGTGTAGAAGGATATTGCCTTTACTTATCTGAAGGTATTCATTTTCCTGCTAAGCGGAAACATCTGAAGGTGCACTATGTGGTTTTAGAAAATGAAAATAGAACTCAGAATGGTTCTATTTACAATATTGATAAGGTAATAAACTCAGAAATGTTTATTTTTTTCCATGACTGAATAAATATGCCATCCTCAAAGAAGAAGGTCCACAGGACACAGTTTGAAGTCAGGAAGGCAGCTACTCAAAACGGTCCTGCACATTTAAACAGTATTAAATTGTGCTGGCTAATTGACTAACTGTTTGTCTTTTCCATCATGAAAATCAAATAATGAAGAATTTTCCCTATCTGATTAAGATTTCTGCCCCTAAACTTCACAGTGCACCTTGAAGCTAATACTGAGCAGATTAAACTATATACAAAACTGGTCCGGAGACAGAAGTTATAACTTTCAATTAGTCTAAAATACACTTTATATTTCCAACAGTATCTAGTCAAGTCAAAGTTTATTACAGCCAAACATCACAAAGCATGCCTCATGCAAGGCTTGGAAATAATGGCAAATTAGCAACATTAGGGAAACACAGAAAAACTTAAAATAAGAAAGAAAAAGAAGGGAAAGGAAGAATATAGAAAATGGAATGGTGACTTGTGGTCTTGTGACAGTATGTGTAAAGAAACTGTGAAAACTACATTTAAACAAAAAAATTAAAGTATCACAGCTGTATAGAACGTGCTCACATGGTTATCTTGTTGCCATAGATACAGGTACAAAATAGCTCTAAAGCTCATGACTTCGACATCACTCAGCTGCTGACATTTACAGACAACATTGCTTTTGTTTGCTCGTCTCATATGCGACAAATATTGATTTTCAATTCACTTTTTTGGCCTCGGCAATTTTCCGCCTCTTTCAGTTTTGTTCCATTCCACAAAAGCGATGGCCCGTTAAAGGAGCGCTGTGTTTTTATTTCATGAGGTGATCTTGAGTTTTAAACAACACTTCTGTGAAACTTGGCCATCCTTCAGATTGCTACCACCGCTGACTGATCTCGGGGAGTTTTGGGAGTGGATTAGTGTTGCTGAAGGAGCTTGTTGACATCAGATGGCATGGGAACTATGAATCCACACACAAGGCTCAACGAAGGAGCTCAAGCAAACCTGCAGTTGGCACGTAGAGAGGGGGAAAAACAAATAAACTAAGCCCAAAGCAAGTATCCCCACAGTTGGCATGTTCCCATAGACATTTGGTAGAGAGACAGGATGGATACAAGAAGTCTCTGATTATCAGAAAAGGTCTTATTGGTGCTTTCCCTCAGTCTTTTGTACTGATTAAAAGTATTCAGCGTGTGTTGCAATGTGAGTGGATTTGTAATAAGATATTTTAAGTCAAATTAATCGACCATAAAACATATTTTAGAAAATGTGCAAGTTGTTTCATAGCCTGCCTTGTTTCAGGTATAAAACCTTGTTTGTTTTGTCTAGACATGCACTTCCTTTGTATGACGCTTGTGCAAACAGTCCACTTGATAAAGGTAAAAGAAATATGCAATAAATCACAGAGCGCTCTATGATGGATGATGATGATGATGATGATGATGATAATAATAATAATAATAATCACAATGACAGCACAATCCACTCAGCATCAGATTGCTCGGTAATCCCACAGTAAACTCTCGCTAAAACCTGAGTGAGTCAGTATTATTACAGATAATCCCCTGGTCTGGTTTATGTGACGTGCTGGTGAACGCAGGCATAAACCACACGTGCACGTCCGCACACGCACACACACCACTCTGCCTCCACACTGGTTGTTGCGTTTGAGCCATTGTCTCAGTTTCAGCAGCCACGCAGGTCAAAATACAAAGCAGATGGCTGCAGCATATAATGTCACTAAGAGACCGTTTTAGCTTATTGACGTAAAGCTGAATGCTATTAAATGACTGTCATCAACTAAATGCACAGTCCAGTGTTTTCCAGGATATCAGGTCATTACACAATGTTTTGCGGTGCAGAAATACCAGTTTAGAGCACAAATATTATCACCGAGAATCAGTTCAGTAGGAGTTATTTTTAGCCCTGCTGGCAGCATGGTCAGATTGACGGCAGTGTTAGTTTGTCATTCTGTCCGCTGTCCACAGAGGATGAATCCTTTTCGACTCCCCTGACTTTTATTCTAGTGCCTCCAGATGTTTTTTGACCAAATAACATACAAAAATATTGTTCATTAGCAAATGTTACCATGCTGAAATGCAAAATTAACTTGGTAAATGTACTGTATGCTGCTTTCCTACTAGAAGAGGTACAATGGAAAGCCACTTAAAGTCAGTCGTATGGTGTCACACAACACTGGCGTCACCGATGGCAAGGAGGTAGAACGTATTTGCAGACGACAGAATTTATGTTAGGCTGGTGAAAGGAATGTTCTTGTGTTTTCCAACTATAAAAGTGCAGTAATATAAAATGTGTAATGGCGTCTGTTACCTCATATGTTGTTTTTCCTCCTCTATTTGCAAGGAGGCTATACAGCTGGGGGTTCAGTTGTGTCTACACTTGCCAAAGAACTGTCATTCCTGTTTTTTTTTTTTTTGGTACGTGACCCTCCGGTCCTCGTGCGACATAAATGCATGGAGGTCAGAAGTTGAAATTTTCAATAAGGAAATTCTGTCCTCTTTACGCAACTACCCCTGACCCTCCCTGACAACAAACTGCTGTGTAGAGTCTTTTTTCATAAACACGTGGATGAATTTCAGTTATTTTCTCTTTGTGTGAAAAGACACGTGTAGCTGGACAGACAAGGCAAATGAAGATATCATGAAAACCATGTCTCAAAATGTCTATAAATGATTTCCACAGGAGTTTGTGTATTTTCTTAATGGGTTAAAGAAGTTTGTCGCCTTCCCTGAACTGTTCATCAAAAGCAGTGAGCACCTAGTTTGACCTGTGTCAGAGGATTGCTGTACCACTCAGCACTTGACCCAGTTCCTGTTGTAAGGAGCTGAACTTGGAGCTGGATATTCTTTGTAAGTGGACTTAACAGATATTGTAGATTTACAAAGAAACATGCAGCAGGAATTTGATTGAGATGTGATTTTTTGTTGTTGTTGTTGTGTGTTTTCTTTGTGTCTTCGTTTTTCAGCCTCAAATATAGTTGTTTTTGGATCTGACGTCTAAAATAGGAAACTTTCTATCCCGAGAAATCAAGTCTATAGACACTGAAACCACCACTAACCTGTCAAACAATCATTGTGTTAAATGGAAGCTCATAAAGAAGTCCGGTCCTGCGAGTTAAAATGTCGCAGAAGTTCCCTTGACTTTTAAGCACTCTGCTCTAAATATCCCCCAAAACGTTTCAAACCTCAAGGCTCCACTGATGTGGCAATTGCCAACGTACACATAAACACTGTGCAGAATCACAGGAGAGCCAAATACTTGAACTGAGGTTACCGTGCTCATCCTTGCTTGCTTTTTAAACAAGCAAAGAAAAACCCCACCCTCCCCCCTCTAAACCCTCTCCTAGCACCCAAGTCTGGGAGCGTTGCCAAAAGCAGCCTAACGCTAAACATTCACAGCGCTGGGGAAGAGAAAGCAAACTCTGGGAAGGTACAGGATTGACGTCAGAGAGAGCCACATGTAAGAAATTCCTTCCTAATTACTGGGAATGCACTGGCTCATTGTATAATAGTGTTCTGGTTCATATTCATTTTTTAAAAGGTGGGTCTTTGTTTTATAGGCCGTGCTACCTCTCGGTGTATAACTCCACATCTTTATTTTTTTCCCCCTGAAGTTCCAATTTCTACAGCAGCCTTATTTCTCCTCCTCCTCTCCTTTCCTTCCTTCCTCTTCCACTCCACAATGTACAAAAAAAGCCAGTCTTTTTTGCGGCAGATCATTTAAAATAGCCGACTGACACCTACGCCCACTTCTGCAGGATTTATTTCTTGTGGTGCGGCACGGCTGATGTGTTTGGATTATTTCTGCTGACCAGCTGGTCTCGGAGCTGCACCTGTTATTCCTCCTTCCAGGAATGTACGAGCACTTCCTGACCGCTGCGCATGGCTTTGTTTTCTCAAGAGGTTTTTTTTTTTTTTTCTTTAAACTAGTCTCACCTAATTAGGGCTTGCAATTATTGTCGTGCCTTACCTTTCACTGAAACAACATTTGTGTAACACATATAAATAATTTGTTATATATTTAGCTTTTTGAACGCTTATTCAATGAAATGGCGCTGTGGGAGCAGCTCCTTTTATTTAGTGTGAGTTATGTCCCCTTTAGGATTGCGCATAAGCAGATCAAGCAATGGAACAGAATAGAATGAAGGCTTTAACTAAATGAAGGCAGAGAAAGTTTATATCACTAACAGCTGTATGAGATTAGAGTTGTTAGGCAGCATTTTTCAAAAATAACTGGTGGTGAGATTTTATTTATGCCTGCTGGTTCGTGATGAAGTAACTGCTGACGGAACACTGTTGACACCATGTGAAGTTTACAGGGTTTTTATACAGAAATACCCTCAAAAAATACTAGATGGAATTACATTTTTAATGTTTAAAAATCCCCTCGAGACACGATTCAAGACATACAACAATACTGTGTTTTGAGTAATCGCTCCCATATGGAATGGTTTAAGTGTTTGAAATTCCTAAAAGCACATCCGTCCCCCATCTCCCTCGTTGAAAAGTGTTGTTCGTTTTAAGAATGCAACTGCTGGACACAAAATGTCTCCTGCGTCACTGAGAAGTCCATTCATCATGTATGTACAAGTCTCCAAATCAAACCTATGTTGCAAACTAGACAATGACTCACTTCCAAAGTAGTTGTTGTGTCACAAGTCCTGCTCGCATGTACGCACATTAACTGAGATTAAGGTTCATTCACATGTCCAACTTCTCGGCCTCCTCTGAACAGAGTTACACGGGGTGTGACAAGACCCTCATATGTCATCTGTTGTCAGTAATGATGTTTATGGACACAGACGTGATGATTTCTCTTGCGTTACTGTGGCAATCCTGCTATTATCACAGTGTAATTTATCTGATGGAGCGTGGATGCTCTCAGTTCATTCACACCTTCACGTTACCAGCACTGCTTCATTACCTGGCCACTATTGGTGGCTAACACTAGCAACTACTCTGCTCCTATCCTGCCAGTCTGCACTGATATTAGAGAAATGGTTACATAGTCAAATATGAGGTATTTTATGCCATCAAAGAGGGTGGATGCATCATTGAAGTATGTCAAAATGCAGGACTGTTGTGCACAAATCAGCAATCAATGTTGTGAAGACACAATCTTTTTTCAGCATTTTATCAAAAATGGCCTCTGAAAATCCTCAGTTTGGACACTTAACAAGAAACCGGACACTCTGCCCCCAGGTGTGAAAGTGCATCACAGGGCCACGGGAGTCGGGCCTATTGGTCGGGCCAACGGGTGGATCCAGTTCGAGTTTTAATGTAAACACAGAGAAACTTTCCCCCCTGCAGCAGATGAATGTGAAAACCGCCCCTCAAGTGTCAAACTCTGCACATGAACAGTATGATACTGCACAGTGAGGCTCAAACCTCCAAGTGAAGAGGGAGGAAACAAAAGGTAGCGATGGCATACAGCTGGTTCGATTATACACCTGTGAAGAGCAACAGGATGTGCAGTTCATGTGTTGTTTGTCATTTAATACAACAAATTAGAAACTGAATGAAATTGGAATCGACTTTTGTGTCCAAATATGCAATCTTGCCTTCCATTGAATCCCAAATCTTTGGAAAACAGTTCGACCTTGAAAACGATTTCTCTCCACTCCTATTGTGCAACCGGAAAGGCATCTGCACGTTACAACAAATTAGGGAAATGTAATGTCTAGAAGATGGATAGTGACGGAGCCAAGCTGAGCTAAAAGTGGAACAGGGTGTCTCTAAAATAAATTCTTTTGAGGGTCTTCAGAGACGTGGGGCCTTTGTGGAAGTGAAAAGAAGTGAGATGAGTGTAGAGCGAGTTAATTTGGGAGAAAGGAGTGCGATGGCGAGGTGTGATGGGGTTTCACACACACAGGAAGTATTCGTGTTGAAAATGGAGACAGGAGGGGAACCCGGGGATTTGTGGAGGCTCCCATATCGACTGGAGGAATGCTTTTGAAGCTTTTTCTTCCTCCCGCTGGATGCATTTTATTAGTGAGGGACAGCTACTGATCGGACACATTCTGCTGGATGGGAAGACAGATGTTGGAAACAAAAGTTGACTGAGGAGAAGGAGAAGGAGGAGACGAGTGAGGCGGAGGCCGTCAGCTGCTGAACTACAGTGATGTTACCCCGCACTCCACTTCAGCACCAGTTCAATCAGTGATTCAAGAAAAACTTTGAAGCTTGGCTGCTGTTTTCTCAGTACTCGATGGTTCACCATTTGTTAAACTTTGCTCTAATGCACATTTGTATGGCAGTGATTGTGATGCCTCTGACTCACTTTTGTCCAGTTTGTCAGGATCACAGGTAAACAGCAGATATTGTAAAAGTGCTTTTTCTGTCCTCAGGGGGAAATATTGATTTGTACAAAATAACAAGTTCTTTATTGAAGTTGCTTTATTGCCAATAGGTGGACCGCAGTGTTAGCTGGATTTGTTGGAGGGCCCCTGCTGTGTCTGTGTTTGTATAAGCGAGCTTGTGTTTTTAACAGGATCACTTGTAATTCTCGCTTTGACGTATTTTTGCTGTATTGCTCTATTTGGCTGCTCTCGTGGACATTCCAGCGGTAGTCATTTGTACCTGACGCTCTGATCAACCCAGTAATGTACTTTCTCTGTCTAGCGCCAGACTTTGTTAACCCGACACATCTGGCTGACAGCAGGGAGCGTCAGTGAGTGTCTGTGAGTGTCTGTGAGTGTCTGTGGCCTTAGTTTTTGCTTTGCATCCCGCACCCTTGGCACTAGTCAGCCTTTGTTGGTGGGTTTTTAGCCAACTGAGCATCTTGAATCAGCCCATCAGTGAGAGAAATCACTCTGATTGGTTGTTCTGCCAATCTAATCAATGCACGAGAAGAAAGTCAGAAAGAGGAAGAAAGAGCCCCCCGATTGTTTTTCGCCACCAGCTCTTCACCAGTGCCAAACTTTTTTATCAGAAATATCCTCGATTAGAAGAAGCTCTATTAGCAAGACGTGTGAGCTGAGACACAGGCGACCTGAGGCGCCGGTTCCCCAATAGCACACATACGTATTGCAGATGTAGCTGAAAGCAGAAAGATGAAGCATGAGGAGCGTTTGCTAATTGGGAAGACAGTGTCAGGATGGGTTAGACGTCTAGGCATCATCTCCCCAATTGTCAAACGTTCCCCATACTTCATCTTTCTGACATAACTTGTATTCATGGTGCCGGCTTCTGCCATATGTATGTCTGCTATCTGCGTTCTTTGATGTTGGTTTAGTGTGTGTGTGTGTGTGTGTGTGTGTGTGTGGGCCTTTAGACAGACTGAAATACTCAAATATGTTTCTCAGAAGTTGTTGGAGTGCAGGCCTGAGATGAAGAGATCGCCAGAACAGCCTGTGAGAGAAATAATAAGTCAGGACTGTGTTTCTGTCAGCTGGTTTTGTGGCTCTTCTGCCCCATAGTGGCCCCAAATTAGTTAGTGCAACTTTAGATAACATGTCGGGAATAAAGTAATGCTTCTACAGTAAAGCCTCTACTGTTACAAATTAACTTTAGAGAAGCATGAACAGGCTGAAGCCTTTACCTTGTGTGTTCTCTCTCTCTCTCTCTCTCTCTCTCTCTCTCTCTCTCTCTCTCACACTCACACTCACACTCACACACACACACACACACACACACACACACACACACACACACACACACACACACACTCACTCACTCACTCACTCACTCACTCACTCACTCACTCACTCACTCACTCACTCACTCACTCACTCACTCACTCACTCACTCACTCACTCACACTCACACGCACACACACAAACTAATCACAGGACTCAAACTTGTGCCCACACTGTGATCTTCAAAGCCGATGGCTGCAACACACACTTAACGTGATTCAACATGACTGGACGTGTCGAGAATCACACCCATATTTCAGGCATCGACACACACACACACACACACACACACACACACACACACACACACACACACACACACACACACACACACACACACACACACACACACACACACAGACAGTGAACACTGTTCTTGTGAAAGCACAAAAGGTGTAATTAACTGCAGTGGTTTTCAGCCTGTCGTGTCCAGTCTCTGTTCATCTCACTCTTAGACACAGCTCCTTTTCTGGAACAAGAAAGAGTATTTTAGGAAAAAAGTGACAAGGCAGCAGAATCAGTTTGGAAAAGAGAAGAAGTGACCGTCTGTTGTCATTATGACAGATTGTTGAAGGGCAGTCGTCATGGGCTGTTTTGGCATGACCCTCGCGGCACCAACATGGTGGCGCCAGTCCTGCTTTTAACCGATGGTGTCTGCGTACAGTGTTGTCGGAGGTACCGATGGTCGAGAGCAAATCTTACTTACAAAAATAATCCATTTGGTTGCTTTCATTTTTCTGTGAAGTGAAGAAAAAAGTGTAGATATTACAAAATAGTGTCACAGCATGTCCTCGAATCACCACGATACATAACCTGCTGGATATTTTCATACATGGGTTCTAATAGTAAAAAGAAATTCACGCTCTCAGCATGACTCACGTTTCTGACTGCACCACATTTCCTTCTCTGAATTCAGGAAAAAACAGTCATGAAATCTGGGGGGTTGGGAAAGATCGTTATTTTGGTTAAATTGGAAAAATGTGTGTGAAATACCGACAATATTACGTTTTTAGGATTTGGGTACATGGACACAAATGAATTCTTAACTTGTTTGTCATGAAAAAGTGTTCACTTCCTGCCCATGTACACAAATCATCATTATCTGACATACTGCAGTGATACTGGGTTGGATTTTCTTGGGATTTTCTGTGACTCCTCAGCCCAGATATCCTGCAATTGCTGTTAACTTCTCATCCGTTGAGTCTCTCACTCCATCTCAGTGTAAACAGAGCACAAATGCCATAAGATACAGTCTGAAGCTTTCGGTCCAGGCTCACGGTCACAACAAACACAGATGCTTGGGATATTAAAGTCTGGAAAGTTTCCTGACTGGTCTTCACAGGAACTTAACAGATTTGTCCCCTCTACAATCATGACAATGAAGGTTTTTGGAGGTACTGAGTGTTTGATTTGCACGTGTTCCTTCTCAGCCTTTATTTGTCACAGATAAAAGCTCACATTGTTGGTGTTTACAGTGTAAAATCTGATGGAGACAGATGTGCAGATGCAGATGCACTCAGATCCTACATAAGCGGTGTCCTCTTTACTCTGGTGGCCGAGCCTGGTGAACTCCCGATGACTCTACTTTGCCTGAGTGATGTTAATGTGTATATTTTTTAGATTGGCTATGTGTATATCACAATATTTGTGACCTATTGTGTAACCAGTGAGTGGAATCCACCACGTGACGTCCACATGTGTAATGCTCTTACAAACAGAAAGACCCTTCTCTCTACCCAGTGACCCATCCACTCCTCTACAGATGTCTCGGTTCCTTTTAGTACACTTTCAGCCCCTTCAGCAGTAAAACACACACACACACACACACACACACACACACACACACACACACACACACACACACACACACACACACACACACACACACACACACACACACACACACACACACACAGCACTCGTTTTAGGTATCACAGGGATCTCCTGTCTCCCAGTGGACCTTGTGTTGCCTGCCTGCTGCCAGACCACATGGCCTGTCTTTCTGGACGGTTATTGTGTGTGTGTAAGGCTCCCTGAGAGTGATGGATTGATGGGCCGGCCCATCTGACCTAAAATCTATACCATGATTAATTGTGCATTCAACTTGATAATAAGTGTAACAATATATATTTTCAAAAGTTTGAAATCACCTGCTGCAAGAGCTGGGTCTGCTTCTCTATATTTTTAAACAGTCTTTTGTACTTTCAGGTCACATAAAATCCTCTTTACAAATAAATGTCATCATGTCTAACTGGTTTGCAAAAGTAATCGTACATAGAGAACAGAATTCTTTAATGCGGTTCCTTCAGACTGACAACTGAAAGGGAAGAAAAATACTTCTGAACAGTCGTGAAATGATTATGTAAGAAATCCCCCGTCATTGATACAGAAAGTGGCCTTGCATCCAAGTTTGTGGAAGCTGGAATAAACAGATGTGCACTATTGGAGCTGGATCACGGAATATTAGCTAAACATACTGTGGACTGACAAACCACAGTTTGAACCAATTTAGTTTAATCACCAAGTAGACTGGAGAGCGTCCCAAGGAAAACGGGTTCCCAAAATATTTAGAGCTCATTTGCACCATTGTGGTTCAGTGATGATCTTGGGTCGCTTAACGTTCTTCTAGACTGGAAAACAAATTCAAAATCAGCAGCAAGTGGTCATCAAGTTATCTATCAGGTGTCTGAACTATATTGTTTTTATCAATATTAAAAAATCCATTATTGAAGGAAAGATTACATTTATTTCTGTGTCTGTAAATGACTTTTCTTTCTCCTTTTGATATGTTAATCCTGGCTGATAATCACAGTATGAAGAGTTAGCAATTCTGCACTTCTGTGCTGTGCTGTTGGTGTATTTGTTAGATGTCGTTCTCAGTTTAATTATTATGGATTCAGACAATTAATTTTTTTTGATTAAAACACACAAAAAAATTGAAAAACAACACACATATCCGTATGTGGATGATGTTGTTGTCTCTAGGAATGAGCACACACACAAACACACATACATTATGTATACCACAAACAGCTCCATTGTCTGTCTTTGTTCCCTTCATGAGTTGTACACAAATGTACATGTACAACACTCAGACAGGCCCACAAACCCTAAAAAGGGCCCATTGGTAAAAATAAAGTCAAAAGGCTGTGGTTTGTCTTGTAGGTTTAAAATGCCCCGAGGAAGTGCTGAGTAGTAGGTAAACATGGCCGCAACACCAACAAGTGGTTTTTAGCGAGGCAGTGGTGAGAAGTTATACATGGGCTTCATCCTGCACACGGGTAGATTTAACTTCTGAGCTTGAGAAAAACTTTGCTGCTCTCTATTTCATTCATTCTACAAAACAGGAGTTCTTGTTGTGCCACGATTGTAAACCACTGCGAGTGCGCTGTTGGAAGGATATATCCAGTGCTGTGGTTTACAGATGTTTTCTTGATTAGTTGTTTGGTATAAAAAAATGCAGATCAGTGTCTCAAAAACCTCAGGATGACATCCTCACATGTCAAAGATATTCTATTTGCTGTCATGGCAAAGTAAAGGAACTAGAAAATATTAATTTTAAAGAAGCTAGAATCAGAGAATTTTGACTTTATTGTTCTTTAAATATTACTCAATCCAAATAATTATTTATCAAAAATAGTTGGGGATTGATTTGATAGCTGACGATTAACTGATTAATCAATTGGAGACACAGAGACTTAAGACTTTATGACAAGAAATTGCATTTAAAAGACGAAATAAATAGTTACGATTAAAAGAAGAACCTAGCTTGGAGAAAAGCCAGTAAGACAGACAGACAGACAGATCTTGGAAGCAGAAGTCAGTTATATATTGGAATCTTGTCCCACAGGTGAGGAGCATAAGAACTTAAAGCTGCTTCACCTTGCTTGGTTTTGATCCTGGGAACACTGTGTAAACCCGTCCCAGAGGACCTGAGGGGTCTGGATGCTTCATAAAGCTGCAATAAATCAGAGATGTAGACCTGATACCATTTAGGTGCTTTATAGACGAGTGGTGAGATTTTAAAATCTATCCTCTGACTTACAGGAAACCCTTGCCGTGGCTTCAACTTTGATTTGTAGACCAAAGTGTCAAAGTGAGCGTTTCAGTTGTGGTGAATACAATCTTCAGAAATCAAACCACTTGTTCTTGCTGCACCGCTTCTCAAACAATGGTGTTATATGTGTGAAAGTACATGAGACTCACCGTAGAGGAACTTCCTGTGCTGGGAATGTCAGTGTTGAGGTAACTACATGTCCTCATGGTGAATCATGCTGGTGATGGTCTTTGTGTGAACGCTGACGTTAGCGAAGTAGTCTGGAAGGGAAATGGTGTTCTACCAAGGTTAACTCTTTGTGGAGAGATTTGGCAGCGGTTGTGGCAGATCGAGTTGCTGCTATTAACAAGGCAGCAGGACATTTTACAGCCTGGCACCTACCAGTGTTGTCCGGAGGTTCAAGGGCACACAGAATGAACTCCGCGACCAGAACCAGACAATGGTAACTTGAGCGAGTCATTGAGTTTTTATACGGTGCTAATGAACGACCATCGACGTGTGAACAAACTATATCTGAAGACTCGATTAGATATCCGCCAGTTTCAGCATCCAACTTGTGAAATTACGTATAATTCTGTAAAATGTAGTGAATTTGTTGCTTTCAATCACATGATGGATGTCTCATTTTGGACCAAATCTCATCATATTTCGGCTTCTCAGCAGGTTATCTCGTGGTTGAGAGTGGCGGTGACAGGTTGGCGTGGCTGGCACGCTCTCAGACTGGCTCAGAGTTTGGTTGTAGCAGAAGGGCAATTTTGGTGGAGCCTCAGCAGACAGGATGGCATAGTTGGCAGAGCGGAGGGGATGGCAGCGCTCTGAGGCTGATATCGAGGGCTCAGAATACACCAGACTGAGTTGTGGTGGACTAGACAGGTTGTCGCGGCTGGCGCACTGTTGTGGTGATTGCAAGTCAGGTGGAGGTAAACAAGGTGATTTGGCACTTCACCGCCTCCAGGAGCTGGATGGAGAGTGTGTGCTCGGGCATACATTCAACCGCGCCGTGTAGCGTTTGTGTACAAGTGCGTTTTTATGAATGTTCACGAGTGCTCTTGGTATCTTTTCTTACATCATGGAAGGGTCCTCCTCTCCATTGTACGACCGGGTGTGTATCCACTGAAGCAGGCACTCCTGCTTCCTGCTCGCCTCTGAGCCAACTTGTCCTCTTGCCAGACGTCGGTAACTTGGCACTCCGTCTCTTCCTTTTCCATGTGGCGATCACGTATGTCTGTCCACGAGGAAGTCTGTCGGCACATCTAGGCTTTTTACAAATGGGATGTGACACATGTAAAAAAGAGCAAATCACTTTTTCCTGCCTGGGCTCGGAGCCATTCGTGTACTTTTTCTCTGTGTTTACGCATTTTTGCGGGGCATGTCTGTATTCCTACATGTCACTGGGGACACGGACTATGCTTAACTGTTGCTGAGGGGCATGCATATGGTACAGGTCACATAGGTCAACACATTAGAGTGTCCATCAGCGACTCCCACAGTAACGGTTTCCTCTATTGTATCTGTGCTACGCTGTAAAAAACAGCCTGCAGGACATGACCTTCTTCTATGATAACATTGCTACATACATTAAGATTCACGACAAGTAAGGTAAGACACTGGGTTTGGATAGCCCATAACTGAACATCCAAAAATACATCCTGTAATGTTTTAATATCCAACCGAAGCTCTCTGCCATTTAAGTGCCCAAGAGCCGAAGCTTGGACCAAGGAACGAGCCGTGAGAGGTAGTGAATCTCTCTGGGACTTTATCTCTTGTTTTCTCAGAGTTTGATAGAATAATCGTCCTTTCCACAATACAACAGTGACGTGGTTTGGACAGGATGAATAAGCACCTTGATCAAAGTGCTTTTGAAAGCAAACGTGTGGCCATACACACAGAGTAGGAGAGTAAAAACGGGCTGCCTCTCCATTATGGCTGGATCTGGAAGACAGTAAATCAGGAGCGAGACGGCGGAAATAAGATGAGTGGTTGGCAAGTGGATTTCATTCTCCCACCAAAATAGTTGTCCAAATGTATCTCATTGATTAACCAATTAAGAGCGAACATGGCTGTAGTGCCAGTTGGTCCACAACATTGTTCCAGACTGAAATATCTTAGCAACTGCTCGATGGATGGCTATTAGGTTTTGTAGACATTAATGGTTTCCAGAAAATGAATCCTTGTAACTCTTGTGATCCTCTTGAATTTTCATCCAGCACCACCACAAAGTCAAAAATTCAATTAGTAGGATACTTTGTAACCTGATACCTGAATAACTCATTTTGCTGTGTATAGAACAGGAGGTCTTTTCTCAGTAATTGTAAATATTAAGTGACCTGATTGATCTGTGAATTAAGTGACTCGTCAAGAGCTGATTGCTTGTCCAATAATTTGATCTTTATTTGTACGTTACTTGTTTTGACTGAAAATCAAAACTCCAGAAATATTCCATTTACCCTGGAAAAATACAGTGTTGGAATTTTGTTAATGAGAAAAAAGTGAATTGATTAACAGAAATGCCGCCAATAAATGGTGTATTGGAAGCTCTTGGAGCTTTGCTGTGCTTCACGTCCACAAGATGCAGATGAGCATTGGGATGGCGGGGAAAGCAATTTGTTTTTTTCACATCCAAGCTGGTTGTGAAAAATGCAGATGTAAAGCAGACTATTGGCAAATGACAATAACTAGAATGGAGACTACATTAAAGCACATTCGCCTTTTTGTACTCGCTTCCCTAAATATGCCTGATTTTATTTAATCAAAATCCGTGCATTATTCCCTGAGCAGTTCACAGAAAGGTCAATAAACGTCCAATCTCGCAAATGTTAAAGAAAGTGAGAAAAAAATTCCTGGATGCATCTCTTAATCCAGATCTGCACCAAAAGTTAATGAAGTCTATTCTGGACTGAGTCCCATCCTCCATCCAAGCTTTAGTGAAAATCTGTACAGTAGTTTATGTTTAATCCTGCTGACAAACCCAACCAATCAACAAACATGCATAGATGAAAACATAACCTCCTTGGCGAAAATAAAAATGAATGAAAGATCTAAAGAAAAATGTAGTTTGTATTGTTTTTGTATTATCTTCTCAACCAGGCAAGTCCACTTGTACACGAGTAACTATTTGGAATTAAATTCCTGCTGTTTTATGCAGAAACTATGTGAACGTCAGATCACATGGTGGCCTGTAGTCTGTGCTTACGTTCCGTTCAAAGCAGATATATTACAAACCTAATATTATAAGACACTCAGGTTATTTAGGTGTTTAGTCCTGCTGCTAAATATAGCAAAACTAGGATTGCAATAACACAGTGTCTTGCCTGTACAAGTGTCTCTCTCGCTCTCTCGCTCTACCTCTCTCTGTCTCTCTGCATACGTTGTTTGTTGTGGTTGCCATGGAGACATCCTATCATCGCGGTGTGTTATGGCAGAGAGCACTTGGCCTATCTTCCTCCCCAGGCGTCAGAGGTCACAGTCTGCTCAGTGATGTGTGGACGACCTATAAACCTGCCTGGTTTCCATGAGACGCGTTTCCTGTACACACAGAGATAAATATACACACCGCACACGTTCTTTTGCTTTTTGCGTACAGCAAGTCTTTCCCGACATCAATCCGTTTTTCTGTCATGGTCTCTCTGTGTGTCTGTGTGTCTCTGTATTTGTCATGACGCAAGTCCTGCGAAGGATTTTAATGGGGCCAAAGAGCGACATAAAAAAAACATTAGAATTGGTCAGTATTAAGAGCCGCTGAGAGAAGATGCAAAACACTCACTTACACTTTCAGCTCTCCCTTTGTGTGTGTGTGTGTGTGTGTGTGTGTTTGAGTGTGTGATTGCTTGGCCTGTCTCTCGCCTATCAAACTCTGGTGTCGTCTTTCTGCCATCTGCCGCCGCCACCGCCACCCTCCTGACATGCACACACACACACAGACACACACACACACACACACACGTACGTGGACATGCACACACATATTGAGCGTTCTTACAATAATCTGTCATCGCACAACCTCTTTTTTCCCTTTTTTCTTCCTGTGTCTTCTCCGCTCTCTTCTCCAGTGAAAGTCTCACTAAGATCTCCCCCTCGCACAAATAAGGACGTGTTCTTGTTGTCCGGTGTAGTTTTGTGCTCGTAGCTACTTTTTGTTAAAGAAACAAAGGAAAGCAGTCTTTGCCGAGAATGTGAAATGAAAGAATATGCATTTGCTGTGTGTTTGTGCGTGAGATATGAATATTTAATTCAGCCACTCCCTCTGTCATGTATTAATCATGGAGCAGTCTGCTTAGGCTGAAAATAGCGCCTAGCAACCCAGAAAAACAAAATCCATAGTATTTGTGGGTATGTCATGTGCTGCTGCTCGTTCACGTGTGACACAGCACATGGTCTCTTCTCACATTTTTCTTCCCTCCACTTTTCTTCCCTCATGTCCGTCTGTGCTGGTTCAGGACTCATTTCTGATGTTTGCAGGAGAGACACTCGCACTCGTGCTCACTCTTTTGAGTTTTTTTTTGAGTGTGAGAAGTGTTGCTGTCTGTGAAAGAGTTGTTTATCCGTTTTAGAATTAGACCATATTTGCTTGTCTCGCACACGTTCTGAGCTGAACTCTCAGCTGAAGCCTGCTGTTTCTGCACTGACACCCACTGAGTGTAGGAAAAGTTTGAAAAATGTGAGTGTGAGAAAATGTAAGAAAGTTTTTATTTCCCGAAAGTGGTGATAATTGCAGGATTTACTGACCTCACCATCCGCACCAGCTGCCAATCTCGCTGTTCGGATAAAGGATGAGGATAAATGTAGGCTGAGCGATGACATGATGTCAGCCTCGCTGTTTGCAGGTGGGAGCAAAGACGTGGCTACAGGTTTGTGCGGAATAGCTTGAATTCAAGATCATATGGCATCGATAATGGTGGTTCATGAAACCTGAGCAAAAGACTGTCTGCTGCCTGCAGTGTCACCTTAGGGCCCGTGCCCACATAGCATTATTTTTCGGGCAGAAAAGCGCTGGCTGTGCTGCCGGAGTGCTGAGATAAAGTGTTTAAGCGCTGAGGGAGTCTTGTCAAAGTGCATCTAGTCTCTGTGACAACAATATCTTGACAACTGCCACTGTGCGATCGACGCCGCCATCTGCACTTTACAATCCATTTGTTTTTTATTTGACATCGAGACATCAGAAAGAGGACGATGTCAGTTCACATCATGACCCTTAGGAGACAAAAAAATACAGTGAATATTTTCTCCTAGTCCAGGAAAAAGAAAAAAATGCACCTCTATGAAAAGTTGATAGATTTTCAACTTGGAAGGCGAAGCGTTCGGAAAAACGCCTTTTCTCTGGACGGCCGCCTGCTGCTGCAGACGCTTGCTACTCACTACACTTACAGTTTAAAAAGACGCTACGTGGACGCTCGCCATTAAAGCCAATATTTCCACATGCTGCTCTGTTTCTTCTAGTAACATTTAAGCATAGCACACTGCTACACCACACCAAAATATTTGCACCAAAGGCAAACAAATTAAAAAAAATGTAACATTTTCACTAACCGCATACAATTAATTTTTCTTGTGTCAACCTAGTGAGATGCAGGCGACGTAAACACAGCAGCCGCTTGGCTAGGATGAACTACGCATCTCTGTCACTGGGCAGCCGACTCTCCTGCCTGTTTTCAGCGGAGCTCACGCTGCCTACGGTAGCGTCTGGTCTGGCTGAGTCTTTGGGAGATGTTGTAGTCGCCTCAATTTTCGCCGGACTTAATCCAGTCCTGCACTTCCTTTTCCCAACATGTGTTTATCATAAAATCACTGCCGTTCAGTAGCTATTTTACTGTAACCCATGTCGTCACATGACTCCTTTTGGCTTATTTGACCCTCTGGCTCGATTTATCTTGTTCTCCTCTAATTATGCATAATATGCTTCTAAGTATTTATTATTATATAGGCAACATAATGTGCTTCTATCTGAAGATGTTGGATACTACTGTTTACAGTAAATCAGTGATGAAGATAAAAGATGTTTTTTGTTTTCTTCCACCTCAGAATTCACTAAATTATGGAATTTTATAATCCTTTAATAAATTCATTAGCATCCTAATACTCTTAACTACTGAGGGACTAGCAAGGATGGATTAAATGAATCCAATAATGCATTGTGAAAACAAAACTGAGAATTTTTTTGGGATGTATCTCAAAAAGCCACTTTTCAAGGTTTAAGTGATTATAAACTTAATGCCCCTGGGTGGATTTTTTGGGGGATGTTTCTCTCTCTCCCTCTCTGTCTCAGACTTCATTTAATTGTCTTGTGCACATCTGCCTGTCACTTTCTACTGTGTTGTGGGTTTTCCCTCATTCTCCACTCCCCCTCGTTCTCCTCGTCTCTCCGTGTCCCTGTCCATTACATCCCTGTCTTAGGGGGCTGTAATCTGAATCTATTCAGCTGTTGAACACCACATTTAAGATGTCTTTTCTCCTCTCCTACAGGTGGCCTGACCAGCAACGAGCAACCTCTGGAATTACTTAAACCAGCTACACTCAACCATTTTGGTAGGAAACATATCTGCGTGTGTGTGTGTGTCTCAGTGTGAGGACTATTTTTGGGCTGATGGCTCTATGGTTTTCAGTCTCGATCTCTGTGATATTAATGTTATCTCTGTGAAGCAAAGTGCAAAAACCACCAGAAAACAAGCTGACAAAATACATTTTGCGGATTGCTGCACCATTGTTTGAGTAAAATGTTTTCCATCTGGTTAAACACCAGTACCAACTCTGGTGCTTCCCTACGCTGAGTGATCAATGCAGTCACGTCTTTGGGTTTACTCATGTGCAACTCACCACTTGTCATTACAGGACATAAATGCTCAATTGGAGATTTGGTGATATCTTGGTGGCCTCAGCTGGCTGATGTACGGCTCAAGAACACACTCTGTCAGTGGCTGTTTATGAGGAAACTTGTCATTATCTCCCCGAGCATGTAATCATTTCCACCGGCTGACGTTGCACATTGTTTTTAGCACATGGCGATGTATTATTCAGTGGCCGACTCCTTTTAGAATCCGCTCTGCACATGCCAGCGCTCACGTGCGCGTACGTGAATCGAGACATTTTGCTGGAACTTCGCACTCTTGTTGACAGGAACGTGGGATGATCGCGCCACATCAGCATGCCATCAACCCACAAGCGGTATGTTTGTCCCATGTGGCGTCAGGAAACGCTGATGCAGCAGTGATGTCACCGATATAGTTGCCAAGATCTGGAGCCTTAGCCTGTTAATAGCATGTTTCCTCGCTTTGCAGCAGTGACCCGAGAAAGTGCTTAAACACACAGACAAGTTTTACACATGTACGCAGTCTTTACTTTACTCTATGCCTGTGTGGTTGGTTGTGAGGGTTTAATCTTTTGAGGTCAGCTTTTCAGAAACGTAGAGGAGATTTGTTTTTTAAGCTGGGTTCATCAGTAATGTGGCGCTAGAACGATGGACATTTTCTTAAAATTGCATTTTACTGCCTGCATTTACTGTAGGAAATGCATACACACTTGCAACCAGAGGTGGAAGAAGTGCTGTAATTAAGAAAAGAAAATATCACAGTATGTACTGTTAAAAGTAAAAGTCATGCATTTCAACTTTCAAAATTATTAGCATTAAAACATACTTCCGAGTTTAAAACTACTCATTATAAAGAATGGCATATGGCGTCGAGTAGAACTGGTAAGATTCACGTCCTCTAAATGAAGTGTGAGCTGTAAATGCGTGTCCGCACACACCATTCACACAAACGAGCAGAATACTACACAATCAGCACTTATCCTCCCGTTTCCATCATCTTCCTCACTTGAAAGTGAACTGGCATTTCAGAAACAGTTTTACTAATCATTTTAGTTAAGATGTATTCAAAGACTGAATAAAAAACAGGACACAGAGATATATGCATATTTTTTGCTTGTTTTACATAGATAGCATTTAAAAAGTGATGCAAGTTTTCAGAGAAGTGTTTCGTGCCTGTTGTTATCTAAATGTCATATATTCTGTCTGATTATTCCGGCGCTAAATGGTGGGCCGAAGGCATCGCACAGTTTGTCAAACACTTTGAAATGCTGAGAAACGGCTCAATCAAATTAGACTTGTAAAATCAAGAGTTTGGTACGGCCCTAATAATAACTAACATTTTTAAATGCCTGCCAAAAAAAGGACAACAGCATTTTATTGGAATAAGCGCAGTACAATGCTCTATTAACACATTCATGAGATGTGTTAGAATTAATTAACTGGGTGCCAAGTGCAACAGTAACACTTCCTGTTTCTGTGTGTGTGTGTGTGTGTGTGTGTGTAATTGTTTGTTTGTCTGTCCTATGATGTGAAGTCCATTTCCACACAGTTACCAATGAAAGTGCAGCAGCTGCAGCCGGCGCTGGTAGACCTGAGAGTTACCAGCCTCTGCGTGTCTTGTCGACGCTTTCTTTTTTTGTTTATAGATTCATTTTGGGATCAAAAGCTGAATGAGCGTCAATCAGAGCGAACGAATCGTTTGACAGTTTGAAGCACGAGGAAGAGCGAGGTGGAGGAGGACGATGATGATGATGGTGGAGACAGATTTGAGTGCATATTAAATAGGATGACTAAATCGTGCACAGGAGGGAGGTACTGTAAGAGGAGCAGAAGTCGGCACCTTTTAGGAGTCACTTCCACACAAGGAATGTGGGCTTGAGCATCTGTTTGTCTCCGCGAGTGCACATGTGACTTCAGGAAACGGAGCAAAAAAAAGTTAAAGACTTGTAAAACATGTACCGGTGGGTTGCGTGTGTGTGTGTGTTTGTATAAGTGTGTGTGTGTGTGTTTTGCATGGCATGTCTGTACGTCCATCCCACCGCAGAGCCTAAACTAAACTAAGCTCTTTTCTCCCCAAGCCAAAACAGCTTTCTCCCACTCTGCACAAATTAGCAGCAGCCCACGCTCCACTAACACATAACTGTCAGAGCACAGACACTGCAGGGAGTGAGGAGGAGTGAGGGGAAGGTGAGAGAAGTGATGAGGATGGAGGGGAGGAGGTGGGGGGGAGACAAATTGGGAGAAAAGGAAGGGAAAACGGAGAAGAAGGAAAACGTAGACCAGAAGTGCCTGTGTAGCTCGCAGAAGGGCTTCGTTTCATTTGTAATCGTCAAGAAAAACACGACAGTTGTTTTGTTTTAATTTTTTTGAGCTCTCACAATTTGCGCACATGTCCATTTTTCTGTCCTGATATCAAGCTTGGCAGAATGTGAGGCGGGCGAGCAAGTTGAGAGAGGAGGACGGAGGGCTGTTCACACAGGAAGTGGCAGACCTGTTGGCCAGCCCGACTGAACAGCCTATCTTTATTTAGAGTTGTCAATTATCTGTGTGCACTTAAGAACCTGAGAGAGATGGAGGGAGAGACTGAGAGGAAGGTAAGATAAATGCGATGAATGGAGGTGGGTGTGGGGTAGATGGAGACCGTAAAAAAAAAAAAGAGAGATGGAAAGAGAGAGAGAGTTGGGAGGAGAACAGCAATTTTGAGGAGAAGAGGGGCCTGGATAAGTAGAAAAGGGGGGATGAGGAAAAAGCACATTATGCAAATATCGGCAGGCTCATTAGCATTTCAAAACTCTGGAAAGGAAATCACGAAAAGTGGAGAGAAGCATATTTTTGGACGACGCTAAATTCATTCTCACTCTCTGGATCGCAAACTCTTCTCCTCTCTCTCTCTCTCTCTCTCTCTCTCTCTCTCTCTCCTCTCTCGCATGCTCGCACACCCGTCGCCGCCCCTCTCTCGTGCCTTTGCACTTAATGCCAGTCTCCTCTCTTATTTCCTAGTATGTGATTTCTACTTCTGTGCTCACTCAGCCTCTGATTTAATGTGTATAGTCGGCATCTCAAGCTGGTCTATACACTCAGGGTTCAGGGTAGGATTCCTTCTTGCCCCGTGAACAGCTTGAATTTTTTTCTTACAGGGATTCAACGTGGTGCTGGAAACAACCCTCCATGTTGACATGCTACAGTAGCATCATCTAATCATTTAGTCAGAGTCTTTCACTGCATCCCAAAGGATTGACATCTGGGGGCTGTGAAGACATTTGGTGGACACTTGACTAATTAACTAATGGTTTTGGAGCTACTTTGATGTTGACGTGTGGTTTGTGACTTGAAACTCGTTTCCACCAAGCAGTCCAGTTTAGTTCAGTGCAGTTCAGTTGGTTATACATGGGAATGGTTGTTTTTGTGTTTCCATTCTCAAGAGTTGATGGCGTCAAAGATCCTGTTCCTTTCTGTACCTTCTGTACCCCTCTGTTGAGGTACCTTGCGCACTGATCCAATGAAAAACCAGCATCGTCTCATCGTCTGCACTCAGATGTAGGATTTCCCAAACTACTGTTTTATTCAGTAGTCTTTTGTCTTGCTGCCTGCAGCCTTCTGTCGAGTTTGGTTTGTTGTGGTGTTGTAATAAACAACAACATGTGTGTACTGTGTGTAGTGAGTGTTTGGTCGAGCCGGAGAAAAAAAGGTTGTACGAGGAAGGATACGTAACTGTTTGAGATGACTGAAACAGTAGACTTCTCCAGTAATTAAATGATTAAAATTACCTAGAGCATCTTTTCTGCATCACAATCTCTTCAGAAAGTTTCCACATCTGTGCATATAGAACACATAACCATCAATACTGGTATATCTGTGGTAAGCCAATATTGGCTGATTATATTGGCCAACTGTTTTATTGGTTGGGCTTAAATATATTGTCATTGTCGCAGTGAGGTACAAGTCGCACTGTGTCAGTTACCCCTGCAGCTTGGAAGCCATATCAACCCTATACCTACCCACATACGTTAATGGTTCGATCCCTTTTCTCTTCTACGTACCACTGTTGTAACGTGTTTGTTTGAGTACCTGCTTTTTCATCAGCATTTTGTCCTACAGAGCTGCTGTTTACTGTATGTTTCAGAGACTAACAAAAGGGAAAATCTTTGAAGATCAGATGTTTCCGAGACCACCCTGTGGGGCTCTCAAAATGATTGTTTTCATTATAAAAAGGGAAATTCTCATCTCCAGATTCCCAAAGACCAAATCCACATCAGATTATTTTGTCCAACCAGCAAAAGAAACAAATTCTTACTTTTTTAAAGAAGCTTGAATTGAATAGTTTGCAATTAATTTTTGACCAATCGTTGCAGCTCTATCGCCAACCACTGTGATGTCAAAGTCACTTGTACTACTATTATTCCCATTTCAGTGTTTGGTCTGAAGAAAAACACACTGATATCATGATTATGAAACATTACTTTGTAATTATTTTACTGTTAAGTGATTTACAGTCAACACCCTAGACACTAATCTCATTCAATAACTTGTATTTCTTTGCTTTTGAATATCCCGTCATTTACGTTTTGTCTTTTTTAGGGTTAATTGCAGTGTGCGTTCATCGATAAACGATGTTATACATGAAGAGAGGAGGTGGAAGAGCAGTTGAAAGGAGACTTGATTAGTGTTGAGTGGAGAGAGATTGAGGGTGAGGTGTGTTCCAGAGGACAGGCTGTCTGAGGTCACCATGACCGCGCGAAGACACTTGTCTGCCGGCCAGACCCCTGCTGCCTCCCTCACAACTCATTTGGGGTTTGTAGTCGCGTGTGTTTGTGTGTGTGTGACTGAATGCTTGACCTAATCCTGACATTGGTAATATGCTATTTGTGTTTGTTTCATGAATCTAAAAGACCATGCCCTACACAAAGATTTTGGGAGTTTGGCAGGCAGATTTTGAACTGCGACAACCTCAATTTTACCTCCTTGTCATCTGCGATTTTTTTCTTTTCTGTGCGGTCTCTCGCTTCTGATCTTTTCTGCTTTTGCTGCTGTCGATTCTCAAAATCTCCCGGGTAAGAGAGATTTGCCCCAAGACAGGTAGTATGTCAGAACATTAAGTTAGATTAACATGCTGTTTGTGAATAAATAATTTCACTTATTTATCTTTTATTTAGCTTTAAAGCTGCAAGAAATGTTTCTTATTCCAACTAAGGTAAAGTATTAACACCATAAGTTAAAATAACTATGTAAATCTTATTTAATTTTTGAGAAATGTTGTTTAATGGTACCTGCATTAATATTTGTACTTATTGTAGGGTTATTTCCTACATTATGAAACAAAACGACGGCTCTTACACTGCAGGGCTCCATTATCCAAATTATTAAATTCACCAAAGTAGTGATGTTCTGATGAAGAGCAGGTTTGTGTAAAACATAAATACTTTAGTGTATTAAATCATTTGGATATTGGAGCCCCGCAGTTTAAGAGCTGTCTTTTTGTTTCATGTTCTGCTAATTTTTCGACTCAGCATGGATCCTGTTTTTGTACTTTTCCTAAAGTATTATGAAATGCTTCATATCTCTTTACTGTCGAATGCTGCATTGACACATAGAATTAAAACATTTATGAAAAGTACATTGGAGTGCCAGTCGGAATTCCTACACAACTCCAGGCACGCTAATCTCTTAGATTTCATGAGGGAGCATTTGTCTGATGTCACACACACATGGCAGCATCCATTGGGACGGCCAAGGGTAAAGTGTATTTGCACTGTACAGTATTACAGTACATGTATCAAATGAGTGAATGTAGGAGGCTTCACCTCTGAGGGTTCACTCGGTGTACACTTGTCAAAGAGACATCGTTTTGTTACGGTCAGCAAAGTTTTTGTTGACTTGTGCTGTGTCGTGCACCGGAAACAACTGGAGGACAGAAGTTGGAGATTTCAACTAGGAAGTATGGAACAGGATCATGTAAATATTGATCTGCACCAACCAATCAGGCGTCACCCAAGGAGGTTCTGTTTTCCAACACAATTGCCAAATCATGTTATTTACAAATGTGCAGTCTTTTGAATCTTGAGGACTTCATTCTAACAGAAGTGTTGTGAATTTTAGTCCTACAACCCAAGAGTGACAGACACAGTCGGCACCTGCCTGACTAAACACTTTTTTCTAATGGAAGACAACCTGTTTTGTATACACATGCTCACCAGGGAGCCCACACAGCCCTCAGGCCCCGGTGCCAGTTCCCCAGATGGGCCCCGAAAGCCCCCTACCACCCCCACACACCCCCTGACCTGGCATGGTTCCCCCTGCCTGGTGCCAGTTTGGTGTAGGCAGGAGTCTGTGGGCAGCTGCTTCTTTTCTGCTCAGCACCATCAGGCGCACACACACACACACACACACACACACACACACACACACACACACACACACACACACACACACACACACACACACACACACACACACACACACACACACACACACACACACACACATACACACACACTACCAACCATGTCAAACTCTGTGCCCAGGGGATGTTCCCAAATGGTTCTCTTGAACTGCTGATGAACTGAAATATAATCTCCTGTACTTTTCTTCACAACATCTTCCTGAATCAGTCTTTTTTTTTAACTTCCAATTGCACCTAACGGTTGACAGAATACCTCCATTTAGAATAAAGATGGTCCACAGCATGTACAATGTGCTGAAGCAGTGGCTTTGTAGGCAGCCTGCTGAAGAAAACCTAAAGCTGTCAGGGAGCAGAGGTGAAATCAGATTTGATCCCAAGAGAAAGATTGGAGTTATAAAGGGAATACAAGACAGTGTACTGGTGCCTAATGATATCTACAGACATAGCCTGAGGTTGTGGCCTTCATGTCAACCCCACTAAGAAGACACACACACACACACACACTCACATGCATGCCCTTCATTTTGAAGTCTAAGTCGGCGTAGTAGAGTGCTCAGAGCCAGACTTGTTTTTGTCTTCCAGCAGAACAGGCAATGTTTTAACCTACTTTGTCTGCATCAGTGCCATTATCCTGACAGCTATAGCAGGTTGGACTATGTGTATGTGACACAGAGGTTGTGTGTATGTGGATGTAGTAGAGGGTAAATAAAGATTTTACCATGTCATGAATTTTACATACGGCCCGGTGTGTTTTGCCGTTTTGGCTGGCTGGCTCGACTTTCGAGGACCTAGACGTCTGGAGACTGGAGAGGTTGTGTTTGGTGATTTTTTTTGTTTTAATTGTCAAACTTTACTCATAAACAGCCCAAAAGCACAAACAGCTAAAGAACCGAGATTTGTACAGAATTTTTTATACATGTCATCATTAATTTGTCTTTGTGTACCTGAGCTTTATATTGAAGCTTTAGTGTCTGTTACCATTCCAGTTAATCAGTGTGTGGATTAAAACTTCAGCAATTTGTTATAAACAAATAGGTCCAGTTTTTGTTAATCTCTCTATACACTAGAAATATCACAGTTAAGGCTACTTGATTGTCTTTATTAGAAATAGGTTGGGCTCAAAGCTTGTGTACGTACCAAACACTCACCTGCACACTTATAAACTATCCAGATCATAAGATAATTGAGTTTAGATGAATGTTTTTGTGCTATCCAGTCCCTTCTCCTCAATTCTTGGCTGATAAAGCATGAGGCGAGCATCTTGTTCAGTTACCCGGCAAGTTCATAAAATCTGAATGGGCAAGATGGCTGCTTTCAAAATGGTGCGTACGCTTGTTCCTATTCCCTGCCTCCCTCCACTGCATCTCCAAATATATGAACGTATCATCAGCATAATTTTCGCCCACAATTCAATGACAGAAAGCGATACATAAGTTTGGTTAATGGGTTTCTCGAAATTGGTGTGAATGTAAATGTGAGTCCTTGTCTGTCTCCACATGTCAGCCCTGTGATAAACCCGCGACTTCTTCAGGCTGGATCCCGTCAGGCGCTGGGATCGGTTCCAGCCCCCCCGTGACCCTGAAATGGATAAGCGGTTTAAGATGATGGATAGATGGATGGATCTCAGTTCCTTCAAAGGTCGCTACTGTCCAGATGCTTTGCAATAGGTCAGCACATCAAAGTTCACCTAGGTTGAAATCTGAAAAGACCAAATAAACATGTCCATTTGCCAGGGGATGATGAGTATATATAACCATGCACTGTATGGATGTGCTGAAATGAAATGAAACCAGCCCAGCAGTTTTCAGTTTGCTTGATTTTGACTTGTTGATGTGCTTTCTGTTACCTTCCCCTTCGGCAATTTAGGACAGATATCTCACTCGCTTGTATGGCAAAACAACAGGGGATAGAAGTTCTAACATTCATGAATTTACAGTTTGTCTGTTTAGATTTTAAGACGGACAGAACAATATCATGTACATTTGTCTCTGGCAATGCCTTGCCCTTTCACTTCCTCTTAAACTCGCTTGTTAATGCAGAGGTGTGTTTTGTAAAGGCCTTTTAAAAGCCCTGGCAGGACCGTATGAATCCAGAGGAGCTCTCTGGAAGCTATCTATTATGGATGACCACTCCAGGGTTCAGACCTTTGCTTTGCGCTCGCAAGGGGTTTGCTAGCTTCTGGCCAACAACACCACCATGACCAGAGGCGGGCCTTCCACTTGTCCGGGAAGAGGAGTTCATTACAGCCAATCTCACAGCCTAATGGCTGCAGCGTAGTGGTCAGTGATAGACTGTAGTTTACCACAAACTCATTTAAGAGAAGAAATAGACCATGTTTTTTTTTTGCTGTGTGCAATCAAGTTTTGTAAGTGGAAGAACTTGCTAAAAGTCATTGTGAATAGACTCAGGCTGTTATACAGCTGGAGAGATGAGTTCAAGAATAGACTGTCTCCTCTTCAGTTACTGTTAAACACAATAAACAAGCCTCCACAAGTAGATACGTCACCAAACACAGACTATTGTTGAAAGACTGGAGGAATGCCAGGATCCGTTACATAAATGATCATCACCAGATCTACATCAGGATAAAGTAGAAGTTCTGTTTTAGTCTGGCTGTTTTTTTTTTCCTCACAGTGTGAGACCTTGAGCTTTCTCTGTCATGGCGTATACCTGAACCCATCTGTCTACTTGATGCACTCCATTTATACCTGCATGTGTCATTACTACCTCTGTGTCTGTGTACATCCCCAGGAAATATTGATGAGGTCCGTTTTAGGCAGGTTGCTATAATCTGCACTGCACCTTACGTGTTTGTGGGCCTAGCATTAGTGCACAGGGCCATCCCTGTGACCCATGTGATTTAAAGTGCACAGGGATCAGCGTGGTGAGCTGACATCTCTCATAAGTTCAGTTTAGCATCGCCGACAGCTAATGGCTCTCTGTCTGCTGCGAACTCGGCACAGACTGGGAAGGCATTACCATTGAGACGGAAGGAGAGGGCGTAAAATATAAATGAACGGAGCTCCCCGCTGCAGCCAAGAGCTCAAAACATCTCTTTGTCTTTCCTCGTCTGGTTTTTTAAGGAAGCTGTTGTTGAAGCCTTTGAAGGTCTGTCTTCGGCGCAGTTAGGAGCTGAGCGTTGTTATTAGTGTTTTTGTAGAGCTTGTTAACTCTACCTGATTAAAAATTGATCTGAGGATTGTTTGAACTCTCGTTGTTAGTTTGTACAGCAGAGCCGAGGACTAACTTTGCTTATCAGAGCTGTTATAGAACGAGAGTGGTGTGAAAAAACTCCCCAGTCTTCATCATAACAACAGATTGTATATTCCCAGTCCTGAGTCTACCGTTTTCCCTTTTTTATTGATGATTACATACTACCACCACTGTGTAATATGTAGAGTTGCTACTTCTAATGCATCCGCAGAACGTACGAGCCAGTTGGCCGTCAGATGAAGCCTTTGCGATGTGTTCAAGTGTAACTTTTTGACCCAGACACAAGCAACAAGAAGCAACAAGCGTCAGCTTTTCTTGTCAGTTTGGTGCATCTGAGATGAGTGGGTAAACTTCTTGTGTTTTCCCCTTAGTTCAGTTTGTTTTCACTAAAAGCCTGTCTGAGCCTGTGTCTGAGGTGGAACAGAGAAAGTAAACACGAGAAGAAATGAAGATGGTAATTTCTGCCCAAATATAAAGAAAACAATGTGCTCCGTCACTCGTCCAATTCAGACCTCGATTCATTCGTCTTCCTCTAAACGGTCTCGGTGTCATCTGGGTCTGTTCCCCCATAGATCTGCCCAAATGAATCGTGCCAAGGGGAAAAAGCGAAGCAAAGCTGGCTTTAACCGGGCTAAACAATGCCCGTTTGAAACACCCGGAGCAACATAACTCAACAATGTTTGTTTGTGCATTAGCTTTGCCTGTTTGTATAAGACATGAGAAGAAATGCCTTCTCCGAAGAAGTCGCTGTTCGTAAATAAGGATTATAAACATGTTTCAAAATGTTTTATAACCATATTTATACCATGACAGAAAACACACATATGCTGGTTCATTAGATTACAAATCACTTCACAGACCAAACAACCAGAACAGATTATTAATTTATTTGTTAATCCAGCAAGTTAAAGACTAAACAAACCAGTCACAATTTTGGTAAATTATTATTGTTCCAAAGCGGCCTCTTTCCCACGTGTTTCAAACATTTTCTGATACAGTAGTTCCAAACCCAGGTGGAAAATCCATACATCTGCCTCACAAAATGAAGTTTATCTTTGCCACTTTCCTCTAAACTCTGCTTTATCTAATAAGAAATCAACTATTCAGGTCTTTTCTTGAAGTCAAACAAAGGAAAAACACTCTTCGATCGAAGTGCTTACACTATGTGGAGATAAGCCTGTGGTTAGAGCGATCGCTTTTGTTTTAAGGGGCCACATGCCAAAAACCCGATATCATCAGCGATGTAAAAAAGGTGATGGTTTGTCTTGTGTAGAAATGTTTTTGCAAAAGTCTCAGGTGGTTTCTTATAGGTTTTCACTGTATATCATCACATCTGACAACAAATAAACAGTAGACAGCCAAGTGGGACAGCAGCTCTGTTATAGTCGAGCTGCGTGACTGGAGTTAGTATCTGTGTGTGCGTGTGTGCGTGTGTGCGTGTGTGCGTGTGTGTGTGTGTGTGTGTGTGTGTGTGTGTGTGTGTGTGTGTGTGTGTGTGTGTGTGTGTGTGTTTGTGAGGAGATAGAAGCCAACAGCTCACATGTTTACATAGCCATGGCATTGATTCCTGGTGTTTTTCATGGAAACATACTGCACAATAAACACTTTCTCATTTTTAAATGCACCTGAAGCAAATTTGTTTTTAGGTCTTCAGCATAAATACATTAATTTTATACAAAAGCAATAACAAATGTATTTACATTATTGTTTTTAAAGCGATAATGGAGAATTTTATGCATTGAGCCTGTTTACCCATCTAATATCTGCTCCGCATGTACTTTTATTTTTTTTACCAACATATTTAAAGAAATTGAGAGCAGTTGTTCGCAACGCAAGAACAGGCCAATGACAGCTGAAAACACTGACCCATAACACAGCTGAGCGCTCACGACTCTCTCCCTGTGCTGATCTGTTAAGCCTTTTAAAATATTCTTTAATAACCTCCAGTCTGTTGCCACGTATTGGCTGCGTAAGGGAAGTGGCAGAATATGCGAGGGAGAAAGTACACGATTTTTGGCACGAGTTGTTTTACACTTCAGCAGTGTTTTATAGCAGTATGAAAATTAAGATGTGAGAGGGGAGTACTGTGAAAGGGTGGCCGCTCATTTTCGGCATCGGCTGAGCCCGTTCTGATTGGTGTTGGAAATTTATTGCATCACCTAAATCTGATTTTATTTGACAAAGACAGGTATTAGAAAAAAAGGATAATTTTAGAAAGTTTAATGATTGAAATTTTAGATTTAGTATTTGTATTTTGAGATCCCCGGTGATGCTCCTCAATGAAGGAGGAGGCAGAGAGGGAGAGACATGTGCGGGGGGGGGGGGGGGGGGGGGGTTGTAGAAAGAGTGTGTATTATAAATAACCCAAATCAATAATAAACGACACAGTATCTCACATATTTGGAGTCGGGTCTGGGGTTCTCAGGGGAGATGGATGAAAAAAGCAACCCCCCCTCCACCCTCCTCCTCTTCCCACCAATCCCCTGTCACAGTGGAGGGGAGGTGGGGGGGATGACAAGAGCATACGAAGGTACAAAAATAAGAGTTGCTATCTTTTTTTTTCCTCTCTCTCCCTCTTGAGCATGAACCAGCTTGTGGTTATGGTTTGCACGCACGCTCGTGTGTGCGCACATGTGTGTACATTACGAGGCGGACACGTCCATTATTTATTCATCAGCTCTGTCTGCCAGGCCGCCACACTGTGTATTTCAGCATGCCTCGCAATCATTATGCCACATGCATTATTTAACGCACACACGCGCACGCCGACTCTGATGCAGATAGCTACACGAGCGATTTATCTCGGATATGCTCACTTATCACCTTGTCTGCTTCTCGCGCCGACTGTTGCAAATGACTGCACGAGCCCTTCTTTCACATACACCTTCGTCGGCTCATCATCAGGTCTCACACACACACACACACACACACACACCACACCTGCACGGCTTTCATGAGGCTGTCATTCATAGATTTTTGTTTTCATATAATGTGCACACACTCCCCTACTCTCCGCCCCGACACGTGGTGTCTGTATATGTTGACTTGTAGCGTAGTCACGTGCCGGTGGTCGTGTCATGAACATGGACAGGTGACGGTTTAACCCTTACAGCTGTGCCGATGCGGAGATAGTTATCTATAATAAAAATGATGGTAACTTAAATAACGTAGCAACTCTGAAGACATATTAACAAAGTGTTGAACAAGCAAGATGTGCAGTTAAGTTAAAATAGTACAAGAAAGCAGGGTAAAATGTTACGTTAATGACAAATAAAAACAGACACAAAACTAGGGAAAAATAATAGCACAAATGTGGTACAGTTGTAGTAAAAAAACAAATAGTTGAATATACACCATATGAAGGCTTTTATATAAAGATGAGATGAGATTTAAAAGAGGATGCTGAAGTTGCTCGCCTAAGATCCACCAGTAGTGAGATCCATAAAAGAGGGGTGTGTTAAAAGCCTTTTCACCTTTTGTGTTCAGACATGGTCATCAGGAGGGACACAGCTGAGGATCGAAGGTGATGTAACAGAAATATGTTGTAGTTAGGACCCAAACCCGGCTTCAAATCTAAAAGTGAGAGGTGACCAGCTAAGAGAGGCAAGGGTGAAGCAGAATGCGTTGGCTGATGTATTGTAACATGTATTAACACAAAATAGAAAAAAGCAGACATTATGTGTTGTGTTTTTCAGCTGCTTCACATTCTTGTCTGTGCTCTTTTTCTCTTGAGATTACTTTAAGTGTAAAGTTTAAGTTGCATGTCTTGTAAACAACTGCTGTGCAAATTCAGTGTCAATTCTTGTGTAACATGCATTTCATCTACACTTGTTCCTGTGCCTGATAATCTGCAACAAGTTTTCTTTTGTACGCTGAGTCATGGCCCTCCAAAAATACACTCCATGTGTGTCACTGCTCACTCTTGTTTGCCAAGCTGTCAGTCGCAGCTCTGACCTTTGACCATGTTACCCACCATGTTACCTAATGTCCATACATTGATTTTTATTGCAAAGTTCATGCGGTGCTCTTCTGCTTCAGTTGCACAGTCTGGTCACTGCCCTCCCCGGAACGATTCTAAAAAGGTGTTTGCGTGCGTGTACGCCATTGTGGTTTGGGCTGAGCAGCGCTCGCTGTTATCAGTGTCATTGCTGCACGAAGCTTAGCTAAGCCTTTGACGTCAACAGCACACAACGAGCTGATAACGCAGACTTTTATCGCAGCCAGGTGTGTGGGTGTGTTGTCTGATCAAACAAAACTTGGCTTCCTGGATTCTACGCTGAACTTCAAAAATAGCTCCTGCAAACGCACACAAAACACACACGCACAAGTTCGATTAGGAAGCGTGTGCAAGAAATCAGTGCGTTTAAATGAACTTTGATACTGTAATTACTGACAGGCTCCTGAAGCAAACGCCATGTAAACAGTGAAATCAGTCACCTTTTATTAAGCAAAGAAACATCTGTGTACTTTGCCTCGTTTCTGTTTCTTTAACAGGGTTTTTACATGTTTGCATACGCTCCACAAACAGGGAAGTGAAAGCATCATGGATAATTGAGTGACATCAATGGGATCAATATAATCCAGCAGATTTCTGATTTAAACTGAAAGTGAAACTAAATAAATATAAGTAAGTCTGTTTCCTTGTCCTCAGACTTCACAGGACTCTCCCTCACTCTGCTGTCGGGTCTGTTCTGATAGGACGGGTCAACTCAGACCTAAATCATTCGTAATCTTCAACCTCTCATCTCATTAGTGTTAGTGCATGTCCTTCAGTAGTAAGTATTTTGTAAACTATTCACACTTATAGCAATTTGGGAAAAATCTCTAAATACACAGCCGTGGCCAGGGAGATACTTGATTATCGGTTATAGATCAGCCAGGCTATTGCATTGTACTTAATTTTAGGGTATTGATCAGTGTCACATGGGAGTAATTGTCGCATTCGATCCTTCCATGTCGAGTCGCTGTCCAATGCCTTTCTTTAACTGTGCTTCTGATATGTACATCCTGTCTTTGGACTCTCCTGAGCCCGTCTCAGGTGTGTTTGATAACCACACTTGAGGGACCACTTCATGAAATGATTGTATATTGGCCGACATATGGATACTGGAGCATCTTGTCTGTTTCCCTTCACTCCTGTTGGCTGGGTCTCAAAGCGCCCGTTGATATGACAGCGAGGCATATGTCAGGTGTCGCCCCCAGAGGAGCTCTCGTCAGTAGTGGACTCTGATGCCACTCGATAGGCGAGCCCTTAATTGCGCCTCATTATCTTTCAATCCAAAGCCCATCACTCATCTGCAGCTCACTTCTCAGGCGTGCAAGTATGGATCTGTCTCTACTCCGACTAGGGCTGAGCCTAACAGTTATTTTCAGTATTGAATAATCTGCCCATTGTTTTCTAAATTAATAATTTTATCATTGGCTAGGAAGACGTTAGTTCGATGAATAGTGAAACATGTCAGTCCCAGCTTCTCAAAGTCCAAAGTGGTGTTTTTAGATGTCTTGGTCTGTGAAGACAAAACCCAACGATGTTCCGTTTGATGCGCTTAAACAAAGAAAAGCAGGACGTTTACGTATTTGAGAGGCTGAAAAAAGATGTTTTTGACATTTTTGCATAAAAAACTGACTGTAAAGATTCATCAATTATCATGATAGTTGGAAATATCTGTCATGATATCAGATTTTCATCACATGATTGTTGCAGCTGAAAGAATTCCCTGAAATGAAATTATCATGACATGTAGACACACTGCTGGTAGAGTGTCTTGCTGTTGTCGAGGCCACACAGTTTGTTAGTAACTCGCTACTAACTGAATCTGTATCTTTGTCATTTTTCCGTTATATGGCGGATCGCAACCAGTGTCAAGGTGCATCATCACCATCTACTATGACGGAAAGAAACGGAAATGATTCAAGAGTAGACGGCCCGGGCTGTGGATCATTTTGTTCCATCAATCGACTTATCAGTGAGTTGAGTCATTGTTGCAGCACTGACAGATTCAACTTCTTGAGTTTTTCTGATCACCTTTTAAAGCTTCCATCCCCCAACTACAACATACTTTATGCACCTCGCTCTTCAGTGGCAGAGACTTTGTAAAACGATGACTTAAATGTAGGAATTTAAGTCAAAAGATGAAAACTGCTGACAAATACGGATTTCAAACCCTGCTGAGGTTGGATTCAAAGCCTAGCTGTCAGCATCATTTACTGCGTGTGCAGTAATGGACTCAATGTCGCTCTTAGTCCTTAGTTTTTTTTTCAAGGTCTTGTCTCAGAATCGGACATATTTTTGCGAGGTTTTGTCTCGCTTTCAGACAAAGAGGTCTCCGGAATTTATTTCAAGACCAGCCACAAGCACCATTGCAGAGATATCACTGTACGGAATAATGGTTTTGCTTCACTCTGTACTTCATGATGGTTTCTATGGGAAGGCAAGAGTCACTCAGAAAATCTGATGCTTTTACAAAAAAAAAAAAATGTCGGTTGGGTCACATTAAAGCAGCGATGACTGAAGGTCGTGAAGTTGAGCTCAGCTGCTTCAGTGGTTGTAAACTGAGGCCGAGCAGCAAACCATCATCATCAAGTCAGCTTCTCAACAGCTGTCTGCTCTGCTGGGCTGCTGGTGTGTAGGAGGCTTTTAGGTAGAGATGATCCAGAAACGTGTGTGTGTGTGTGTGTGTGTGTGTGTGTGTGTGTGTGTGTGTGTGTGTGTGTGTGTGTGTGTGTGTGTGTGTGTGTGTGTGTGTGTGTGTGTGTGTGTGTGTGTGTGTGTGTGTGTGTGTGTGTGTGTGTGTGTGTGTGTGTGTGTGTGTGTGTGTGCTACAAGTAACACACATCAAGAAAATGTGGGCAACAAAAAAAAAACATGGAGAAGCAGAGGTGGTTCATAAAAGCTCAGCGTTTGTCTAGTCAAATGAGAATGTGGTCACAATCTGACGCCCTCAGCCTCTCTGCTCGTCGGCGTGTTAGCAGAGAGAGAGAGAGAGAGAGAGAGACTCCCATAAAATGCTCAACATGCCTGAGACTGCCCTCTGATGTCACCGAGAGAGGGAGGGAGGGGGAGAGAGAGAGGGAGAGAGAGAGAGTGGGAGGGGACCGGAGGAGCAGAGGGAGGGAGAGCGAGTGGCAGCCGGAGGGCAGAGCGAAAGCACGTCAGTGAGAGAAAACGGAGAGAAGCGGTGGAGTGAGAGACGGAGAGTGTGAAAGACGGGCGGGGAGAGAGGTCTGTTTCTCACTACCAGAAGAACCAGGTCGGTCCGCTGTGTCTTGTTTTTTTTTTTTTTCCCAGCGCTGCAGTGGACTTTTACAGCTCGGTTCAGAGTCGCACTTTTTTTTTGGCTACAAACACACACTTTTCTCTCTTTCTCTCTCTCTCTCTGTTAGATTACCACACACCACACTCACACAGACATACACACACACAGACACACACTCATCACACAAGAGCACAACAAGCGGACAGCACGGCACAACTGATGGGTAAGAGCTCCTGTTGTTGCTGTTCTGTTTCGGCTGTTTTGATTTGATAGTTGTGTAAATGTTCAGTGTGTGTGCTGGTGAACTGTACTGCATTGCATCATGTTTAGTCAGCGTGTACTGTATGTGTGTGATCCCCGGGCATGTGTTTATATAAACTCATTTTGCCTGTGGATATGTGACTGTGTGACTGTGTGACTGTGTGTGTGTGTGTGTGTGTTCACTTGAGGAGAGAGTGAATGTGTGTGTGTGTGTGTGTGTGTGTGTGTGTGTGTGTGGACATGATCATTTGCTGTGTGGGTGTGCAGCTTCGAGTAGCGGCAGTGTTTATTGAGTGGTACTGATGTATGGAGACTCAGCAGCCTTTAACTGAATGGAGCAGATGGCTGCGTCTGTTCCTCCACACAGCCTATTGTGTAATGTGTGTGCGTGTTTGTGTTTATGCCTCTGCATGTATGAAAGTTTGCGTTCTTGTACAAAATGAGGGATTTCATAGGGGGAAGAAAAAACATTTTCACCAGGACAGATCTTCACTGTTGTTGCTCAGTTTGTCAAGAAAATAAAATTTGCTAAATATTCCTGAATTTGAAGTTCTTACAAAAGCTGTTTAATCTTCAGAGTAAAAGCTGTTTATTCTGGATTAGAGTTCTTTGCTAGATTTAATTTTTTTAAGCTCTTGCATCGTTTCATAATCAGGGTTCGGTTTGTATTTTGGTTGGGGGCCAGTGCGCCTGCAGGGTGACCATGTGGCTCCACGTCTCTCCACCTTGGTGTTGTGCGTGCCGTCTGTCTTGTTACGGTTTCAGTCACTGGAGGATTGTCTCGTTCGAAAAGGTCAGCCGATCTCTGCACACCCCACGCAAAAAACAGCATCCCTTGATAATGTTTTAAATGATTCGGTGAGATGCTCTCAGCTGCCTTAACGCTGACCAGCTGTCCTCGGAGGAGCAGCGCAGAGGGGGGATGAAGAAAACAAAGAGGTGCTGACGTACAGTACAACGAACTGTCAGGCTCCAGGGACGTGCAGTGACATATATCAACATGCGCACACGCCCATCCCGGACTCGGTTAAGCGCTGAGCTGAATGCACATGCAGGCCATGTGTTGAATTAGTTGCCCACCATCATTGGTCCTTCCTCCATCTCTAGCACCACCCCCTCCTCCGCTGTCCAACCAACCACTGGCCACAATCCCACCAGTCACCATGGTGTTTGCCTCCCTCCTCTGCCATGCCAGCACCTGTGTGTGTGTGTGTGTGTGTGTGTGTGTGTGTGGGTAGCACCATGTCAGCGATTACTATTCATTCTTAATCTGCAGGCACTACGCTGCTATCACTTTTTTTTATTATTGCGCGCAGCTCAAACACCCCCCGCTGAGACGTGCACGCTCCGACTCAAACATGCATGGGGTTTGGTCTGAGTGCAGAGATGCCCGGCGGGGCGAGGAGCTCCCTCGGGAATCCTGCTCTATAAATAACTCCCTCTGTGTGTGATCCATGATCTTAGTCCGATGAGGGGAGGGGGGGGGGTGAGAGGAGGAGGGAGGGAGGGAGGGAGGGGAAGAGGCAGAGATGGAGGGACACGGGAGAGTGATGGATGAATAGATGAGGGGCAGAAAATAGGAGGCGCGGGCTGACATTTCACCAGCCGCGTTGTTTGTGTCCGCTTTTCGGCGAGTTCAGCCAGAGTTGACATCGTCTTGCCCGTCGCAGGGAAACCTCTCATCTCAGTGGGAATTCTCGCAAAGTACACACAATTTCCCGTTTATCTTACTTCCGCCGCTCATTGCTTTAATGGTCCTTCGTGGCTTTAATGGCTCCACATTTGCAAAACACTCAGAGCCTGCTGTATATACGTATGGAAGCGAACCAGTTGCCGGCGTCGTGGTAATGATATAAGAAAGTGAACATGTGGTTTTTGTGTCGTGCACAAACTGCAATCACGCTTTGTTACAAACGACGTCGGCCCGTGTCCTGACCTGCTCAGCCGCGCTTGCAGCAGGAATGTTTGCATTATAATGTCCGCTGCTGTCAGGGTGAGTCGGCCCGAGCCTCCACCTCTCCTCCCGTTTGGCTCGGCTGCATTACCCTCATGCCACATTCACAGAGCGCCATCCTTGTAAGCTCGGCTAATTACTTCACAGGTGCCTGCACCCTGCCGGGCGCTGTATGTGGCCCTGTTTGTCTGCTGCCATTCACAATGCTGTGTTTACTGTAAACACGCTGGTGACGATTGTTATTCAGAGCGCTGCCGTCGTCTCAGTCGTGACGCAACTGCGATCCTCTAGGGCCGCGTGAGCCTGACCGGGAGCCGTCTGACAGACGCGACACCTTTGCTTTTCCTCTGTGCCTTCGAATCTTTTGACAACACCCTTTAAATTATCAAGAGCAGAGCCGTCTGACTAATTGGAATCTGTCTAGTGGAAAAACATTGTTACAGCTCAGAGGCTATAATTGATCAGCGCACAACAGCAGGTTTTGAGATATGTTGATTTTGAAAAATGATATATTTTCCATCTTATATCATCAGTTTGTGTGAAACAGATCCACACCTTTAAACAACCTTTCATCCAAAGGCTTCCCTCTTTAAGCACAGTTCATGATCAGCAAATCGTGCTATTCAAGTCTATCATCATAGATCTTTAAGTTGTCTCGCTTGCTTTTTACACCACAACCGGACCGCACCAGAATCTTCTTGGAAGCGAAGCGAGACCCACCTTTTCAAGTCTCCGTCCAGTTGTTGGCAGCTTTTACACCAGCCCACACGGACCGCACTAACCGCGGAAAATGCACCAGGGTCCATTTTAACCCAACCAAAAACAGTAGGCGTGAAAGCACCCTTAATGTCACATTAGCAGAAATGATTTGGAATAGAAAACAAGTCTGTGTGGTTCTGGTACAGACTGTAGTGTTACGAGGACTGCGACTTACCATTATTTTCATTTTTTAAATTCATCTGTTGAATATTTTCTTGACCAAACGACAAACTGAATCAGTTACTCTCGTGGTCTATAAAGTTTCATTACATGGTAAAAAATGTCCGATCAGTGTATCCTAAAGCGTAAGATGACGTCCTTGAATTTTTTGTTTTGTCCACAGCCTAAAGATAATCAGTTTACCATCACAGAAGAGTAAAGACACCAGAAAATATTCACATTTAAGAAACTGCAATAAGAGAATTTTGACTTTGGACCTTGGAAAATCTGCTAAAACCAATAAATAGTTAAAAGTCGACAACCAATCCATCAATTGTTGCAGCTCTACTGAATACATCAAGATAAGCAAGATATCTGAGCACCAAAATAACTATGTGTGGAGCTTAAATCACAGCAAGCATACAGCTACGGCTCTAGTACAGTGTTAATGTGTCGGTCGGTGTGGGTAGCCTCTGAGTGGCTGGTCTGAGCGGCGTTTTCACCACCCTGCTCTTCCTCTCCATCTCTCTCCCTCTGTGCCACCTGATGTAGCTCCTCAGCTTGAGCATAAGTGGCTGTAATGGGTTTTTTTTTCTGCCTTGCTTCAGCCGTTGATCACTGGTCCGTCTGTGACCACTCGTGTTAACACAAAACATGCACACAGAAATGCAAGATTTGAATTTATCGTATCGGTCTCCGAGGATGAATGCACGCACATATTTAACAATGCCTCCAAGGGATGCAGTAAGAAGTAAAACAACCATTATTATATTATTGTACAGGCACAGTGTATGTGCGTCTGTACTCTTCTGTCCTTGTTGTGCATTGACTTCATCGCTCCGGTCAAAACTGCCTTCATTCCAAGTGGGTGCAGCTCAGGTTGTTTATTCAGATCAGGTGACACAGTTTTGGTCAAAACACGAGGTTATGACTGTATTTCGATGTGTCCGGGCCACCTCACTCTGGCCTGCGTGTCGTGTGCATCATGAAATCTCCCTCTTTGTAAATGTTTGTTTTGGATTTCTTGATAGCGCACTGATCTCTGCTGCACATGTATAAGTTTGTTTCTCAGCTACCAGCCACCGTACAGGGAACCAGAATTTGTTTGGGCCTTGCAAAGCGACCTGTTATTACTGTTGTAATGTAAAGTGGAAGTCATACAGTTTTGCATTGTGTTGGATTGTGTTGCGTGTTGCAGTGTAGGAGCAGAATGTTTACGTATTTTGCTGTGTAGTTTTTGGGCTGGGAGCCTCATTTTGTCTGTGAAAACAAGCGACCTTTGTGAAGCCTGTGGCACGGATACAGAGTAAGACAGTCGGTGGACCGCGTGTATAAATAGTGTGAGGTTGAGCACAAGCGCTAGGCAAACTCTGATGGGAAACTCAAACTGTATGGGAAAATATACAGTAGAAAAGGCGCTAATTGAACTGACGCTCCGTGCATGTTTCTGCACTGCCGTGCTAGAATAACTGGCGCCGGGACCCCTTTGAGGGGACACAAATGTATAGAGTGGCCCTGCGATTCAAGTGCACCGACCCAGCAAAAGGTTTTGTTTATTTGACCTGTTTGTTAACTGCTTATTAGATATGTGTTCAAACAGTTGACAGGCATATGCGGCGAATGCATTCATGTACAGCGAATGCAAGCGATGTCGAGCAGAAAGTTTACCATGGTTCACTTGGAGAGGCTTTGTTCGGACAGCAAGGATAATTGGCGCCGATCGTCGCGAGCGAGAAGGACAAACAATGTGGTAGTCTTTCTATATGCCTGTTAATGTGGAAATGAATCAAACAAGTTTGTAGGTCAGAGGTCCAGGAATCATTTTAACACGCATGTATGCACACGGCTCCGTCATCGGTACACGTCCGACGTCTTTAGTCCTCGAAAACATTTAAAATAGGGTCAAGCTGCTTAATTAACATTGATAAAAGTTTGTTGACTCTGTAAATCAAATCCTCACACTTTGTTATGAATCACCATGGAACTTCGCCAAGTGGTTACTTTCATTCAGAAAATTATTTTTTGCATTACAAGTTCTCTGAAGTGAAATGTTCAAATATGCTAATTATGCAGCATCTGATTAAAATGTGCAATTGTGCATGTATTTCCAGAAGAGAAATGAAGAAAGATGGGGGACAAGGTTCTTGTTTTTATTTTGTAGACATATTAGAGTTTTTACAGAGGTGACTGTTCTTCGCTCCATTAATCAGACATTACTTTCAACAGCTGTAGAGATGCTGTGTATTCAGAAATAAGATGTTTTATAAATCAGGCTGTGAATGATTTATAAACACATCCCTCTTTAAAAACTTTCAGAATATGAAACTGAGACAGAAACACACACCAAACTCACTCACAGTATAAGAGTGGTGAATAGTGTAATAATTTCACTGGTAGATTTCATAAAAACTTTCCCTGTTAGTTGTTTAGATGAAGAAAATAATGTTTTGTTTTGCAAGTTTTTTTTAAATTGTATTTTTAGGTGCAAATTCTGCATTTTCAAAGTAAAAATGTGCTCATTCACATAGACGTCTGACTGTTGGATGTTCAAAATTCTTGTTTCATTTTGTTGACATATTTCCTTTTATCCCTCCAATTTAGAATTTAATCCAATTTAGAAAGAAATCAATTTCTCTGTTTTAGGAATAAAATGTTCCATAAATCAGGCTATGGATGATATATGAACACACCCCTCTGTAAAGACCTTCAGAATATAAATCAGAATAAAACTTGAAAGTTTGTTTCATGTAAGCGCTACTAAACATTAGATTTGGGTGAGAAAAAACTCATTTTTAAGGATGTTAATTGTGAAAAAACAATGAATAAGAATACTCAATATTTATATATGCAAATATGGTAATCTAATTAAATATTCCTAAACATCTAAACTAAGATTAACACCTTCATGTGTATTTTGTACATTGTTTTTCTGGCAGAAAGCTTGTTATTGAAGCAAAAAAGACCAAGATCTCAAAATTGACCAGTGCATGAAAAAACAGTTTTCAGCAGCTGCCTTTGAAAAATGCTCTTTCATCTTTTCAAAGTAAGAGTTCGAACAGAAAAATAGTCCATCTTTCAAACAAGTCCTTAGAAGTACAGTGACACAATTACACACACACTCTCACACACACACACACACACACACACACACACACACACACACACACACACACACACACACACACACACACCACACACACACACACACACACCAGTGAAGCACCAGCATGTCTGGCCCGGGCCACACCCTTTTCTTCTCCCCCTGCTGTCCCGTCGGGTGGTGTTAAGTTTCCTCCTGCACTGAAAACCTGCCCAGTACCAAAGATGTCATTGGCTATCTCAGCAAGTAACTGCAACTCCATCGCAAACCTCATTGGCCACTGGGGATGCCACGACATCCATGATAGGTCGGAGATGCTCTCCACTGGTTTTGAGGGTATTGATGACTGGCATAGGGGGGCTTGGCACGGTGCAAGGTGGTTCTCTACGGAGCAGATATCGATCTGGAAAGGCTGGATGATACACAGGAGGGCTTGATGTCGAGTTCAGATATCGAGCACAAATTGAGAACTGATTTGGTTACACGAGGTTGAAGGTTTTGTCATGCAAAGCCCCAGTTTAACCTCAGCTTTCACTTGTTTATCTGTATACAGCCCGATGAAACCGTCACACGCCCACACATATTAAACCACAGTGTCCCATTTCTAATTGTGCCTGCAAGTATTTAAAATAAAGTAGCGTGTTGACTGTGTTTGATCGCAGCATGCTTTTTATCCCAGCTTTAAAGTTGTTTGCATTTGTTCCTGCCTCCCTGGTGTCGTGTGTTCGGGTTATACTTATGTTCATGCTAAGCTCGCTGTGCTGTTTGCTTGTTTTGGAGAAATAATCTGATTGCACTAATACTCGCATGTCAGCCATGTGGATGTAGGGATATTGCCGTTCCATGTGTTTGCTCTTAGTATCCATGTTTCAACAGCACCGCCGACCTGTCCTACTTCACAGGATTATTCCGATGGAGCAGAATAAATGATGCAGAGTGAACGCTACATAGGGAGAGAAACATTAATATGGGCGAGCGTTTATATTTTTGTGAGGGATTCTTATTGAATGACATTTGTTGGGCTCATACCTGTGATTTTTTGTTTTTCTGTGTCTTTCCCTGTGTGTTTCGGCAGCATTCACATAGATCACATTAATGGTTTTTAATGTCGTGGTTTGAGTTCCTAGTTTAGTTTCTCCCTGTCTTATTTTGAAGTTCTCTCCTCATGTGTCATGTTTTGCTTTTTACTTCCTCCCTTTGTCCTTCTCCTGCCTTCTTTCCTAATCACCTGCATTTCATTTGTTAATTAGCAGCGTCTGTGTTTTTCTTTAACTCTTGGTCAGTTTGCTTCTCCACCTCCTTGTGTTCCTTGTGTACCTCTCTGTGTCCCAGGGCTTCTTTGTTTTGTACTTTTATTTAGTTTTTATATGTTTGTAGTTCTTTGGTTCACTGATTTGCCCCTGCCTACTGCATGCCTTTTTGTTTTCTTGCATTTTGACTTTTGGATTTTGGACTTTAAGTTGATATCGCTCACTTTTGTTTTGTTACGTGCCTGCCTGTGTGCCCTGTGTTTCTTTTTGTGTTAACCATAACATTCATAAGACGTTAAAAAAAAATAAATCCATATATAAAATGTTGGGAAATTGTGAAAAATGCTGCTCATTCAAATTTCCCAAAGTACAAAACAACATCTTCAAATTGTTTATTTTGTCCAAAAATTAGTCTGTAACTCAAAGGATTTTATCTTATATGATAAGTGACAAAGAAAAGCAGTAAATTCTAACATTTAAGAAGCGGGGACCAGCAAATGTTTGATATTTTTTCTTGAAAAACCACTGATATGATTAAATGATTATCAAAAACGTGTGGATTTCATGCACTTTGTTGTCTGATTTCTCTCAGACGTGTGAAGGCTCTGTGAATCCATCTCTCACAACATCAGACACAACTTTGCTGTCTCTGTAGTCGATACTGTATGTACACACAGAGCACAAACCTACAGTACGCTACAGTCAGCATTCCGCTCGCACCGGGCAAAATGTAGTGTTCGCATGCACACAGTCGGAGTGGAAACTCACACGTACACAAATACACACAGTAAGTCCTGCATGCGTGTCAGCAAATCCCTGCCGCAAAACTCATGTTTCAGGGGATTGTTTTTGCTCTCTGCTGCCATGTTTCATCATTCAGCCCGTGTGTGTGTGTGTGTGCGCGCCTGTTTTTTTTGTCATCTGCGTTCAGAAACTGTGTGAAAGTGTGTGTACAGGGTTTCTCTGAGCATGTTGTTTTCATAGATGGTGTATAAACAGTGTATGAGCGAGGCGTCCTATACACTCTGCTGCCTCCCCTCTGATCCCAGGCTCTCTAAATCACAGACACATTTATTTTTTCAGTGTTTTGCTAATGCTCTTACCCAATGTGTACAACTCTGAAACAGGCTTAAGTCTCTAGTTTGCCAACACTACAAGCAAGCACAGCCAGTATTAAGAGTAATGCTGAGTGCTACGGCTAAGGCTGGACTGTCCAGACAGCTGATGTAACAAGTGTTGATGTGTCCTATTTGGACCAGAGATGACGGGTACTCTGGCTGTTTTAAAGGATAATAGACAGGGAGTTTAATTTGTTGTGTAACCAAACTATAAACAGATATTCTGAGAAGAAACTTGTATTCATGTTCTGTTTCCCTTTTAAGTGTCATTTTTGTATCGCTAACAGAACCGTGCAATAAGTAAAACCCTCTTTTTGTGTTAAGCAGAAGCAGATGCTTCAATTGTTTTATAAGTATTCAATTACCAGTGAAGTTTACTGTTTCGGTGCACTGGTTTATTGTTAAACCACAAAGTGTTTATTCTTTGTCACATATCTTTGTGTTTGATAACCACAGTTGAGGGATTATTACAAAGAAATGTGTGTTTTCAGGCAATATATTGTTATACAGAATGTTTAATCTCTAGTATCAGTCCTGTTGTGAGCCCCAAAAATCGAGTAATTGGTCAAGTTCCTGTAGTAAGAATAACATTTTTGTAGAAGTTGATAAAATTTGGGTAACGTGTGTGTGAATGTTGACCTTTAAGACTTAAATCTGGTTGATTATGTTGTTGATTGTTTTTGCAGTTTAGTTTTAGCCTGTGATTTGTGTTTGTGAGTCTAGAAATCTGCATTGGAAATCACAGCTACCACGAAACATTGATTACTTGATTGGCTGATCGAAAACTAAACTCTCCTCTTCATGTGAGATTGAGGGTTTAGCCTTGTTGAGGTTTCCCGACCTCAACGCAGTAGTGAGAACGTCCCTCATCCCTCAGAGAAAATCTGATGGGGTCAAAATCTTCATGGTACAGACATGCACATAGTTTTATACACACTTTGTACAACGAGGCACATTTGGGGGCCAAGATGGTAAATGTGTATATTATTTTAAAGATATTTTGCATTAAATGACATGGACATGGAGAGATGTGTGTGTGTGTGTTTGTGTGTGTGTGTGTGTTTGTTGACCTGTCAGTTAGCTAACTGAGTATGTTTGTCTTTTTTTTAAGACATCTTTATTGCCAACGATGATGATTGATTTATTGGTTCAGTTATTTTCCAAATGTCAAAGATGTGCCGATTCCAGCTTCTTAAATGTCAGGGTTTGTTGCGTCTTTGGGCTTTAGACTGTTGGTTGGACAAAAGAAGCAGTCTGAAGACGTCACTTTGAGCTCTGGAGATTTTACAGACTAAATGATTTATCGACATGAAAATAATTGGCGGACGAATAAATGATCTTCTCTCTTTTCTTTTCCAGTGGACGTGAGCTCGGCAGCACTGCCCATGCAGGTGCCCCCCGCCGCCACAGCCATCCTACCAATGGACCTGCGCGTAGTGGACCACCCCCACCACCACCACCACCAGCAGCCCCCCTTTGGCCTGGTTCCCCAACCCCACCCCACACCGCCCACCTCCACAGCTTGCCCCACATCCTCAGAGCCGGGCCGTGGACCAGTCATTAGTAAGTAGGGGACGATCTCCGGTCGTCGCGTCTTGTGATTATCTAACACAGACAGCCCTCGCCCCCGATGCTCCGAATGATAACATGTCGTGAAACTCTCCCACAGACCACCAGGAGCAGCACCTGCAGCAGGAGCTGGTGGCTCTCAAACACAAGCAGCAGCTCCAGAGACAGCTACTGATCGCCGAGTTCCAGAGGCAGCATGAGCAGCTGTCACGACAACATGAAGTCCAGCTGCAAGAACACATCAAGGTGAGACATCTCATCTTCCGTCTACTCCAGATGTGTGTGTGTGAGTGTGTGTGAGTGTGTGTGTGTGAGTAAGGAATCCTTCCTTGGATACAGCCACTATAGGACCGTGGTCAGCAGAAATGCACCTCGTGAAGGACAGGAGGAAGCATGGGCATGTGTACACTTAAAGTGATGTGAGTGAGTACGGCGGTGTAATTTGATCTGGTAGCAGTATTTTGGTGCTTAGTCATCGCCATGGGAACACTGGTCCCAATAAACCTGTGTGTGTGTGTGTGTGTGTGTGTGTGTGTGTGTGTGTGTGTGTGTGTGTGTGTGTGTGTGTGTGTGTGTGTGTGTGTGTGTGTGTGTGTGTGTGTGTGTGTGTGTGTGTGTGTGTGTGTGTGTGTGTGTGTGTGTGAATTTAGTATCTGGTTCACTTTACTAAAAAGCCTCACAGGTGTTGTTGAACATAAAATCAGCCAATAAGGACGATCGGTCTAGAGAGAGAATAACTCATTATTGGACTGGCTTGACGATGATGTCATTTTTAATCAATGATTCTTTTACAAGAGATTCACTTCTTGGGGTACTTCTACCTCGGGGGGGTGCTTCTGCTGTTGCCAAGTGGTACGTGGAGAAATCGTAGAGTTGCTTCACTAATGATTTGATAAAGGAAAAGATTGATTCAGCTATAACGAGTTGTGATGGGGTGTTTGGTGCTATTACAGCTAAAAAGATTCTATTCGTGGACACATCGATGGATTTATTAACAAAGAAAAATGACAATGCTCATAAAGTGATATAGTGCTTAAATACAGCCCCCAATAACTTGACAGATCAAGATCCGAATGAACTGTCAAATTGTACACATCTAAAATTCCCAACATCAAGGAGAACACTCAGAAGGCCATATACAAAATAACGGGTCAAGTACATAGCATACAAGCCATCTGTGCACATATACATATATATAGAAATACTAAAATGTGGTTCGAAAGGGCCACTATGCACAACTAAAGAGCATTAATGCTATGTGTGTGACCACTCTTCTAGGGCTTTAAAGGAAAAGTTACATTTATTTATTTCATTTTACAAATATAGAGGGTCTCTCAAGAATCTTTGCAGCAGGTTTAGTTTTGTTTCACAGGGAATTTCAGATGCTGAGGTTACAGCAGGTGTCGTTGCAATTAAGAGTGTGTGAACACTAGTTAGCAAGCGAGCAGAGGGGGAGGAAACTCTTAGCTTAAACTAATGTATGAAGAATTGAAATCAAGTAAGTTGCCGCTCCACTGTCTCAACCGAACTAAACATTGGCAGCGTAATTGTGTAAAGATGTTGTAGCAATCACTATTATGTCTGTTTTATATGATTAACATAAGTGTTGGTGTTGATGGGGCGGGGATGGGATGGGATGGGATGGGATGGGATGGGGTGTAGACTTCTTGGCCCTGGCCTGTGAGGGTACAAAAACTGTTGCAAAGTTTGAGTTTTTGATCAATTTTCTAATCCTGTGTAGTTCCCTTATTCTTGTCTCTGTCTCCCCCAGCACCAACAAGACTTACTGGCACTCAAGCACCAACAGGAGCTGCTGGAGCACCAGAGGAAGATGGAGCAGCAGCGTCACGATCAAGAGCTGGAGAAGCAGCAGCGGGAATACAAACTCCAACAGCTCAAAAACAAGGACCGGGGACAGGAGAGTAAGTAGTGAACTTGAATGTGTTGAGAAAATGACGTTTTATTGAATACAATGTAAAGTGAGATGGAGGAGATCAATTGTGAGTGTCAGCAGGGTGGTAGTTCTGTAGATTAGTGGTGTCGAGCTCTAAATGAAGCCATCATGGTTGGATTCAGCATACATTAAGTCTCAAGCTCCCGAAACGTTGCCGACATCTGCCGTAACTGTGCCGAAGCTTTGTGTCATTTTGTCACAGCAGGTGTCAGAGAGTCTTGGCCCTTCAGACCCTCTGTCACAGCACCTGTTCTTGTGGCACGGCAGTCAGAACAGCCTGACCTCACACCTTTTCTACAGGGAATATCAGAAAGAGACGGCCAAGGCAAGCTGAGAGGAGCAAGCCATTCAAGTGGCACACACGGCCCTCGTTTCTTGTTTCCTAGCAATAAAATGAAACCAGGCAATTCACTGAAATCTGACCTCATCCGTTTAGTTTTGTTTTTCTCCTCAAGCAGAATATTTGTTCAGTTTAACTTTGGGTCTTATTTTTTTTGTTGCCTTGGCCTTCGTTTCATCTTTTATTTTCATTGTACTCACCAAAGTGCTTGTTGACATGTGGGAACATGGCGACCTTTCTGCAACCAAAGTCAGAAGCACAAGCTGTCAGCTGATCAGACAGATTGCGCACAAGCCAAGAGTTCAACGAGAACTTGTCGACAGGTGAAGCCAAAGGCATCAGACACATCGGTAATAATATGTCATTGCAGAGGGAAAACTGTGAATGCGTGACGTTTTCATGACTGATGGAACTGATGGCAGAACCTGTGAAACCAAAGTTATTGTAATATTTATCATTCATATTTGAGAGTAGTGATGGTACCTGCACTTCCAGGAGTCATGCTTATCCTGCTGCAAATGTCAAATAAATCAAAATAAAGCCATCCTAATGATAAAGAGACAGTTCACCTAAAAAATCTGAACTGCACTCTTTTATCTGTCTAAATTATTTTGATGTGAGTTGCTGTCTTGAGGAGATATTGGCCATAAAGATGTCTGCCTTCTCTCCGATATACTGGAACTGGATTACACTCGGCTTGTGATATTCAAAGGGCTGGAAATATATATTTGAAAAACTCAACAGCAAATGTCTATTTCTAATAAGTATGACCTGGTTACTGGAAAGGCCTGTCACAATATCAGACTGTTACTACACGACTGTCATGGCCAAACAACTTAACTTCAACTTTAACTGTGTTTACTGTGTATTTTTTTCATCTGTTTTTGTCTGTGTAACCATAACTGTATAAAACAAGTGTACAGAAAGAACAAGTAGACTCAGTGAAAAGTGAAAAGTCAACTAGATGAACTCATGAACAAAAGATGAGCAACACCGAACATTTCCGCTGGATTATTTACACGATATCAAATGAAATTTCTTTAGACTGAACTACAACCGCAAACAACATCAGAGTTACCAAACTAAGTTAGTAATCCCGAGCCTGAGCCTCTTCTCCTTTAGAAAATGCACACAACTTTTTTTTTGATTTCTACTGCTGTTGAGTTTCCCTAATGTATTTTTCTGGCGCTTTAAGCACCACAACCCGAGTACCATCGAGTTCCATTTTATTCGAGAGAAGGCAGACATCTCTACGGTCGATATCTCCAAACTCAGCAACTCGCTTCAAAACAATCTAGAGGGATAAACAACACTACAGGTAAGAGTCAAGATATGTATGTTTGATATTTTGGGGGTGAACTGTCCCTTTAATACTGGAACAAGCTTTGTTTAGGGTTGTTTTTCTGGCAGGAGGAAATGTGTAGCTGTTCTTTTGTCTGTGTCGAATTGCTTTTCTTGTTGCTGTAATAGTTTTATGTTCTGCATAAATTGCAGGCAGCATGAGAGACTTGAGTCATTGTGTAAAAAAACAAAAAACGAAAACTGAAAATTGCTATGTACATAAACTTCCATTTCTAAATGTTTTAGTGTTTATATCCACTTAAGACGAGCTTCGATTGGCCCTAAAACTGTGCAGTAGGTGCTTCCTTCCAACTTACTATAAATGTTGAAAATGACCTTTTGGGAACAGCTGCACACATGTGTATGCTAAGTCAGAGCCTGTGGTTTCAAAGTTCACATCGCTTCGAGCCGGTTAAAACAAAGACAACTGAGATATTCCCTAGTAAATTCCTGTTGTAAAGTTTATCAGTAAATCAGGATTGATTATTCTCAGTATGGCTGTAAAAACCCTGCGATGTGGGTTGTTTCTGGCAGGCTGTGATCTGGTGTTTCAGCACATGTCTTTTCTGAATATATTTAATGCTAGACCGGCATTTGGAGCCGTGATTTTTCTGCCAGTGAAGTCCTTTTTCCTCGACCGTTCTCCGCTGGGCAGAGTGAGCCTACAGTTTGACGTCCATGGAAAGAGCATTGGGTTGTAAACAGAGGGAGCTTTGTTAAGTACTGCAATAAATTGCATAGAAGGCAGTCTCATAAAAGCCAATTTGCTTCAGTGGCTAAGCGGATATATTGGGATGTCAGCACTTCTCGATGCACCGTGATTTACAGAGCATATATTAGCCGTTGTCACTTTCACATACTGTATTTACTACTTTCGCTCTTGGGCGCGACACGTCACCTGTTATCACTCAGGCTGCCGTATCCTTAGAAAAACACACCTCCGCTGCTTCTCCTGTATTCTCCAGACACCTTTTTTTGCTTTATTTATTGCTCTCCTCACTCTTTTCCTCATTTTTTTTTTTTTTTTTTGCTCTGTCTCTCACTCATCCACGTCTGCCCTCCCAGGACAATTTGTTTGTAGCTACAGAATGAGGGTGGTAATTGAGCAGAGACCGGGAGCTGAGTGAAACCTCATGATGTACGTCTTCGAGGCGAGTTGCACGGCACTCCTGTCGTCTCCGAGGAATTCCAGTGAAACTCTGATGCAAGATTGTGCTCTCTGTTTGAAGGCAGAAACCCATTATCTGTCCAAGTATGGATGGATGTTGTTATAATCCTCATGTTAGTGTCACAGATTGGACAGGAGGGTACAGTTTGGTGGAGGCACTGAAGCACAAACTGTGCTGGAAATGCAATACTGAGGGAAGTGGTTTTAAGGATGGGGCGATAAATAGTGCAGAGTTGTGTGTAAAAGTATACAAACCTTTGGTGACTTAACTTCCCATGTCTGTCTGTGTCTCTCTGTCTTTGTCAGGTGCAGTCGCCAGTACAGAGGTGAAGATGCGGCTTCAGGAGTTTGTCCTGAACAAGAAGAAAGCCCTGGCTCAGCGAAACCTAAACCACTGTCTGCCCGGTGACCCTCGCTTTTGGTATGGGTGAGTGTCACGACCCATCGCTGCAGGACGACTTAAGGCTCGGGATGTGACTGGTTGTACATCAGTGAAGGATTTTAATTTTCACGTTCGTGAAATGGATTTTGTTTCATATGTGCGATTGGAGAGGCACAACTGGGGGAGAGCGATCTGAGGGTTTTAGGTCTTGATCAATATTAAAGAGAGCCTGGTATTTAATGTCCTCCTACTTCTGTTTCCAAGCTTCCCATTTATCCAACATAATAGGGATTTCCAGGATTATCCCAAAAATCCTCAAAATATTCTTGGAACTAGAATTACAAAACATACCAAACTACACTGGAACTTACACTTTGTGTGGAAGCAAATTTTCTTTTTGCATCACAGACGGGACACGAAAGGTCTAAAAGACACACATGAATCGTTACATTTCCGAGCCCTAACATATCATTCTTTTATGTACTTTGATCTGCCACTTAGTGGGTTTTTTTGTCACATTTGCAAGATATTAATCATAAAAGCCTCAATAATGAGCGACATAAACGTCCGTCATCATCGAGGCGTTTCAAACACGACAAACCATGTGGCGTATGAACCCCTGTTGTGTGTTGTGTGGGTGTTCCTCCGAGCCTAAGAAATTACCACCATCACCACTTAACGTCTTGGAGAGTCCTCGCCAGTTGAGCTACAGAGAAAAATGTTGAAGGAACGGGGCTTTTTTTTTTTTCTGTCGACGTTTGTAGTCGGTGATCGACAGCCGGTTCTCTTTGAGGTGTGTTTGTGTGTGCGTGCGTTTGAAGTGGGCATAGAGAAAAAGACAATGGCACCTCTCCTGCGCTTTAAATATTTGAAGAGGCTTTAAGCAGTCAAGCATTTTCTGCCAGGGGAGGAGATGATAGAGCAATCTAAAGAGTGTGCCACCAGTGAGGAAGCTGGTTTTCTATCACTGTCACCACCAACACCATTTCACTCCTACCTGTTTGCTTTCAGTTCCTCCATACATTTATTTATTCCCTCTTTTATCCTCCCATTTCCTCTCATCCTGCACATTCGACAATTTCCTAAGCCTTTCTGTGCTGGCTTGAGGTGAAAAAGCAAGCAGAGGTTGATTCACTCTTGTCTTTGTCTCTTCCTCAATTTCCACCCACGTTGTTGTCCACACACTGCTGCATCCTTTAAAGTGTTGACCTTGGAGGGGGAGATGGAAGCTGTCTTTGTCACTAGGACTTTTGTATGTGTGTGCGTATGAAAGGCTGGTATGGTAAGCATACATGGTGCCAGACCTCACCTGACATATTCCACGTTATACTGATGTATCTCATCTTTTTAATCTTTTTTTTTTTTTGTAGAAAAACCCAGCACAGCTCTTTGGACCAGAGCTCTCCTCCTCAAACGGCGCTGTCAGCATACAACCACCCGATGCTGGGCACGTACGACTCGAAAGACGACTTCCCTCTCCGCAAAACAGGTACAGAACGCTGCTGCGGTTTTTGCTGAGGTTTTGCTACTTTTCTGACATCCGTCTTCCTCCACTTCTCAAAACCAGCCACGCATTGCATGTCTGGAAGGGAGCCCTAATCTTCCCTTTTTCCCTGCATTAGCAATTGAAATGGCTTACTGGGTTTCAAAGTCAGGCACATGAACCAGCAGTCAGCCACCAGAGGATTAAAAAGAGCCCCTAAAATATTATCAGGAAAAAAAAAAAGATATCAGAAGTTATTTTATGAGGTCTTTTGAACCATTCTCATGTGGGTGGATGGAGAGTGGGACCACTCTAAATTAGAATATTAAAAACCTTAAAATCAAGAAAAGGAGAATGGTCAAAGGAAAATTGCTTGATATGTTAAGAAGCGCTGCTGTTTTTTTTTGCTCAGAGTTGGATTGTTTGTGTTGTTGATACGTAGCTGGAGTCTGGAGCCTGTTAGCTTAGCTTAGCTTAGCTTAGCTTAGCTTAGCATTAAAGACTGGAAGCAGAAGAAAAGTAGCAAATCTTTTACATCAATTTATTTGAAGTGCGACTGGATTAAAGAAACACTGATTCAGAAAAAAACAGGAAAATGCTGAACATCAGATCTGATAATCGGCCAGGCCAATAATCAGTATAGTCTTCAGTGTATACTGCGCATACATGTAAATATATGTAGAATTTATATTAAAGTACATTTAATATCAAATACCTGTCTTAACTTTTAGGTGTGAATTTACTTTTCACCACACTGTTAAAATCTTATATCTTGTCTGTTTTATAGAGATGTTGTTTCTTTCCTGTTACCAAGCAGAGATTCCAGAAACTTACTGTTCATATTATGGTTATCTTGTGTTTTTTGCGTTGTCGTCAGGCGATGCAGTCTCCTGTTTCAGACTGACTCACACAGATACTGACAAACACGTTCAGTCAGGCTCCTTCACTGACATCTTGGATCACACTGTTCAACAAAACAACCCTTGAATACTCAGAGAAGCCTCCTAGAAAGCACGTTTAAAACCACAGTTCCTGCCTTTGCGGAGCGTCAGACTGTTATTTCACCGTCCTTCTGTCCATGTCCGGCACGGCCAAGCTGTGATTGTTCACTTAGCCTCAGCAGCTGCTTCGGCAGAATCGCTGCCCGCTCTCGCAGCTGGAGGCCGAGCTCTGTGTACTCTCCTCTCCTGACCACCTGCTGTGAGCTGGAGGCAGGAATGATTTATCCTGGCACACAACCTGAAACGGCCAGTTTCAACTTTCAGGGACACTCAAATGTAATTCAGGAATTTCAGGGGGTGCCAGTGGTGCTGAGATATATTCACAACTTAGAGTTTTACAGCTCATATTGACAACTACAACAGATTCCTAAGTAGTCAAATAATGCTGTTTATGTGTGAGGAGAAATGGAGTTGAAGATTTGAAGGCAGCGGTCTTTGTCCTTGTGTCGGTCTTGAGGAGAGGCAGCGAAGGAATACAGACATGTGCGCACATATGGCACTGCTGTTGTGTCAACAGTGAGGAGACATAGATCCGATGAGACGGGCGGACAGAGAGATGAACTGTGCTCGGGAGGAAGTGAGTGACGGTGGTCACCTCAGTCGTGCCCCCCTCTGACGACTGGAGCTGTCACACATGACGTCTTCGTCCGTGGTGACCCGCGTTGGTGATGTGAGCGTGTAAATTGAAGATGTAGGTTGAGAAGCGGACAGTATGTTAGAAACAAGCGACCATTGTCCGAGTCTGAGAGGCTTTTTGATAATGACTCTGAGAACACAGAGGGCCACTTTGAATGCTGCGGCAGGAAGTCTGTTAGGCCTTCATGACAGACACGGACTTGTCATGGTGACCCCCTTCACTCCCCTAGTCTCTTTCTCACACAGACACACACACACACACACAGAGCATGTACCATTTAAATCCTGCAGGATGTCCATATAAAGTATAGTTCGTCCATCTTCTTTGTTTAAACTACATAGCCGTATATTTCCAGTCCAGTGAGTGAGGTTGTGGATCTGCATCGTACTTGTGAACGACACAACAAATAAGCTGTTACTATGGTTGTCTCCCATTCATAAAGATAACATCTGTCTCCTCTGATGTCACTGGAGATCACTTCCTTGTTGCTCTTGCCAACACTGAATCCACTCCACTAGAATCCCCACTGATTGTTGGCCTGTGACCATTTCCAGGTATTTAACTAAACCAAACTTGGTGGTAAAAGCCGAGAGTTTTATAATCTAATGGCACTCCTATTAGCTTTGAGCTTCACACAAAGCATAGCAGCATTTGAAACCTTGATGCAATACTAGGAAGAAAAAAAGCATACTTGATACCTCATGCATTCCCCTGGCAGAGATTTGAAAAGTCCAAGGTGCATTACCAACCTGCACACAGTGCTGGTGCTGAAAAAAGTAACTTAACACATTAACACGTTAATATTTGTGCAGCATTGGATTGAAAAATACTTTCTTTGTAGCTTTGGTACTTTCTACACCCACAAATAGGGCTTCTAACAATTATTGAATTCATCTGTTGATGATCTTCTTGATTAATCAAGTAGTTGTTTTAGTCTATAAAGTGAAACATGGTGACAAATACAGATTTGTTTTGATTTCAGTGTTTTCCCCAAAAATATATTCAGTTTGCTGTCAGAGAGGAGTAAAGAAACAGAAAAAGTATTCCAATAGTCCAGTAAGTCTAATACTTTTTACTTCACAAAACAAATGAAACCAACAATAGATTCATTTCATAGTTGAAAACGAATCGTTGCAGCTCGATTATTGAATGCAGATATTGTGTCGTTTAAACACGCAGTGTCGAAAAAGTATTAAAGTATCGATTCTTATGAAAGCCTTACTTCATAATGTATTTCTGTTTACTAGAATGAATAATAAATAATCACCTCCAGGTCATTTTCACCTGAGGTCAGATGATCATACTATATTTTCATTTTAAATTTGATAGCTTCCTTTTGGAAATAGCCATAATGAATGCTTTAATTCACAACACAATAATTCTGTCCGTCTGTCTACATGTCCTTCGAACCTATCTATCTAATGTATCGTCAACATATGATTTTTCTGGGAAGCTGCACTGATGAGTTTCGGCAAACTACTCTATTGATTTCCATAAATCTCCCTCCCTGTCTGCCCCGGCTTCCCCCGGCATGACAGCTCGGGACTCCCATCTGTCAAAACAGATGAGAAGCTGATCAATATGTTTTGTATCAGAACCAGTTTCCTCCTCCACTCCCTATTGAAATATTAAGCACCACTTATAGAGGACGTTTAATCTGGTATTGATATGTCATCAGATGGGTATGCACGGGGACGTTCGCGGGTTTTGTAATGGCTATCTTAAAGTGTGAGAGTGGATGCTTTGAAAGTTTTTTGGTCTCGAGCGGCGTTGCGAGACAACGAGCAGAGGCGAAACACACTTAGACGGACACATTTGGAGCATGGAATACATGGTGTCTGCAAAAAGATTAATTAATAGGGAGAAAGGCTCAGCAATGAAGAGGAGAGGAAGTTATGCAAGCGGAAAGAAAGAAGTGGGGATTTAAAAGGGAAGAGAGAGATAGAGCAGGAGACGGACGGATGGATGGATGGATGGAGGTGAAGGAGGGAGAAAGGGCTTCGGTAAAAAAATGCCAGCCTCAGCAGTAAAGCCAGTCTGGGCCCTCTGCAGCGAGTGTGTTCGCACGTGTGCACGCTGGTGAGCTTTTGCCCAGTCGGCATTAACACCCTTCAAAGTCACTGTGTCCTGAGGTGAACACCCCCGTGGCGACCAGTGCCCGGCAAACACACTTCACCCTCCTTCTCTTTCTCCTTCACCGTCCTCCTAACCTCCCTCTCACCTTCTATCTAGACTCTCTCTCTCCTTCTCTCTCTGTCTCTCTACACTCCTCCTTTGTTGTCCGTCCATTTCTTAATGACTCGGGACACACAGACACACAACCTTGAACACCCCCCCTCTATCTTTGTTGGCCTTGTGTCTCCTCTTCGGTCACCTCTGCAGCCCACTGTCGGTAAATCTTCACAGTGGAAATAAATAAAATGTCCTGAGGATTTGTAAAACAAAACAGTAAGGGATGTGCCAAAATGTTTGGTCTGTCCACACCGAGAACAATAAACAATAACTTTGAATTGATTTTAAAAAATCTTTCTAACTCAAGTAGACGTCAGTAGTCCACAAAGCAACTATAATGAAAGTGATGGAAACGATTCAAAGCAATTCGATGAACAATAGAAACACCGACAGCAAATCAAAATACACCTGAAATCACAGGGCAATCCCTTTTTTGGGGGACATTTCCGAGAACAGAACAGTCTTTACAGATCTTTAAAGTTATTGTTGTTATAGTAATCGTTCTCGGTGTTGTCTAATTTTAACTAAAATCTCAGCACCTTGCTTCGTTTACTCTCCTTGTCATTAACTGAAATGATCGAGGTGTCATTTAGAGATGTTCAAAGTTCAAAGTAAGAATCAAACGGGCTTAAAAATCATGTTAAATGCTCAAGTGCATGATTAGGGCAATCTTCATCAGCAAATGTCAACAATCTTGTTAAGTGCGTGCATTAATTAAGTAGTAAAATGGAGGAAACCTGATTTTCAATTACAATTACATTTGTATATATATATATATATATATATATATATATATATATATATATATATAATTGTAATAGTTGTGGTAAAGTCAAGATGTCAAACCACTACAGTTCCATCAGCAATAAACTAAATTTGTACTTGTGCACTCCTTCTCTCATAATCTCTCCTGCTGTCTCCTCCAGTTCAGCTAATGCGCAGCATCTGATCCTGACCCATCCCATCCCTCTTAACAAAGACTCTGGACGAGTGCCCTCCACTTAGAAGAAGCTCTTTTTTAAATAATTGAGTTTCACAAGTTCAGCAGCGTGTTCCCCTTAAAATTGAAAGTGCATTTGAAAAAGTACTCAGACGTTATAGATTCACAATAGGTCAGCTCAGCTCCACTGACCAGGAGGCGTATTGAGTGCTCGCACGTCTTTTGAAGTACATTAAAAACTTTGTGTAGCTTCAGCCTACCTTGATTAGCATTCAAGGCTACGGGAAGCGACGGCCAAAAGGTTTTGTAATGACCGTGAATGAGCCTTGTAACAATAAATTGTGTGTACACAAAGAAGAATCAATTGCTTCCACTTGGCTGTACCAAAAAGTCCCTGCTTCTTCTCTGAGGCTAATGAACGTAGCGTGGTCTGTTTGACGCAAGTTCGTGGGACCAGCAGAGGGTCATCTGTTGGTCAACCGTCCAGTTTCAACTAATTGAACGGAAGGAAGCCAGTGTAGGAGGGAATAAAGCTGCCCGTGTCTGGGGTGGTCTGGTAGCGAGACACCAAAGCAAGATCGGCCAAAAAAAGGGTCGGGTCCTGTCCACGACCCCGACAGGATTCCCAGAATTCGCTGAATGCCGGCCTCTTCTCCTGCCCGGCCTCGTGTAGAGCTCGCCAGTTCGGCTCCGCGGCAAATCCACCACGTGAGCGTCTGTTTGCAGAGCCCCGAGAAATATAAAAACCAGGCACGCACATACCCATACAAACAAACATGACGACACACACTCTCAGTTTGTAGTAATTTAAAGTGCCTGGACACAAGCAGTGTTCATTAGCAGAGCGTGGAGGCAGCATCATTAAGCATGGGGTCAAGAAAGCTGCCAGTTGGCTGCTCCCCCTCTTGTTGCAGCGCTTCCCACTGTCATACGGTGATGGCTAACCTCAGCTCCCGAATCTGTCGGCCAACACATACAGTTTAGCCTATAGGGACGAGCTCATTAGCCACACTACATGCCCGTGAACAAGCTCCCACTTGTGCGGCCCTGCCATCTACCGCAAAGCTGAGTGCCAGTAGCGACCGTTTAGAGAGAATCTGTCATTTTCACATTTGTGGGGCTAATTTGGGGTGTGACACATTAATATTTTTAGATTGAGTGGCCCAGTTGGAATACTTAACCCTGCTGTTGCTCAGCTCTATCCACTTTGTTGGGAAATAGGATGGAATAAGCCACATTTGAAGACACAAACTCATTTTCTTTTCATTTTCATCAAATGTGAAGGAAGATTTTGGCTACATTTGAGTCTTTTCTTACTGCCATTCATGTCCCTGCTCTTCTGTGTCTTGTAAGCCTCTGAGCCCAACCTGAAGCTTCGCTCCCGGCTAAAGCAGAAGGTGACAGAGCGCCGCAGCAGCCCTCTGCTCCGGAGGAAAGATGGTCCCATCAGTACTGCCAAGAAGCGTTCCCTTGACGTGGCAGGTGAGTGCTGCTGTCACTGGTTATCTCCTATTTGAGTTCATGTCATAATAAAGATGTATAGAATCTGATTCAACCAGTTGTTTGATAGACATGTATATAATATGATATGTAACATATCTGCATTAAAATGTCTAAAAACCACTAGACCTTACTAATATATTTTGCTGAGTTTGTTTTGTTCTTACATCATTCCAAATGTTTGCAACACTTTTCAAAATCCAGAGTAATCTATAATTCTAGGTCAGAGTTTGTTTCGTTTGGCCTCCTGTTGCTTTGACTTCTGGGAGAGAAATCAGAGCAAGGAAAGAGGTCGGCGAACATGACACGACAAAACTTTTCTTGTTGTATTTCCACCTCGTAGATAGATTTTCATGGGAAATGGTGGGCGTTTTAAGTTCCCAAGAAGTTCACACACGTCTTGCTCAATTTCTCACCTGTACATACCAGTGTCAGGCCCAACAATGGCAAAAAAAAGCCATCTTGAAGGTATTTTTAATGGTATTTAAGTGTTTATAACCTCCTAGGAAATCATTAAAATTGTTGATGACTCATCCTGAACTGCTGCATAAAGGCTCTCTTTATTTTATGAGGCTGTCATTGACGTCGCTATAAAAAGAAGAACGTCACCCGAGGAGTGTGTTGCTAGGGACCATACCTCAGCGATTATTGTACAAAAGCACAACTTTATAACTTTTACAAAACACAACTTCATTCAGTGATTTGGGTGAAACAGGGTCATGTTTTATGTAAGAAGTATTTGCTGGTTTTCATTGTGCTGCCCTTGGGCTGCTTTGCCTTCAGAAAATCTGCACCGATTGCTGTACTTGTACCTAAAGTAACTGCTATTAAACTAACCACCAGCAGCTTTTTAATGAACAAGAACTCTAAGAAAGACTGAGGCCAGTTTTAATTCCTAGTTGAGTTTATGGAGTTTCCTGGTAGATAGCTTCTGGTAGCTAAGCACAGTACGCGTCATATCATTTTCGTGAGGTTTTGAGTGTTAAAAAGCAAATGCGAGTCAATACTACGGCATGAATATGTCCTAGAAGGGCTGTAAAACAAGGTCAAGGAATAATAGAGACATATTTCCTCCCAGAAATCGGCCCGGTTCAGCATGTCAGAAAAAACCTAACATCTGTGCCGTGTGTGTTCTAGAGTCTGCATGCAACAGCGCACCAGGCTCAGGTCCCAGCTCCCCCAACAACAGCTCCAGTAACATCCCCAGTGAGAACGGGGTCACCATGTCCAGCAGCCCAGCAGAGGTAAACCAACATGGCCGCCAGTGTCTGCATGTGTGTGACTGGATATATGTATGTTTGTGTGTGTGAGGGAGAAAAGGTGACAAGAGGCCTCCAGGAGGAAATTGGCAATAGCGATCTATTGAGATGGAGGGCACATAGAGGGAAGGTAAAGTACTGTGCTCTGTATTTTCTCTAATGTTGTGTGTGTGTGTGTGTGTTCAGGCCTCGTTGCTTCAGAGGTTGGCAGCCAGGGAAGGTTCGGTTAGCCAGCTCTCTCTCTACACCTCTCCATCTCTGCCCAACATCACCCTGGGGCTGCCAGCCACAGGCCCCGCTAGCTCTGTGAGTACAGTCAACGGACAATATTGTAATGACACAACACAGCATGACTAATTGCACCAAAGAATACTTAGTTTGCCAAACATGCACTTAAAAACGTACCTAATTGATGGTCGTGGTTAACATAGAAGTGAAATGACAGCATTCTCTGCGCTGCTGGTTTTCTAGCAGGGTTCATTAAAATCAACAACCACTGAGCTGTTATATTTCAAGCTAGTCTACGTGTTCATATAAAATAAATAAAGGAAACATGTCCGTCTCTCTCTCTCTGGTTTTTCTCCACCTCACTTCCATTCTGTCTCATTCGACCTTTCTTTGTCTCCCTCCATCTGCCTCCCTGCCTCTTTCCTTCTCTGTCCTTGTATCTCAATCACTCTCTCTCTCGCTCTTTGTAGGTGGTATCTGGACACCAAGATGGTGACAGTCGTCTGGCGTTACCCGCGTTGCAGCAGGGCATTCCTCTGACCTCTCCATTCCTGCCCACTGCCCACCTGCCCTCCTACTTGGCATCTTCAGCTCTGGACAGGGAGGGGGCTGGAGGGGGCACGGCTGGTCACAACCCCCTCCTCCAACACATGGTGCTGCTGGAGCAGGGCCACAATCCAATAGGTCAGTTTCACTGAAACCTTTACTTTCTTTACTTGTCAGCAGTCAGCAGCTCGTTTCTTCTTCTTCATCTTGTTCTTCTTCTCCTCTCATGCTTTTCCTTTTGTCCTAATCTTCTTCCTCTTGTTCTTGATGGTGACTGGTTTTCTAAATTTAACAAACAACTGAACACAAAGACATTACATGGCTCAATAGATGCTAATAATTGCTATGCTAATAATTCTCCTGTGACGTCTCTGTGTTTTTCCGCAGTCGGTCTGGGTGGTCTCTCACTGCCATCGCCCTCTGTCTCCAAACTTGTGCGGGGCCACCGTCCCCTGGGAAGAACCCAGTCCGCCCCTCTGCCCCAGCAGCAGTGCGGCCAGGCCCAGGCCCTGCAGCAGCTGGTGGTCCAGCAGCAGCACCAGCAGTTCCTGGAGAAACACAAACAACAGTTCCAGCAGCAGCAGCAGCAGCACATCATCAACAAGGTGTGTGTGTGTGTGTGTGTGTGTGTGTGTGTGTGTGTGTGTGTGTGTGTGTGTGTGTGTGTGTGTGTGTGTGCGTGTGTGCGTGTGCGTGTGTGTTAAGAATGGTCTCTCAGGCAACATTTGAACAGCTGTGGCAGAGCAGCCAGCTATATGTAAAGTATGAGCATAAGTGAAGTTAGGAGTGTGTGTGTGGGCTTGTGGTTGACGGAGTGTGTGTGTGTAGGAGTGTTTGTCCATCTACATGATGTAGATGTCATGTTGTCTGTGAGTCCTGTCTTCGCTTCAAGTGGAGGATGAATCAGCCCGCAATCAGCAAGTCTTCCAGCAAGTCTTTCTTGTCTGTGTTCGCGTATCCCTACTTCTCCCCGTCACCCTGGCAACTGCGCTCCGGAGGAAGCTGCCTCCAAATATGGTCGTGCAGGAAGTGTGACTCACTGCATCATTGTGGGTGTGTGTGAAAGTGTGTGTGTGTGTGTGTGTTTGTATGTGTGTGTGCTCAAGGTGATGAGGGGATTTGCAGCATTATTAGGTCACTGTAGAGAAGGAGATGGTTGTTAGTGTTTGTGTGTGCAGCCACCAGTGTGCATGTGCTGAAATTCCTGCAGGATTAAGCTCCATTATCTGGTGCTTTTGGGCCGTTGGTGACTCCCTTCCCTCTGCTGTTGTGACTCCAGTTAATTAAGTCAAGCTTAGGTTTAAAAAAAAAAAAAAATGTTGCATTCATTTGCGTTAATGCTCTTTTCAATGCAACTCAGAGTAAGAATTATGACTAATGAGTGTGCATTGCTTATAAAAAAAAGATTTGAAAACCGTGTTTGAGCCACTTAAGAAACAAATGCGCTGAACTCGTTTTAATCACAGAGGAAGATATGCAAAATCAAAAAAAAGGACACCCTGTAATTATTGTGGGCATGTTCTGCGCCTCTACTATGAAGTGATTGTGCATGTGTGAAACAGGATTCCTTCCCTAATTCAGTGTATTAAATCACAGACCACTCAGTGTAGATCCATGATAATGAAGACGTTTGCAGCAGGCATTCCAGTCGGATAACAGTTTATACATCAGTGCACAGCAACAGAGCTGCAGCTACTATTGATCTCCAAGCAAGTGATGTTTGCTTCCTGTCCGCTTTTGAATTTCCATAAAAAAAAGAAGATACAGTCCACAGTCCCTGTGGAGCAGACCGTGACAGCAAGGCCAATATCACACCGTCAGAAGATGTGTTCACAGACAGGAAGGGGAAGCACTTCCCTTTATGGTTTGGCCGGTATTGGCCAACCACAGATAATCCAGTTGCAATACAGAAAAAAATGCTTTGGGTCATTTATTATTATTATTAGATTCCTGAGTAGGTTTACTGTTTCAGTTCGCTGATTGTCATTTTTGACAATGAAGTTTATTGTTTAACTACAAAATATCCTGCCTCTGTCTCATCGCCGAATCTGAGGAATCACTGCCAAAAATGTGAATGTAGCAGCCAATTTATTGATATCGCAATTTTTTGCTAATATTGGTATCAGGATCTGCCCCGAAAATCCAGCTTCGCTCAGGTTGTTAGAGGCAATTCGCTTTACAATTACTGTTTTTTGTCAAAGGCGTCTGGTGGCTTTGAACAGAGCAAAGAAGGATTTGGAACATTTTGTCTGAAGGCAGTGAAAATAATCTAAATGTAACATTGTTTGGACAAATAGCTCTAACAGCCCCACTTTGAGGCCTGTACTCTAAATACCATCTGGAGTACGTAAGGAACCCACTTGTGTTGTGTTGTGTTGTTGTAGTCAGTTAGTTTTCACTTTATGCTTCATTATGCTTTCGGAAAGTCTTTTTGTGTCTATGGCAACTGTCAAACAAATACAGCCACAACAATTACAATCAATGACAGACGTGTTACGGCAAATTACTTCACAACATCGCAGACAATAAAGAATATAAATAAGTGAAAGTGACACACGCCCGGTATCTGAAGGATTAGTATAACAGAGCTGTGCTGGAAGGTTTAAAGGATCCGCAGGTGTTACGCCCTCTCAGGTAAATTTGGCAGTGAAGTCCAAACCTATTTATTGCTTTATCAAAAGCAGAGATCGGTGATTAAGTAGGGATAACTTTCAGTGAGCGAGTTGTGTAATAGTGGGAAAGCATTGGCGGCGTCACCTGCCGACTCGTTAATGTTTTATATTTAAAGGCCCACTTCCAGTAAAATCAGCAAAAGCGGCAGAACAGGTTCTGACAGTTGCAGCTCCAGACACCTGAACGCAGCCGTCTCTAAGACTTGTCTCTCCCCGCAGCTCGCTGACATATGGCTGGTGTACAGTCATCTGAATTACGCCCAGGAGTCACATTCTTACAAAATGTAATATAAATAAATGACACATCCCCAGCCAGCCTTTACTTTGTTTCGTCTTTTCTTCCTCTTCTTTACTTTTTTTCTCGAAACAACACAGCAGCCTGCAATATGTTGAAGTGCCCCCAAGAAATACCATTTATTGCTGCATAATAAAGTGAGGCTCTGCAAGAGGATACACTTTTATTTTAACACCATGACTTATAGCAGCAAGTCTCCGCTGAATGATGTTAATACCGTGTTTTTATTACAGAGGCGAGTACTATCATGGCTACCATTAAATTTAATATTCACTCTTATGTATAACTTCCTTTGGTTTGGTGTGTTTACATCAGACATCCACCACTTTGTGAGACATGATGAACCGCAGCCTTTCTCTCCTCGTTCACATATTTTGGTCATGTCCGTGAAAAGAGGCGCTTCCTGCTAACTTAAAAGTATTCTCTAACAGTCGGACATGTTGGCAGCAAAGAAGGGACTGAAAGAATCTTGAAACACTTCCAAACCAAGTCTGTCGCCTATCGTTAATTACCTCAGACAGCTTCGGCAATTCAGTTACATGATATTGTTGTGGAAGTGTGTGAGAGACACAGACAGATAGTGACAAGAGTCAACCAGTGTCAAGTGTTTGCGTACACAACAACCTCCCCTCCTCCGCCTCCCGCCGTCCCTGTCCTCCAACCCATTCAACAGGCTTTATGTCGTGTCCGTCCCCCTTATGGTTCACATCCCAGCAACTATTTCCTGTGTTGAACAGGAGGGCTGGAAGGAGAGAAAGGGAACAACAAGAGAGAAAGGAAGAGAGCTGGAGTGAATGAGTGTTTTGAGTTTGTTTGGAGAAGAGGGACTGGGATGAGGCAAGAGCCTGCGCTCTGACGTCAATGGACTGTTCCCTGGGCAATATGCCAGCTACGTGTGTGTGTCTGCGTGTGTGTGTGTGTGTGTGTTTGTGTCTGTATGTGTGTGTTTGTGTGTGTGTGTTCCATGCACAGTGGTCCACTCCAATCATGACCTACACATCAAGGTTGAGGTCTTTGTCGACAGGGACAGCTGCCACAACAAGATTCCCTCTACAATTCTTCCTCTCTTCCTCCCTCGTGTCCTTTGCTCAGTTTTCTCCACTCCTCAAATGAAGCCATGCGAGATCCTTTTGAGGAAGTTTTTGAAATAAATGAATAACCTAATCAGAGTTCAGAGTACAGTTTTATCTCTATGTACAAAAAGTACTCCACTGATGTGAGCTCTTGTTTGGTTAAACTTGAGGTCTTTAACTTTATTTTTAGAATGAAAAACACTGACCACTACTTGCTGAGTGTAGCACATTATGCATTGTCGTCCCTGATGTTCTCTTAAGCACTTTTTACACAGTGATCATACGAGATCCTTCATTAGGTTTTTTTTTCCATTGGTCGAAGCAGGCACAATAAGTTTGTGGTTGTAGACAACATGGTGGTTTTCCGAAAGCACACGAGACGTGACCCCAGCGCACCAGGCCAACATTTGACCGTGAGCCACTGTCAGGGGTTGTTGGCAAGCATCTGCTGCCCTAATTGCAGTGGTGCGTCCCACACCGTCAGTACTAATCAGCCCATGTCGGCAGCTTTTCCACCGATTAACCAAGTAGATCTGTCAGCGAGAAAGATTTCTTACTTAATTTTCACCCTCACCTCTTCGGCAGTGTTGTTTGCTGCCTCTTATCAGACACAATCTCGCTTAAAAGGGACTGTGAATGTTTGCGTCAATAAAAAGTCTTCCGGTTTCTCTTTTTGAACGACTGTAACAGACGACTGCCACCTGGTGGTACGGAGTGGTGTTTCCTCTAACACGGGCACAGTTGGCTGTCAGCCGGAGTCTTTTTCATTCAGAATACTTGATGTTGATAATTTCGAGCTCTGAGTTTACAAGCACAGAATTCTCTTTTACTCTTTCCAGCTCACTCTTTATTCTGACGTTGATTCGGCGCTGGGGTCTTAGAGGTAGATCAGCAGTGACCCCCATTCTGTCTTTGTACCTTTTATACAGAAAAGCAAGGTGGAATAATGGCCATTAGCCCTATATCCCATACCATTGGTCCATAATTTTGTTACTTCTTTTGCGTCTCACCTGAGCATCTTTTCTACATCCCATAGATCATGTCCAAGCCCAGCGATCAAGTCTCGGCTGCCGGCTCCGGCACCTCAGGGCCGGCCAGACAGCACCAGAGTCACCCGGAGGAAACGGAAGAGGAACTCAGGGAGCACCAGGGTCTCTCCTCCTCATCCTCGTCGTCCTCCACCACGTCCGTGCAGGAGGCGGGGCCTCTGCGAGGGCTGGTCATCAAGCAGGAGCCCCCAGACCCCCAGGAGCAGCAGGAGGAGAGGGAGCTGAGGGAGAGACAGGTAGAGAAGGACTTCCTATTCCGGCAGGTGAGGAAGCAAGGAGAAGGAGGAGGGACAGTGAGCAGGAATAAAGGAAATTGGAGACCAGCTGGGTGTGAAATTAGAGTTAGAAATTCAAGAGTTAAAATGAGAAATAGCCAGATTCAGTTCCCGTCCAACTAACATTATCTCCTGTATAAGTCCAGGGTTAAAGTAACTATACATTAATACTATGGAGGAGTCGTTTCACTGGCTTTAAGGGAAATGGATGAGAATTATCTAACAGCAGTGACAGATGGAGCCAGCAGTGACTGACGGAAACATTACACTGTTCAGCCCACTCTCCTGCATATTTTAAGCTATATTTAAAATGTTTTTTTTTTTTTTTTTATTCCGGTCACGGAAAACAGAACAGTACACATGTTCTACTGATGCAGGAGAGTAAAGTGTTTTCTGTGAATGGCTTAGGGGCCTGTGTACCTCCTCTAACATGACTCCATATGGACAATCAAATTCTCATGCTTTCAAACACTGTCCACCCACACACACGAAAAAAAAAAACCTTGATTGCACACAGAGCCTCCAGTTTTCTACATTCACTATCACTACATTACTAGCACTTGATATCTGCGGCCACACACACACACACACACACACACACACGCACGCACGCCCACACACACTCAGGACGCCGTGTCCTCGGCTGTCTGGCCCATCCCTGATGTCCGCTCAGCCAAATTCAATCAGGCACTCCTCTCACTGTCGCCATGGCGTCCACAGTGTAAGCAGACACGCCCATCTCAATTGAACGACAGGATCACTTGGTGAGAGTCTTTGTCGAGTGGAAAGATCAACCTCATATTTCCAGTCACCGCGTTTCCAGGCACTTAGATGAGACTCTTTTAAATGAAGTCTTTAAATAGAACATGTCTCCAAAATTAATGTCTCACCTTCCCTGCTGTTTTGTGAGGAATTAGGTGGATAATTATTTGTCTCATGTTCAAAACTGCTCCCTTTATAGTCCCATGAAAAGAGTGATCATTATGTGAAGTCAAGGATAAGATGGTTTTAGATTAGTAGTTTCCATTATCTGTGCCGCAAGACAGCTTTAAGCATAGTCTTTACAACTGAAGGCTCATGTGAAATGTGACCTCTGGGTTATTAACCAGTTGATTAGATCCAAAAGATTTCCTTGAGTTACTTCAATATTTATGTAGTGTTGTCATGTAATCGCTGTACAGAACAGAGAAGCAGTATGTCACTATGTCAAACATTATTACCGGCTATGAATTCAGCCTATATTTGCAAGAATATGATGCCATCTTCTGGCAAGAGAAGGATATTACAACCAGTGTGTAACTGTGTTTGTGTGTGTGAGCAGCAGGCTCTGCTGTTAGAACAGCAGCGGATCCACCAGCTGAGGAACTACCAAGCCTCCATGGAAGCAGCCGGGTTATCGGTCAGCTTCGCCGGACACCGGCCCCTCTCCAGGGCTCAGTCTTCTCCGGCCTCCGCCTCCTTCCCCATGGTGGTACCGGAGCCGTCTGCCAAGCCTCGATTTACTACAGGTTTGTTGAAAAGTTTTAATAACATGGGTCTAACAGATACACTTACACGCTGCAGCTAAAAATGCTCTCATCTGTCATAAAGATGAGTGGCAAACAGCAATCTAGAAACACACTTTCATCCTGCTGATTGCCGGTTAGACGAAACCACACGCCATAATGAGCCGCCACACAATGGCTGTGTAAATGGACAAGGCTGTTGCTAGGTATTTTGGGCTCCCTGATGATTTCACCTACTACAGCTGTAATTTGCACTCATCTCTCTGGAACCTCTCCACATGACCTCTTGTTTATGATGAAGCAGGTGTAAAAGATAATCGCTCCATAAGACGTGCAGAGTGATTATAGGAATCCCGTCATGGCAACTGTTCCTGTGCTTGTTTTCAAAGATATGTAATTACTCCTAACCTCTGTGTGTGTTTGTGTGTGTGTGTGTGTGTGTTTTCCAGGTCTGGTGTATGACTCCTTGATGCAGAAGCACCAGTGTATGTGTGGGAACACCACCAGTCATCCAGAGCACGCTGGACGCATCCAGAGCATCTGGTCCAGACTACAGGAGACAGGACTCAGGGCGCACTGTGAGGTGAGGCTACAGTTACACTCGCCGCAAGCGTGTACGAGACATGGAGCTGCATAAATACAATATATGTTAAACAGACAATAAAACCTAATAGATTTGAATTGTATTGTCCTGGAGCTCCAGTGAGCCAAGTATAAAACATTTGCCAAGCTGGTTTGGTGCGATTCTGTCCTTCTCTTTCATCCAAATTACAGTCTGTACGCCTCGATTCTCCATGTACCTGTAAAATTATGGATTATGGTTATAATAGGCTGTATCCACAGTAACACAACGATGTCACTAAATACAAATACATTATTATTCTTTTCAGTGTTTGATTGGTTCAAGGCAAACTGGTATGTGATCACTTGTAACTGGACAATGTTGCATTTATTATGTCTTTTTATTAGTTTATTGTGTATTTGTATCTGTATAGTGTTACTTGTAATGTTCATGCTTTTGCTACCTGGCCGGACTAAAGATGTAAATTAACATTCTCGAGTCAGTCAGGTCAAAGCGTTCACTGTAATATGCAAAATATAAGAAACAATTTTCCCTGTACAATTAAATTCTTCCTCTGCCTTCCACTACAAATGCTTTTTTACAATGAAGAAGATAGAAATCTATCAAAAGTACAAATGATAATGATAAGAATATGAACAATGTGCAACACGCAAGTGTGCGTATTCCTGCACCGGCATGTTTATTACATCTTGTATTTTAATACTGATATTCATTACTCTGTTCTGGCCCTGGAAAATAAATGAATTATTAAAATGAATAAATAAATTCATGAGAAATGCCAAAACTAATAACTTGAATGGCTCTTCATAGAGCACATTACTCTGCCAAGGCCTTTTTAGAATTTTTTGTGGAAATCTTTTCGGTAGTTTTTAGTTTTAACCAACAAAAACATTGTGTAACTTTCATGGTTTTCATACAGATGCTGCAGCAATGTTAACAAGTCAGTGAGTTTTCTTTCTTTTATGCTGCTGTGTATTGTTATTTATTTCTCTCTGTTTTTTTTTTGTTTTTTTTATAAGATGCTCGTTAAAAAGATTTGAAGGTTAACCGTGAAAAACATGCCACTGCTCAACTCTGAGCCGTAGGTGGTTATGACGACCAGAAGGGGGCAGTGTGGGGTCACTTCAGCTCCACACACTCAGCAGTAAATGCAAAACATTTTGAGTTGATGGGATGAAAATGAGCCAGCTGTGCTCCTAAATCCTGCTTTAAACATTCAGACACCGATGGACCTCCTTATGTACACTCCCTCCTCACCACTACAGGGCAGAGTGTCCTCAACTTCACACAGTGTGATTACTTAGACGCAGCACCTCACTGCATCCTGGATCTAGAGCGGATTAGTGCATAATTGTGTCCCTCTCTCTCTCTCTCTCATCCGTCTCTGTCTTCTCCTCTGTCCTTACTCTGTGAGCAGTGCATCCGCGGCAGGAAGGCCTCACTGGAGGAGTTACAGACGGTCCACTCTGAAGCCCACGTCCTGCTGTACGGAACCAACCCGCTGCGGCAGAAACTAGATTGTAAGACATTCAAGAAAACTATAAAACCTATCACAAACTAGATCTAGCAGCCACAGTGTAGATTTCCAGGCAATACTCTTTATCACTCTGCGTAAATGTGGATTCTTTAGAACTCAAATGATCGAGTGCTGAGATAAATAATAACTCCTCAGTGTTTCACAGTGTTTCACAGTGTTTAACAAGCGCAGCGGGCCAAAGATTTAGCACACAGGTGCAGCTGTAAACAGACATCACGCTGCACATACTTCATCTCTGTACACGTATACGCACCTCCCGCATCAGACAAATCACAGACGTAAGTCCTTCATGTGAATCTGCAGCGTCTGTTAAAGGAATCTGCGTTAATGCTTAAACCGTGTCATAACAAAAGGTCCGATCTAATAAAGTCCTGGAGGTGTTACGATAAGGTGAGGAGCCGCGGACGCTTGTTAACTAGAAGTCACACAGGCTGCTTAGTCACTTAGCCTCTGTGGCTTCAAGTGCAGGTGTAGCCGAGGGTGTGTGTGTGTGTGTGTGTGTGTGTGTGTGTGTGTGTGAACCTAAGGGGCAAACCCCAGTGGTCATCTTAGCTTTCATTCCAGTGGAGACATAAATTCCCCGTCTTATTACTGCTTACACAGGAGAATTACCAGATACTCCTGTGGAAGGTCCAGCCTACAGGTGTTTTTTGCACACATGACGAAATGAAAATGGAGAAAGAAAGTTATTAACTCGCAAAGATGGCAACTAGTCTGGGATTAAAGTATTCATGGACACTATATTAAATATCTGTCGGACACTGTTGAGCACATGTATTTTGGCTGGGTGACACTTGGACCCCCTCACCTTCACTAATGCGAATGCCACGCTCTGCCCATCGAGTGTCTGAGGTCTGCTGTCGCACTCGTGAAACTTTACACTAATCCTGTTGTCAACACTGGATTGAGATTAGATTGAAACTTGGCAGTTGTGTGTTTTCACTTTGAACTTTGAAAATGTACTGCAAGGCAAGTAAGTATGTTGGATTAAACATCTGCTGAGGTAAAAAGTTGAGATTTGTGTGTGTGTGTGTGTGTGTGTGTGTGTGTGTGTGTGTGTGTGTGTAGGGCTGCAACTAATGATTACTTTAATTTCACGTCACAGTTAGATGATGAATCCATTCATAACGATTGATTCATGAGAGTGGGCAACTCATTTTCTTCTTCAATTGATTAATCCACTAATCATGTGCAGTTTATTTAGAACAAGATGTAAATAAAGCTTTTTGTCATGTAGTGGGAATTCTATTTTCCAGACCACTCAGTTGTCTGTTTATTTTCTAACCTGTCAGAAAACTGGAGTTTATTCATTTCCACTTGCTTAAACAAAACAAGAGAGAACTCGTTCTGGCTCAAAACTCCTGAATCCTCCTGAAGGGGGAGAGCGTTTTATTATCAGGGTTATGAGATCCTTTCTTTCCTTTCACCTCGCCCAATTAAAGCTGGCCCCTGTATACTCTCGCTGTTTAGATTAGGTCAGAGAGTCAAATGCTCAGTTTCAGGGGTCATGCAGCCGGTTGTGCCCGCGAGTCCAGGAAAGTTACCTCTTCACCTGGTAACCTTTCTTTCTCTCTATCTCTCTTTTCTAACCCTCCATTTCTTTCTGTTTCAGGTTCAGTGAGCCCCATGTTTGTGAGGTTACCATGTGGAGGCATAGGGGTGAGTAAGTTAAGCCAAGTTTTTAAGTCACTTTATAAATATTCACTCTATAATTAAGTATTGGTAATTTGTGCGCCTGATATTACTTGGAAATTGCCGGTGTTAGTCACGCTGCTTTATTCAGTGGAAAATTGTTGTAATAGACTGTTGTGTTTTTTTTTTGTTTTTTTTTACTACATCGTGTTAATCTAATCAATAACCCAACCGGCACTGCTGCGTCTAGCAAACGAGCATAGTTTCAGCATCATCAGATGGTAGTATAATAACTGTTTCCCTTCGCCCACTCTCCCTCTGCCCCCTGCCTAAATAATGGTCCCATTTGTTCTCGTTCCACCAAACAAACACACGCACACACAATCCTAACACACTGGCACACGCACACACACACACACACACACACACACACACACACACGCACACACACACACATACAAACCGCCCCTGAAGGACCAGAGGCAACAAAAGCTGTTGCTTGCCTTTCCGCCGTGTTTGTAATTATAACCAGATGTTTTCACCATATGAGCTGTGTGTGTGTGTGTGTGTGTGTGTGTGTGTGTGTGTGTGTGTGTGTGTGACTGTGTGTTTGCATGTGCGTGTGCATTGAAATGGTGGGGGGTATGTTTTTGTTTGTGTGCATAGCAGTGTGTTTGGGGATGTTTGTGTGCTAAGGTCAGTTGTTGGAAGTTCTGTCTTTTTGAAATAGATATGTTAGAATGGCCTCGTCTCACACCTGTGTGTGTGTGTGTGTGTGTGTGTGTGTCTGTGTCTGTGTGTGTAGTCCTTTTCATGGGGTTGCAACTAACTAGCATTTCCATCATTGATTAAACAACATTGTGTAACTTTTTTTTTGAAACCCTTTATTTTGGATAGATTTACTTGTTTCTATGGTAACCACTGCAGCTGCCATTAGCTAGTTAGCTCAGTTAAGCAATGCAGCCAGACATAATATTGTTATGTCGTGCCAAGATTTGTTTGTAGCTAGCACGTAACGTTACATCACATTTGACAGAACTGTTGAAAGAACCCGGGGGTTTGAATTTACGACACTGTTGTTGAGCGGGGCAGTTTGCTCGTAACTCTTGTGCAGTTTGGTTCCTCCACAGTTTGTCTGACCTGCAAAGATATATTTATTTGCAAAACCGGGATCTAATACTGAAACGTCACACATAAATATATTTTAGTTGCGGGAGTTTGCATCCAAATTGCGCAAAATAGCAATTCATACACAATTTAGCTTTAATATGTTGATTGTTTCTCGATTAATTGATTAGTATTTTACTTTATTAAATGTTTGAACTCGCAAAAAAAGTCGATGTTTTTCCCAAAGCCCAGGATGACACCCTCAAATGTCTCACCTCAAATACCTCAAACCAATTTATTGATTATCAGAAGAGTTGGTAAATAATTTAATAGTTGAAAATCAATTAGTATATTGTTCTGGTTCTACTTGTTGCTCATCAAATGCCCATCACATTTTCCCAGAGTCCAAAGTGACACATTCAAATTGCTTCTTTTGTCCAACCAACTGTCCAAAAACCCAAAGACTCTTCATTTACTATCATAACTGAGAAATACATGCTGCAAATCCTCGCATTCAAGAACCTGGAACCAGCAAACCAGAAGACGCTCTTTTTGCGACTTCACTTAAAATTATCAACAGAATGTGGAGGAGTCACAGTTTTGGCCTGTTTAGTGTTGTGAGGTTTAACATGCTAAGTAGCCTCGCCCACTAGTGGTGTCAACACCAACACCTCCCCGGTGCTCTGAGCTCCCAGCCCGGACTGCTATCTGCACAGCTAACTGAGCTAACAGCAGCCACAGTTAGCAGTTACTCTAGTGACTTCCTGTTTGTTGTGAGTATGATTTCAACAAGTGGGGAATTCTTCCATCCTGCACCTCTAATTTTGTCTTGATCAGTTAATCTCATTGTTTTTGTAGCTCTATTTTCCCATAACCCAGCCGCCCACGTTACACCTACACTGCCCTTTCCTTTCTCCCTCTACACCTCCAACTCTTTTACATGTCATGCAAACCCTCTCTCTCCATCTCTCTCTCGCTCCCCCCTTCCTCCCCTCGGGGGTTACCGCTTGCTGCTGCCGCTGTGGTGGGAACGAGAAGAGCCCGGGCCCGGCGCTGCTCTGTTCTGCTCTTTATAATGGCAAATGGGACTAAATTGTTGTCTTCCTGTCATATGCACACACACATACACGTCCCACACACTCTCTTTTAAAGAGGAAGGGGGCTGAAATTAGGCTGTCAGCCTGTGGAGAACCATCATTCTGTCACAAGAGCACATTCCCGCTCTTTTTCTACCTCCGACACACACACACACACACACACATCCCTTCCCTTTCACTTTTTCCCTCACTAGCTTGTGTCCCACTCCTGGCTCGAGGCAAAGAAACTAACATCAACATGGGAAATAATAAACCACTCAGTCTCCACATGCTGCTTTAGAACGGCATCTGTTTGTGCTCATTAACCTGACTTGTATATATGAATCAGTTTCCCATCCACTCACTCACTAGGCCCGTCGTTTGCTCGCTCGCTCAATCACTGCCTCGGCTACTACATAACGTCTTCCTCTCTTTCATCCTCACACCCTTTTTTTTTTTTTTTTTTTTTAGTTTAGTTTAAATGTACCACAGTTTAATTTCATGACAAAGTCTTTCTTGGCACAAGTTAAAAAGAGCTCTTTTTCTTTCCCTGTGGATGTTATTATGGCGTCCTCCTCCAGCCTTGATCACTGCAGACGAGAGGAAAGTAAAGCGGGCCGGCTGGCATGAAAAAGCTGTTGAGTTGCTTTACATACCGGCTAGCTGGAGGACAAAGGGAGCTGACTGCATGGCAGGGGTTAATATCAGAACAGTTGACTGACTGAAGGGTCGTCAGTGTGCATGAAAAGGCCGGCCGTCCGTCTGGTTAATATTGATGTATTCAAAGCAGAAGAGCGCGGGGTTTACATGAGAGAGCCTCGCTCTGAGAACTCTCTGGCACGGTCCGCTCCGCACATGTGTGTACAGTTCAAACACATTGACATACAGACCTTCCTTTTCTTCTTTTCCCCTGCCAGCGTCTTCTCTCTGTGTTTATCATGTGCTCCATCTGCCTGCAGTATCTGCCATGCCTGACAGAGGGTGTGTATATTATCATGTGCACGGGCCTGCGTACACTCAACCCCATAGAATACCGTGGTCCATTTGGCTCTGATGCACGTGTGTGGATGTTCTGTTGTGATTGGGGGATGAGGGCCAAGCGTGCCTCAGCATTAATCAGGCTTGACCACTGAATGCTCGCCCTGTGTCTGAATCACTCGCTCCCACACACATACAAGCAGACACGCAATCAACCGTGAAATCTTATTTTCACTCTATATAACAAATGGATAAATAGAGAATTCATGCTTTGTCTCAAAGTCTTCTGTGAAATCATCAGCTTCCACTAGAGAATATTTCATGCCAGTGTCCAGGACCTTTACATGTGACCTCGTCCACACTGTTGATTTAATTTCCACTAACATTGATTTGTCAGCATGTTTGCAAACTAGGGCTGTGCAACATAATGATGCAAATCATTTGATGATAAAAAAAATTCAGTTGTTTCATATTTGTATTTTCATAATTCGGTTCATAACTCACTCTAAAGTTGCCCTTAATGTCTTAAGGTAATAATTTAAGGGGTTAATGCAACACTAACAATAACAGAATAACAGAATTCTTAACAGGAGAGGGACTTTTTATACCATTTACAGTGTTGTAAATTGATTTAAAGTTTTTTGTTTTGTGATTATTTGAGAATTGGCATAAAAGTTCTAAATCATAGGAAAAATATATCATGAGTGATTTTGAATATATTGTTTATTCATTGAATTTACCGATGGGATTTTGGTTGTATTGAGCAGCTTTACGGTAAACTGATGTGTTTCCAAACTGACCGAATCTTTATCTTAAAATGAACGCATGAAATTACAACAAATTCCAGAACAAGGAACCTTTTCTGATGTCAGCTGAGAAGGTTGTGTTTTCACGTGTGTGTGTTTGTTTGTTGGTCAGTTTGTCAGCAGGATTACTTAAAAACTACTGAACTACATTTCATGAAAGTTGTATGTAGGATATGTCTCGACCCCATTCACGTTTGATGCAGATCTGGATTCAGGGTCTTTTTTCACTCTTTCTTTAGCATTGGCAAGTGACACGTTTTATGTATTTAGCTGCTTAAAACAGTCCTTAGTGTGCTAAAGCAAACAATCAGAAACGATTCTGCCTTCTCTGGTGCAGGTTCGACCGTTCGCCTGTACGAATGAGTAATCTTCTAAATATGTGTTACTGCCTCACGCTTTCTCTCTTTGTTGTTTTCCCTCCATGTCAGTGAAAACATTTTCCAGCACTCCCACTTTCAAAGACTCACTTTGATGCTGAGAAATGGCATAAAGCTAAATGATTTCAAATGTCCTCACAGTTTTGTAATTACTGTCATGCTCAAATACTGTAAACCGCACCGCCAAGTATCCCGAAGTGATTTGGAAAGCAGCATAGTGTTTGTTTTTTTTTTCCTGCTCCTTTTAGAAAATGTTCTCTCAAAATCCCATGACTGCATGTGTGTTTGTGTTCGCAGGTGGACAGCGACACTATCTGGAATGAGGTCCACTCGTCCAGCGCGGCTCGTCTGGCCGTCGGCTCGGTGGTGGAGCTCGTCTTCAAAGTAGCATCGGCAGAACTGAAGGTGAGTAGAATGAGCAGTTGAAGTCAGGGCTGTTTGTTAGGCTTTATTTTTAGGGATTGGCAAGACTTAAGGAAGTGCATTTGTCACGTCTGTGTGGCTGTTATTTTGTGTGCTCAATAACATTTTTAAGATGGAGCCAACATGAAACAAGGCTCAGATGGACCCTGCTGAGATAGATCCTAGACTAGAACTTGGAAGGATACCAGGGTGACTGCCTTGTTTCCTTTTCCAGCAGAGTAAATTATCACACAGTATCTTCACAGAGAGAACGAGGCGGAGCAAATGGGTGATCACGTAAATGTTTATTTGAGAATATTCCTCATTGCTGTGGCTCCAAACACCTCAGGAAAATGGGAAACCTCCTTCCAGCTCTTTCCAGCCCAAAGTCTCGTTAGCACCTCTCAGACAGACATCCCCACCCCCGTCATGCTTTGCCCACCAGCCAGCCTTCCTGTGTCTGTGGCAATGGCTGCTTACTGTTTGAACCCAGCAGGGAGGCCCGGCGCGCTGGCACTGCAAATGCCAACAGTCCTCGCTAACAGGCCTGTTTTATTGGTGTTACACCACAGCCACCTGCGGAGCAGCCGTCGCACTTAGTGTTAGCTAGCTGTGCTAGCGTTTAATGCCTTTTCTTCATGCAGGCGTTATTACTTTAGAGAAATAATGGTCTGGTCCGTCTATATAGTACATTGTGTGATTGGCAATTATCAGAGTTTAAAAGGAAAATCAAATGGATCTCACACCTCGGGAGGAAAAATCCAAAACTCAGCTGAATCGTGACCAACATGGATTTTGCTTCAGCTGGGGTTAAAGTGCACGAGTATCGACTTGCCCTCAGCTTAACCTGATCTTAACACATACATGCACACACACACACACATTTGCGCACACATGCCTATGCACATACAGATGGTCCTCTGAGGATCCTCCGCAGCCAAATGACCAAATTCCACCTGCAGCAACAACTCTCTGAACTCCACAGAACGCCATAAATCTGCTCCACACACACTCACACGTCTGTCGCTCCATCTGTTGCTTTCTGTTTCTCTCCCCCGTTTCTATTTTAATCCATTGTTATTTTCCCTCTGCATAGTGAAACACTCCACCTTCCTGCCCCTCATACACCTACGTACATACTGTATAATGCAGCGTGCATTAGCCGAGTGTCTTCAGACCAGCTGAGGCAGTTGTCTCTACAATAAACTCCCGACTGGCTGCTAATCCGAGGCAGCTGACTCAACATCATTAGTCCAGCTTGCCTCGCTCTACATCAGCCCAAACATCTATCTAATGTCCCCACATAGCAGTGGGAGCCCCCAAAACAGTTGCTGTGAGTCCCTCAGGTCCCTGCCTTAACAAAGCTCCCCTTAATTGACCCGATGTACGCATCTGTTTCTCCGTGTGTGTATTGAGTTATTCTTCCTGTTAGGAACTGTTTTAAATCTCCAGCTAAGGCATGGTGACATTTTTTTCAAGGATTAATGGTGCTGAAAGGATTAAGTTTGGTACTGATGGATGTAAAGTTATGAGAATGAATACATTTTGCTTTTAATTTATGTTGTGTTAAGTTATTTTTTGAGGTGGTAGTGTTGTAATCACGTAGACACTGAATGGGAAAGCAAGAAAAATCTCTCAATGTCATCTGACCGCTCAGACGGTGATCAGGTTATGCACAGTAAATGAAATACGCTGCGTGAGAATGATTTTTGTTTTCTCCCCGACAGAACGGTTTCGCTGTAGTTCGACCACCTGGACATCACGCAGAAGAGAGCACGCCTATGTAAGTTAATGTCTCCCCGCCCTAATTTTTCCCTTAAATTCAATTCCCTCCAGAAAATGAATTCTCCTCACATTCCTCCCTCGTCACTGCTCTCGAAAAGCTTTCTTATCACCGTCCTTGTAGACAACTTGCATTCAGTGAGGTTTATGGGCATTTTAAAGCTTCTACCTAACTTCTGAACGGCAGACACAAATGTGTTGTTCTCAGTGTGAGAAACACTTCTAATGTCATGACTTTATTCAGTGTCTTCTCTCTCTCTCTCTCTCTGCACTTTCAGGGGGTTCTGTTACTTCAACTCAGTTGCGATAGCCGCCAAGCTCCTGCAGCAGAGGCTCAATGTCAGTAAAATCCTCATCGTGGACTGGGTGAGTTTCACACACAAGTTTAAGTAAGGTAACCTGTTGTTTTCTTTTTTGTTTTTTCAAAAAAGTTTGTTAATGGAAATCTCAAAGAACAGATTCATCATGTGACAAAAGCACAAATGTTTTAGCTACAGAAGAAATAAATTCTTCTATTTTAAATTAAGAGAAAATATTACCACTAGGGCTCATTGGCTGTTTATTATTTTCTTGATTCATCAAGTAGTTGTTTTGTCTGCAAACACTTGATCAGTGTTTTCCAAAGCTCGAGATGGCTTAAATGTCTTGTTTTGCCCACAAACAGGATATTCAATTTCTACCAGAGGAGAAAATATTCACTACACAACAAATAGATTGATTCATTAAACGTTGCAGCTCTAATTACCACATCTATTTTTAGTTGACCATTAATATTGCACCTCTGTGCATTGGTGTGTATTTAATGTTTGTGGTATCAGTTTTCATAGTCTTCAGCGGATCATTCCTATTTGTTTTTTGTCCCCTGACTCACGATTTGGTCCAGACTTTTAACAAAAAATCACTTTCAAGCATCAGTAACCTTGTTTGGCCCACAAACAAGACAAACAAGACATAAACAAACGTTATTGCTGGATTTGTTTATTTTGCCCTTCAAGGATCAATCACCTTGTTTTGCTCACATCCTTCCCATTTTTTTCACAAGTAGTCAAAAGGTCAACTTTGCACAAGACATCTGATAACTTAAAGCAGACTCCCGTTTAATATGCCAAGTATTTTTATTGTCCTAAGTGATAAACCTTTGGGGTTTTATGAGCCTGTGGCTTTTGCTTCAGCGCCTCCTCAGGAAGAAAATATTGCCCCTTGACAATGAAGCTATAACAATATCAAAATCATCTGTATTTTTTCTGTTCTGTTTACAGTTTTTTCGATGTGAGGAGTGCAGTTAAACATCTTACTTGTTGTCTTATAGTTTTATTTTCAGAAATGCAGGATATAATGTAGAATAATCCACAATGAAACCCAGGATTACATTTCTGTGCCCATTAGACCACTGCATCCACAATACTGTGCTTGTTATGAGATGACAAAAAAGGCTTAAAATATCGTCTATTTAGGTCAGACACTGGCCCCTTTTTTCTAAAGAGACGGAGTAATTTATAAGAAGGTATGACGAAGCCCCAGTCGTGTCTAGGAGCTCTCCTCTTCAGTGGCGTCCCCGGCTGGTCATGGCCATTCCCAAAAGCCTTTGAAGGGCCTTTTCATTTCCTCTCTGTCTGTCGCAGGGGGACTTTCAGCGCAGCCAGCAAACTCATTGTCATGCCACTGTGCCTCCAGCCAACAGGGACATTTTTAGGATGAGTGTATTAAAGCATTCTTGGGATACAGACAATGAGGTCGTTTAATTGATGTTGTGAAGTTGAGTGTTTTATTGAATCCTGCTGACCATCTCTTTCTGACATCACAACAGACGGCAGCAGAGGGACAGACGTGACTGTCTGGCAGTATTGTAGTCGGTCTAAACGTCGTTCGGTTGGTCTTATTGCAGGTGAAGGAGTTCATGAATCTTCTGAGGTCCTTTTGGTGATAAGACGGCCCCTGTTCTGTCTGTTAGGTTGATATTAAGCCAGAGGATCAAAGGATATGCTGAGAATACTGTTGTAGCCTTTCTTTATCACTAATTTTCCCCTAACCTCTCCCTTTATGATGTTTCCAGGATGTTCACCACGGTAATGGCACCCAGCAGGCCTTCTACGCAGACCCCAGTGTTCTCTACATGTCACTGCATCGCTACGACGACGGGAACTTCTTCCCTGGCAGTGGAGCACCTGACGAGGTAGGAAGGACAGTTTATCTAACATGGCAGCGTTGGTGTTGCTCCAGGACCATTATTACAACTGACCAACAAGGGACAAAGACCACATAAGTAGCAGAGACTAGTGTTTCAATCCCATGAGGAACTTTTTCATGTAGCGTAGACTTATTTAAAGTCTTAGTTGATTTTTTTATTTTCTGTATTCTGGAGCAGTTTGGAAATCTTCTCGGTTAGGTTTAGAAAAAGATGGTTCACAACATTGGCCACTTGTTGGAAAGGCTAGCTTCTCCCATGTGCATGTTTCTCAGGTCTTTTCCGTCCTGTGTCATAAAGCCATGATATGATGGTCCTGGAACCACATTGATTACGATGTTTTAGGAACTGCACGAAACTCGCCGATAGCAGATCGTGCTGGAAAAGGAACAGCAGTCTGTCTCCTCACGCTGAATTTATGCAGACACAGTAAGTATGCATTTTAAAGTAAAGTCTTTCTTTAATGTGTCTTGCAGGTGGGCAGTGGAGCAGGTCTGGGCTTCAACGTGAACATGGCCTTCACAGGAGGACTGGAGCCTCCCATGGGTGATGCAGATTACCTGGCTGCTTTTAGGTGAGACAGCGAGATCACCTGCTACTTCAGAGAGAGTCTGTGACTGAAGGATCTAGTTCCCTGTGATGCTACGCAGTGCATAGTTCGACAAATGATCTATTGGAGGCCGTTGAGTAGGAATGAAGCTTCCCTTCATGCCAGGCCTGATTTCTATTAGGTCCACTTTCTTGAGCTATTTATAACCTCCACACACGTAACACACGCAGCTTGAAAGGCCTAAAAGCGTACCGGCATGGATCGAGCACAGACATGTACATGTCTCGTACACATATCTGCTTCATACAGCTGGTAAGGTGCAGGTCTGATTGGTTCCAGCGCTCTTTGAAGATGAACCCCGTGTTTGCGACCGCGCGTCCATCTGGCCCGAGCCGACACATCAAACTGACAGAACGCTGTCTCCTCGCGGCTTTCAGCACGCAAGCTCCCGGAAGCACACCTCGACCCACTAATGCAGCCCAGACCCCTGAGTGCTCCGGCTCGCTCGCATCCGTCTCTCCACTGTTTTTCACCCTCTCGATGACAACCATTTAATATATAATAGAACATACTACACATATTGTTTATAATCATCACTGAGGCCTATAGCCAGCGCAGTATGCCTCACACAAAAGTGCTGTTTTTCTCCATCCACGTATGTTGATACACAAAGCAGTTATTCACATGAATGAAATCCCACTGATCAGTAATCATATGACGTAAAACTACATACAGCATCTAATACACTAATACTCATTAATACTATACTAATATATGAAAGGTTTAATGACTTAAGATTACGAATATAATACAGATCCTTCTATATTCAGCAACAGTAGCTGAAGGCACTGCACTGAAAAACAAATTCATACTCACCATTGGTGAAAAGTAAAGTGGTTCTCCAGCCTTTTAGTGTCATATTTCCATCAAGTTAGCAGAATTAAAGCCACAGGAGGGTGATCAAAATTGATGCAGCAGAGACTGACATGTCCTGGCTGTCAGTCTCTGCTGCATCACATTACAAAACACACAGGCTCTGGCAATAATTCCCGTATTGCAGCTCAGTAGTATCTCTCACTAGACACTCACTGCCTCCTTAATGCCCCCTTCTTTCAAACACCACACCTTTAGTTTGTACTCCAGACTTTTGGTCTAATACTTTGAGTCGCAAGCCCGAAATGAGGTAACCCAGATGAGATAACCCAGATGACATTGTCAGGGTGGTTTCTGTACGTGAATGTTAGTTCAGGGTTGCATGCATCCATTTGAGTGAGTGTGCATGTGGAGCGGTCCTTGCTGTGTTTGTCTGCTCTGTTTATGTAATCGTAGCTTATTAAATCAGCGCTCTGGATGAGGTCCAAAGATATAAAGTGAAGGAGAACGAGAGTTTGGGTGTGTATCACCTCAGACCCTGGCGCCATTAATCCCCGGAGGCTGCCGCAGTATCGGGCAATTCATTGGCCCCACAGGACGGCGGCAAACCTGCCTCACAGCTCATGGATCTGCCACACACATGCACGCGTCTATACCATACTTGTGTACATGAATCAAAGTAGCACAGTTGCAGACGCTGGAGAGTCGTTGGCGATGTGCATATAAATTGCACACAAGCTCATAGAAATGCAGAGAGGCCTGGGTCAAACTCACATGACGGTGCATAAATATGCAACGAAACACGGAGAAACAGACGTGCAAACGCTCGCACCTGCAGCTTTTACATTCAGTGCGCTCACACATTTACAACCTGCAGACGGAGACATGTGCATTGACACTTGATACACACATCTCCCTCTCTGTGCTTCAGTCTCATTGTTTATCTGTGTGTTGTGGTCCTCTCTTTCCTCCTCCTCGGGAGGGGGGATGCGTGCCTTGCAGCCGGCACCTTCCCATTCCTCCGCTGGCCTGTGCCACGTTGCATTTGCAGGGGATCAAGTCTGAGCCTCCAGAAAGCACAGAGAAAAAAGATAAGAAAATTGGCCCTAATGAAAACCAGAAGCACCGTCTCCCTCTCTCTCTCTCTCTCTCTCTCTCTCTCTCTCTCTCTCTCTCTCTCTTTTCCTCTCTCTCTCCTCCTCCCTTCACTCCTTCTTCTGCCATGAACTTGGAAAGACGAGAGAGAAGGAGAATTAAACTTAATTCAAACCAGCTCTCCGCAGCGCCAGATGACAGGGCTTTGAAGTGTAAGTGTGCGTGTGTGAGTTTTTCGCTCTCTTATTCTCTCTCTCCTCTCCCGCTCTCGTCCACTTTTTTTTTTTTATGAACGGAGGGGGAAAGCCTTGAAGCTCTGCAGTTTAACCGTTTGTTGACTTGTTTCGATGAGCGCTGCTCCCTCTAAAGGACAGAGTCTATGCTTTCATAAAACGGGTCTCATCTGGCCGTTAACTGCTCGGATGAGGTTGAAACTCTTAACGACTCGTAGTTTGGAGGCTTTCCGGCCTTTTAACAATGCTTGAGTACCTGTCAGTTAGCTGGTGATAATATTTTCCGTGGTAAACACTGTCAGATTATATCTAGTAGTGATACATATTGTTTTATAATATTAAATAATGAGTTTTTCCTTCTGTATATCAACAAAACAAACCACAGGAACGAATAATATTTAGAAATATGAAACGCCTTATCTGCAGCCTGTGGTCTACCACTAATGTTACATTTCAGCCCCCTTGCTCTCTATGTTAGACACTTGAACTGCATTGGATCAGAAGGTATAATCAAGATGTGGAAAAGGATAAGTTAGGAGCTCGAGTAATTACATTACATTACATTAAGATGAGTAGTGCCTGTAGAGGAAGTTTTCCTTGGCTCAACAGATTAGCATTGTGCCGACACCCACTGCTGTACGAACCTGAGTGAGATGACTATTGCAGAAATCTGAATGCGCTCAACTCAGTAGTTGGAGCAGAGAAAATGGAAAAAAAAAACAGCCTTCATGAGGTTTCGCCTGTTAGTAAAGCAAGTAGTGTAGAGTGCATTGGAAGTTTGGAGATGTTGTGTGTGCACAGAGGCAGAAATGGTGCTCACTTCCTTTTTGGCTGTGGCAGTGATGTTCCATGATTCCTTTTTGTGAGTTTCTCTTCAAATACATGTCTTTTTTCGTAATACCCAACACTGATTGCACTGCAAGAATCACACATATGGTGTTCTGACTTTCTTTCTTGCTTTTGGCATTAGGATCCCCCTTAGCAACTGCAAGGTGGTCACTAATCTTCTAAGTCAAACAATATAAACAAAACAAGAATTGTGGGTTTATATAATAGTGGGCAGATATAAGGACAAAAGTTTGGAGCAGGAATAATCACTGATACAGACTCAGTTAACCCATTTTAGTCAAGATCACTCAGCCTGTAGAAAAGGTTTACTCACTCTGAGCCCTGAGAAAATAGGTTTCTAAGAAAATAACCCGAACGACGTCATACTTAGGAAGTGTATCATCCAGTGTTTTAGGAGCTTAAACCCAGCTGCATTGATTTTGACAGCTCTTTTCCTTTAATCCCCAGCTTTATGAATGATGGCGTTTAATAGCCGCACAACATTCCCACAAACTTACTCACGCATGCAAACGCAGGCGCAGAACCAGCATTCCTCAGCTGACACTGTGACACATGCACCTGTTGCCAGGTAAACCAAACAATACTAAAACAAAAGTTTAAACTGCATGTTTACTGGTGTGATTCTGCTCCGGCAGCGGTTTACATCGCAACCTCTTCGCTCAGGATGTCCTGTAGCTAACAGCTCAGTCGTAAACTCTCCCCTCCCTTAATTAACAGAAAAGCTTTTTCATCTCCACATACATAGCCTCTGATTCACGCACTATTAGTCTTCCCTAAAACCACTAGTTTCCTTCATCCCAGTCTGCTAATTGATTACTGTGGGTTTGTATTTCCTTCGATGTCAGGATATTATTTGAGGATGTGGGGGTTGGAACTGATGACACCAGCAGTTTTTCGGCATCGTGACCAGAACCGTCTCTGTCTGTGTGTCTCTCAAGGTTGGAGGAGGGGGGACGGGGGAGCCCTCAGTAGTTAAAGTATCCTTGGCGGTCAAGGTTTCCCCCCCTGTGCCGTGTGTCAGCCCACATGCGCGCCTGTGGCCAACTCCCTTTAGTGTGGGGTCTTTTATGGTCCAAATGTTAATGGGCCAAGGCTGTGTGTGTTTGAGTGTGTGTGTGTGTGTGTGTGTTTGAGTGTGTGTGTGTGTAGGGCGGAGACAGAGGCAGAAAACCTGTGAACACATACGATTAGCTCAGAAACTGAAGCTGGAAAATGTGAACTTCCCTGAGCAGGGTGATTGTTCATTTCACATGATTGTCTAGTTTAAGTCGTGGTAATGAAGTGTTGGTACAACGGATCACGGTTTCAGACACATTTTCACTTGCCGCATTGCCAATTTTCCTCTTTCATGTTTGGTTCATTCATGTTTTCTTCTCATAGGTTCCTTGAGGCCTTTCCCCCGCTCATTTTATCGCTCTCTGTATCTTTAGCTCTCTCACTCAACTTCTTCCATCCTATCCCTTCGTCTTCTTCTATTCCCTCATGACGTTGCTCTCTGAAATGTTGCCAGATGCACGCTAAAACACACAGTGACGCACGCATTCGGTGTACCCCTGCTGTCTGAGGCTACCAAAGAGCTCCCAAAGCTACCTCCCGCCTCTCCCCCAGACAGCTGTGTGTACGTACGTGTGTTGTGTTGTGGTCGGGGGTGTGGTGTGCACAGTTAAGGGTTATAATTTGGTGGTGAATGAGAGATGGAAAAACCGGTGGCCTGCGGAGCTCGGGGCACGCTGCTCGCCCACAGCCAGCAAAACCAGCGCCGTGTTCTTGAGGTTGGCAAAGTACAGAGGACCTACGACGGAACCCTGTGGCACTCCGTCACTCGCAGACCTCAACAAAACACTGCGTGGACAAAAAAAACCCAGACCCCCCAAAAAACATTCCTGTGACAGGATATACTTTCAGATAAAGTCAACTAAGCCTCTAGTGTGCCAAACCCGAGTTGTATAGACCAGTTGAATGATTCATTACTGATTCCTAATTAAAAGATACCTAATAGAAAAAAACAAACTCAATGTTTTGTAATTAACACTTGAATATTTTTTTTTTCTTTGAGCAAAACATAAATTACCTGGGTTATGAGTGGATTAATGACTCGATAAATTGGCTTGGATTGTCCGGCCGTCCAACCCAATCTATCTCAAGAAAGCGTTTAGGAAATTCCTTTGAATTTACATTTGTACATTTGGACTCAAAGATGAGCTGATTAGGTTTGCGTGGCCAAAGGTCGAAGGTCAAGATAATTGTGACCTCATGGCACACAATTTTCATGACACAATGTCTCAGAAATGCACTGAGGGAATTTCTCCAGACTTACAATCCAATTTTACACAAATCTCTAATAGGATAAGATGATGAAGTTATGACATTTGATATCCAATAGGTCATAGGTTACATTCACTGTGACATCATAATGTTCTTCTAAAAATGATCTGCCCATTTTTCATCATTATTGCTCAGCAGCAGCAGCTTGATTAGTGCATGGAGGCATACAACCGCAAGGCGGTAATTCTATTTTTTTTTTTCAAAAAGGTCACCATCTTAACCGGACTGGATTTTCCAGCCACAGCATGCAGTGAATCATTACACAGTACCCGACCGTTGATTGGATTTATGTGCATGACACATTGCACACAAGTACTCCCTCCCCGCCAGCTGTGTGTTAGATGAAGGTTGTACACAAACAGCCCTCATTCACCACACCCACCCAGTGTTAGAATTATCCTGCATACTTAACACACATACACACATGCAATTATATCTGTCCTTCCGCTTCTGCTTTTTACTTAAGGATGTTGTAGTGTATCGCTGCCTCCAAATTACCAAACTTTGTACGCTGTAATTTTCTCTGCCACACACGTACTGTAGATACAAACTCATTAGATGGATGTTTGCTTTGAAAACCATGAAAGGAAGAGAAGAGCCAATAAAGAAAGGAAAAACACAGCGACTGATATACAGCAAAAAATGACATGTAGCATCTCCAGTTGGTTACACCATATACCACAATCACCATCACAGGGACAGTAAGCACACTTAAGGCATATCTCCAAATATATTTTTAATAATAGTCCTCTTGAACTGAAGTAGTCGTCTTTAAGCTGTCAGAGGTCACAGAGTTCACCAGTGGTCTTCTTTTATCTATCAGAGGTGACAGAGGTCAACGTGCAGCCATCTTTGATCATCCTTCTCAGTTAATATTTCCATAACTTCACAATTTTCGGATGATTGGGCAGAAATGAAACTTGTGTAAAATATTTTTAAGGTACATGTGGCTTTATTGGAATATGGGTTTGGTGGTTACAGGGTCGCAGCCTTTGACAAAGTTACATACAAAAGGAAAATGGCAGAACCACAAATAAAAAAGCAAACTGTTTACTTTCACAAAGGAAATCTTCCAAAATTAGAATTTTGAATACTTGGCTGATTAGATTTGCTAGTCTTGAATGAGTCTTGAGCATCAGTTTCTTATCTCGGAATGTAAATTTAACATGTAATACGTAGGAATTCCGCTTTAAAATATCTGAAAATGACTCAACCTTCATTATAGATTTTTCTGGGTTGTGTATATACATTATCCCAAATGTTTCCAACAATGTTCAAACCCAGAGTAATCCACAAGTTATGTTCCATATGTTCCAGCCAGCAAAGCAAGTTTGACAGCAATTTGTTATCGCCTCCATTTCCCCTCCAGCTCCAGTCAGAAGTGAACATTACAGAACACAAACATCTGATAATGCAGTTCACCTCCGTGGATCACTACTGCTGTCAGGTTGATGAAGAGGAGCAAAGATGAATCAACAATTTTAATCCCTAAAGTAAAAGAAAAAGTAGTCTCTGAGCTCCGTAAACGGCTCTGAATCCGAGCAGAATCTGATGCAACTCTGAATGTTTATTCCTCCAGAAGGTCTGGCTCTGCACCTGACTATCCAGCTGGCACTGAGCAACTGCCGTCAGCAAATGTCCTCTGTTTTGTTTAGATAGAGAGACCCCACGTGGTTATATCTTGTACATTAAAGGTATTTTTGACGCAGCAAATGTATGTTTGTAGCCCAACATCGTAGATGTCACACTTGCAGCTGCAACAATAACATTTAATGAAATGCAGCATGACTTTTTGATTTGCCTGCCTCAGAAAGATGTGACTCAACAGGGAGAGTTGGAAGGAAGACTGCCCTTTAGCCAGCAGGACAAGATGCAACCTCACTTTTCAGCAAGCTTTTCTGTGCTGCTAGTGTTTTTTAGACACTGAAGCTGTCTCCACCATAAATACATTATTTTGTTGACATTTCTTCCTGTTTTTTTCCTCCAGGACGGTGGTCATGCCCATTGCCAACGAGTTTGCCCCAGACGTGGTTCTGGTATCTTCAGGCTTTGATGCGGTAGACGGTCATGCCTCACCCCTGGGAGGATACAAACTGACAGCCAAATGTAAGTAGTGACCACAGCTACCCAGTTAATTACTCTCCTCTATGCCATATCTTTAAAAAATACACATTTTAAGGCATGCTCTCCACTGTCCCACTCATGTAGTACATATTTTCTGTCCGTGCTGCAACACAGACCGACAAACAGAAAAGCTCAAACACACGCCTCGTGTTTATCTTGTGCTGTGACTTGTGTATTCAGATCGAGAACGTTGGCGTACCAACAAAGCGCTTTTTCTAAAACCACCCTGCAGATCTCAAATAAGAGCACGGGTCTTGGGTTGTGGAGAAGGTTGATACGAGTGGTTTTGAGAGGATTGCATGTTGAGGGGACATGGGTAGAATTCAGAGAAGAGGAAAGTATGGCTGAATGCATATATTAAACCTCCCCTCCTCCTGAGAGAAAGAGATCAAAGCCTGCGACCGAGCCTAAACGCAAAGCCGCATTTATTGAAATTAAACCTGGCTCATATTATGGCTTGTTTTCTGGCCCCCAGTAAATCCACAGCGCTCTCGCTTTTTTTTTCTCCTCCACTCTCTGATGCAGTCACCCCCTTCCTCATCCATGCCCAAAGCCCCTTTTTCTCTTTTTTCTTTGATCGATATCCAAGAAGGAAGTTAGGGCTTGAACATCAGTGCTCCCCCATCTCAACTCTTTTTTCTCTTCCCCCTCGCTCTCTCTCTTTCTCTGCCTTCTCTTTCGCTGTCATTTCCTGTGTGTCCAGGCTTTGGCTACCTGACCAGGCAGCTGATGAGTCTGGCAGGCGGTCGGGTGGTGCTTGCCCTAGAGGGGGGTCACGACCTCACAGCCATATGCGATGCCTCCGAAGCCTGCGTCTCTGCTCTGCTTGGCAATGAGGTAAGATGAGAGCCCTGAGGAGGGATGATTACTGCCAAAATATCCACATAAATTACTATCAAAACAACCCTGAGCAAGGCACTTGGATTTGACAAATACTCTCACAATTTTGGACTCAATCGATGGCTGGTGTCAGATTAAATATGATAGGAGCTAAATGCATATTGTTTAGGAGGCAACAAGCACTTTTGTGGTGCAGGAATCAACTCTCCCAAAGATGTAGCTCCAAAGAGAAAGTCAGTTCCTGCACAAACTAGCTGAAAGATCCCATTTCTATGCTATGGTCTTAAACTTAAAATATTTTCCTTTTGACTGATATTAAAAGGACGAGATATTGTTTTGTTTGATACTGGAGGTAATCTTGAATTGTTCGTCTCCTGTCTGTGATCATAGATAGACCTCCGACACAACAGTGGATGCAATTATGAGCTGTATTTAAAGATATAATATGGAACGTTTCTGCATCAAAATGTCTAGACCTTTGTTAAATCTTATGTTGAGTTTTTTACTTTCCTCATCCCAAATGTTTATAAATCAGAAATATTAAAAAATCAGAAAATCTGTAATCTTACCCAAGGTAGCCGTGCCACTATAACAACTAAACACAAAAACAGTGCAGGACAGTGATTCTACATCCTCCTTACGTAGATATGTGAAGTTAAAAATACAGGACAAGCTTGTACATTCTTTTGACAAAAGTACTCCTTTATCTTCGCCAAAACCATTTTTCCCTCCACGTTCTCTTACGCTCTCCCCACAATTCCAAGAGGAAGTCAACACCTCGCACACACACACGCAACACGCAGACAGACACACGCACAAACACGTCAGGGGGAGAGGATTTCCAGGCAGAAGGTTAATTGTGGGAGTGTGTAGGTTGGGCCGTGGAACTGAACAAACACCAGCGCTCTGTGATTCATGGCACACAACAGAATAGCAACTCCTTAAAGCCGCCCACTCTTTTTCTTCCAGCTAATGGAGAGGCTGGAGTGCTTTTTTGGACGAGCTGCTCAGCCTCATTTTCTCCCCTCACAGTTTGCATCCAGGATATCGCAGTGCTTTTGTTTTTAAAGGACTACTGAATTGTGGTATAGAACAGAGGTTGTATAGCGTCATGAGAAGAGAGGAGGGTGTGACTGTAGAAGAGAGTCCAGGCTGCGTCTCCAGCCAACTCAGCCAGCTGATAGTTCATGCTTGGCATTAGCGTGTGTGTCTGATATCTACGAGTAATCTGTTGCCGTTTTATTCACAATCCATTTTATCACTCAGCAAAAACAAACATTTTCTTTTCGGCATGCAGCCAGAGAGGAGTGAGACGACTGTTTAATACCTCGCTTTGGGCACTTTAACCTCAATAGTTATTTTTCTTGAGTGTATCTGTTATCTGAAACTCTGTGTGGGAGATCTCCCGTCCTGCGTCCTCAGTACATGTTTTGTTCATACTTGTATTCAACTGTATTTGGAGCTGCCAACTTGTGTTCACACAAGAAGCATTTTTGTGTCTTACAAAATCATTTACAAAGACTTTGTGTGTCAGTTTTAGTGTTTTAGGTCAACTCAGTTTATTTCTTTTTTTCCAAACAGTCTGTATTGACAACAGTTTTTTGTATACATGCAAATATATACACACAGACTGTATGTATATATAGAGAGAGTGATACTTTTTTTCATGCCAATATTGATATCTGGTAGTAAAAAATGCTGATAATGATGAACCAGCGATATGCACTTCTTTTGCGGTGATCCCTCAGATGTGGCGAAATATTTTAAGTTTAAGAATAACATTTATTGTCTAATAGTAATTGTAAACTACACCACGAATATCATAATTATAAATGATCCCAAGCATCTTTTTCTGCATTACATCCTCTAAAAAAGATTTTTCATATTGACACATATTGGGCAACATATATGCTGATGCTGTTATATTGGTGAATGGCCAACTCGTCAAATAGGCTGATGGCCAACCCGGCCTACCAACTCAAAGCTTCAGTATTTGACAAGTCGGAAGTGAGATTCAAAAATCAATTCTCTTGTAAACAAGTTGTACAAATGTTTAAAGTAAAAGCCTTTGATGCATTTGGACATTCCATTATATGGGCTAAGAGCCTTTACTACTGGCAGTTATGTCATTTCTTCTCGAGGCAGAGTCGTAGATAATTTCAAAATGTACCCGTTGTCAACTTACCAATCTTTTTCCATAACAGTGTGATAACTCTGCACCAATAAACAATAAATAAATATGGCAATAACAATAAAAATGCAACAGGTAGGTGCAAACTGCTCTGACATATTTGAGCTGGTCACACAGCTTGAAGCTAATTTTCAAATTCCTTCCTCACAGCAACGTTATGTAGAAATTGGCATTTTGTGGCGCCCCCCACAGTTTCTGAGTGCAGCATCGCTGCTGTAAATACAAATCCCAGGTCTGCAAGAAGGTGTTATTTTGAGGTAGAAAAAAGTTACATAATGTTGCTTTAAAAAAAAAAAAGAAGAATTAATAAGAGGAAATGGTGTTTAACTTGGCTACAGTCTGACACTTTTTTTTTTATCTCAACCATACGCACGTAATGTTAAGTTCGTCAACACCAAGCACCACACATCAAGAGAGAATATCCAGACGGACACACTTGCATTAACTTTGTTTATTTTAAAAAACTGACCACTCTCAAGTGTTGCTGCAGGCCTAACCACAAGCACACCCTGAGTGTTGGAGAACCTGCTAAAGCCATCATCTTCTGGGCACTCAGACATTCAGAACAGTTGTACAAATCATTTGAGTCTACTGTTCTCATTAGCTATGTACAGTAAATCTTTCAACTTAAAGTGAGACTAGCTGTTTGACTGCATATGTTCATCATAGTTTTGTTTAACGATGTTTTGTTGCATTGTTACTTGCAAAACTAAAAGTAAGCATTCACGCATAAGTTGTTCGTTTCATTCGAATCTATCTGATGGCAAAAAATTCAAATGTCAGTCTTAACTTCAAAGCAAACAAAGCAAGTATAAATAAAAGCAATCAATTAATAAGGTACTGAAATGTGAAGCTCTGAATCTGTTTGTGTATGTGCCTTGTTCTGTGTATGTGCCTTGGTGAGGTTGGTATCTGTGCATCCCCCTGCCTCTTGTTCCAGCCCTGCAGACAGCTCGAGCTATAAATGAGTTCTTGGAATCGTAAAAAACCACATGGCCTTGTTCCATGTGGATCTTGGAGTCAGAGCAAAACAAACAGAACAATAACACGGGATCACATTAATAAAAACTCGGTCACTGCGACCCACCAGTCCAACATCTTGTGGAACATGAAGACACTCACCTCACCGGACAAATGACCAGTGCAGGAACATAATAGGCCTTAGTTAGAACACTGTGGAGCATATGGAACATTTTATTAACCCTTGAATATTTCTACTTATGAGCAAAGCATTGCTATGTGCCAAAACTGTTGAAGGAGCTAACAACTCTGCTGGAGCTAGATCTTGTTTAATATGAGAAATGCACGGAGGCTTAATCTAATAACTGAAGTCTATTTACCTGCGCTGTGCCCACCAATGATTCAGAGTTACAGTAACGCTGCCATTACAGCTGGTAAGGATTCAGGAATCCAAAGACACCTCAGCAGGGCGGATGCTTTTTGCTGTCACGGAGGTTTGTACTCAGAACTTTCAGCTTGAAGGACGCTCTCGTTACTCACAACACCGCCCTGCTTCAAAAATAAGGAATTGGATCAGGGGGTTTGCTTCTTGGGTTTCAGCTGCCTGCTGAGCGTCGGCCTCAGCAGGAGTTTGGAGGAGGTCACTGGATGGGTGCCATAGGGAGCTGAAAATTCGAAAATAGGCAGGAGGCAGGGAGCGTCAATTGCCTCAGCCCTGCAGGACACAACTCTCACCCGGCCCCCATCACTGGTACACATCTGAAAATGGTTACCCTCACACCTCTTCCAGCAGGGTCAGCCTGGGCCAAAGGATCAGATAATAAAGGGAAGTGGAGTAATCATTTGAAGTCGGGAGGGAGGAAACTATTGTTACAAAGCAGCTGCACAGAGTACAGTACCTATGCAGGTCCTCAAAGCTTTGAAAGTATGGAGGTATGTGATGAGTTTTAATCACACACAGGTTTTTGAAAACTCTTCATTACTGATATTAAACAAACTCTAGTCTCAAATAAGCTTCCAAAAACAAGTAGGAGGTTTGATATTTTACTGAGGGGAAACCTTGAATGGAAACACTGAAAGACATCGTGACTGAAATGAAAGAGCTGTGCGGGGACGGCTCATTAGCAGAAGATGGCTTTGATAAAGTGACGAACAACACGAACGTAGATGTCGACCTGCTAAGAATAGACTGAGAGTTCTTGAACCGGTTGGCTCTGTGGCGGCAAGTGATGTCAGCTGTTTGAACAAAGGCAGATCGTTCAGTTGTGTGCAGCTTTGATAACTGATAGCGGAGAAAAAAAAGAGAGGCTAAAATGTCCCTGATCAGATCAAAATGGCAGGAAGCATAATCTCAGCAAAGGTCTCTGTAATGGACTTGGAATGTAGCTGGGAAACGTCAGCGCAGAGTTGAGCTAGAGGGAGAGATAAAATGAGAGCATTTCTTTGTAAATATATATATTTCTTTTTACTAAAAGAAGTAGTGGACACTGCAGCCTCACCAACCAGGCTGAGCATCAAGGCAGATCAGGGAAACACGTTGGATTAATGTGGTGCTTGTTTGAATGTGTCCACTGAGCGGGTTATTTCTAGAGGTTATATTTTAGCTTGTGCATGTGTGTGTTGGCTGACTGTGAATGGAGCGAATGAGTAGGCTCAGGCATGGGACCACAGCTGGATTAGATGGTCAGCTGTGCTTTTGTTTACGAAGCTTCCCACTGCCTGAGGGTTTGTATCGTCTGGAAGTGTCCAGAACCCGAGACGTCACCATATTTATCTAACTGTTGCACATACTGTAGCTTAAATCATGAAATATGTGTTGAATGATAATCCAGTTTGTCTTGCTGGACTGATGGATGAGTTGCTATATTGAATTGCTTCAAATCTTGTTAACCATGTATATTGCTTTAATAGAATATAAGACCCACCTTCCCTAATCTTGTTAATTATATGGCTTGTGCTTTTTTGTGGCAGTCTAAAGAGGCAGATTTTGGCAGCCCTCACAGTGGAACCAAAACATCCTAAAGCTGTTCTTTATATCCATCACCTCCTGTGTAGCTTTTACTTCCAGTGTTTTACTGCTCGCTAGTGTGAGAAATCTATCTGTGCTTTTATTGGCAGGTTAAGACAAGCTCGGCTATAATGAGCATTAGGTTTCCTTTGAAAGCAGCTCAAATTAGCTGGGAAAGAGGGATGAAAATTGCTGAATGGACTTTACAGGCTCTTTTTATTCACCCCCATCACTGTAGTACGTAATCATGAAGTCTTTTTAGTTAAATAGCTCATGAATGATGCATTGGCGACTACACTAGTCAACTCTGGACTCGGTCTAATTGATGATTGCTTGCAAACAGATGTTGGGACCAGTTTGAATCACGGTTGTTAGCAATTATATGATAAACAACAGGCTAATATGCTAATTGTTACCAGCTGTCAATGATGTTATTCGGTGTGTTTACACTCCAGTTACAGTAAGACGCTCGACTTCACCTGTCCCCCCTTGGGCATGACTGTTCACCACCACCCTCTGACTACAAGGCGAGCCCACACCCCTTTCCGAAAAGGTCGCCTGCTTCGCACAATACACGTCATTACCTTGTTCAGTTAGCATAACATAATCAACCGGTTTTAGTGACCGCCAACATATGCACATGGACACAACAGTAAACAATGGATGCCTTGTGCACTTTTCATTTGCTGAACAAGTGAATTTCCTCCTCTTTCCACTGTTTTGGTTTCAGCCTCCCTCAGGAATGTTTTTACCGGGCACATTCCTCACTCTCGGCTCATGGCTTTCCATGGTGTCTCGGTTTTGTTGGCTGGGACCTCGTGCGTTGGACGGCTGTGTCGCACTGAGAAAAAGACCTCCTCAGAAATCAGTCCACATGGTTACAGCAAACCATCTCTCTCTCTCTCTCAAAGATGGCTGCACATCTGATGGCATGGAGATGCAAGAAGTGCAGGCACAGCCAGGACCACAAACTTAAATAAACAGAGACATCGCTCTGGATGATGTGGCAGACAAACGTGTGCTTGTATATAGTGCACATGCACATCCGTGTGCGTGCATTTGTGTGTTTGCCATACCTGCCAGGTGGAGGCCCCTGGAGTACCCTGACAAGAGCCATTAAAGTTTATAAGCGTGAGGCCCAGCTGTCAATCAAGCTGACAGGCTGCCCCCATCCAACTCTGCTCTTAAATGAACCCCACGAGATCCCCAGAGAACCTCTGACCCTGCTCTGACAGGGAGCTGCGTTAGTATGGACTGGGAAGGGCTGAACTGGGACTGGCTGGGGTTATGGTGAAAAGTTGGCGGCTGAAGCCTGATGGTTGGAGAAAAAGGTTTTGACGGAAAGATTGATGGTTTGTGTCCCCAGACTGGCTGGGAAAACTTCGAGATGGGATTGATGAATAAGTGCTGCTGTCAATCCAAGTAATGTTGAAGGGCTGACATGTTCAAGAAGATGAGCTCCTTAGTTTGAGTGTAGCTCATCAGTTGGGCAATCAGACCAAACAATGGCCTGCGTTAATGAACTCTTCACAGTTACACAGTAGACAGAAGATAACTACATCATCCAACACAACAAAACACTTAAAAGACCCTCCAGTTACAGTTGAAATGGGCAGTTTACAGGCCTCCTTATCATATTGACATCTCTACGTGTCAAATCATGTTCATATCATACGTTTGAGATGTGAGCATGATTTGGGTTGAAGCTAAGCAGGAGAGCTGGAGAGGTAGGTTGGTGGTGTTCGGCAAGAAGGCTGCCAAGCCAGTGACGGCAGTTTGAGACTGTGTTACAACATTTCTAAGTGTGACACCACTGGAGATTTGTAAGGAGACCTCAGGACAATTTCCAGCTGTGTTTGTGGCAACAAAAACCAGATGTTTTCGATGAGATCTTGGGACATCTCCAGCTGTGTTTGCGGCGACCAAAACAGGTTTTTAAGCCAAACCTTGAACTTTGCCTAACCCTAACCAAGAAGGTTTTGTTCCTTAACCTAACCAGACCAGTTGCTCAATGTTGTCTCAACATAAAATAGAAAAGTGAACCTAAAGAATTATATAGCTGCCAACATGTTTGTTGCTTGCAGAGATGCACATTGCCAATATTTATTCTTGCGTTTTGGCTTGTGCGTCCAGTGCTATATATACTACACAAAGCAAGTTGTTTTTCATACAATGATAAAATGATAGCCATTAGTGGTTTTTTCTAAGCACCATGCTCTTTGAATATCATATTACATGAAATTATCTCATATGTCTAGTTGTGTTAAATCACGTTACAGCAAAAATGCTGATTTTGAGGGCCAACCCACGCTTTGTATGTTAAAAGAACAGTCGAGGGCTTTGTCTTTTCCCTCCTGATTGCTCTAAGAAAACAAAGGTTGGGTTTGAGTGATTACATGGATAAACTATTGAACTACAGAGCAGCTGATACAGTCACAAAACGAGATATGCAATTTGCCTGTCGTCTGTGTTAAGCAAATGATGCACAAAGAGAAGCCTACACTTGCAAAATGATAAATAGCCTATTGTAAATATTTGTGCACAAACTATACTGTATGTATACGTGTTACCTCTGTCTGTCCCTGTATGCTGTATGATGTAGCCTGTCGTGCCACAGCAGGATTAAAGTATCCCTCTCCCCAGACTGCCTCTTCCCTCGGCCCCCGCGGACCCCTCCCACTCTCTATTTGTTTTAATTAAAAGAAAACTTCCAGCCTTGGCCAAGCGAGACCGGCCGACGATGACTTTTTCCTTTTTCTCTCTGACATTGAACTCCCAAATCTCTGGCCAAACCTTTTTTTTTTTTCTTTTTCTTTTTCTTTTTGTCTCCATTTACATGTTCCTCAGTTGGTCCTTTATTCCGTTGGCGTTATGATTGAGCATAAAAAGGGATGCATGTCGTCTGTGCTGGAATGTAAGAGCTGAATGGGCCTGTTTGACAAAATAGGATGAGAAAGTGTCGTATGTGCAGTCAGCCAAAGGGGAAATTGAATCATTCCGGGTTGGGAAAGGCACATTGGGGAATAGCCCTGTTTCCTCTGAATTGTGGCTTGGAGAGTTTCATAAGCTCAGCCACACTCCCTGAGGTGTGTGTGTGTGTGTATTTGAGTGTGTGCTTGAGTATGCGTGTATGTAAGCAAGCGATTTCCATGTGCATGCATCTGCGTACACCAGTATGTGTCCTTAGCGTGGGACACAGTACAAAGCACACATTGTAGTTCATGTCAAAAAGTAGCCGAGCTCTGGTTGAGTGGGAGGAGGTGTGTGCATCTGCAGGCTTAGTTTCTATTGTGTCAGCAGCTCGAGCCCGTTCCCCACCTCTTGGAGTGATTCAACACCGGGCTGTGGTCCACATTCAAAAGTGATCCTTTACACCAGGAGGGAACCGCTTTAAGTGTGGTTTTGGTGCAGCGTTTCTGAACACCTGTCAGTCACATTCATAAAAACACATACCCAGCCGTACCCACTTTATTGAAGAAATGCCTGGAGACATTTAATGCGCTTGGCAGTGAACCTATGCCTACTGTGAACATCGGCTAGGTTTATATGCCAGTTTTATTTCAGCACAAGTGTCTGAAATAATCTTAAAGTTGTGTATAGTGGATACAGGAAATTGTGCGCCGCCATTCTGTTTTTATTTTCTTTTGCTTTTGTTATTAAAAGTTTAGCAGGGAATGTGTTTCAATGTTATTTTCTGTTTGTTTCAGTTGGACCCCATTCCTGACGAGGTGCTGCAGCAGAGACCAAATGCCAACGCTGTCCACTCTATGGAGAAAGTTATTGAAGCTCACAGTGAGTGAATCATTCACACGTACACACTACATGCATCAGCATCTAAGAGATGTAAAGTATCTGACTGAATGGTATCAGGTTTGAGTGATTATAGATTGATGGCTATGTTATATTTTGAGCTTGTTTAGATATTTTAATAGTAAAAAACCTGTGTTGAGCAAATAAGAGTTTTGATCTCTCCCGTGGTCCAGTGACCAGACTTTTACCCTCTTGTTGTCTTTTACAGGTAAATACTGGCGCTCGCTGCAACGCTCTGCCTCCACACTCGGTTGCTCGCTGAGCGAAGCCCTTCAGCGAGACGCAGAGGAAGCAGAGACCGTCTCCGCTATGGCCTCGTTGTCTGTCGCCAACAAGCACATTGGAAAGAGGTACATGGTGAACCTTCGTGTACATTTAAAGGAAAATGCTCAACATCCATTTGAACCACCCCTCTGAAACCTCAGCTGATGCTGCCAACCTCAGGGTGATGAAGAGGTTTTACCTTAAAAAATAATTAAATACAATGAGTTGCATATTGAGCTTTAGTTGTGCTGGTAGGTAGATTTCTTCACCTTATGGTGGTTTTTCACCCTCTTTCCAATTGTTGAGCGAGGCTAAGTTAAACAAAGCTTTAACTAAACTTGCTGTCCAGACATGAGAGTGGTCTTTTCATCAGACTATTGTTAAAAAAGCAATTGTTTTTACTTTCCAAAATGCCGTACTGTTACAGTACTATTTTTTCATGCTAACAGTGAATCCTATGACCTACATGTAATGTAAACAGCGATGGCACCACAAATGATTTACACCAACTCTGCAGCTTTTTGTCTCTCTGTGTCTAATATTACAACCATGTTCATGGTGTTGTTTTCCTCAGGGCTGAAGAGGAACCAATGGAAGAAGAAGCTCCCATGTAAAGATGAACATCCCGAGCCTTTGACCACTGAGACCAGGTCGTCATCTTTTGACAGTGTCCTCATCCAGTCCGTGTCAATATGAAAGCCACTGCCATGTCTCACCCCTGCCATATTCTGGCATGTTATTGTGGGAGAGAACATGCAGAGCTGACAACAGTGGCGCTCAAAGGAACACTGAAGATGAGCGACGCATTCACTGATCAGCAGTGCACAGACTGATCAGGATCAATGTGTTGCATCGTCTCTTGAAGACCTTGGATTATAAGAGGGTTGACTCAACAATCCCACAGTGACAACCTCCAGTGCCAGTGCTTTTAAAACACTAGACAAGAAGTACTTTTGAATGCCAGTCGGAACCATACGCAGACTATCATCCTCTTTTCTTATTATTCTGTTCTTTCTGTGCTTCATCGTCTCACTTGATGTGATTGTGACTCTGCACTACGGATGAATCATTCCTGCTCTTTTACGATATCCGGACGAATGGAACAAAACATTTTCTTGCAGCTTTTTAACGCGGTTGAAGGCTACAGATGAGAAAGGTCAGCACGTGCTCTGAATCCAAACTGACTGACAGTGAAAGACTGTGCGTTTGTGCCTTTTTTTTCTTTCAAACCTGGTGGATTTTCTGTTGAACTCTTCAAGAGCTTTGCCTTAAAAAACAGGTTTGGGAACGAGGCCTCTTCTCCCCCAACCCCTTAAACATTTCTATCCTGGCAAGACATCCAATGCCTGCATGTTGTTGGCACATAGACTGGCGGACTTTGGCATGTTTACCTATAATTCTCTGCCAGCAACCTACTGTCTCTCCCTGTACCTCCCCATTTCCTTCCCCCCCCCCTCATTCTTAAAAAAACTCAACTTAGAAGGTAGTTCCCAGCCACAAGTTGAAAGTGGTTCATTTTAAAAGGAAGTTTAAAGGTACGGCCTCGTAGCCAGAGGACACGTCTTGGACGGGCATCTGATTTCCCTGTTTTGTTTTCAAGCATTCATTTATCAGCCATCCTAGCTACATACACACTCACATTCAAACCAGGAGCGATTTTAAGTCATCAATTAACGTACCACTGGTGTCTTTGCATTGGTTTTCTCCAGCTCCCTCCCACAGTCCAGACAACAGGCGCACATGCAAACTTGAACCATTAAAAACAATAATGGAAAATGCGACTAATGGACCTTGCCGTGTTGTGTATCACATCTTGACAGCACCATATGACGGCCTGTCAGCAAAACAATGATGAAAACAGCTGAGCTAAGAAAATGTACTGTAATCATCAATATAACTGCACTGACAGCATTTTTTATGTGCTGCTGGTCGAAAGCTGCATTCGATTGATATTTTGTTCATGCTAGAAAGATTAAGGTCCAAACCTTCAGCCACAACAGAACAATAAGGACACATGACAACAGGGCATTACAGACCAACCCACCGTGACTTCACACCAACAACAGCTGTCACTTCTGATCGTTGATTTGTATGTTGAGCTATTTGACATATTCAGTAATAACTGTAACATTTAAAGATGTATAGCTATATACAGTATGCAGGTGCTGATTTTATTTTCTGTGTTGTGCTGCTTTGCGAGCATCTTTGATAAACCCAACCTGCCCAACACTGACATCCCAAACCCCTCAATGACTAACTGCTGGCTTTGGGTAAAACTCAGCATCTTTCTCGAGTCTGTGGCCCAACAGGTAAACTATGTTAGTGAAAAATATTTAATCGTATGTTGGCTACATGATGCAGAGAAGTCACTGTAACTAAACATTATGATTGGTCCTGTACAAGGGTCAGGGAGATTTTAGGATCTGGAAAGCTCTTCCTGCTCGCAGTAAATACACTTTATTTATGCAGCAAAGAAACAAACAAACATGAGAGAACATGGCTCAGCAGCACTGTGTCAGTGAACAAGCGTATAAAGCATAAAAACAATATACTGATGACTATCCTGCCACATCCCTAAATAAAGTGTGAATACCATAACACAACAGATTTAAAATACATCAACAGAATCATGCAGCGACTGCAGTGTAATTACTGTGACAGGGAGAGGCGGGATGGTTTTGGTCGTTGCTGTAACATCCTGAGCAGCTCCTCTTTTCTGCAGCGATGTGTTTGTGTGGACCGTGAAAAGTTTTCTCAACACTCACAATTAATTTTCATACAATTCAGTGGATGCAGCGATTATAAATCAGTCTCAGAACAGGACTTCTGAAAAAAAATTTGAATCATACTGTGTGCAGTCAGACAATGATGAAGCCAAAGCAGCGACTGACTTTCATCTCTGGAGTCCAACCTCTTTACATTAGAATCTGCTCAGTTTATTAGCAGAATAATGTGGGTTAAAGACAAATTAATCTCACATGGGCCAATTTGTTGAACCAGCCCTCTCTTTAAGACAACTGTGTCTCCGTGGTAACAGTGACCGTACCACCTGGGATTTTTTCCAGTGCCGCACAGCCTCCCACAGCTGGTTCAACATCTTTAGCCACCTTGTTAAGCACATCTGCTGCCCAAATGTCAGGTGCTGTGAGGCAGGTGTGTGTGTGTGTGTGTGTACATCTGTTCACAGACAGTGAAGCACAAGCTGCTCTGTATAAATATTCAAGTGTATACACATATTTTTATAGTTGTCTTTTTGTGGGATGAGGCGGTGCATGTTGAGTGTCTTTGCTACTTTAAATAGCACATGTAGCTCCGATCCTGAATCCTCTCACAGGGGTTGGGATAGTTATAAATAGTTTGGGTTCTTCACCACCGAGGAACTCCACTCAGAGCCGAACCCGACTAGCCAGACTATACAACACACCAGCCAGCAGCCTAGTTGTAGTCAGATTCGGTCGTCCATTTTGTAGGTGAAACACCAGAAAAGAGAGGACGGATCACTACGTTACCGAATCTCACCTCGGCACCAGACTGTGGTGACAGCTGTATTGAAGTTTATGGGAAACGCATGGAGAAACACAGTAAAACCCAACATGTCTACGTCATGTGAAACAGCAATACAGCCGACACCACAGGATGGCACCAAAGCAAGATGCAGTGACGTAAAGACCCTCGTTTCTTCTTTCGGTTCCTCGTCTGTAACCGTTCTTTCAACTTGTCGTGGGCCAACTACCTTCTCTCCCCTTTTGTTCCATCTACGAGCTCAATCACGTTCAATGTATATTTTCAGCAAACAGGAAACAGAGTGCTGTGTTTTGTTTACTCTTGTTTACTGTACATAGGACATCGATCTCCCGAGTATTCCTGCCACACACATTCATTCATCAATGACTGCTTTTGTTTATTCCTCCTGTCATCTTGTCTTTTTGTTTCTGGTTGCGCTCTCCTTTCAGTGGACGCCAGTGACTTCTCTTTGTACGACTTTGTGTTTTTCTTGTTGTTTTTGCTGACTCTCCCCTCTCAGTGTCTCTGTTACATTGTAAAGCTGACATACTTCCCGGCAGGTGAGGGATCAGACTCTGTTTTTAGTGGACACGGCACGACTGTGTTTTCTGGGTTTCGGGGGTTTTTGTGGGAGGGTCGGGATGCAAATGTTTCTACTTTGTATAATGACGGGCAATTGTGTATTTACTGTTTGTTCATAGTAGATTTATATATGAAAAGAAATGAGTATATTATATATATATATATATATATCTATACATAATGAAATACTATGACCTTGTTTTTGAAGTTGGTATTGAAAAATGAAACTTTTCATGGGTCTTGCGTACAGTCGGCCCTCGTTACTGAAGGCGCCGCGCACTGTCCTCGGTTACAGTGAGTTACATGTCGGTAGCATTTGACTGGTTGTCTTTCTGTCTTTCAACACTGATGATAGTTCTTGGCTTAATTCGTCCCATTGGTACCTGACAACACAGTGGGTGTGCCATTGCCCTCCACTCAGCCTCATGTGCATCATCGTACCATTCCACACTTTTTTAGGTTTCCCAGTATTGAGAATGTGAGACTGAAATTTAAAATGACCAAAGTGGCGATCGGTTTGATCTTCTTTCTTAAAGGTTCACGAGTTCATCCTCTAACTGCAAGAAACGTGGGATGAGTGGATTTGATTTGGGATATGGCCGTTTCTGTTCCTCAACTTTAAATCCCCTCTGATGGGTTTTTACCAATGATTTCACAAAATTACTTACTTCCCTATCTGACCAACTGTCTTCGGTTTTAATTTAAATCAACATTCCTTTAAATTCAACTAGTTCTCATTTGTAGTCTCATTCATCAGCTCAGTGCTGCCTCTGGGTTTCAGTCCACTAGACTGTTGGATCCCTGCAGGAGCCCACTCACTTATTAAGACCAACGTTTTTGTAGGGCTGCATATCAAACCTCAATGCTTTTATGGCACCAACCACATCTCCTCGATACTATCGAGTATCGAAAAATGTCTTCTCATTCGATACCAGATTTCCATACTTGAGGAGTTAATCTCATCAACCACAGTGATCCCACAAACATGCATCATGCCTGTTCTGCCCAGATCTAATAGTGCTTTTGATTGGCTGTCTCGAGGCGTGCAGGGAAAACGCTGGGTTACGCCCAGAGTCGGGGCTCTCAGCGTGTATTAGAATATAATCTTTGTTAAAACAGATTATATAAAACTGGTATCTAAAAAGCATCGTGCAGGAGCCGGTATTGAAGTCAAGGTATCAGTACAGAAACATTTTCAACAACGCCCGGCCTCGTACGTGCACGTATGTGAGAAGAAAAAAAACTTCAGTCAATTGTTATTTCACTGTTAACAAACAAAATGCTTTATAAACCATTAATGTAAACTTTCATCTGATGTTCACAATGTAGTTAATCTGTAAACATTACTTGGACGGCCGTTATAAGGTTGCAGCTGATGTTTATAAACCTTTACAGTTGCTTAAGAAATGGTTTATGAAGTATTTCATTGTTTGTTAACAGTAAAATAACTGTTAACTAATGATTAATTAATACGAACTGACCCTTTATTCATGATGGTTTCTATAAAGAGTATATTTTCTCTTCTGATGCTGCATTTCCCTGCAGAATATGACCAGAGCGGTCAAAGTTTTTGGACTATTTGATGCGTTCGTCTTCTACTACCTTGTAAATTAACAGAACAAAGTAAAATGAGTGGTTGTAAATCACCGCTTGTAGTACATTCTCTGCCATAAAGTAGATTTTACACTGAATACTGAAGAGATAATTGAGGTCTAAGCCTTGATGGCATCGCATTTTTAGTTGTACTTAGTATGCCTTACATTCCTAACTATGTATAAGAAACATGATTTCCTTTACATTCCCATCATATCAGACACGTTCACACTTTCTTCTCTATCCTTTGTCATTTTTGGGAAGATTTCTCTCCAGGAAAGTTTTCACATTTGATGTAAACAGAAGTATTTGTGGTTGGAATATGAAAATGCATTCAGACGTCCTGAGCGTCACTTTAACTTGCATACGCTGACATCTCCGTGCGTGTCAACACACTTTTTTGATGAGATGCTTTTCGGTAAGCCAGCCCAGAACATTCCCAGAACCTTCGCACAGCGGTGCCAGTCGTGGGGTTTCAACTGCTGAAAGCTTTGGTTTCTAAAAAGGAGCCAAAACTAGCACTGTCTGGCTACTCTGGCCGTCTGTCTTCTTCACTGTTAGTCTTAACACAATGTCCAGTAACAAAAAAATGTTCCATTTTGTTATAATTTCCATTTAATAGGAGGGGGGCATATCTTTTTGTTTTACCCTCATAGTTCAGTCCAGCCAGGTCCAGAACTGTTTATTTAGGCGGCCTGGTCCGACTCCACTCCATTCCTCTTTTCTCTCTGCATGATCCGTGTGTCCGCATGCACTGCCTACCTGCCTGCCTGTCTGTCCGTCTGTCTGTCCGTCTCATACTACATATCAGCACAAGGGATCGAGCACTGAAGGACGTTAGTACTTTCACTGTATCCAAACTGTCTTATCTCTTTGACTGCTTTTTTGTTCCTGCTGGGGAGGGGACGGGGGGAGGGGAGGGGGTTTGGGTGCTTTCCATGTTGTGCTTTTACCTGCAGGACTTGGAATCATCTCACACGGAAGACTTCAGTTGAATATTTTACAGAAAAAGGAGAAAAAAAAAGTATCTAGCACTTGTAACACAGACAATAGATTTTATTGTATTTATGTAGAAAGACAAATTGTTTTAGGGGAACGCTTTGTAAACTGCATCAACAGAATGAAAAACTTTTCTTTTTTTTTTTGGTACCAGGCCAGATGTGACTTTGTTGGACTTTTTTGGGGGAAGACATTTTCATTCTTTGTCACATCTGGACTTATCAAAGGGCTCCATCCAGATGCCTGGTCATCGCTACAGTTGTCCATTCCACTAAACAAGCCAGTTATCGCTATGACCACTGTGGTTCAGAAACAAACAGTTCTAGGTTTACATAATGTATAAAATGCATATCCTTTTTTTTTTTTTTTTATCAGCTATGTTTTTGACTTGTTCCACCATTGTTACAGAAATAGTACATTTTTTTCTCGGGAACCTTTTGCTCTAACATGTTGTCTTTGACATCACAATATAAAGTATTGTTTTGGAAAAACTGCCCTGTCTGTTTTTTATGATAATTGATAGTTTCATGTTTTGATAGCAAAGAAAAGGCTGATTCACTGTCAGGATGTTGAGGGATGTGCATGTGCTCTTCACACACATGAATAAAAAAAATAGCTCTGTACTGTAACGGTAGATGAAAGTGTGCACGTATAAAAAGGTTTGACACGCAAACATTTAACTTCTTTCAGTTTGGTCAGGCTATATTTATCCTTCTGCCCTGGGGCCTCACCAGAGGAACTTCCTAAGTCTGAAACAGTTTCTTTTCTCAGTTTAGGATGACATTTGGGATTTCTGATATTGTAAAAACTAACTGCATTTAGGGAAAAAAAAATCCTATCTTAGGGTAAGAAATGAGCTATTAGGCTACAGAAGTGTACTAAGTGAAGAATTTCCCAGGCTAGGATGGCACTGACGCTGTCGTAAATATAAAATATCCTAACTGCCAAAATAGAATAAACGCTGTTGGTAGCCTGTTTGAGAAGCTAACAGTGCTAGCCTGTTGGATGAGCTAACATCAATGTTGGCCTGTAGGAGAAGCTAACATCGATGTCAGCCTGTTGACTTGACTTTTCTGGGATAATGAAGGCCTATTAATGGTTCCTCAAATGATGTGATTAAAATGTTCAACTCAAGAAAGCTAGAAACTAACCACCTGTCTGTTGTTATCAATTAGCCATAGCTAGCCAGGGACAACAGGATTTTAGGAAGTGATTCTGTAGAGAGAGGACAAGCTGTTTGGACATCTTTCTGTAATCAGGCCGTGCTAGCTTACTCGCTAGATCCAGCATTGCAGTCCTTTGACATTGTCACACAAGTTTTTGCAGCACAAAGATATCCTTTTTTCAATTGCGTTTTTTCTTCCTTGTCAAAACCCAGCATTTATATTACCCATAATGCACCTCAAACACTGTCAGATTGGTTGGAGATTCCAGTGTGTTATGCTAGGAGTGGCTAATGTAGCCTTGAGCCGCTAACCTCAGACCAGGAGCAGATACAGAGGTTGTACAGAGACCTTTTTCCTTTTCACACTTCACTACTATCACTTGATGCAGTTTATCTGACTTTGTGCAGCTCAGGTGAAAAATGCTTCATGCAATTTTATTCATATATGCAGCAGCGCTCCTCAAGACACCTGTAATCATCCTCTATGTGTAAACCCGGTGGAGTTCTCCTATAGGTCCAGAGGGAGGCAGCACTGCAGGAACGGGAACACGGGCCCGACAGTAGCATGGACTGGGATTAGCCACCCATTTGGAGAGGTCAGAGGTCTGAGCTGGTGTCCAAATAAACAGCAGTGAATCCCTGTTGGTGGTGGAACTAACGCAAAGACAACAGTCCGAAAGCAAACAAAGCCAATCCCTCCTTGCCTCCTCTCAAATAAACACACATTCCACTGCTTTCCTGTCAAACTCTCCGAATTTAGAGAGTAACAGTGTAAATACTGCCGCGGCCTGAGGCTTTGTGGACTCGTCACAATCTCTGTAAATCACGGAGGCTCGAAACACCATGGAGTGTCAAAGGCAAACGAGAAGGAGCACATCTCTGGTTCGTTGAGAGAATACGGTTAAACGGAGACATGAGTGACAATATTTACCATCATACAGAAGCCGTAAAGGGTATAGAAGGCTCCCACAAGTAGGAAAAGGATGACGTTGAGGCTGGGAATGTGACCTCTTTATGGTTCCTTGGTGGCTGGGGATGCTCCGCAGACTGCCCGTCTCACCTTTAGCTCACCGTAGGCGTCGCCACGTTCGTCATCTCTGTTATGTAGCGGCACGCAACTCTTTGCGACCCCTCAGTAAGGTCAGGTCAGAGGAGAGGTTGAGCCCTGCCAGTTGAACTTTCCCCCTTTCTGAAGGCCAGCCCAGAAGATGGCCGCCCTCTTCGCCCACAACAAAGCAGCGAAATGACAGTAAGGACTGAAATCTGGGAAAACCCCCTTATCTATTTTCCCTCTCGATTCCCCACAGTGACATTCTGGTGTGCGGCAGCTCTCGAGCCTTGCTCTTCTTCCTGGAGCGTCGGTCGTTGTCAGTTTGCTCTGTCATTACCCGGCCACCATTATACATAAAAAAAGGCCTCATCCTCCCAGCTGGGCTCATCACCGCACTTTTTAATTGCAGGTTTGACTGACTCGAAATGGCGATGAGGCTTTGGCCAGCTGCTCAGATGACAAAACTAATTACAGATGAGTTATTAGAAGCACTTTTGGATCATCAACACACGTTAGATGTATTTGAAGAGTTGTAACACATCGGCCGCAAACACGAAATGTTGGGGGGGATCATAGAGGTGGCCCAGTTAAGTAAAGTCCATGAAAAGTCTTAGAAATGCATCAGTAAGTTCTCTTGGACCCTTCAGTTTGTAGCGGAAACAAATTCAGTATTTAATCGTCAGTTTTTCCTCAACTTGTGTCAGTCTGAGCATGGAAACAATGGAAATGCGCGAGGGAGTCTGTGACCGTTGGCTGTACTTTCCGTCAGATGTTCCACCGGCCCTGTTGGGATTTCTTATCCCGAGTGTATTTGAAAAGCCGTGCAGCGTTTGCTTGTCTTGCTACTGTATGTGTTTAGTCTGGTGGCGAGCGTGGACTGACATCAAAAGGGCAAAGAGGAACGGGGCTGTGAGGAGCTGCTGCAGGCGTGACACCGAGGCCGGGTGTCAGCGTGGGTGTCAAGATGACAAGGCGGCGGGGTCAAAGGTTCGGTGATGGTCCAGTACGCACGCTGCCGATGATTCTCCAGCTTAATCTTTGCGATGGCGGTCGACGCGAGAAGAAGATGCTCTCGTGTTAATCTTCATTATGGGCAACTTATCGAAAAAGAAAACATCACAAATGGAGGAGGTTTGCTCTGGTTTCAGACTTCACACGCTGGGAAAGACTTTCGGATCACGTGTAGTTTTTTAAATTGAGTGTTTTAAATGAACTCTCATCATTTACTTTCTTTATTTACTGTTTTAAAAATCGAAAGTGCGATCTCATTGTCTCCTCCAGTGAAAATGAGTAGCAGATCTCTCTCAGGCAGTTTTTTTACGGCTGCTTTGAGTCAATAATTTGATTTCGGCTGTGATGAAGTTTAAGTGAGTTACCGCAGCATCCTCAGAAGTTGAGTTCACTCTCCACCTCCTGCGGGTGAAGTAAAAACAAAGGTGAGTAAGTGAGAGTCGACTCCTGAACTGAGGTGACCCACTGACCTCTGTTGACCCCGGCGCTCATCACCGCTGCTAATGAAGAGCAAAGGAGGAGGAAGGTGGGGTGTTGGCATGTCCTTTTGTTAATGTTTGAATTGATAGATAATGATAGATAATGTGTGAATTGATAGATTTAGCATCAGTAAGATTATTTATCCATAATTAAAGGAACAGTTCACCCAAAACAGGAATGTCGGTTACGATCTGCTCAGTCACCAGGTGAGCTTCTGCTGTCCTCAAAACATTTCTGGAGCTTCGCAGCAAAAACAACATTGCAGCATTCTTCTGAACAACTGACATTTTAAAATTGACTTGTTAAAAAACAACCAATAAACCCCATAAAGTGGCTCCATACAGTGTGTCAGGCAGAATCTAAGTCTCCAGAAGCCTCGAGCTCCCAAATTGATTTTAAAAGATGTTATTTACATCACTGACACGAGGTCGAGCTTTGAGCTTAGCAGCTACCTTTGAAGATTTTGTCTTGAAGGGGCTCTGTGGAGCTTCTTTGCTGGAAGCCCGTCGTTAATTTATGTTAGCGGAGACAAAGTCACATTCTTTGGACCGCCACTTTAAAACAGACCTGAGTCCTTCAGAAAGAAATCCACAATCCAACAGAACGACACAACTTAATTAAATGGTCCACAGGCTTGTATAGGAAACAGAAGAGATGGAGAAGGTCTCGTTTTTCACGTCACATTACGAAGAGTGTGTATGTAACATCTTTTTAAATGAATAGTGAAGCTGCCGGAGTCTTGGGTCGCGCCGGACAAGCTGAATGAAGCCATTTTGTTCTTACTTGTTATGAAGAAAAAGTCAGTTGTTTAGGAGAATGCTGTTTTGCGGCCTACGTAACTTAACCCGACTTTCCATCGGCGTGCGGTTGAGGAGATAATGACTGAATTTTCCTTTTTTGGGGGTGAAGTTATCCTTTAAACGGGGTTTGTTTCTTTGTTTGTGATTATGGGTAAACGGCAGCGATGCCTCGGGAGATGTTTTCCCGTCGAGTTGTTCCAGATCTTCCAGCTTGCCCTTCATCTGAACTGGCTCGGCAAAGCTGTAATTATCGTTTGGCTAACGTTGCTGACGCTAAAGTTAGATATTTTCTAACCCTGTGGACACTGAGGCGCAAAGGTCAGCGCTGCCATCGCTTCACTCCGTACCCGTCACAGCCAGCTTGTTGTCAAAGAAGAAGATGATGCCCGACAGAGAGGCTGGTGAAGGCGAGGAATGGAGCGGATGAAGGAAACAGAGATTATCACAGTTTATGTACTCTGTGTGTGTGTGTGTGTGAGTGTGAGTGTGAGAGTGTGTGAGAGAGAGAGAGAGAGAGTGAGTGTGTGTGTGTGTGTGTGTGTGTGTGTGTGTGTGTGTGTGTGTGTGTGTGTGTGTGTGTGTGTGTGTGTGTGTGTGTGTGTGTGTGTGTGTGTGTGTGTGTGTGTGTGTGTGTGTGTGTGTGTGTGTGTGTGTGTGTGTGTGTGAGAGAGATATGAGACGAGACCAGATGGACAGAAGACAATGCCAGAAGGGAAGATGTAACTCAGGCCAAGTTACACACATAAAGAGTAATGCAGTATGACACATTCCCATACAGCATCTCCAAAACTATAAAAGCGTCTAATTGAGCTTCTCCAGACATTATTACTTTATTTAAACACAACCAAGAAGACGTGCTGTCAATTGAAACATCATGCGAGAGCAAACAACTGAAGACACCATAAATATTCTGCATACACCAGAGAGGATTTTCGGTAGAAGCGTTTGCATCGTCGTCTTCGTTATTCAAATGGAAATAGCAGCGGATTAAAAGATACTTCCTCAATATGACATAATCAGAAATGAAGGTTGCTGTTTTATTTTTCCTGGACGGCACCGCGGACATGTTATCTACATCACACATGATGGAAGGAGTCGGTGTCCCACACCCTGTAGACGGAGCAGGGTCGCTTTTAACAGCCGCTTTCCTGTCCAGCTCCACTCCCACAGCTGGAGTCCACGAGAAACCCCCCGATGAGTCATTCGATGGAGACTGACATTTTGGATGCGAGATGACGACACCTACAGTAGCATTCATTCAATCAGTAAATAGTGAAGAGAAGATTCACGGGGAGCTTCAGAGGATCAGAAAACAGAGGTAATGCCTGGTTTTTCCCAGAGGCGAGCCGACAGGATGAACACAGATACGGACGCTCGTCACGATGGCAGTCACATCTTCACCTGTGTTGTCGCTGCATGTACAGACCGACATAGTGTTGATGTAGTTTCTTTCATGCCTTCGTCATGTTTTCTTTGACTGAATAAAACTTTAATTTTATGAGCTGCAGTGCTGCACAGCCCCGACCAGGATCCATGCATCCAATCCAGTCGGATTTAGGCAACAAAAGGCTAAACCCGACCACATACCGGTTAAAGTTAGGAGGGGTTCGATGTTTTTAATATGTGAAACAGTCAACAAGTGTAATCTATCAGATTCACTTTCCTTAAGGTTAGGGAAAGAAGTGATGTGTATGAAAAAGATTATGTACATGAACCCAAATACTACATTTAGCCCATGTACACAAATCCTATAGATTGTGATGTGATGGGATTATGTAATCTGGATACCAAAAAAAGGTAACTGTAATCCAGTAAATTAACAGAAAAAAGAAGTAATTAGATTACACATACATTCAGTAAAAAATGACTTTATCAAGATTAAATAAAAGTCATCTTTTTGATATTTGTTTTTCTTTATGTGCAGATGTTATTGCTATTGAGGTAATCCAAAAGTAACGTAAAATTATCGAGTTACTTTACTTTAATATTTTGACACTTGGACATGCAGGTGATCAGTAACTGTATTTACACAGTAACCCTCACACTCACATTACATTACCTCACTGTGCATTACTATCTGCCGTGACACTTCGCTGTCCAGACAGCGGGGAGTCTCTCTTTTCCCAGGGTCAGTGACTGCACCACCAGGAGCAGAGAGGGGGTCGAGGTGTCCTTTTGAAGCTCACTTGAATCAGGTATGGAGATGATCAGCTGTCCTGCCTCCTCGTCTTCTCTCGTTTACACAGCACGTTCAGCCTCTTCCAAACTGTATATCTAATTTTATCTTTATTATTGAAGATCTGCAACTGGAAGCGATTGAATTAAATGCACAGTATGTAATTTCTGCCACAAGGGGTCTCACAGTCAAAACGATAGACAAAAAGATTTGGTCAGGTGATGTTGTGAAATAGCGAGGAGTCATGGGCGCAGTTTTTATTCTTTGTTAAACAAACAGATCTTCCAGTGAATTCCTCCCTGACGACGGAGGCGGACGGCTCACAGATGAGCTGAAGTTCTTCCAGAGAAGTCGTTGCGACGCAAGATACAAACGAAACGCACGGCGAAACGTCGACACACAACTCAACAACGTGTACAGCAAAGGTGCAGTCGTTTCTGAATATTTTAATGTCACATGTTATATCTTTAAACCAGTTTTGTAAACAGTTGTTATCTTACACGCCTCCGTCTGCACGAAACTGCCGCTGGATCAGACAGAAGTCGGGTACAAGTGTTTGTATTTGTGTGTTCCCGCTCTCCCCCAAAGAAACACGCCGGCCCCGAGGCCTGATGATAATGTGCTGGGGCCCTTCTGTGCAGCGGGATCAAAGTCTTAGGGGACCCTGATTAAATGATGGAATGAGGAAAAGGCAGCAGAGGAGGCGCAGAAAAAGGCCAGAACCTCTGCTAACTCCTTTTCATCCAGGCGGCCCCGACAGACGAGGCTCTGCCAGGAGCGCCGGAGGTTTTGTCCGGTTAAGCGTCAACGTTGCTCTCTTAGTTCAGCCGTCGATACTCATGCCGAGAGCAAATTCATCTACGCTCACTGCAGGATGCAAATAATGTGGTTCCACCTTTTTGGATTCACCATGCGGCCTTGTGCGAGGCCTCCGAGACTTCTGGAGGTTTCGCTACACAGTTATGCAACACAGCAGAGAAGTAAGGGTTTGTTTTTGGAAGGAGCACTGAGAGAAATGCTGCGGCCGCGTTGGGAAATCGATCGAGTTCAACCGAAAAATTGCTACAATTGTTTGACAAACATGTGGAAAATGCCAGAATAGAAACGATTTCCAACCCAAACTTATAGCGTTTTATTATATTACAACTTCCCTCATTTTTGCAGCGAGCAGTTTATGTGTCGTGTTTATTGTGCTGTGCAAAGCGTGTTATTCCCTGACTTGAATTTAATGAGAGTGGATCGTTACACGGACCTCGTTTGATCTGTTCTGATCCTCCTCAACACACAATGAGACGAACAAAGGAACGGATCAATACTTGAAGTGTACTTGAAGTCTGAGCAAGGCTTCGTATATCGACACAGCTGACTTTCAGCTCTGCCAACGCAGACGCACGCTCTCACACACACTCGCGGTGGGGAGGTTCAGTCACGCCGACATCAGTGGTATGAGGCTAACCTTGGGCTTTTTTACTGAACCAGACGAACACCGAATACCGTTTGAGGCGCGCAGAGTGTAAACCTTTACTTTATTCCCCTTTTACTGCAAATTAAAGTTTTGTAGCTTTTTCCGTCTGATTTTACGGGAAACATCTGGATCTCTCGCACCGCTGGAGCAGTGGCCCCGGGTGATTCTGTGCCGCTCAGCTGTGAGGGCCCGGGATAATGAGCAGGTATCAAACGGGCTCCTACGGATAAGCCAGCGTAGGTAGGAAGGGCTCTCCTGCAGCATCTGAGACCACCGTGCCAAAAGACAGAAACCTGGTCGTCTTCCACAAACGTTTTATTCGTCCTCGGAGAGGATTCAGCTTCTTCCTGCTTGTTTGTGTGTTTGTTAGAAAATGACTCGAATGGTGAATGTTTGATTCTCATAATACGGAAATGTGATTTGTTAATCATTTGTGTGGATCGTGATCGTGTGTTGTGCCTCCATATTAACTGATTCATCACCGTGGGAATTAATGGATGTAGTTTTTCATTAAGAGTGGGATTCAGACAGTGTCAGACAGATCGCCACGTACCAACTCTGAATATCTGAAACCACTTTAAAACTCATTTTCCATTTCTGCAGCTCCTCTTCTAACTGTGCTCACAAGGAAATTTGCGTAGACGTTGTTTTTAACACACATTACACAAGCCTTGATACGACGGCTGTCGGGATGTCAGCTGTTCGCTCTCATTGTTATCGCGGCCAAACAAATTCACGATAGCGATATTATCGGCGATGCTGGCAAACACATCGATCTTTATCTTTTGTTTACTGTGTGTTTTGTGTCTTTTTCTTGCTTCAAAATGCAAATATAGGGAGGCAGAAGAAGAGACTGTAGCCAGAAAAGCAACAATTATTACCAACTACTCAACAGAGAGAAGATGACCAGATGAAGCCATAAACGTGAGACACACATGGCCAAATATCCTCTCTGGATTATTCACACGATATTAACACGTGTATCATTAATAAGATATCAATATTTCATTTTTTTTAACACCCAGTTATCGTGAATATTGCGATACTGCAGCACTCTGACATGAAAGATCGAAATGTTCTGCCGTCAGTTTTTCTCTGCGGTATGTTGAGTACTGATATTTTTGAAGGCGCTGAATCAAAGTTAGAAATTCCAGCATGGTGAAAAAACATTATTCCTGAACCAGCAGGAACAGAATCACTTAATTCTAACAACACGGCCTTGAAATTAGAAAAAAACAAAAAAAGAAGCGAGAGATACACGACATGCTCTCAGATCCCTTCAGAGAACGTAACTTTTAAAACACTGAGTTTCAGAGCGTGTTACTGATGAGGAGGATAATGTGGCTTTGCTGCAGCAGGAGGATGAAGCCACAGCTGCTGCAGGTGTTTCCCCTTCAAACCACGCTGACCTCGAGACCATAAAACACACCGGAGGTATTATAAATATAAGATATTATTCCCATAAAGATTTAAGGTTTGGCTGTTGTAGAAAACAACAGTGAGTTCGTGCTGCACTTGTTACCTTTGAATGCTCTTACTTTGTAATCCAGTTTTCCACCTCTGAGGAGTCTGACTGGTGGTTAAAGTGTTCCCTCTAACACATCATATAGATTCACTTCAGTCCAGATGAGAGGCTGAGTGTTTGTCATGGTGGAGCAGCAGCAGCAGCAGCAGCAGCAGCAGCAGCAACAATGGGCTCCTTTCAGTGTTTAGATTGCATCTGAGCACGTCTGGGAAAGCGAGATGTAAACAATGTTAATGTTTTAAAGAGTTAGCCCAGAGGTTCAAAGCTCTTTCTTCAGTCGTCTAACAAAAAAAAAAAGTTGGAGTCCTGTTTTTTTTTTTTTTCCCCTCTCCTCCTCAGTGCAGGCAGAGTTATTGTCCTTATCTGCGGTCTTTGGGGCTCCTGCTCGTTAAAGGGCCCGGAGGCATCGCCATCTGAAATGATTACTCGTTATTTAAGCGGACAAGCGTTTTATATGGCTCGAGTTTGAAACTGGCTCGAGTTTCCTCCTCTGTTAATGAAGCTGTATTTTTTTATGGTCCTGTTTTTCTTTTCTTTTTTTTTCTTTCTTTCTTTAAGTCGGCGTTTTTTTTTCCATAACGAGAGAGAGAGAGAGAGAGAGAGAGAGAGAGAGAGAGAGAGAGAGGGAGAAAGAGAGAGAGCACTGAGGATAAAATACAAAATAAAATAAAATGAAATTAGGGTGCTGGTATTTTATTTTCCTAATCTTGCAGCCACCATGAGGGGAAACCTGAACAACTTTTCAGTTTTCCCTCTCGTTTCGATGGGAAAACCACCAGAAACTTTCAGAGGAATTTTTCGATTTTTATTTGGACTACATTCAATCTGCAGCTGAAATTAATTTAAAAATAAAATAAAATAAAAAATCAACCAGATTTCGTTCAAAAATATGTGTTTTAATAAATAAGCAAAAAACAAAAAACAAAAAAAAAAAACAAATGTACATTTTGGACGGAGTTTGGAGACTTGCTGAAGAAAAAGAGTAAGTCGGTGAAAATATAAATCCATGCAGCGAACGACTCTAAGATTGCATTGGTCCCTTTACAGGCTATAGGCGCACTTACACTGGTATGTACAATATGCATTCATTTATATATATTTATACTTTGGTTTAAAGTCTTTTTCAAAAACAAAAAAAATATATAAATCCTTCTAAAAAAAAACCCAAAACAAAATAAAAACGATTAAAGGATGGCTTCGCTGACAGGCCGTAAATCCGAGCGCTCACATCCCTCCGACCCACACACTCCTTCTTCTTCCTCCTCCTCCTCTTCACAAACAGCTCCTGACAGTCAGAAGCAGTGTGATGAATCTGCATCCACACACACACACACACACACACATATACATACACGCGCGCGCACACACACAGTCCACAAGAAGTGTGTCGCTGTGGGCCACATTTCGTCTCTGCGCCATGAGGTCGATGGGTTCTTCAATAATTCCTTTTGGTTTTCGTACTTTTTGTAGAAGTAAACAGTCTGTAGAGGAGAGAAAGAGAGACACACGTGTCAGATCACTGAGACTGTTGGAAGACGCGCAGCAGATTTACGCACGGTGTTCGGAGCTGTTTCCTGATGGTTTTTTGTTTTAAACCCTTCACTGGCTCTCTTCTTCTTCTTTTTCTTCTTCTTCATGTGGGAAGTCATTAATGAATCAATTATTAGCCACCGAGCTGAGTGAAACCACATGGCGGCAGAAGAAGAAGAAGAAGCAGGAACATTCTGTGTTTGAGTCCTGCAGCTGCGCGCAGACAGAGAAAAGCAGAAACACACATTTTTCTTCTCTCTGGCTTTTTTTTTCTTTCTTTTTTTTTTGGTGGTTTGAAGCACCTGAGTAAATTCACGCGTTTTTTTTTTTTGTTTAATGTCGCAGTCCTAAAACAATAAAATGTAACTCCTCAGAGCGACTACTGAAATATATCAGGTCCCTCACGAGAAGTTTGATTTTATTTCTGAAGGACAAAAAGTCAAATACGGAGAGAGAAAATGAGAGTTCCTCCTCTTAACTACACCTCTTCAGTACTTTGTAATTTTCCCTTTACATTCCACGGAGGTCATTTAAACTCTGAAAGGGAAAATACAAAAAAAAAGAACAAAAAAAAAATCCACCTTCAAATTCACTGTGCTTTACACAAATGACTGTAATGAAGCTGATCTCTGTCCCCCCGCGGCTCCAGAGCTGGTTTATGAGACAACAAAGCCTCTCTGATGGGCGGTCTGCTGAGCTGCATGTCAGGCCCCTGAGAACTAAACAAACCCTGCTTCTACCAGCAGTGTTATTTAGAGTCAACCCACCTCTGGGAAGCTTTATTCAGAGCGGCGGGCCTCAAATTAACAGCTCCGGTTACGATATCTGTGCTTTTATTTTGTCAAATTGGCGTGCAGGAGTCCAATTATGTCACTTTATTATAAAGGAGGTCGAGAGGGCATCAAACCGACAACACTGACTTTACTTTATCTCTAATTTCTGCAGTTTATTCCACTAAACTAACAGCAGCTTCCTCTCAGCTCTCTGTTCCTCCTGCGTCACTAAGCTGGGCTGCAAACCTGCACAGTAATAATAATAATAATAATAACTATATAAATAAAATAACGTGACTCCCTGTTTTTTTGTTTTTCTTTATTGTCTCGCCACTGGCTTGAGCTTTCATGTTCAGCCGAGCTGCCCATTCCTGCGGTCTGCGCGCAGGAAAGCGCTCCATTGTGGATGTAAATTACGCGTGGTGGCACCGCACAGCTGAGGCCCGCTCATTACGAGACGCTGGTGAATGAGGATCAACCGGAGTCACAACTGGCTGATTTAACGCGCCTCTGGTCAAAAAATAAATAAATGTCCGTTTTTTTGTTCAGCGAGGCGGTTTTCTACAAAACTATTATTTGTATTAATCCTCCTACTTCCCTGCGCCTTTTCCCTTCAAGAGTAAATGTTCCCCCCACATCCTGAAACTAACTAGACCGGATCATTGTGGGAATCTTTTGAAAGCTGATGGACCGAGTAGTCTTCTGGAGGCTTGCCCTGCGCGCAACAGCATCCGCACCGGCTGGAGGGATGCTGAGGCCTTCGGTGGGAAATCTGTACGTGTGAACTGACATTTTGTGGGTGCACAGGAATCATCTCAGCATCCCGCCACAGCTTTTAACTAAAGGTGAATGAAAAAGGTGGCACCAGGCTGTGAAATTCCAAGACACGTGACCAAATCTTCAGCACACTCCTACTTATATTTTGCAGAAAATTAACGCAGGAAAATTGAGTGAAATATGGAGGAAAGTTCACAGTAATCAGACCCAAATCTGTGAACATTCCTCCCATCAGCCTCCCTCCCTCACGCAGCTCTTTAACTGCTCAATATCTCCTTCTTTCTATCAGATATTTACTTAGGGAGACATTTATTTATCACCATTTATAAACATCTAATTTCTGCCACCTCTGAGGCTCTGTTCTCTACAGATCTCTCTGTGTTTCTGTTCGTGGTACCCACCGCTTTGGCATTGTGAGTGAAGGTCTCTGCGTGCTAGTGAGATGCTGACATAGACCAAGCGCCCTCCATCCTCCACACGGAGAACGCGTAACTGAGTCTTTCGTGCGCGACGTAGCTGCAGCTGGACATCTTGTTGTCCATCTCGTCGCTCTGCAGCACCTGACAGAGAAAATCAATGTATCTGGAGGCGAGCTTCAGCGTCTGTATCTTGCTCAGTTTGTCCGACGGCAGCGTGGGGATGATTTTGCGCAAAGACGCAAAGGCCTCGTTCAGAGACTGAGTCCGTTGCCTCTCCCGGACGTTGGCCAGGACCCGCTGGTTCTGCAGCTCCTCGTACGACTGGGTGCTGCTCGGACTCGGCTTCTTGCCCCGTTTCTGCGGGCCCGGGCTGCTGCCGCTGCTGTCCTCGCTGGACTTTTTGCTGCCGCCTCTCTTCCTCGCGAAGCGTTTCTGCTGTCTGTCCAGCTCCTCGTCGCTGGTCACCAGACTATCCACAGGGGAGACCGGAGAACTGGAGCCCTCTTCCATTTCTTTCTTGAAGAAATGCAGGGATAGAGCGGAAAAAACGCTGTCCACTGTTGAAGCCGTGGTTACAGGAGTGTGTAGATATCCGTACAGAGGAGCGGGAGGATGTCGCGCTGTGTGCGCTTCTCGCTTTGGGAAGAAGCTGCTTTCAAAACCGGGAGGTTGGCACGCTTCTCCTCACGCAGGAAGTTTTTTCCTTCAAGTTTTTTTGGAAACTTTATCCCGGTTTCAGATGCTAAATAGTTTTGAGGGTGGAGGGGGAGGGGTTTGGAGGGCGGAGGGGGAGCCAGAGCGCGCCTCGGTCCGTTAATAAGCAGGAGGGACCAGTCATGGTTTCATGTGTCCGGGATGTGACTGAAACGAGCCGCTTATTTACTGTCACAGCAGCGGACATTTGTTGGATTCTTCATTTTTGCGCACAGTTAGTCTCATCATCATCATGATTGTTTATTCCCCTGGAATGATAAGCTGAACCACAATTAATACATTTATGAATATCGTGTTTAATTTCTTCTAAACTATCTGTGACAATCTTCAAAACATGATTTGAATTCTTCCAATTTGTGAATAATATTCCCTGAAAGAAAAATGTCGACGTAGCTGCGTTTTTATGGAGTTGGAGTGTTTGTACATCAGTCTGAGCCGCGCAGCTCCATAAAACTACTGAATGACTGTTGTATAAACTCCATTTGTTCTCTGAGTAATAACTCTGCGCGCCACAGGGCCTTTTATACGTACAGTAAATCCTGTGTTTCCCCGCTCTTGTTGCTCTGCGGAGGCCGATTTACGCACAAATTCATCGGACTCGTGGAAATCTATCCGCTTGATGTTTAATCGAATCAAGTGCAGCGCTCTTACGGTTCCCTCTAATGTGGAAGTCAAACAGGAAGGAGGCTTAAACCAACCGAGGAGCTCTCCGGTTTCTGCGGATTCCTCCGCTGGACGTTGTGTCAGCGGCCCGGCTCTTCATCCGTCATGTCATGTTTCCTCGTCACGGAGCGGCGCACAGGTGGCTCACATTATAGCGCAGAACGCACCCGCGGACAGGACGCAGAGTTTGTCCAAATCAGCTGACGGACCTCTGGAGATTTATGTGGTTCTATATTGTTGAGTTCAGTTTTCTTCTTCTTCTTCTTCTTCTTCTTCTTCTTCTTCTTCTTCTTCTTCTTCTTCTTCTTCTTCTTCTTCTTCTTCTTCTGCGCTTTGTGCTGTTTCTGTTTTGTTTCCAGATAAACTGCAAAAAGATCATCTCACGGTCGTTTTTATCCTTTTTTTAAAAAACAAAACAAGAGTAAAGAACTGCCAGTGAGATCATATCTCCTGCTTACAAGATCTTCCTTGAAACAACTGTAATTTGCTTGACATTGCAGGAGTCATTCTAAGATCATTTAACTTATGTGACAATATTGGGAAAAAATGCTCTTAAGACAGAATTTCACCCTCCAATTTTCCTTTTTTAATTTCGCATATTGTGCATTCCCAAATGCCAGATATCATGACAGTAGAATGATGAGGCCTAAGTGCGAGCAGGAGGCCTCATTTGAAAGGTAAACTCTTCTGGTTTCTGTTTGGCACTTGGCTCAAACACATTAATAATGCCTAAAAAGTCACATTTAAAAAAGAAACAATAGGATGTGATTTAGATCAGGGCGACGCAAACCCCCACATGTCCCTTCTACGTCTGCTGAACTACACCTGCATGAAATGTCAGTCCACCAGGCCACATATGTCCCCTTCTTATACACTTGCAGGCTACTTAACCCATGATAAAATAATGATAACAATGATGATGATCCTGATTGCAAGAAAAACACAGCAGGAGGTGTCAGCATCCGCCCGGTACGAGCTCACACGGGAGTCTTCTTCTTCCTGACAAAGTTTTTAAAGGAAACAAGGCTTCAGCTGTTAATGTGAGTCTATCATTAATCAAATTGTACTGAATAATTGCCCCTTATTAGGAAGCAATTTTGCTAATTCACACCGTAGCGTACACTTTAGTTCACCAAGAGTATCTGAAAATAATCAAACTGCAGTATCTCGAGTGCATGTAGCCGTGTTGTGTGAGCTCCGCATGTCCGGAGAGACCGGCCGGCTGTAAATGGGGCAGAACCGAGCACCTCCTGCATGTTGCACAACATTGTTTAAAGCCTGTGAGTGCTCGCTTGGTACTGGGACACATCCTTGTTTTCCCTTGAAAGCTCCCTTGGCCCACAGGAAACCCCGGTCTGCTTTGTGTTTGGGGTTCCACTGGTAATAGTGACTGTCACAGTACTTTTACTCGGTGCCAGAGCTCTTAATGCAGAGCCTGGCACGCCTCAGCACAGGTCGCAGTGTGGTTACATTTAGTACATATAACCTCTTTATAAAAGACGGTAATGTTTCGCACGTGCGAATATGAAAGAAATGCTCGGATTTGTGTGTTAAAGAGAGAACATGAACACACTGGCAGTCCCACACACTTTCCCTGATTATGCCCTCTGACCTCGTGCTCCCCGGCTCAGCTGCAGGAGGCCTCCGTGCCCAGGGGAGGAGGCTCGGACTCGCAGAGTGAGAGGCTGATCCTGCACAGCGACTGCGAGGTAGCCTCCACATATACACACTTCACAAGTAGAAAAAGAGAGAGAAGGGGCCCCCGGCCAGCACTTTTCCATCCGCTGTATACTGCTCTGGGCAATGATAAGCATGCTCTTACTCCGTGATGAGGATGACAGCTTGCCTCCGTCTCAAACTGATTTGACTTCGTTCCCTGTCGTATTCCTCTGCAGAACAGAGTGTGAAAATAACGTGACGAGCTGCGAGAAAGCTTGACGATATAATATGTAGCATAAAAACAACTAGAGCTTTGTTGTGTAGCTTGTTAAGTTGTGTATTTGCAGCGATATCACACGTTTTGAACAATGTGCAAACCCAAAGAAAGAAGTTATGTTACTTAAAGTTCCAGAAGAGAGTCAGAGAGTGACGGCAGCTCCCAACTGTTTCTGCAAAACCTCAGAGACACGTTAGGTTTGAACTTATCTGTGTTGAAGCTTCATATTTTTTTGGGTGGAGTTTTCTGTTTCTCTCTCGTCACAACGCTGTGCTTAGGCTACTCTCTGGTTAGGTTTAGACACAAAAACCATTTGGTTATAGTTCAGAAAAAAACATTGGTTTGGCTTAAGACTGATGTGACTCGAGCTGCAGTCAGCCTTGTTGGCTCGTAAGAAAACACCATCTCCGTCCCCTTCCACCTTCCTAATGTGACAGTCAGACAATAAACATATGCCACCTTTAAACAAATGTCAACCTTGGACGTATCTGTGGTTTTGTAGAAATGTTAACTGCTAACATTTGATCCTGGTGACTGAGCTGAGTGAGGAGGGAAGCCGGCAACCCAATCGCCAGCAATATGTTGGCAATGTGCAGATATACTGAAACTTTACATTTCTTTAGGTACAATTGTATTGTGACAGTGCTGTGCTTATGGTCTAGTTAGCCTTGAGCACTGAAACAACTTGGCCGGGGTTAGGGCCAGGAAAAGTTTATGTTTTGGATTTTTTTTGCCACCACATACACGGCAGGAGGTGTCCTGACATCCCATCAAAAATATTTTTTGTTAGCATCATTGGAAATTGTCCCAAGATCTCTTCAAAGACATCCAGTGGTTTCACAATCAAACTGAGCCTGCTGGTTCAGCAGTCTTGTCTCCTCACTCAGACGAAAAAGGCTGGAAGTCGTAAACATATATTCTTTCAGTCTTGACATTACTCTTTGGGTGGTACTTTCTATTATTAATTCACTTTTTCCAATAAAGGTGCAATATGTAAGAAATGGTCACCTGTTGAACTCATAGTCCAAACACATATGGGGCAGCATTTCACCGGTAACCGCTAGCTGCAGCCTCTATTAACCAGTTAGCTCCAGCATTCAGCAAGTATTCCTATAAGCTGACTCTTTCTAGACTGTTTGCTGTTATTTCTTCACATTCTGTTAATAATTGTTAGTCATTTTTGAATGTTTTGAACTAGAATTCCTACATAATGCACCTTTAAAGTGAAATCTCGTCAATCGGACATAAAATGTTTTCCTGACATGATGATTTAACGTACCTCAGCAGTCAAGTCTGAGAAAATATGAAAATATAGGCCGTCACATCTATAAACGGAGATTACTGGCCCATTTGTTCTTTTATCCCCTGCGGATGCCGGTAAGTGATTCATGTATATCTCACCCGACGCTCACTGGAGTTAAGAGGAATTCTTGGCCCCTGCGGTTCTCGTCAGAACCCCCTGAGAGAGATGAAGGGAGGAAGAGAGGGAGAGGCAAAGATGGCAAAATGAAGTGAGAAGGGGAGATAGAGGGATGGCCTGCCTCTCAGATCAAAGATGAGCTCAGGCCGTAACTCAGCGGAGCAGGATGACGTACCTCTGTCTTGTCTGACACCTTTAAAACCAGCTCCACATGGGTCGAGGGCATGGCCTTAATAAGCCCAGATCCTCTCTGCTGTCCCATCAGTGAAAACACATCGTCGGTGCATGCGCGGCCTTCCCTCCTTCGCATCGGCCTCGTAAACAGAGAGGACCGCTCGCGAGACGAGGCGTGAGAGCGAGAGGTGTCGAGAGATAAAAAAACAGAGGAAGAAAAGAAAAGGGCTCAGAAGAGAACAGAGGGAAGAGGCCAAATGTATGGACGCGTGATGATTCACCAGAGTCTTTGATCTGACAGAGACGGCCGTGGACGTGTGAGGGAAGTTATGGAGGAGATGATTTGTTAGACACCGTGATGAGTGGAATTTTACTGTCCATGTGCCTGCCAGCATCACTTACCTTCCACTTCAGCCTCCCCGAACACTTGCTCGGTTCACCCCGAATGATCTTGGCAGGAGGATCTGAAGCCGTCGCCTGCGTGCACGCATATGCATGTGTGTGTGTTTGTGTTTAAACCCATGTACAGAATGCATTATCACCTGATTATTGCATGCATCAGTGTACATATCTGCCTGTCCTTGCACGCACTTGTATGTGTGCGTATCTGTCTCTCTGTCTGTGTGTGTGTGTGTGTGTGTGGTTGTGTGTGTCAGAAAGTGATTCAAGATGAAGCAGAGATGTTCAGCAGAGGAAAAGGCCCAGCTGGTTCTCATTGCACAGAATACAGCGTCTATTACCAGCAGTGCAATTGCCTCTAAAGCTACTTGTAGCCGCACCGCTTCCATTAGATTAACCATTGAACATATCGCTACTGCTGCACAGCTCCGTTATGCTAATTGGTCGAGAAACACCTGATGATACCCAAAGACATTTCTGGTCCAACATGTAATAACTGGGATCTGTTTCTGTATAAATACAGCACGAGAAAAAGGGTGTACAACTGTGTTTTTAAAGGAAGGATGCATCAATTTCTGTCAGGTAATACAGCTTAGAAAATTGTGTTATGCATTAGCTTTATTCAGTGATTCAGTGTTGCTGCTATGGTCTGGTTAGGCTTAGGTGCAGAAGACCACTTGGTTAGGAATGGGAGAAGATCATGTTCTGGCTTAAAAAATAGTTTTCTCACCACAAACACACAGATTTGATTAATTGTCCTCAAGAGGCGATTTTGGTTTGCAACGGTAGTCAATACAACCAGCACATACATATAACTGGAGGTCATGGTGATCATACAGTGAGAAATACAAAATATCTTACATCAGTCCTTCGTTTAGTGCAATAGCGACTAGATCTACAGCTTGTTTAGAAACCAACGGCTGATGGAACAAACGATCTCAAATATCTGTTTGATTTGGCCATCGTCCTCCTCCTCCTCCTTCTCCTCCTCCTTCTCCTCCTCCTTCTCCTCCTCCTCCTCCTCCTCCTTCTCCTCCTCCTCCTCCTCCTCCTCCTCCTCCCTGATGGCAGGATTCAAAAACTCTGCATGGAGAAGCTGATGAGAGCCTTCCAGAATAGCCTTCGCCTGGCTCTGGTTTGATAAACATGGCCGAGATCTTTCAAGTCAGTGGTTTTTTTGGCAAAATTTCCCAGCCTAATTTTGTTCAACATGCTGAGGTTTCCAAACCAGCAGATCATCGGATGATCACGAGGACAGAAGCTGCTCTCTCTCTCTTTCTGTAGTCTGGCGGTACCACACAACGACAAATTTTAGTTCGGCTTTTCTGTTATCATCTTTTAACATTTAAACATTAAGGCTTCTTTGACGTCGTTTTATGTAAAAAGTCCAAAAGTATTAAAAAAGTGGCTTAAAGTTCCAAAAGTAAACATACTTGTTATGCCCATTTCAGGATATGTATATTGTGTTATTGTATAATAATCACTGAAGCATTAATGTGTTCAGCACTGTAATGTTGCAGGTATGACGTATCATAAAAAGGGAGAGAGAATTACCTCAAAGTTGTTCTTACGTTCCGTGTTTCACCAGCGTTTCTTGGAACAAAACCGTTTTGTTCTTTTTAGTTTTTCAACATAAAGCTGTTGGTGGTCGGTGTTTCCCAGATTGTGATAAAACCCAAAGCTATGTCTGTTATTATTATTATGCAGCTCTTTTCCAGTAAGCTGTGAAAATGTGACTCACAGGTTAGTTCTGCATAAGAACCAGAACTTGACGGCAATCTGAATTTGAATCACTAGCAGATATGAGACAGCCTGGAGATAAAAAAAGCAACTGGTAACATAACTTCCAGAGAACAGTGGTACTAATCAGAACACAGTAAACATGTTTGTTTTGCTTAAAATAGACGTTATAGAAGTTCTTCTTCAGCTGTTGCGGTGTCCCGGAGCACAAAGACACTGGCTTTAATTTACGTTAAATAACCGGAACCTGACGTTATGAATCACAGGCAGTGTTTCTAATAAGCGCCTGTATTTAGCAGAGGCCTCTACAGTGAATGAAACAACAGGCAATATCGGTGAGAGGTACATATTGGGCAATAAAACCATAGGCACCTCCACTCATAGAGTCATTCTTCAGCAACGCCAAGAGCCCATTCATTCATACATCCACACTTCTCCATTCTGCTGCTCCGGGGCTGATGACAAGGTGTTTCTGAAATCGCATTAGGGGCCCTTTCATAAAGGTTTCATTGGGGAGTGTGTAACAGCTTGAAGCATTTAGGCTTTGTTTAATACGATGCAGACTCGCTTGCTCGATGCTTTGTCTCCTGTGTGGAAAGGGGCCCGGGATGCCAGAGACCCCCGCTGTCAGAGTTTGCTTTGATATGTGGACGTGGAGGGGGAAACAGGGCAGAATAACCATCCCCTTCTCCCCACCACCACCACCACCAGCAGCCGCCAAAACCTGTATCCTCAATACCTGACTCTGCCCCGCTGCCCTGTGGAGTTATGGCCGTCCAATGAACGAGCCGAGCTTTGAAGTGCAGCTCTGGGAGGCTTTTTTACGCCCGATGGGAGACGTGCGTGGAGAAAAGAAATCATGATGTACAGTACTGTGTCCGTCTCAGGCACATGCTGTATCTGTTAGGTGAGGTTACGTACATCAAAAAACACAAACTGTGCATCGAAGATAAAGATAAAACAAAAGAATATTGCATGACTTCCACAGACTTGTTTCCACTGTATATAAACACACGTTTGGATCAGTTTGAGGGACTCTTCAGTGTAGTTGGATCAAACCACCAACTTCTGTGATTAATGGCCGACCTGCTCCACCACCTGAGCTACATACATAAACACAAACTGATTAGCCGCGTCGGGTGCAGATTGGTATGATGTTTATTTGATCGTTTTTGTCCAATAAGAGAGAGCTCTCGACAAAAACCTCCAATTCAACCCAAACTCAACTCAAGTGCACTTCATTGACTTGACAGTTACGAAAAACAGTATTTGCCCTTCCAATTATGTCGGCTATAACACAATTATATTCATTATGCGTGCACTACTTCCAGAATGTGAACTTTAACCAGTCCAAACAGGAGGGAAGGGAAGAGAAAGGGGGGGCCGGTCTTGTTGATAGGGTCAGAGTAAATTTGCTGAACAAATCACAGGGAGGCTGAGCACTCGGGTGCTGATGGGGCAGCCTCCTGCACAAATAACGTAGCGTAATTAGTGCTGCACTTGTGACCCTGGTGCCAAGGTTAGCGGGCCGGCCGGCCCAGGTTTCACAGTGCGATGTGTCAGCCAGGTGGCCCGACGAGATTGGGCTGCAGCGAGGTCACAGTCGGCTCAAGCGGTTTGGGGGAGGCGGTGAAGGAAGGCTGGGCAAACAGAAGTGTTGTTTGTTCTGCTGATTGGGCTCGGACAAGTAGGGTGAGGATCGGCGGATGTCAACACGAGGGTGGCATTTACAGTCCACTGTCACTCCCTCAATGTCACCTGTGTCACCAACAAACACCCTCCGCTCTGCTGAAGACTGGACTGTTGGTTTTGTCCTGAGGCTACAGGAGCTGCTGGATCTGTGTTTTATGCATGTTTTGAAGAATTGCTTTGATGGAAATGGCAAGTTTCAAAAAGTTGTTATGCTCGATTGAAGTGGTTTTTGCCTTTTTTTTAAAAAAAGGGCAAATGGGCTCCATGGAAGGAAAAAACTTTTTCCAAATGAGTTCTGATGTACAAACATTTTGCTGATCAGCTGTTTCTGCTGCATGAGAAGAAGAAACTGTTTCTGCTTACAGCGTCCTTCCTCATATAAATACCATTACTGGTTTACATGAAAGAATAATTACAACTTCTGAGGACTACCCTCCATTTTTCTCTTGTAGATGGCCAAGAAGACTAGTTTGTCATCTTTGTCTTTCTCCTTGTCTTCTTTTTCTTCTACTGTGTTTATCGCTGCCATGGGTAACGTAGAGTGCTGCAGGGGTGAAATGTTTTTAGTCCTACCCCAAAGTCAGCATCGCTCTGGTTCTCTCAACAAAAGCCTGATGTGATTTTTCACCTGGTTTTTGGATTATTACAGAAAATACAACTCAATCACCAGAATAAATGTTAGCTCAGTACGTTTCAGCAAAACAGTTAGTTCAAGCTGTACGTTTCTTTATTTTGCAACTTTATGTTTGATTTTATTTCATTTTCTATTTCTCTCTTATCACAATGCTGTTGCCACAAACATGGCTAGAGACGGCCCGACTTTGCGTGAAAATTATCCAGTTTGTTGAGTTGAGTTGAGTTTCCGTACAACAGCGTTAATTGTCCTCAACAACCTCTTTAGTTTCATTTAGCAACTTCTAGTTGGCAACCACCTTTCTGAAGACAAATCAAAGTTTAAAAATCCACGAGCCTGTTCACCACAGACTTTATTCCAGGCATCTAATCAAAAATCCATGCCAAAATAACCATTGACTTTGAGACGAGGAATCTGGAAGCACAACAATGCAAACTCATTTCCAGGTTTAAAGACTCATACCTGCCAACTTCTCATGAAACTGCTGCTAGTGCTGTGGTTAACTAGCTCCAAACCAGGGGATGGAAATACATCTAACTCTCTTTTCATTCAAAAAGTTTGCTTAGCATTTGCTCAACAGTTAGATGGTCACATGGTTAATGACGCAGACTATTAGAATACTGAATGGCAAAACATTATGATGCGTTTCACTTCACTGAGCTCTGTTAGCTCTGATAGCTCTGATAACACTGTTAGCTTTGTTAGCTCCCACTGCTAACACCTCAGTGCCTGCAGAGCTCACACTGTTTATCTCTCCTCGAGGTGTGTTTGCTCCGACCACCAGGAGGGCTGCCGCTCTAATCCGAGGAGGATATTATTGAATGTTCCAGCGCTCATCTGAGAAGGCTTCAAATGCGAGGCCCCCCACTGTTCGGGGGCCCTTGAGTGCGGCCCCCCCGGGACACATTATAAGACGACACCACATTGCTCCTTCACACACACACACACACTCTGATCTGAGTTATTAGCTCTGAGGCTAGGAGCGTGGTCTTGTGAAGACGAGCTGTAATGAGAAAAACAGGTGAGTGAGTTAACTAGAGTTTCACAGCTATTAAAGTGCCAACACACCAGGTCACCATGGTGACGAGCGCCGGGTGCGAGGCTTCTGGGGAGTCAGCATTTTTGCTTTTTTGAACGAGTGGTGGATGTTAGTTTTTTTTGTTATTTGCATCAGTCTGCTTTGCAGGATCATGGATGTGCTTGGTTTGTAATATGGTAAAATGTTGCTTTATCAGATCAGGTCTTGGAATAAGTTCTGTACATTTATGTTCTGAAAGGTGCGTAGTGATTTAAATCCATTGCAACATGGCAAACAAGAGGTTATGTGTTATGGTCTTTGAACATTACCCACAACAATACTGTTCTTTACTTGCATATTTGAGTCTGTATATAAGTCTTGACAACACAATATATTTTTTCGAGGAACGACATTAGCACAAAAAGGCTTGAGCTGTGTGAGCAGGTTATAAACACTGTTGCACAACTCAAAATGCCTCACTGTCTCTTCTTAGAGAAGAAAAACAACACATTTTATGGCTGACTGTGGCTGTTAGAAGAATGCACTGTCACTGTGTGGTATGAACAAATGTGTTGCAGATAATGTTTGTGTAGGAAGACCTTTGTTCAAATGTCGTGATGGACAGTACAACAAGATGCTGACTGAGCACTGCGGAGACAAAACAACACTTTGTGAAACCCTGTTTGAGTGTTGTTATATCTAAGATGCAGCACATTGAATAAGGCAGGGTGGGTCTCAGCTTAGAATAGACCCCATACACTTCTGGTGCAGCTCGAAATAAAGGGACGGATCCAGTAGTTTTCCTACTTTCTTTAACATCTTCATTTTTGTACATTACTCAAACAATAATGCATAGATCTTGATGAAAATAATCATATTAAGGTGGCATCTATGAATTGATACTGGATTAGGCTTTATTGAATTAAAGACCGCTGGGCAGATTTATAAACTCTAGTTTTTAATACACTTGACTATTTATTACACTATTCCCATACAACAGCATATCATATTTTATAGTCTATTATTTTCTGTTTTTCTGTTATATTGCTATATTTAATATATATATACACATACATACATATATATCACGTTGCTACATGACTTATACCACCTTAAGTTATGTTATTGTACTATATTAAATGCTATGTCAGACTGTATCACTACACTCTGCCTTGCTACATCTCATATCCCAAACTATATCATTAAGAAGCATATCACTTATGCTATACACTCTTAAACTTACATTAACTTGACTATATTCTATATTGTACTCCTATTACATCTTTATATTAACCCTGTTTACATTCAATTTTACTGTCACTTCCCCTGTTATTTTGTCTCTAAATGCTCTTGTATACAGTCGTTTATACATATTGGTATCATATATTCCATTCATTGACCTTACTTTCTATACTTATCTGTACTTATCTGTACTGCACTGTGCTGCTGCAGAACCTGAAATTTACAACCAGGGATCAACAAAGATTTATCTTATCTCATTTTTATCCAAAGACACATGTAGCCTCAACCGATGATGTGTAGAAAACATCCAAGTGAACCATTTTAAAGACCACACAAGGGTTTTATTTTTACATTTCGGTATAAACTTTTGAGCTCTGTTACATAGAATTTGCTGGCAAATCAGCCGCATTCAAACAACAGATTTTTGACCTTTGGACGTGGCTGCTTTAGATCTCCTCCATGCAGAAACCTCCATTGTTCCAACAGGATGTGATGCACTAATTATATTTACAAGTGCAATGCCCAGACTCCAGAGTTACACTAACATGATAAACACACCTGCAGGCCGACGGCAGAACAGCTTCGCAGTGTTTGTCAGTGTATGTCTGCCGGATGTTAAATCAATAAACTATCTGAACCTGATGCAGCCCACAGACTGCAAGAGCGTTACTCATTCTGGCCCTCAAAAACTTTCCGCTTGGCGGAATCGGATCTCATCTGAATGGTATTCAGAGCTGTTTTCTGATGGGTCAAGATCTCGTGGTTGGGTTTAGGTTTATCTGGAGCTTTTGGCCACATCTCACTGGCTTCATCAGCACATGACAAGTTGTGTTTGCTTTCTTTTTGACAGAAATGTGATAAATGCTTACGCTGCAGCATTGAATTTGTTACATGTGCAGCCTGAATATAAGTCAAATACTGCAGAAGGAGGGTCTAAAACATCAGACATTGTAACATTGATGCAATCTTTTTAAAGCTCAGCTCAGAAACTGTTGATTCCAGCACAAAACATTCAAAGCTACTAAATGAACTCCTGAATAGCCGACTAATACCACCACCAGGGGGATCCAGGGGTCACTGAGCAGCAAAGTGCCTCAAAGGTCATTCGCACAAGAAGATAATGAAACAATTTTAAAAGGACCAACTTGCATGTATTTCATATAAAATCATGTTCTTCAGCACAGCCACATAAACCTGTTTCTTACATGATCCTGGGTCTCTAGTGTGCATTTACATCAAACAGGTGTGCTGTGTGCCGAAGTCGCAACAACATCTGTGACACCTGTAGGAGGACTGAATCACTAAAGTACTTGAACACACACACCCACACACAGAGGGACAAAGTAGAAGTAAATGATTCAAATGTTTCCAATGGAAAAATAATCCACTTGTTTAGTTTCTCTACACTCTTTTCTCCTTACTAAAAGATCTTTGATATTCATTTCAACCTATCTTGGGTTGAGTGTCCGGTTGTTCCAGCACATAATTTCAAGCAACTTCATGAAGAAAAGAAAAACAGCTTTGAATCTCGTTAATTTTGGTCTCCAGAATAACCAGGGACCAGTTTCTAATTTACTGTGACCAAAACTCCCAAACCACAAATTTATCAGCTATACATCCCCTGTACGCTCTGACTTAAGTGTAGATCTCATAACTAGGTTTCTTCTTAATTGTTTCCTCAGGGCTCCATTAGTGGCACTAAAAAAATCACACGTGTAGAAGAAGAATGGGCATGTTGTTGACTCCCTCTGCCTGTTTTACACATCTGTCCGGTACACTCTGAGCTCCGTCTGTGGACTAATGAGAGGAAAGCTCAGGCTGGGAGAAACTGCATATTTATGGGTTTACATTAGTTGGTGATCCTCTGACTTTTCTTCTATTGAACCATCATCAGCTCAGAACTTCAATCCGTCCAACATTTTGGTTTATGAGCGAATACCTAGAAAGCTTGTGGCATTCACATGAATCTCATTTATAATTTTTTTGTTTAGTACTAGTGCATTTTAACGTAACATGAGCTGTGTCTCAGTTTGGAGGCCACATCCTTCAAAGGACACGTTATACAGAGGTCGAACTGAGTGTTTTAATGGTTTGGTCTAAGGAGAATTTCGTATAGGTGTCATCAGCTGTTCATGAGCTTACTGTCGACTTACAACCTTGACAGCTGCAGTAGAGGGAAAGCTGTTGTAGTAGTAATAGCAGTAGGCTGGTGATGGTAACCTGCTAAAACAGCATGTTAGCGCTGTCATATTAGCATTTAGATTGAAACACTGGTGTAAAATGCCTGACTCTCATGTTGCTATCTTTTTTTGTTAGCCAGGTGGCGCTAACTGTCAACGGAGTTGGTTTAATTTCAATATTGCTGAGGACACATATCAGGCAGGGATGTTTTGATCCTCAAACACATCATTTGATGCACTCAATGGATCTTTTTTATGCAGCATTTTATGCTGTTTCAGCATCAATTTGTAGTGGAACATCTTTGTTTACATAAAGAAAAAACACAAAAGGTGACGGTTTGAAAAGAAATAACAGAATATGATTCAGCAAACCACTCAGTCAAGAGGTTTGTCAAAATAAAAGACATCTGCTGGCAAACACCTTACCTGATGTTGAAACAAACTGTGGCGTTTTGACGCCATTTGAAGCCAGATTAGCTGTTCCTGTAATATTCTTGTGATGCCATTACTGCAAAGTAATAGGCATTCCTTATCACTAGATGATGCGATAATACACAGAATTATCATTAAGTTTTGGAAACAGGCTGTTAGAAGGAAATTGACCTTTTTTCAACCCCTTCATGAAATCTTTGTCCTGTTTGACAGCAACTTTGAGGATTGGCTCCACCGTCACCAGCTGTCCATCCATCCATCATGCTTTCAGGCGCAGCAGTAGGCTCAACTTCACTCTGAGGAATATCACCTGCAGCCCTCCTCTCTGATCCAGGTCATGTGGTGAGCACAGCTCTGCAGCACCTGGACTCACTGTCCTCAAGTGTTGCCTACATTTATGAGGTGTGTGTTGCTATAAATTGGCGAAGCTTAGTCCTCTGGCATGAACAGACATTTTCAGAGAACAGAGATGTTCATCCAAATCTGAGGGTCGTTTTGAGGCATCATCTATAGAGTAAACAGGAATCTGGGTCAAAGAGAGATGATATGTAGAGCTGACTGACCACTGTAACAGCAGCTCACGAGCCAGAAGTAAATGTGATGTTTAGTCACTTTATGTTTCTGCAAACCATAAATACGTTTGAATCTGTATGTGTGATAAGTATCGTATCAGCATTTCTACAATATGTGTCGGATCATGCTCACATTACATGTTACTGAGTTGACTTTCAAGTCAGAAGGTTGATGGGATGGTGGGATTAATGTCAAACCATGATGATTTTAACGATATGATGGGTCATTTTCTAGCCGTGTTTGTGGTTCCAAAACTGGTTATATCTGACAAGACATCAGGACATATTCAATCTGTGTCAGTAGCTAAAGAAATAAATATGTTTGACAAGACATCAGGACATATTCAATCCGTGTCAGTAGCTAAAGAAATAAATATGTTTGACCAGACATCAGGACATTTTCCCACCATGTCAGTGGCTTCAAAACAAATCAGGCCATTTTTTAAACTGTGTTTGTGGCAACAAAACCAGTTAGAACACACAAGACATCAGGATGCTTGTCTAGCCGTGTTTGTGGTTAAAAATGTTTTTGATGAGACGTCGGGACGTTTTTGAGCCCCATAAGTGGCAGCAAAACCAACACTTTTAGCTAGATGTCAGGACAATTTACAGCTGTGTAAGTAGTTAAAAATATTTATATATTTTTGATGAGACATCAAGAGACTTTCCATCTCTGTTTGTGGCAATTTCTTTGATGAGATGTCAGGACATTTTCAGCCATGTCTGATCCTACGAAAGTGTTTTTTGTGTCTAAGCCTAACCAGGCCTCAAGCACAGACTTGTCACTACATAAAACTGAAAAGATAACCTAAAGAAACACAAAATTTGCAACATCAAGAAGTTAAGTCTCAATATATCTGTGATTTGCAGTAAAGGTACATTGCAACATTTATTCTGGTTGGTTACAGATGACGAACACATCGTCCTCTGTTGAGCTCCGGCACAATAAATAATCGCAGCTTGTATAAATTCATGTCCGAGATGAATTTTGTCATAAATACGCAATAAATAAAAAAAAACAAATAAATACACAGGTGAATAAATAACACAACAGATGATTATTACAGTCTGGAAACAGCACCTGACATGCTAAAACACATTGCGCTGATCTGCTTCTCACGGCCATTGTCTCATTTACATGACCAAGGCTCTTTTTAACACATCGACTCGCAGGCTAATGAGCGCGAGTCGAGAAAACACTTCAGCGCTGCATGCAGAAGTATGAGCCCTTATAGGGAGTCCATTCAGTATCATGCCAGTGTGCCCCCGCTCCCTTCTCTCTGGGACAAGTGCCATCTATCCGGGCAAACAAGCCCTCTCTCCCTCCCCAGCCCCAGAAACAATGGCTCTCAATTACCAGTCAACAATAAATTAGAATATTCAAAGCCACCGAGGAGGACCGAGTGGATGGGGTTGAGAAAGCCCGAGGTGCGTGACCCGCTGAGAAGTCTGCAGATGTCGGTCGGTCGGGGGAGTCACGCCAGGCCGGCCGCCTGTCTTTGACATGTGGAGAGAAGAGGGAGGAACAAACCTGAACCTCCACACTCAGGGTGCCCCGTGTTCCTCGGTTAATCCCACTTTATCCACGACAGGCGGGCTGTCAGATCTGTGCAGGGGGGGAGCCCGGGGGGCAGAGGGAGACAAAAGCAGGACAAACACATAAGTTTTGATACATTTTAATGACTGTTTAACAAGTCCTAGGTCTGGGGCTGGAGAATGGGGGCACACTTACGGCTGAAAGGCCCCACAAAGAGGCCTCAGAGCAGATTCCCACAGAATTAGTTAAGTGCATGGAAGGCAGTAAGAACACAGGTACTTGTGTTTCGAGGGAAATGAGGCTCATTTAAGAGCAAATGCCCGAGGGAAACACACCTGGGGATAAAAGTGTGCTGCAAACACAACAAGCTGCTTAAAATGACATTTGCTTTCTGTCAATGCGCCGGGATTACTGGGGGAAACAATTAGGTTTCAATTAAGCATTGAAGGCCTCTCCGAAGGTCTTAGGCTGGGAACGATGCAGACTAACTAGTGGATCGTTTTCATGTGTGTTCGTGGTGTAAATGTCGGCTTGTCCTGTATGTGTTTAAGTTTTCTATCATTAGGTTTTTAATGAGACATATTCGGCTGATCAGCACAAAAACTTAAAGCAACATTATGGAGCTTTTTCCTTAAAATAACGGCTTCAGAATCATTCTCGGCCTCCTGATCGCTTGTTTCTGCGCTCTGTCACTTCAGCGAGAGAATAAGGATCGGCGTTAAATCGCACAAAATGCCAATTTCTACAAAATGTGGCTTTAATGAACCACTTTGTCTTAAAATAACAGCTTCAACATCATGTTGATGCGACACTGACATGCAACAGGGTGAGTGGTGTCTCTTTCAGTCCCGCTCCGCCTTCCTATCGCTTGTTTCTGCACTTTGTAACTACGGTGGGCGAGAAGGATCACCTGGGACCAGTAATGCTTTATGGCACTAAGACAAACTCATCTGACATTACATCTGTAATATTGTTACAGACCTGGGATCTGTGTTTTACGACCACGGTGTTGCACTCAGAAACTGCGGGGGCACCAAAATCCAAAAAGTTATGGACCATGCTCCTTTAATCTGGACTCATGTGGGTTAAATGGGAATAAATGTAAAATATGTATTATATTAAGCGGCAAGCAGTGAGTAGTCATATTATTACAGTCATTGATTAGAATCAATGAATCTGCTGTTTTACATGATTGATTGATTACTTTTAAGTCTATAAAATGTCAAAAAAAACATCTTTAGATGTTTATTTTGTTCAACCAACAGTCTGAAACTCAAAAACTCTTCATTCACTGTCATAAGTGATGAGGAAAAGCAGCAAATCTTCACATTTAGGAAAGCTAAAACCAGAAAATATGTAATATCATCTCTTGAAAAATAAATGAAACGATTAATCGGTTACTGAAATATTTGCAGCAATTGTTGCAGCTCTTTTCTGTCTGGCCCAAAATATTGAAATAAAGTCTAAGTGATGATGTTTCTGTCAGGATGAACATCACTCTGATCTGATCTGCAGCTTCAGACTCAACAACTACTGATGACAGTGATCAACTCACCACTTGTGTTCCAGATCGCGTTGGTTTGGTTCTTGTAGCCGTTCTTCATGCACTCGTCCACATATGATTTGGGGTCGCAGCCCGACATGAGGATCTCTCTCAGCAGGGCGATGTACGCGATGGCCAGCCGCAGTGTGTCGATCTTCGACAGCCGCTTCTCGTAGGGAAACGTCGGTACGTGACAGCGCAGCTCCTCGAAGGCAGAGTTGATGCTCAGCATCCTCTTCCTCTCCCGGATGTTAGCGGCGTGCCGCTGCACCTTGTACGGGTGGTGGGTCACCAGCCGGCGCGCCCTGCGCTTGTTCTCATCCAGCGGTTCATCCACGGACGAGGTTTCCCCCTCACCGCAGTTCCCCGCCCCCGGAGACTGCACGTCGAGGTCGGTGAAGGTCAGCTGTGCGTCCGGGAACATGGACTGACTGCCGAATGAGGACCACGGAGAGAGCTGGCCTGTGGCCGCTGTGTAGTCCAGCAGGAAGGTGTCCAGCTGGGTCTGGAGCTGAAAGTTCTGGTCCATCTGTCCCCAAAACGCGAAATCTGTAGTGCCATCCTGGTCGAAGTCAAAAAGGATGTCCTCCATATTCTACAAGGCGGGTGGACAGGTGGAAGAGTGTAAACTGTCAGGAGGAGAGAGGAGCGCAGGTCTGATAAACTACCTGCCTGAGTCTGATCTGAACTGTGTGACAGCCTGACGGGCACATCTCCTGGATTAAATACTTCCAGGGCCTCCATGTTTTCTCGGCGGGTCGCTGTGGCCAATTCTAAAGGCTGAAAGGGAGCCTCTTCAGAACACTTTAGCCCTCCTTGTGGATCGCTCATTGCTTTAAAAACGAATCACAAAAGGAATCAGTTGATCTCCGAACGACAAAAAAACAAAAAAAAAGCGGTGGAGGGGGGGAGAACACGTGTCCAATTATAAACTTCCTCCCAAGTAGTCCCGCTAATATTGACAAAAAACACAGTGAGTGTTCAGCAGCCACTGGAGGCTGTTGTGCGGGCGCATTATGGCGCAGCGGGCCACGCAAACCCGGTGGCCCCTGAATGGGATTGTTTTATCTATTAAGGCTCAGCTGACAACACTGTCAGAAACACATGAAGGCTCTTTGTTTTGCACTAAATGTAACGAGATCTCAATGGGGAGAGCTGCATTTTCTCTTTTTTGTCCCCCCGTGGTGCCTTCGGGGGTTTTTATTCTGGTCCAGACATATTTTTTACGCGCTCAAATCAGATCTTTACACCATGTTCAAATACTCCAGCAGTGTCACCACAGCTGCTTCCCCACATAATTCCAGTCGAGTCGCCACATTAATAAGCTTGCCCCTAATTTGCAAAATGATACGAGTGACTACATGTGAAACCAGAGGAGAGGACGCGCGCTGTAATTACATCCGAGGGGTTAATCAAACAGCGCCAGCTTCTTTCTCTGCGAGGTTGGATGGAGGGCAGCTCCGGGGATGAACTTTTAATTCAACAAGGCTGCATGTATGTTTGCTGACACGTGGTTTTGATTTGACAAGAGTCCTCTAGGATGCTAATTTAAAGTAGGAGAAGGAGGAGGAGGAGGAGATCGTGTTTGTTGCAGGACAACACAGGCGACGTGAGGCCTCTCCCTGCAGCAGCTGATCTCATCCAGCGTGATCCGGACGACCAACACCGATGACAGGTGATGGTGACACTGTAAACACACACGGATTATAATGAACTCTGCGAGAATAAATTAATTTTCCATCATTTAGTCCAGGATCTCCATCAAAGAGGCCACATGTTCTGGCAGTGTGGTCCCGCCACCTCTTTGTGGGGTTGTTCGTACTCTCCAAGTTTATTAACGAGGCGTGGAAATGATTTATTCCTCCTAGTTTCAGTGAGTTTTTAGAGGATGACGCACACGTTGTTTGCTTTAAATTTCAAGGACAACAATCGTCTTTCTGCATTCTTCTTCAGTGAGTTTTTTTTTTTTTTGATTTCCCTGCAGGGACCCGCGGTATTTGTCTCCGGAAACACATCAAAAGTTGCAGCTATTTTCCAAAGAATTGGGTTACAATAGTTAATGAACCCGTGTTGCTCTAACCCGTTTCCCACCCCGCACTTCAATTAACCCGCGTTGGCTGGCGCGTTGGTAACGACAACATCCTGATTAATGGGCGCATTGTGGTCCTGAGTCAATAACAGTGCAGTTTGCAGCGTAAATTAGGCGCGAACGAGAAAATTGCGCATTAACGCGTCATGAATTTCGCTTTCTTTTACATCTTAGGTCCCGGATGTCCTCTTAATTGTTGAGGATTTATATCGTCTAATAAAGGTAACACGATCTACTGATTGTAGAGGGCCCGTGGCTCAAACTTTGTGAAAGTAAAAATGAGGCATTTAAAACGCCAATTAAGAAATAAAATATAGGCTAAGAGTGTGATTGCATTAGACAAAGAGAGAGAAAGAGGCAGCGTCCCGGTGATCTGCATATAATTAACATGTGCATCACTGAGATAAGCAGACGCAATGAAAGCAAAACCTTCATGTAAAACATGTGCCGAATTTGCAAGAAGGTCCAAATAAGTAAGAATTTTTCCCAAATAGACTTTTACGATGATTTTAAAGTTTATTCTAACCCAAAAACTCACACAATTGAGCGTTTTCTTAAGGGAGTCTGGTGAATTCCTCTCCCTCCTCACCTCCCTGCTGTTGGCCCGGTGTGAAGTTGCTGTGGCAGCTTTGACATGAAGAATATTGGCTGGTGTTGTTCATTTGTTTTTTAATAAATCGTTTTTATTGAAAATTAATGTCACGCACCATTTATTATGACGTCACTTTATGGACTGACCTCTCAGCAAAGTGCGGCTGAAGGAGAACATGTGGGCCGTAAACTGGACCGCTTGGCCTAAAATGAAAGCTCAATATTATGTGTGTGAGCTCTGCTGTAACGTTTAAACCACAAACAATTGAATTAAAATCATATTTTCTGGATGATAACACAAATCAGTCGCATTTTAAAACTGTTAAGACCCAAAATCATCTCATTGCATTAGAACAGATCAGTGTTGAGACAGATCCCAGCAGGGCGCCGTGTGCCGGCTCGGCTTCCTGATGACTGAAGAGCAGCAGACAGCCTGTGCTGAGAGGTGCGGATCCTGTCAGGACCTTCTGCCGGGCTGCCAGCGGCACCTCTCCCCCAGCTGACGGTCCTGGCCGGGTTTGATCCGGGCTGAAGAGGCGCGCCTGTCACATTCAGATCCGCCTTATTGTTGATGCAACAGTTGAAGAGGGCTGAAGGGTTTGAAGAGACGCGAGCGATAGCAACACTCGAGGTCATGTAAAATTAACTCAGGAAGAAGCGTTAAAGGACAATTCTGAGGTTTTCTGCCACGTTATGCTTCTACCCAACTATATCCTGCGGCACATATTGTACCTTTTACACCACTAAACTAAACTGACCACTCTATTTACTAGTTATGTTGCAGATTTGCAAAAAAAAAAAAAATAAAATAAATAAATAAAACAAAAACAACAATGCAATCTGGGCCAGATTTGGCTATTTTCTGCCACTAGGGGGCCCAGAAAGAGGAGAAAACAACTGCCTGCTGCAACCAGATTTTAACATAGCCTATATTTTACAGTGTTTTCAATTTATACAAATGTAAAAGAATCTCAGGTCTAACATTCGAACTGTCAACGTAGATATATTTAGTTTTTCAAATTTAAAGGTGCGATATGTAAGAATTTTTATTTGAAACATTGGACAGAATATTAAGAAATATCACCGATGTCACCGATGTTTATGTATTGTGCTGCACCTCAAGAGGTTTTAGTCGGCTTCTAAACAACACCAGCTCGAATGCATTTGTCACATTTTTAGCGGCTACTGTAGTGGAAGGTGAGACGCTGGCTGCAGTCTGCAACCTCACAGCTACGTAGATGCTATTAAATCCTACACACTGTTGATAACACTGAGCGCCCACACAGTTAGAAAAGGCTTATTTGTCTACGTCTCTAAAATATTGTCGCTGTCATGGAAATAACTACTAACTCTTTTATAGTCGGAGAGCTCTGGAAACATGCACGACACAGTTTGTAACTTCAAATAAAATAAACAGTCTCTTTTTTTTAATCCATCTTTTGCAGTCAGGTGATTTTTAGTGGTAAGTGAGTCAAACTGACATCTGTTACTCTGCAGGTGGCACCACAGACGATTGGAGTCTACACATTCCTGCAGATCAGGCTCGATGTGTGTGCACAGTCTCAAAGTCTCAGAATGGATGCACAGATTGAGATTAATGAATATAATAGGGGAAGGTTATGATGCGCTGTACTCACGTGCGCCCATATAAAGTCATATTATCTAAATACCACCTGTTGTCATGCGGTGTGCACACACCCAAACTGCAGATCTGATGTGTTTATATCAAACCGGGGGCTCAGATCCAGCCTCAGGCTCTCGCTGGTCCACGGAGAGGGGTGGCGCCCCCGGAGGGATGTTTGCTTAAGGCCCACTTTACGACCATGATGCTTTTTCCAGACCAGACTTGGGCCTGAAAACGCAGACAGGAATGGGCTCGGCGCCAGTTAGCTGCTCCTCAACTTTAAGAATCAGAATCAGATTAATATCTTTGGCAGGTTTTTTTGTTGAAGTGTCTGAGTTTGTGTTGGTGGCACAGTGCGGGATCACACTGCAGCTATGTGTTGTTACCCGAATCCACAAATACTTGACACGCAGTGGAGGATTGCGCGCAATCAGTTCAGGCATTTCCTGCATTATGTTCCTCCAGTTGACTGGCGTGTGCCCTTTGATGCTGCGCACATACTGCTCGTTGCATTAATGCTGATTGTAGCTTACCTTTAAAGGTAAAGGCTCGAGGGTATCTCAATCCTAATCTGTGGTCAAGGGCAACTTCTGCTCTGAGCTATCGCTTCAGTGTGCCGTGACACTGTAATGGCTCAGACCCAGCCGCGGATCAAAGAGCAGTTTGTGGCCGAGGCTGAAGATTACACTTGGCCGCTGTGCCATTCTCTCATAGCGGCCAAGACGGATCCCAGAGGCTTCCAGAACCGAGATGTTTATCAGCCTCGTACCCAAACAAACAAGATGTGCGTCACTGAACAGAATCCTGAAATGTTAATCTTTCTTTTTTGCTGTGGCATTCATGGATGGTGGACTATCTTATATCTGCTGGTCACAACTTTCACTGTGAGAGAGAGAGAGAGGGAGAGGGAGCGGAGAGGCAGACAGTCTGAAACGTGTCAGAGAGAAATAGTGAAAGAGAAAGAAAGCATTATTGGCTTTTGGCACTGATTCTGAAAGCTTCAGTTGAGCAACACATCTCAGTAATATGTAGGAAATGACACACGCACAGTGTCCACTCTGAAATATGTCCCTGATTAGACATCATAATATTATGAAGGACATGAAAGAGCAGTCGGATAAGCTCTAATGTGCGTTTGATTCACAGTTTGATTAACTCCCTTGTTTTCCATGCAGTACAGTAACACCCAGGTGGGGAACAGATTCAAAACCACAGTCCTAATTGTGAGCATGTGGCCTCGCGTACCGTCCAGGGCGCACTTGACTCCTCCACGCCGTCCCGTCCTCTGGGCTGAAAAAACCCTGGATTGGATTTTATGGCACCAGCGTCTGAGGGTTTGGGCCGCGGTGCAGCCTGCATGTCAGTGAATCAAAGCACCACACGCAATGAATTCAGGCGTGTTGGTGAGAGAAAAACACATTTCACGTCTCAAACTGGAGATTTAAAAAGCCACATTTCTAAAATGCCTACTACATCACCACCAGCTCAGTCTTAATGTCAGACATTGAAGAACTTAACCCTCCTGTTGTCTCTGGGTCAAAAATGCCTTTTTTTTTTTTTCAACTTGAAATTTTGTGACTTTTCCTAAAGTTACCCTGACATTAAAATAGGAAAATATTGCCTCTATTCATATTTCCATGGAAGCTTTACACCACTTTGGTACTTGATTGTCTTTGGATCATTTTTGACCCGGCAGATAAAATCACACACACACACACACACCGTGCTGATTGATCTCAGACAGAACTAAAACTTTCTCGTGCAGGTGCACGTCACCTTTCTACGACCCCGTACACAACTTAAAGTTCAAACAGTTTCAGACACAAACATCAAAGACATTATTTACTAACACTTGTACGTTCAGAGTGTAAACGTGCTGCAGGTGACAGAACCCTCAGTTCTCTCTGTGCTGCAGAACACTGATCTGGGACCAGCAGGTGAAGCAGCTGCTTGTTCACCTGTAGCAGAACACTGATCTGGGACCAGCAGGTGAAGCAGCTGCTTGTTCACCTGTCGTGGTCGTGGTCGCCCTCTCAGGTCGCCTTGTTGCTTTATGTTGTTCACATTTGACTATTATTGGAAGCGCCTTCAGTAAACTGCATTCAAAACTACTTTCTGCACATTTGTGATACTTTCTTGGGCTGAACAACATGTTTTCAGGGATTTTTTTTTTTTCATTTAATATCTATCGATGTTGCAATACAGTTATTTTTCAATCAACTTAACTCTCAGTGGAGAGTTATTGGTCCCCTGTGGAGCCTAACCTTATCAAATCTGTCTCAACATGTAGCTGCGATAGTGACGGACCAGCAGATGGATGATTTCCAGCCGTGATGACTTTGTTGTGAAGCCTGTACGTATCATTTATGGGGACACTCTTGCTGAAACCAGATGTGAGTATGCTCCTCCTGCAGCTCCAGCTTCTTTGGAACAAAACACTATCAGGTCCACAGAGACACACACACACACACACACACACACAGGCCTGATACTCAGGAGATGGTCTTAACAGGCTGGAGGGCGTCTTAGGTCACTGCAGAGACATGCCGGTGGACACATTGCCCCTAAAGACCAGCTGCTAGCTTTGTTGTGCTCCAGTTGTCTTCACGTCTCTTTGTCCCGGCCCTGTTGTTTTGGTCGGCGAGGTGTTTTCACATCTTCGTCAAAAGAATATGAAAGAAGCTTTTTTTCTGCTCAGGGTTCAAGTGGACTTGATTTAGAGCTGTCGCTTCGGACATTCACACTTCGGCCAGTCCTCTGTTCACAGGTCGAGTAGTGGACAGGGTGTCTAAAGCAGAAGAAGATATCCACAGCTGAACTGGGGTAGAACACACAGGACACAGAGAGGGAAATGTTGTTGAATGCTCAGAGACGAGGGAGACAAAACAAAGAATGCAAACGGGCAGCGTCTCTAATGTCAGTCTATGGCAAACTGGTGATTATCTGATAATCCAATTATCTCTTTTCTTCTGTTCACATGAATGCTGACAGATGCTCTCCTCCGTGATGAGACTGATCCTTCACTAAATGAGTGGAGAAAGTGCTGCTAGCGTTCGCTTTGGTCGTGGTTAACTAGTTATCATGATAGCTAGCCAAAATATCAAACTTCTTGAAGCAATAAGAGCTTCAATTTTTGTTACTAAATTAGTTTTAAAATTTCAATGTCATATTGAAATTAAAAAAAAAAATTCCAACAAGCTTCTGTGCAAACTATAAAGAAAAACTTTTGTAGATTTTTTAAAACTGCATGAAATTTCACTGTGGTCGTTCGTTTTATGTATTTTTTTTGTTTTTGTTTTTAATTACTGCTGCAACTGTGATGTACATGCAAGAGATAGTTTATAGGTAATAAGGACAGCATGTATTTATAAGATGATTATTAACAATATTATGCATTAAGACTACATAGATTGAGACTACATAAGTGTTGATAAAAGTATTCTCGACTAGAACTTAAGTGTTTTGCTTAAGAACATTTAAAACACCTTTTGAGGTTCTTAAAATGATTAATAATATAACTGACAAATGAGTTTAATTTAAGTAATTTATAAAACCTTCCAAGATTTTTTTGTGGTGACAATTTATTTTACATTTATTGGCTTTTAATTGTGTACTCTATAACAGCTGACTGACTTTCACCTCCAGTTCACTGTCGAATGATGGATTTATTAACCTAATGAGGCAATGTTGTCCAGGTAGCTCCAAATAGCATTGTTACCTGTTAATAAAGGCATAAGAAAGTATGTATTTATCTCAATAACGCAAAAAGGAACTAGGACCTAGTTTTTGTGATTGCGAGGCAGCTTGACTTCCTGGAGTCTTGCCTTCATGATTAGGTCACTGACTGCTCGCGGTAGTTTTATGTTTCCAGTATAGAAATGAGAATTATACCATTCTTCTCATCTGACTCCTGGAAAAAAAAACGTCATTGTGAATTGTGTCAAACAGCTGTATTACTTTATTTTTCTGGTTATGAGGTCTGTTTCAACAAGCAAATAACTGTGGCGTGATTCTGGATTTCAAATAATATTTAAACTCGATTTACATGAGTAATAAAGGTGACATGTGGTTGAGCGTCATACACCGACTACACTGCGGTCCTCTCCAAAAACCAAAACAAGATTTCAAAAGTTTACGACCTGCATGGGTGAAGAGAGAAGGAACGCTCAGCCCAACAGAAGTTTGTTTCAACGAGCCAAACTTTCACTCCACCAGAACCAAACCCTCCGTTGCATCACTTCACATCCAAAATAAAACGATCGCAAAGCCAAACCATCAAAGAATGTGTTGTTGTCTGAATACTTGAGTATTTCACTGCTTTTTAATTAGATTACGTTTTTGCACATTTGCCACCACCAAAGAACACCCATTGAGACAAAGCTTGGGAACATTTTAATCATTTTGGAGAAAAAGAAAAATGAGTTGGTGACAACACACTGACGACAAGAGTATGTATATCTCCACAAGAAAGGAATATTTGAATTTGTATTACTCCACCAATATAGCGTTAAAAGATATAAAGTCCAGGAAAGCCATCGTGTGTGCCAAAGAGGCAGAGGGTTGCAGATTCGACTGACATATGACAAAAACATCTCAACCAGGAGGAAACCCTTCTCCTGCCAAAGGTATAGAGAAAGGAAAGAGAGTGGGTGCATGAAGGCTGTTAAACATATAGAGCACTTTTTTTAAACAGGTCCCATCTGAAAGAATAATGACGGCTCTATTATTTTCCCCCCAAGTTATTGGAACGACAGAGCCAATCCTGCATACTGGAGAGGAATCACAACTGCACAGGAGAGATAAAACTGGTCAGTCGGTAGTCAGAGTTTGTAACGTGAGAAGTCCGCAGCAGCCCGAAAGGTAAAAGTAGGAAAGGACGAGGGAACAATCAAGAAATGATTGACTGAGTTCTTGAGTCATCCACCAAATGCTGGAGAGACACGGGGCTGATGATAGAGTTTCATATCGCAGCAGAAGATGAGACATGAAGCTCATGATTGATGCTCATCTGACATATCAAAGTCTTCAGACTCTAGTGAGCTACAATCGCTTTCAATGCAAGATGCTGCACCTGGTGAGCGCTTTTATATAACCCAATGGTTTTCTGGAAAGGTGTTCGTCTGCTGAAACTCTGAACAGCAGTTGTCAGTGGAAATCATTATCTGATCAGCTTTTTATTAGCCAATGTCTCCATTAAGTATCTGATAAGAAAGTGCTAAAAACACATTTAATAACATGCACAAGATTTGCTGATGACCGTGTAAAAGGACGACGCTGCTCCTCAGATGGGCCCACTTTCCAAGTTGGGAAGTCATTTGTCGGAATTTTGTGTCACGTGCATCCAGTCAAAATGTGGGAGCAACGCTGATGCCAAAAAGTGAATTAAACACAGGTGTCAGTAAACGTGTAAAGCAGAACACCACTACCATCACTTGGGTAAGAACGTCTTCACAAGACGTAACAAGTTGACATGAATCCCTCAAAAACAAGCTTCAGTTTGTGATTGGTGGCTGCTACAGCCTGAGCAGCACCATCAGTCATTTTAGCCTCCATTTCTGATCTGTTGGCTGTCCTGTCTCGGTTGAAGTAAGTCAACGTATAACCTCCAATCTCTCTCTTGTTAGGACATGACATCTCTGACAGCATTCATCAAGACGACCATCACGACAAGCCACCTGATCGCTGGATCACCTTCAGTGATTCACAAGTCCCTGAGACAGCAGATGTTGAACATGGAGGTCGGCGATGGATGACCATGAAGACCAGTACAGGATGGACGAGGAGCAGCAGGAGGTCCCACAGAGAGCCAGGTTCCTCCCAAGGTTTCTTTTTATGGATCTCAGAGCAGTTCTGGCGAGACCCGCCCTGCTCCATTTGTGATTGGTTGGCTTGTTGGTTGCGTTCTCTGCGCCTTACTCAAACTGCGAAACCGCCGTATCAGAACAGCAAAAGACTTTACATTACTATGTGAGTTATGAGCTGTAGCATTGCAGGTGAAGTGTGGTGTTTCAGACTTCGGCCTCTCTCTCAGTGCTCCTCTCGGGGTCGCTCGTCCTCGGGAGCTGCTTTATGCTGCAATTGTGTCCCTGAGGTAACACACCGAGGTGACCCCCACAGGAGCAGTTCCTTTAATTTGATGTCCCTTCCCGCAGCTTTTCAACTCTCTAAATATTAAAAGTCCCATATTATGAAAAACACGTTTTCTCTGGTTTCTACATATAAGCTGGTCTTCCCTGAACCTGCCAACTCCCAGAATAAGGAAAGCAAACAAGTCTTGCATGGTCTCTGCAGCCCACTCACTGGTAAAACGACGCTCCCACAGGCTGTTCAGATTCAGCTCCTGTTGTTACGTAACGAAAGGAGAGATTTTCATTCTGCCTCCTCTGCACGAAAACACTTCCCCCTCTCCCCGGAGATATCCGAGAGGGGGCGTTCATCCTCGAGGTGAAGTTTGGTGTGTCCAGCGGTAAGATAGCAATGTTTCGCAATGTCGTCGCTCAGAGCTAGAGACGCAAATTGCTCTGTTGTTGGTTCTAAAAATCAACATCAGTGCCTATATTCTGTCCCAGCTACAGAACAACAGAAGAGACAGTGGTTGCGTTTAATTTTTAACGACAATGTCCCGGCTATGGTTTGTGTAAGTTTGTTTGTGTGTGCTAACCACTTCAGATCGGACTGCTTCAGTAACGAGGGTCAGTACAAAGCTGGCTTTGCCTCGAAACTGACCCTCGTAAAAGGATCAGTCCCAACCATACCGGACCCAGCAACTGCACCCGAGCCACCGGTAAGTGTCACCACTTTTTGATAGTATTTACAGTTGCCGAAGAAATATAAGTTACCTTTACCGTTAGCAGGAGCTAACATTAGCTACATGGTAGTAACTGTAACAACACATAGCCTACGAACAAACTAAGTAACATAGTCAGACACACTAACCATTCTGAAACGTCCTGCTGCAGCTGCAGAGTCTGTACTTATTCAGGAGCCTCTCCTTCTGGGTCCGATTCTGGGTCAAGCTGGTATGGTCGGACGACAGCATCTCGGCGAGCCATAGCGATACATCCACTATAAACATTAGCGCATATTACTGCTAGCATAAGCGGCATCTTCTCCCTGAGAGTGAAGTAGCAGGCAAGGCAGGTGTTGACAGACGGAGCTCATTAGCGTTTAAAGGTGCAGGCACAGAAACATCCTGCTCTCAGTAGAGTGACTTTTAGACAGCTGAAGTTCAGGACGTCGGATGGGTTTGGGCAATACATTTCGAATACAGTGTTGTTGGGCCTCTGACAGCTGTGTGAAATTGATGAAAAACAGTATAATATGGGACCTTTAAATATGCACTGAGCATCTGCTTCAATCATTTCCACTGTCGGTTTCTTTTACGCCACAGACAGCAGATGAGTGACTCACAATAACATGCAAATATTTGAAAGCTCATTAAGCATCCTTCAGTGTGACTGACAGCTTTTCAACAAGTCATCAGTTTACTTCATATGTACAAACAGATCTCAGTGATTCTTTCCCATCTTTGTTACAACTATTTGACCTCTGCCTGATCTGGATTCCCATTCATTGTACGAGACACGCAAGCATTTTTAATCAGCGGCAGTGGATTAATCCGACGTTAGAACAGAGAAAAGTCACACATTGCGGGTCACACCACAAGCTTTAGCATCTGAGAACAATTAAACGTCTGGTTTCCATGAGAGGCTGATTTGCCAGCTGACAGTTGCAGTGGGGGGAGAGCACTCGGGGGGGCGAGCGTGCCTGTACCAAATAACACCATCAGACAACACACATTAGCAATGAGGCCTGAGCGATATTTAATCACAAAGTCAACGCAAACAAGAGTTGAAAATAAGAGCAGCAACACTGCAAATGTTCCGATCCATTTGCAGACGTGAGAGGCACATTCCTCGCTGGTACAGAAATGCTCCCTTCTCCTGTGGCGCCACCTCAAAGACCCCATGTTTATTCCAAAATGGCACCAAAGACTGACGCTGCGACATTTGTTAGGAGTTTGGATGCCTGAGATTTAGTGTATGTTCCCTTATTTGTTTGATAAGGGAAGAAATGATTCAACAATTTCCGAAAAGCACTTAGCTTTCTCACAGAGGTGGGACTGAGACTCAAAAATGATCTTTCTTACAGACAGGAATGTTAATCATGGAGCTTTGATTGAGTTTGTAGGTGATTTTTTTTAAAATACTGATGTAAATATCACTTGTTGAGGTTAAATTAGACTGTGGTCCAGTTTCAACAGATTCCACAGAGGTCGACCTCTTTCCTCAGAATGAAGGAAAGTCTCCAATAAGCCAGGTGTTGATCCAAATCAAGTGGAAGTTGAATTGAAGTTTGAATTGAAGAGCAAAAAAAAAATATTAAAGGATGCATGTTTCCATCCACTACCATCATGTGATTATCAGGAGGTGGTTCATCGTAGCCTGTCCTCACCAGAAAACCACCATGTTGAAAGCAGTTTATTACGACCCATGAATACATATGTTGTTCACGTCCAGTTTGAACCCAAAATGTTATTCTAAAGCTAACCAAACTGTGACCGTATGACAAAAGTCTGGCATGTGTATCACTGATACGCTGCAATGATCTTGTTGTTTTGAGAAAGATGATGTAAGTTGTTTTGCGAGATGCTGTCAGTTGACCTCTTCATGCATTTAAGTAGTGGGGCGCAACAAAATGACATTATTAAAGCATCATCAGAGCAGCAGTCAAACCTCAAAAGGTGAAAAACAATGTAGAAAACATGGTGCAAATGTGATATCTCTGTTTGTTTCATGTTTAGATCGGTCCGGAGCGATGAGGAGACTGCTGCTAGTGTTTGTCTCTTCAGTCGAGCAGACACAGTTGATCAGTTGGGAGTTTCCATCTCCCACCGAGCACAGTAAGTCTTTTAAAAAATATTATATTGAAAACATTTCTGCTACATCTGAGACCTTTTTGTGAATTTTGCCAACAACCTTTTCCAATGCGATACTTCAAAATGTGCATGAAAATCTGCTGACATATTACTGTTTGTGGCATGGTGTGCTCTAATTTTACACCGCAAGGAAAGAAGAAAGAATGAACCAGCACATCATGAACTGAAGATGGTTCTGTTTTGTGCCCCATTAAATTTATTTACTCCGCTGTTCCAATGTCAAATGGGGATACATAACGCAGAGCAGAGAGGGATTTTTGTGACATCTAAATTAAAAACAGTTCATCCACTAGTGCTTGTGATCTCCAGCGTGAAGAAGACGTTGACTTCATCCGGGAGTAATGCGCTTTTTCCATTTGTGACGATCCCACCTCTGACACGTACACGCCCTACTTCCCCACTATGGACGTTTAATGACGGCAACACCTACAAAATGCGCCACTCAATCCAATCCAAACCGGTTCAACTGCTGCCAAAGACTTAAAACCTCTTATCCTTGAGTAGTCCTAATCATGGAACATTTCATGTAGACAATGTAAGAACAAAACTGAAACAAAGACAGAAAGAAAGAGGTGGGGTGGGGTGGAGGAGAGAATGATAAAGGCTGGAAAACAACAAAAGGGTTATAAGAAACAGATTGCTAAACATAAACACCAATCAGTTGACAGGAGCCGAAGCAGGAAATTAGATTCCCAGGAGCTGGAAAATGCATCCATGAGAGAAAAAATTGTATCAATGAATCATTGTGTTTCGCCTGCCACAGTTGGAGGAAGAAAAGAGGGATAGGATAAATTACAAAACAATGAAACGGAGAAGGAAACAAAGAGGGAGGAGGAAAACGCAGGAAGGAAAGAATCAGAAATGGAAGAAACACTGAGAATTGTTTCCTGCCCTATCAGATACCACAGGAGCTTCTGTCCTGGATCACAGAATTCACTCCACCGCAATCTTCCTCCTTCACCCCTGAGTCACCACACCAACACCCAGCTCTCCATCCCGATATCCCCAAACAATCTTCCCAATATTATAAGGTGTCATGCACACTCTGAAAAGTGAATTCAAGTCAAAGAAAAACTAGTCAAGTGAAAGACAGATTGTGAGAAAAAGAATCAGTATTTTTCATTATTTGACAAGTTGGGAATGAAACTGAACCATCAACTATCTGTTAAATTGGATTTCTAAGCTCACAATTCTTTCTGTGTATTTCCTTGTTAACCACTAAAGCTGATGCAAGTTATTTCCCTGGTTGAATAAGACTTAAAGGTCCAGTGAGTAAAGTACAGCGACTCAGGACAAGTATGTCATCATCTAAAGACACCTTCAAACAGGTAAACCTGTTGTCATGGAGATGCAAAGTCCTGTGGTAACAGGTCTAACCGAGTCAAGCCGAGCCAGTGGATGTTCAGGCCAAAGGGCCATTGTGGTGCAACTCTAATAAAACAACAACTAAACATGTATACACTTTGGGTTTTGTATAGATTAGACAATAAAGATAAAACATGTTAACTCGTGAGTCTTTCAGCAGAACCAGGCTGCCTGTTTCCACCTGCTTGCAGTCTTTGTGCTAAGATAAGCTAACTGGCAGCAGGCTTCATCCTGAATCAATGAATATGAGAGCGACATCAATCTTCTCATCTAACTCTCAGTAAGACATTGAAAGACTGTTTTTCACATTTTTGAAGTTGTCCTTTAAATCGTCAGCACTTCTCTCGGCCAGGCAAGGTGCAGTTTAAATCACTTTAGGTACAACTACAAAAAGAAACAGTTTTACATTAAACATAATACCGAGTTGATGCTCTAATAACATTATAATATGCTATCATTACCGTGACAGAAGCTCCACTAAGCCCCTTGTCTCCTCCTTCTGTCTTGTGGGAGAAATGTAATTCCCAGCATCTTTTTGTGGAAACGAGCAAAACATTTATACAGCAAAGCCTCTGTAATCAATAGTGTCAGTGGATTTCCTGCTGAGTCACCTGAATCACTGGAGCCAATCTCGGCAATTTGATGAGTCACGGCATTCTTGAAGCTCTAGTCATGACCTGTCACACAGTGAATTAGAGCGGATACCCAGACCTCCCAATTATTGGATTAACATCAGAAAGAAATAGATGTTCACGACAGCAAAAATGGTCAAAAACAAACGTTTTAAATGTTATGTGCAGCTCATAGGGGAAACCACAACAACAACAGCAAAAAAATATATTTTCAGTCACTTCAGATTATTTGAAGTGAAATATTTTTGGTGAGGGTTTCCCAGTCCTGAAAGCTAACCGCTGAAAACACAAAGTTTAATAATACAACATGAAACCCTCGTTTGACAATAAAACCACTGTGTCTCTCGCTTGAAATATAACCAAAGCAACAAGCCTGGCAAGAGTTCCTGCAGGGACCCAGCGAAGATAGATTGGACGCTCCTACTGTTTTACAGAAGTCAGGCGAGTACATTTAAGATAATATACAACCGAGCCTCGTTCAATGGAGGGAACAAAGGCAGAGGAGCTGCAGGGTGGCGGAGGACTGTAGCCCAGGTTGTGACCTGCTTTTCTTGACAGGCCTGACCTCACAGCTGCCCCCTCACGGGCAGGAGGAAGCTCAGACTTACAACCTGGATCCTAGCGCGAGGGGGACGAGGCCAAACTGGCAGGAGTCGCGGTGTTTTGGGGGCAATGAAAAATAATTTCCTCCTGAAGATGGGCCTCAAGGGAACCAGCTTGGCCCGAAGCGGAGGACTGTGAGCCATGCAGGAGGAATTCCAAGGCGGGGTGACTGAGAACGTCAGGGGGAAATGTCAAAGACAGACAGCGGCGTCAGGCTGCTGTACCCCGGACCTGTTTACTCAATATCTGATTAAACTGCACCATGAAGGAATTCAACATCCAGAGCGGACCATGAGTCAAACGACAGGCATCAAGTCACTAATGCGCAGCGCAGCGCAGAAATGTCAAGGGGGACAATTTTATTTGAAAACCACCTTTTGGAATATGTTATGTAATCCGCATACTTTCTTAATTTCACAACGTTCATGATAAAACGCAACTTTTCCTCTGTGACCCACTAAATTCAATTATATTTATGGGTAAGATGATACTCTTTTAAAGCTGGTAGTGTATAAAACAGTAATCAGGGGGCTCAGGGGCGGACTCAGGCTCCCCTCGGACTGAGGGGCTCGGGCGGGAAGATAGAAAGGGCACCAGCTGTGTTGGCACCACCTGCGTCACATTTTCTCCACTTGAAGTTCACCACAGAGGATTCTGTATCAGTACGATCAGACTTGATCAGTCAGGTGGTAGCCAAGCAGCTGAATGAGACGGTGTTAGTGGAGCATAAATGAAGCTGGTCAGTCCAATCACATTGTGCTCGACCTGAAGAAACTCTGTGCTCCATTTCTATAAACAATGAAAGTAATTACTAATAGCCTTTAATCACTAAACAGACATGTTCATGGTAGAAGTGTGCAGTCCTGTGTTTGCAGAGATTTAAAATCTTAGAAAATCTTCCAATTTATTTGTAAATATCTTTGAATTCATGGTATATTCTTAAATCAGTCGATAGTCAACAGAAGCTAATACAATAATACAGTTTATCACGTCCCATGTTAAGGTTTCTTGTTAGACGGTGCCCTGTAGTGGCTGTAGTAAGTATTACAGCAGCAAAGAAGGAAGTCAGGCTAAGTGTAATGATCACATTTACATCATGTGACTGAAGTTACGTTACGCTACGTAGGTACTTTTAACCCTTATGTAGTCCTTTATGCATGAGCATGTGTCTCCTAAATTGATCATGAATATGTTTTATCTTCCTCAATTAGTCAGGAACTCTTAAGAGACGCTGCATTTGATAGCTTGAAGCCAAATACAGCCCTCCCATTCTTGTTTGAATGATACTTTTCTTGTTTCTTTTTCTTCATTTTCATTCGTTGTGTGGAAACTAAGAATGCCTTTCACTTATAACTGTGCTGTAGTAGATCTAAAAAACAGCATTTTCCACTCATTTTAAACCTTTGAACCCTTTTTAAGTTCAAGTAGTTAAGTAGTACCTCGTTTGCGCTGACGATCATTTCACTAGTATTCAGTCATTTTCTCCTCAAACTCAGTGTTGATTCCTTGTACGTTAGTTTTTCCCTCTTTGAGGTGTAAATAGATTAAGATGTGCTTCGTTGCATGTAGTTGCCATATTTAATCTCTCCTGTGAAATCAGTCAAATGTTCTGTAATCAAAATAACGTCACGTAATAGCGAGGGCCTTCATCCAGCTCTCTGTCCCTATTCTTGTGCTAAAATCTCCCACAGTTTTCACCACTGTGCCGCTATCAGGGTATCGCTAATAAACAATAGAGCAATGTGGCCCTGCTTTGTCTCTTGTTTCAAAAGGACCATGTGTCATTATAACTTGAATTTAAGCGACAAAGGGAAATAACCAGTTGTGTTCCGTTTTTGATTTAACAGCAGTTATAAGTGACTTCGGCAGATTCCACACTGACGCTCTGCTCAACTCTTGTTAAATCAGCCGGGACATTTGAAGCTTTGGAAAAAAGGCGATGATGGAAAATCCTCCTTCTTCTGAATGTCCATTTTCTTCCCTTGAGGAGGCGATGGTTGGTATTTTTGCATGGTGTTCTTTAAGGTCAGTGATTTCAGCTGCGGGCCTCACTACGCCTGAAACCAAACTGAAGAAAGATGACAAAGAGGAAAGATTCGATGCTGCAAAATGTGGTCACAGCTGTTTTCTCACAGGAACATAAACATTACCGACATTGGTTCAATTCACACCAACTCAACTGGGTTTTTTTCTGAAGGGGAGACAAGACACAGCCGGGTCGTGACCCCTACAGAAGCCAGCACTCTGCTGCACTGGTGTATAAAGTTTTTCCACTTTCCCAGGCGCTTGTTTCGATACTTCAAAGAGCACTTGAAAAGGTAGAGATATCAACCCCAGCCCTACATCCACTCCCCATTTACACAGGGGGAAAAGTGGAGCAATGTGGTTCATATTATTTGATAAGCATCCCATATTCTCAGAGGTATTTTAATGACCTGCGGCGAGCGCTTTCATGGTGCTGGCGCAGGCTCTCCAGTGACACTTAGGGAGGCTGCACATGGACAGGTCTCGAGTGAAAAAGGGCTCGAAAGATCTTTATTACACAATGACACCCGGCGTGTAGACATCCCCCTGTATGATGATCAGTTTTCCTTTCTCCCAGACCACTGGTATTCATTATGCATCTTCTTTTTCCATGTGTCCGTTTATTTTTCGCTGTCTGGAGATGTCAGGGCGAGCGCGTGTTCTTCCCCTGCCGTGACTGCACGGAGTGTGTACCGATGGCCGTCAGGAGGGACACATTGTGTATTGTTTTAGGCCGTGCGGTGTGCCAGCTGTCACGGATGGCCTTGGCCGAGGTTTTCTTCAGGCCTCAGCCATTACAAGTGCAGTCTGTGAGGTCTCACGTCAAATCGTCCACTGATAAGTTTAGACCCTAAAACAGAGGGGGGATTTTTCACAACATCAGGGTAAAGATTCAGCTGAGCCCTGACGTCGGCCACCCAAGCACTGCTGTCAGTGTGTTAGGAGTGAGTCACTGAGCAAACTGAAGTCTTTGATAGCTTATACGTCTCAGATGTAAACAATCGCAATTCCAAAAAACTGTTAGGAGGCTGCGTGAAACTAATACAAGGAGAATGCAGGCATTTGCAAGCGAACTGTGTTTACCGTGGCCGATTCGCCAGGATAACATGTTAGCAAATGATAGCTACGTTAACACTTGTAGTTGTCATAGGTTAGGTACTGTATTGACAAGTCTACAAACCCTTTCATGTCACGTTCACATCTCATGTTTTTGGCCTGACCATCATATTGGGAGGTGGAGGTGATGGTGGTGGAGCTAAGACTGACCACTGTCCAAGGTTCAAGGCTGCATTTCAACATTTCAGAGCGTGACACCGCTGGATATTTTATAAAAGGGACCTCTGGGTAATTTCCAGATGTTGTACGTGGCAACAAACACCGGATGTTTTTTTAAGGGAAGTCTGGGTTTCTGCAGCCATTTTTGTGGCAACGTGTATTTTAGGCAAAAACATGTGTTTTCCTATCGTTAACCAAGTGGTCTTTGTGCCTAAACCTAATCAGAACATGAACACAGAGTTGTGACGAGAGGAAAACTGAAAATTGAACATAAAAAACACATCCAGACAATATCCAGAGTAGCAGATAAGGATATTGTCCATCTTTGCTTGCTCTTGCATGCAACGCATATCAGGAGATTGTCCATGTGCTGCCAGGATAGGATGCTACGGACATCTCAGTAATGGTGACTCTTTTTGCGTTGATATCAGTATAATGTGTACTAGACGTATCGTCGATATCAACAAAAGAGTGGAAATGAATACACAGGCAAGTATAGAAAAGTACGAAGCAGCAACACTCCGTGCACGAAGAAAGAAGGCGGCTGCGTTTCGGTTCTGTGTCCAGCAGCAGCATATGGAAGCGTGTGGGACCGAGCGGGGAAATATTCTGGGCAGATGTTTTGCAGAACTTTGACGATGAGCAGTTTAAACGCCGTTTTCACATTTCCCGGCGTGCTTTTGAATATGTGTTACAGCGACATGCCCACTCGCTGGGCGATTGTCTGCTCTATTCACACATGTGGCTCAACCGGAGTTAGGACATGGGAGCTGGCAGGGTAAAGTTGTAACTTTTCGTTGTGTTTGTGCAGAAACTTACTGTGCAACTTGATTACCCACAATGCATCTTAGCCTCTGAGTGACATCACTGGATGCCATGAATCAGACTACATGCAGCTTGCTCTGGACCCACAAAAGGCTTGCTACTACTTTCTTCACATATGCATCAATACTCCAAACAACATCATGTGGAAAATTGGTGTAGTTGCCCTTTAACAGATTGTTTCTATAGACATACCTATGATTAGGACAAGTGGTCAAAAATAACATCCAGCAGCTTTCCGTCTGACAATCATCCCAAACCTTTGTCATCACCGTTCAGTTACAGCAAAGTGAAGCACAAACACCCAGCAGCACAAATGAGACGCGACCAGTAAAATTCACCACGGAGTGAATTTATCAAGATGTCGATGGAGCGTCGATGGGAAGTTTCAGGGCAGCGTTTGTCGAGCCTGGACGAACCTTCTTGCCACTTTCCAGTCTCCTGTCCTCTCGTCAGCATAGAGCTGCTTTGTTTGCCTTCATCAAGCTACGCCGCAAAAGCCATGTCTCACCCTTCAGGGGTTGGAGTTCGGCCTCATTTACCGACATCAGAGTTTGTTTGTGTGGATGAGTTATGGACTTACTCTGCTGGTATGTTCTTTTGTGGTGATTACAAAGGCCCATGCAGTCACTGGGAAGCTTCCACTGAACTGTCACACAGCAACTTCTTTGTTTCGCAAAGACTTTCAGGAGGTGGCTCTTTACTCAGCAAACACCCCCAAACTGTAAACCTGCCAATCCCTGCGGACCCCCTGGCATCCGAGCAGAGTCAAACAAAAATGCTCTGGATCCAAACATGAGGGTTTTTACTGGTGGATCTGGAATATGTATTTCTCACTCTTGCTCAGAGTGTGTATTTTTTTTTTTGGGAATAATACTTCTGAGAATCCACATTTTCCTTTCCCCCAGGGAAGTTCAAGACCGGGGGAGTGCGGGGAGGTGGGGTTCTCGTCATGTTGTGGTTTTTAAGGCAAAAATCCTGATTTTCTTTGATGTGTTTCGAAACAGAGGGGGCAGTCCAGGCGACGGTGCCCGCTCCGAGCAGCCGAACGCCGGTTTGATTTTTGCCCCGCGTCTTTCCATAATTTCCTTTTTTTCGTCTTTTATGTCTGACAAAATGTGTTGTGGATTCCTTCGAGCTGTAACATATTGTCAATTGAGTGTAAAATGACAGAACCATGTGAATTATGAGGATGGATGCATCATGATCTAAATATGCAGTTCGTGCAGAGAGCAGATTTGGCTTGCTCGGAAGGTTTGCAGAAATCTCTGTTCCAGCTTGAGGGATATGACAGAGGGAGGAGCTCAGGGACGGAACAACAGCGCTGGAATATTCAGCGCAACATTTGAGATTTATAGTAAGAGAGTAGTGTTCATTTCGAGCTTATGAACTGCAGACATGTCATGCTGATGAGCCCCCGATTCTGCAAACTTCTGTGTCTTTAATTTTCTTAGTCTCATTTGCTTTCAATGAGGCCAGACGGCGCTGCTTCACAGTGAAGACAAAGACTCTCTGAGGGGAAAAGTGCAAAAATAAAAGACCACACAAAGGCAGATCATATTAAAAGACTACAATAAACAATAACAGTCTGATACTACAAACCAGCCCCATTTATCTGGTACAACATTAATAATACATCATGTAGAGACGAGCTGAGAACAACAGTTGTACGTGTTGAACTGAGGTTTTAGAATGTTTTTAAAGCTCATGATGAGCAGAGAGGATGGATGAATGTAGGAGACAGCAGGCAGGAAGTAAAATGGATGTAGATTCATTCAGGATCACAGCAACATAATGAACAGGTGGACACGACAGACAACTAAAAACTGGAATTGAGTACAAACTAAACCAACAAGGGGATGAAATGCAGGTGGAGAAACACAGTGAGGGGAGTAAGAGGAAAAACACTGGGATCGGGGCTAATAAAGGAGAGGCAACGCAGGTTGTGGAGGGATAATCAGGCTGGTGAGGAACCTTGATGTGTTCTGCAGAGGTATGTTGAGTGATTAGAACTAAATATTCATATTTTTTTATCTCATTTTTCTTGTATTTTGGGTTTTCTGGCAGCTTAATACATTGTAGAAGCAGAGTAGGTGTTTCCCTTCTTCCAAAGTGCATGGAGAAAGAGGAAATCGTCAAAAACAGGTCTTCATCACCGTCATCAAGGCTTAATACTTTGTTAAAGAGAGTCTTTTTTTGCTGAAAAAAGGGTATTATGAGGACTTTAACCAAAGATTATGTCTAGACAACATTATGACATGACAACAGACTGACTGAACTGACATTAAACGCTCAAGATTTGATACAGTAACCTCTTCTCGTTATAGCTGACTGGTTTGGTTTGCGCTTTCTACCTTCAAACCAGAGGAACCAGTAAACCGATGTGTGATGAGAGAATGTAAAAGGCAGCATGACCAGAGAGAGAGAGAGTAAGTCCTGACACAGCTGGAGAACGCCGGCTGGTCTGATCGACATACGGAAGAGTGAGAGACACGGAGGAGCTGGAACAGACGAGCGGAGCATCAATCACGCAGCAGCACGTGCGATGGCCGTCTCCGTGAGATACAGAGTTCATGACTCCGTCTTTTCTTTCCCTTTTATCCCCCTCTTCCCTTTCTGTGCATCGCCCTGTCTGTCTTGTCTTTGACTCTTTGTTTCATGCATGTCCAGAAGGAATAGATTTGCAGGACCGCTTTGATCCCGTTGTTATGATTCTTTCATTTGCCTCAGCCACATCCTTCTCTCGGCTGCAGTCACCCCACAAGATGCTTTGAATTAGGCCAGAGGATGGGATGGTAGGAAGGGGAGGAGAGGAGAGGAGAGGGAGGTAGGGAGGGGAGCGAGGGAGGGAGTGATGCTCACGTCGAGACCTCGGTTCGGAGAGGTGAGGAGTCGGCCTATAAGGAGTCCAGTCAAAAGCATTTTCTGCATTCTCTTCTTTGTGATCATCTGATCAAAATGTACCGACGTCTCTACGTACGTATCAAATAAATTGCCTCAAAGTTTATTTGTTAATATCTGCTGATCCACTTTTATAATGAGTGGGACTTTTTCTGTCTTTACTCCTTTCTGCCTCAATCCATTCAGACATCCTCTTTGTTCTGCTGCTGAACAAAACAAAACACGTACTTTGGTGATGTCATTAAGTACTGTGGGATCATGGGAGTTGATGTCTTTATTGTTAAACCTCCTTAATTGTTGAAAATCTACCTGATGTGACTCAGATATGTTTACATACGAGGTCATGTTTCAGAGATTTAATTCAAACTAGTCAAAGTTATAGCAAGAGGCAACCAGTAAGACGCACCATTACGTTGAATAAAATGACTGATTTCTCTGGGTTTTTTTCATCGGGGCCAACTTTTGAGTTAATATAAGTAGACGACAACATCTACAAACAAAGTTTTATTTTTTATTGGATATTTTAAGGCAGTCAATGAAGAAAACAAGATTTTCAACGTGTTTTTAAATGTTGTGTCTGCGGAGACCATCTGCACTGACCCGCCTGCAGCTGCGTTTTTGTTGAATTAAAGTGGGAAGCAAACGTCGATAAAGAAGTAGACTATCGCAACTTCAGGTTTTAGTTTTAGAACAACCTGGCTGGCACCAGACGTCAGAAAGACGTTGGACAGATGTTGAAATCTTCCAACGCTGGAAACATGTTGAATTTTTGTTGGAAACGAAAAACCTAGAGCTGGCTTGACTTTCAACTTTACGATGTTGGACTGACGTTCTCGACCTGCATTCCATTAAATGTGGATGTCTAACAATGTTGGTGACCAGCTGGGTTGTTTGTGGAGTGCAGGTCTTGTGTATCATACTGTATGTTAATGAATTTTACTCATGCAGTTTCACGTAATGCACAGTACATAGTCATCCCAAGTCTAATTTATCTCTCCAGGCGGGACAGGAGTCCTCTTGGGTGCAGGTGAATATTCAATCTACTCAGTTGATCTTTCTCTCCTTGTAGTTTTTTAGGAGATATTGAGGTGAGCCTTCTTGACAGCTTTGGCAAAGAGCGTCCTCCTTTAATGTAAAATGCAGCATTTACAAGACACTACATCTCTTTTCAAACTCAAACCGAGCATTGATCTTTTCATGTGGCCGTGCTTTACGACACAGTGAAGAGCACTGGACCGCTTCACGTCCTGGTTCAACCACCATGATTTATGCTGGCTCGAGCTAATATGCGTCTGTCCTGATTTCAAAGATGAAAAGGTGCACGACTGCAAACTCGTACCGATACAAAGAGTGGCTGCAAACACACGTAAAACGATGGAGACTGATGGAGGAAGAAGTTTAACGCGCATCGACTGCTTCACGTGGAGCTGACAGTCAGTCTAGATCCAGGAGAGACTTCAGAAATGTACCAAGAAAGCTTCAATTAAAGGAGTTACATTTAAACGCCCTGCACGTCTTCACCACAGTCAGACGATACAGTGACTGACATCTTCTTAAATAGCCTCCTCTCATTAGGACCTAATCCAGCCAGGTCCTGATTAAAGAAAGTTATCTAAAAGGATGCAAACCTACCTGCAGTTGATTTTCCCTCCAGCCTGTTCTGGATCAGGTCCTAAAGAGAGGAGGTTATTAGGGGGATGTGAGACTCTGATGAAGATGCATACAGCACTGAAATGTTCGTCCTTTAATACTGATTATGTGGTATATGCAGCCGTCACGTGGTCAAGAAACTCACACTGACCAGGCACCCAAACATTGCTGTCTATTAAGATGAGCTTGTTTCCTAAATGCAAAATTCACAGATAGAACATGAACGAGGCAGCAGTCTCGTCTCTGAGAAGATGTCTCAGCATGAAGGGGCCCCCGGAGGACATGAAATGAAACTATTGTCAACAAAGACCCCAAATATGTTTGCTGACATGACGTGGTTGCTTGATTCCTTCTCTGGTGAAACACGCTGGAATGGGTACAAACAGGATGGCTAGCATAAAACGGCAAGCCACAGCTAAATGCCATGATGAGCATCGATGGCCACGCTCTGTGGTGCACTTTTGTTTTCCATCAATATCTTTGCGTTGGTTTATATGCAGAGATGTTTTTTTTATATAAATTTGGTGATACGTTTGAAGAAGTGCGTTTTAGCTAAGCAGCAATGTACGCGTATGAAGGGGGTAGAAAACCTGAATATTTACATCTACGTGGGAGATCCTGAGGAAAGTAAAGCAAATGACTCAGTATACCCAGCCTGTGATACCCCAGCGTCCCTTACAGACAGAGGAGAGTGTTTAAAGAGAAGTGCAGCAGAAACTTCTTTTCATTAGGAAAGGCTTTGTTTGCATTTAACATGAGATAGCAGACGGCACCAGAGTGTCCGACAACCACACCTCATACATTTCTCTACATGCATCATCATCATTTGTTGTGAGTTGCAAACCACCTCACAATTAACATATAGTCAAATGAATATATGCTGTTATGCTCACAAGTACATTAAACTGTTAATAGATCACTTTTTTGCTTTGGCTGATCATTCTGAAGTAAAAACTGGTTGCACAGTGTAATAGCTGTGGTAAAAATGACACCATCCACGTATAGATTTTTTCGATTTTTCCCAAGAAATGAACATCTAATTAGCGCACGAGAAAGCGATCAAAACAGGAAGAGGCATCGTTTTGGCCGCTCGCCATCCCCAGATAACGGTGGAACGACTGGAATAACTGTGCAGAAAAGGTGGAGAGAGCGATAGAAAGCGAGGTAACACGAACGTGAACAGGCGGGCTTTAGTCGATGGAGAGCATGCCAGTGTTGCGTCAAGGTTTGTTCCCGTAAAGATTTGTGTTTCCTCTTACCACCGCGACTTGAGATGTTTCAAAACAGGCATTCTTTCTACGAGATCAGCGAGAAACAAAACCTGCCTACTTATTGATACAACCACGCATTTTACTATCAAGGATTTCTAGATTAAATTTGTGACCCTTATGGTTGTTTTCAGCTTTGGACAGTAGCCAGGCTGCTAATGCGGTCTTTATGCGGCAGTAAGACCGCAGGGAAACACCAGTTGGTGGGAAAGTTAAACGGCGGCATATTTCCACTTCACCTTCGAAATGAGGAGCTAACAACAGCATAGAACAGATTATCACACGCAGAAACAAATTATGCCACGCAGAAACAAATTATGCCAAGCCATCACTTCCCATGTCAGAGCAAATATTTAATTACGTCCGTGTGAAAACTTCATCCATGTGGAACCCCCGTCATCTCAAAATGTGTCTGGCAGAGCACCATTGCAGTGGAGTGTGATGGTGGCAGGCATTAGTGTGAGAGGAAGTGTGCACGAGCTTAGACCTGCGCCCACATGTGGGACACATTTGAGAGCGTAAACACACACAAGTACATTCTCGCACACACTCATACATACACATGCTTGGCAGGACTACTGTCCGTCAAACACACACTCACTGGTGGAAAATAAAAAGAGCTCGCCACGTTGCATGTGAAACACCCACACACACACACACCCACGGATCAAAACATGCAAGGCGCACACACCCCTTACAAACAATCTATATGTACCACACACACTCTTACAGAACCCCCTCGTATCTATACACACATTCCCTCTATCAGGCCCGGGCACATGCAAACACATCGCACCCTTTCATCCTAGAAAATGTGGCGACCATTACCATAGGATGCGGATGTGAGCTGTGATAAATAAAACGGATCAGAATCTGAAATGTTTATGTGGTGTGTTGTAAAAAAACAAACCGGAGCCGGCCTGTTTCCGACCTCCCTCTTCCAACGAAGACCAAATTAAAGTACACAAAAACAATCAGCAGCAGCTCATGAGGGAGGGCCTGATTTCACACACACACGCACACACACACACACACACCTGCAGAAGCCTCAGAGAGCTCCACTGTTACTGTGATTCACTGTTACAATGTTCAATATCCTCATACGTGTTATGTGCACCGGTCCTGCCGGTGTCTACGTGAGGCCAGGGCTCTTTGTTGTCCCTCTTGTTTGCCACCATTTATTCTCGTGAAGAATGAAAAACATCTTGCACAAAACGTGCAGCTTCACAGGCTTTCGTCATCCATCACAAGTGATTTATTTTCGTCAGAGTTGTTGACAGCAGTCGACCGCAGGCTTATTTCGAAATTGTCAGTATTTGTATTTTACGGGCAAAGATACAATGAAGTCAGAAAGTTAAAAAAAAAACAAGAAAGAAAAGAAATGGCAGAAGTACAGATACAAAAAAAAGATGTAGTAGAAGAAGAACTGATTCAACTGTTTTACTCAAGTTAAAAGTCAGAAAGTACAGGTTCTGAAACCTAATCAAAGTTTCTGAGGGACGTCCTGTCATGGTCCTGTCATTTCAGTGTCATTGTATTCAGTGGCGTGCACAGACTTTTTGAAGGGCAGGGGCGAAAAGAAGGGCACTTTAGCGCGCGTTTTGGCTCCCAAGAGGGCACTTTAGCACGCATTTTGCCTCCCAAGAGGGCACTTTAGCACGCATTTTGCCTCCCAAGAGGGCACTTTAGCACGCATTTTGCCTCCCAAGAGGGCACTTTAGCACACATTTTGCCTCCCAAGAGGGCACTTTATCATGTTTTAACCAGCCAAGGGGGCAGTTTAGTGTGTTTTGCCAACCAAGAGGGCACTTTGGCACGTTTTTTTGGCTCCCAAGAGGGCACTTTAGCGCGCGTTTTTCAACAATTGGGCCACGGGGGGGGGGGGGGGGGGGGGGCAATCACTGATTGTATTGATGTTTTATAGGTTTCTGTCAGGTCTTCTGTTTTGTTTTCTTGCTCTCCTCACCAGCCTGGTTTCCCCTCCTGACCTGCCAGCTCTCCTCCCCTCACCTGTGTCTCTCCTCCTCCTCTCTCCACCTGCACCTCATCCCCTCATCTGTTCAGTTTGTATTTAAGTCCAATCTTCAGCCTTGTCTCTGTTTTCCTGTTCTTTGGGATTATGAATACATCTTCAGCTGTTGCACTTTGGGTTCACCTCCTCTGCTCTCACCAGGACATATTTCTACCGGCCATTTCTATGTAAAACTAACTAAACCTCGTGTCATTTTAATGTAAATCAAAGACTATTAAACTCAAAGGTAGCATCAGTGGGATTTTACTGAGCTGTTCTTAAACGCAACAGAAAAGATATTTGATTGCTGAATGTCAAATTCTGACATTTTTGGTCGTTAAAGTGTGCCAAGCACATCAACGAGCACTTTTCTCTACATTGGAGTCTTCCTCTCTGTCTATGCAGTCACAGGCTGAAATCAGCAGCAGTATATCAAACCAAAAAAAAAGTTGTTAATACCGATGCAAAAACATTGTTTCAGGCTACAGATCATAGATGCAGCTGTTTACATTTTCCACCCTTTGACGTGCTTTTTCTGTTTTCCGTTCGGTGGCGGCTCCCCACATAGTCCGGGCTCCGCAGCGGCCGCGAGGCCCTCGAGGCTCCCACTTGTGCTCTTGAACGACCACCTGTCCACCTGTCACTGACTCACTGAGGCTTCGACAAACCTCAGGACTCTCCCACAGAGCGGGCGTGCCAGTGGGTGAGAAAATAAGAGGGGAGGCATACTGCGGTCAGCAGAGCGTCCTCCGGTACCTCCTCCAGTGGCCTGATTAAAGAGATGGGTTGTGCTAATGGCTGCCTGGCGCTCAGACCAGAGAAGAGGACACAGATCAGAGATAACTCAGCCCAGAGAGGAGCACACTGTTGTCTAAATCTGTCCTGAAGGACTGTGTGTCTTCCCTCAGATATACAGTCAGCAGATACACTCGGGTCATCCAGCTCCAGAGGGGGATTCTGTAAAGAAATCTAATTATTTGTGATCTAAATATATTTGTATTTGATTGCTTTTAAAAGCCTTTGTCATCATTTAGTTTCCGTTTTGAATTTGAAACTAACTGCAACCATGTGACAACCGATTAAATGACACTAGATGCACGTTACACATCTCCGCATTAGATGACTATTATGATAAACTGAAAAATGGAGTGTACACAGATATTTAATGTCAATCTCATATTCAATATTTTGTCGTAACAGCCGCTCCTTTACATCCCTGTGAGCTTCTAATTTATTATCAACATACTTTACACATTTATTGCAGGCCAGGAAAAACTTTCTGACCAGTATGAAACATGAACATCATGTTTGCACCTTTTACAGATCTGGTCCCTGAATATGTGTGACTGCTCTGCATTTTTATTGTAGTGTAAGCATGTAAATGACAGGAACATGGTGTTCAGGTATTCCTTAACAAACTAAAACTGAAGCACTGTGCTGCTAAACTGACTCTAGTCACAGCGCGTTTACATGTTTTTATGTCGGATCAACATAGTCACTTTTCAGATCCCAAAGTGACCTCACACATCTGGAAAGTTCACTGTTAAATCATCATCAATTAAATATCTGTCAGCCAACAGAGTTATATATTCTAGTGAAAGTGAATGAAAAATGATTAGATTCTGGTACAAACGAAGGAAACAGAGTCACCTTTGTTGAGTTTTTTCCATTTTTTTGTTTGCTCGAGCCAAATTTCAATTACTGCTCTGAGTCCAGAGAACAACCTGGGGACCCCGTCGGTTAAACAGACAAAAGAACAATAAGGTCTGGCTCCCTTCAAGGGGCCATAATTCCTGTCACTACTACTGTATGTGTCTCCTGCTACGGTGAGTCGAAATATGCTCTGTGAAAAAGGTCCCTGAAGCAGCGAAATGGAATGCAGCCATCAATCACTTTTACTATTTCCACCTGCGTGTTACCTGCTGTGACATTTCAAAGTTTCTTCTGTGGAAAAAGGCCCATAAGACGCTGATTTATCACTGCAGTTTTTTTTATTATAGTGATTTCAATAAACACTGCAGTTTAATCTGATTATGTCCTGAGTGAGTGACTTCTGTTGTCATTATAGGGTTCAAATGGAAACACCTTTGATGAGCGTTGGTTGGGTGTCGTGCTTTCACTCATCCGTCTGTCTCAGATCAGGGAAAAAGCTGTCCATTCTTTCTCTGCAGTGCCAAACACTGAAATACCCTCCCACTTTGTAGTCTCGGTGGAATGCTGCATTGCAAAAGATGACTTCTAGAAACGTAAATCAAGTCACTCACTCTCTCTCACACACATGAACACACACACACACACACACACACGTTTGCTAGGACTCTAGAAAAAAGCATCGGAAACCAAAGGAACCGCACACTCCTCCATGGAATTCACTGAGGACAGGATGTTGGCTTCATGGTCACGCAATGCTGCACAGATCCCCAGCCTGCACTCTTTTATTCCCATTACACATTATATCATCGTGTATCTGTATCAAGCGCTGAACACTGCCAGAACGGGTCAGGACCTCGTTACTGCGATCTGCATTATAGGTGAGGGGTAATCACCGTGCAGCCGGGACTGCAGAAAAACAGTCTGCTAAGCAATGCTGCTTTTGTTTTCTGGTGTATTCTATAAATAGCGATGTCCGTGTTGTTTAGTTTCCTGTTTTTTCACCTCATAAAACTGAACATCTAAAAAAAATGCATTGTGAAACTACTATTTTGGAGAAAGAAGTGAAATGACAGCAGGAGAATTCACAGGTAAAAGAGTGTTTTTACTGACATTTAAACTTTAACCAGAAGCTTGAGCTGACAAACACCTTTTCAAGAATCTATCATTTGCTTCAGGGCAAGTTCACAAAACACCAAAGTGAAAATGTCTCCAGCATGTGAAGATGGTTTCACTTCTTTAAGCAAAACCAGATTTGATGTTTCACGACAGAGTGAAGGGCTTATTTACTGAAAAAGTGTGCGGCGCTCAGTTTTACTGCTGCCAAAACCATTTCCCTACATGTCTTTTTTAACTCTTCTTGCTCTTTCTCTAAGAGATCTGGGGGGAAGCTGCTTATCAGTGGAGGAAATGGTCGATTTGATGTGGTGTTCCACTGCGGCCGCGCAGCTGAAACTGTACACAGGGACAAACAAGCCTGTACAGTAAGCTGCAGGGCTGCACGGCACGGTGGAAAATAGTCCGACTGTGATGATTTTGACGTATAAATGATTCACATTTAGTGGGAATTATCCTTTTTTTTAATCATGATTTTCATTTTTACTGAACCAACTATTGAAAATCACCCAAAGGCCCTCATCATTTCAGTTTCAACATTCTTTCTGTCTGCATACAACCAAACAAAACTGTAACCAAACAACCAACTTTCCATAAACTAGTTGCCCCACACAGTGAATCAGGTGCCTTCAGGGGCCCTAATAGTTCTGGTGGCTGCTGGGTAGTTTTCCACAGTAGTTAGCACGGCTGTTTTTCGCTGTGGCGGTTGCATGTTCTCTCCATGCGTGTGTGGGTTTCTCCCACCGTCAGAACATATATATACAGTATAGATTGGGTCAATTCTCCGGTCACTTCCCCTGACAGGCACCGGCTCAGATCTGGAGTTGGTCCCCTGGCGCTGGTACATCAGCTGCCCACTGCTCCTCAGGGATCAGTTAAATGCAGAGAACAAGTTTTACTGCATGAACATTTTGTGTGATAAAGATTCTCCGTGTTCTTTACAAAGTTGGTAATCCAGAGTCCAGGAAGGTTAGTGTTTAAAAAGAAGTGTTTAAAAGAATGTAGGAGTCTAAACAATTTGGACGGATATCCATGAAACTTCGATGTGAGATGAGCCAGAAAAGACTTGGCGCAGATCCAGGAATTTTGCTCACTTTCTTTAATATTGTTGGACAGTTTTCTTGATATTTTCATTAGTTTCCCAGGGAATAATGCACAGATCTTTTTTTTTTATTTTTTTAATAAAGCATATTTGTCTATGCGCATGCTTATGTTTATCTATGAGTGGGTTACAGAAGCCCTAAGGGGCAAGTGAGGAATTTTTTTTTTTTTTCTGGTGATCCACTCAATTGTTGACTTTATGGCTTGTCAGACTTTTTTTCACACTGCATACATGAAGGAAATAAATTCTCCTGAAAAATGTAACTCCCCTGTCGAAATGTTGTTTTTTTTCTCTCACTTTCACAAATATGATATTTCTCCTTTTTTAAAATTAAGTTTTATATGTAAAAAAAGAAAAAGAAAAGAAAAGAAAAAAAAGATTCTCCAGAATTCTTTTGTTTCTTCTCACTCAGATTCACACATGGATAAAAAAAAAAAAAAATCCTGGAAAAATGTGGCTCTCCTGCCAAAACTTTTCTTTATCACTCACACACGAGAAAAAAAACCAAACTTCAGTTTCATCATTCGGTTTCACACATTAAAAAAAAAAAAAAATCTTGGAAATTGTAAATATTTATTTCACTTTAACACATGAAAAAATGATATCTTGATTTTCTGGTCCAAACTTTTTTCACCCATGAAAAAGAAAATTTCTCCAGAATTTTTTTTACACTGTCACAAAAGAAGGAAATCAATTCTCCTGAAAAATGTATCTCCCCTTCCAGAAAGTTTTTGTTTCCTCTCACTTTCACAAGTGGAAAAATAATTCTCAAATGTTTGTTTTTTTTTAATCAAGTTTCACGTGAAAAAAAAAAAAACATTCTCCTGAATTCTTTTTTTTTTTTTTTTTTGTCTCACACAAAAATGAAGTTTGGGACAGAAAACCATATTTTAGTTGGATTTTTTTTCCATGAGCGAATCCTGGAAAAATTTGGTTTTCTGGCCCAAACTTTTTAATTCCCTTAATTTCACACATGATAATATGAGATTTCTCGATTTTTGTTTAATTCACTTTCACAAGTAAAACAGAAAAAAAAAGTTCATTCTCTTTCTCTTTCTTTTTTTGTCTCACTCAATTTCACACATGACAAAAAAATGCAAGAAAAATGTGGCTCTCCTACCAAATTTTTTTTTCATTCATTTTCACAAATAGAAAAGGATTTTTTTTCATTCATTTTCATGCATTAGAAAACTTTCTTTTTTCTTTCCTTTCATGAGATTTTATCTTCGCCAGAAGAAATTTAGCTTTCAGTGAGGAAAAAAAATATCCTGAATTTTCTTTTCACTGAGTATCACAAATGGCAAAAAAAGAAAAAAAAAGAAAAAGAATTTCAATCAAATTTAAAAACAAAAAATCTCCTGGAAATAGAAAAAAAATCATTCACTCTCAGAAAACTTTTCCAAAACTTTTTTTTCACCAAATTTCACAAATTCATTCATTTCACCAAAAAAAAAGATCCTGAAAAATTAGATTTTCCAGCCAAAGCTTTACTTTTCACTCAGTTTCATACATGAAAAACAAATTCAGGAGATCTTTTTTTCTCTCCTGGAAAAATGTGTCTCTCTCCTAAAAATGTGTTTTGATTCAGTTTCATGCATGAGAAAATAGAAATTCCTAGAAAATTAAGGAAAATTAATTCACTTTCACACATGAAAAAAACAATGCCAAACTTCTTTCTTTTTTACTCAGTTACACACATGGGAAACAAAAAAAGTCCCCTGGAAAAAACACAGATGGGAAAATAAATGAAGGAACTCAGGTTTTGCCAGGATAATCTTTCTATTTTTCCCAGCAGTTGTCAAGTCATAAAAACAGGAGAGAAACATTTCAGATCACACTCAGAAAATGGATCACCAGGGGGAAAATTACTTCTTAATTTGCCCCTCAGGGCTTCCGTAGTGAGTATGATTTAATGCCAATCCAAATAAAAAACCGGATCTACCAGATGGAAATGTTTTATTTGGTATTGGGTCAGGCTCGATTGAATTAAAGGGGACTGTTGGACTTTGGCAGAGGTATACGCTCGACTGACTGCCATTCTAGCTCCTTATTGATGAAGGTGTAAAGTGCAGAAGCTGATCAGGTGGAGAGAACCTCTGATCTAAACATCACTCAACAGATCCACACGACAACCTGATACACACCAGCAGACTGAGGAACAGCCTCAGACTGCTTAATAAATAACAAGTGTAATATAATTTCTTTTATTTTCTTTATTTCCATACTCTATGAACATGTTTCTTTTTCTTTTTTACTATTGTCTGTAACAGAGCCTTCACAGAATTTCACACGAGTGTACTTGTACAACCCCTACCCCTGACACAATAAACATCTTGGATCTTTTGTCCTCTGCATTGTAATATTTAGACTTTCTGTCCTGTCAAACTGCCCCCTGATGCACAGTGGACAGTAGAGAAAGTGCGTCACTGCCAGCTCCCCCACACCGAGTGATCAAGTGATGTTGTTCTGCATCTGACATCTCCACTCTCGGGGGAGGCAGGCCCCGTTTTCCATGCCCGCAGGTTCCAGCTCTGGTGTGGGATTCCCAAGGCCTCAGGAAAGCACAGTTTACAACATTCCCACAGTGGTGGCCACCGAATGACTCTCTTCCTCTTCTCCCCTCTTCTGTTTAACTGGAGTTTCTTTCTGCCCATGTTGTTGTCAGGCAGCGGTTTGGGAAGCTGCCCAATGGTTCCTGGTTCGTTTTTTTTTTGTGTGTGAGGGGAACGAGGAGGAGACCCGCAGTCCTCCAACCCCACCGTCCACGACAGCTCTGCAGCTTTGTTCCGCATCCAAGACACCCCCTCCCACTCCGACCACGGGATCTTCTCAGTGGCGGAAAATCCTTCCCATGAGCCGTCCGGCTCTACGGAAGTAATTAAACATGGGTAGTTTGGTGTAATGGACATTGTCATGCTGCCATTAACTGAACCCCAGGCTCACAAACTTGCATACAAAGCATAGAGTCAGCACTAATTATCCAAAAGAAGACTGTTTGTTCCTAAACTTTCTGCTTTGACATGAAGCTGAGCAACAACAAGTCATTATTTCACATTCAGCTGAACAGGGAGGTGCAGCGTTTAGCTTATTAGCAGGTTAGCAGGTTATTAACATCTGTTTATTTCAGAGGATGAGGTGCAGACAGGCTCGTTGTTTAAATGTTTTGAATCTGTGCTGAGCGGTTTATATGATATATGATTTGATATTGTTGTGCTGGCGTCGTTACAACAACATCATAATTAATGTTTCCTCAGAATCATCACTGCAACCCAGCAAGAAGCCACGCTGGGAGCCGGTTCTGGCGGTTGAATAGGTTAAGTACAGGACTTTTACCGCTTGGGACACAATCCCCAATTGTCGAGTTAGTATTTTAAGAATTGTATTTACATTTACAGCATCAAAACTACTTGGTTATGTTTGGCAAAAGATCACGATTTGGGTAAAACCAGAGCCCACACTGGCCTTTCAAGCTAGGAGCGCTCGCTGGGCCTCCAGAGGCTGTCCCAGGGTGAAAAATAAACAGAAAGGGACGGGGTCACGTTCATGTTGTAGGCAGCAACATAACAAAAAACAAACATACCCAAGAACTCCGGTCAGGAGGAAGAGAAAACACGTCTCCCCTCGAAAAGCAGATTTGTTTTTGTTTTGCAAGCAAAGTTTCCGGACAAGGAGCCACTGGACTTCGCAGGACAGTATTCACTACACAACAACAGACACGTAGTCGGACTTCAAGATCAATTTAAAGGTAGGAAGTCGCCATTTTTTTCCAGTCTCTTATGTTTACTATGCTGGTAAATCTAAATGAATTAGAATTTTACCCTAAAATGAACTAAATGACCCAACTGTGGAGAATCCAACAAGGTATAACATGCCTAATATCACACAAGGGTAAATATCTATATCGCCATGTGTGGTACCGACCAGCCGACCCGGCCCACCAGACTATAGCTAGCCGTCCTTGCTAAGAGTGTCTTATTACCTGATTGGGTGTGGAACCAGCACATTTTTCATCCAGCTTTGATTCTAGTTAACTTTGCTCTGTCGATTTCCTTATAAAGCCTGATAAGCTACAGTAAACCTGAAGTGAAGCAGTGAGACAATCAGTCTGGTCTGCTTTAACACCAGGCTCACAGTCCACCAGCCCATTTCCCACCATTGCCGCTAATGGCTGAGCGTGGTTAACATTATTTTCATGTTCTTCAGTCCAAGACACCTGTTAGATTTGACTCTTTACAGCCTCTCCCCTCGGTTTTCTACAGCTCTGTTGTTTCTTCAAAAGTCCGACCCGACGAGAAAAAGTTGCTGCACTCACGCAATAATGAAACATCTCTCAAATGAGAGGGAACTAATTAAGTCTGGTGTAAGAGCCAAGTTACAGACTGTGACAGTAATTACAGAAGCAATCACTTCACATCCTTCCTGCGTCTTGCCACATTTCACGACTACCGGGGCTCCTTTGGAAAACAGTCAAATTAAGACTCATTAAGCCCCTCTGAGGTCTCCAATTAAAACACACTTTTATATATGTGCACATTCTTCCAATATTTCCAACCATATACTCCTTAATTATATCAAATAAAGCTGGAGGAATAACCTGCGTGTGCTGCGCTCAAAAGCTGATTGAGTGTTTTATAGAGCAGGACGGCCTTAATGGAGGAAACGTGCTTCCGGACGCGCGGTTGTGATGCACATGTGCCGCGTTTAGAGCGTGACACAAACACGAGAAATGATCAATATTTTCTCACTGCTCCATCCACACCCAAGCTCTCCCGATCGGTTGTGAGCTGCAACGGAAACAAAGGTCCGTTGTTCTTGGACCGTTAAGGGACAAACTCATTTGCACGTCATCTCTGTGAGTCACGTTAGAGTGCGTTTATGTTTGGACAAAGTTCACTTCTCGGCCTGTGAGGTGAAGCTTGAGCTCGATTAATCTCGCCTGGCTCGGGTCCGAGTACCTGTGTGTGTGTGTGTGTGTGTGTGTGTGTGTGTGTGTGTGATGTGGTCATTGGAGGAAACTAAGAGTTCCGGAGCGCCTGAGGAGTGAGATCATTCGAATTAAAGCGCGTGGCAATTACCGAGCGCTAACAGGGCTACTCGCCAGGGCAAGTGCAGGAGAGCGGGAGGCCTGATAGAGAGGCAGACACACGGAGTGATTGTGGTCGGAGCTGCCTAACAGCTTACAGGTGAGTTTGGATCCAAACACACAGATTTTACTGTCTCTTTTTACACCACCAGGCTCTATATTTGTTAAGTAAACACCATTAACATATTCATGTGCACACACACACGCTAGCGGCTTTTTTAACGCGAAAACACCAGATCCATGGAAACAACCTTTATTCCGCGCCTAAACGCTGCGGTCGGCTCGTGAAGCGAGCTGTGCTGCTTTTTAAACGTCCCTTTGCATGCTGGTCCCCAGTCGAAGCGGAACACTGCGGTGACATTAGCGGAGGCTGTCGAGATTTTGATCGCAGTTTGTGGCGCAAATAAAACTCAAGAATGAACAACATCATTCAACTTTTCCACTTTAACACTGATTTCGGGCAGAAATAACGTGTTTATCGTCTCTGTTTCTGCTTTGTCGTAACGACGCAGCCAGAGGAAGTCCCATTAGTGCTTAAACCCTGTTAATGCTGATCATGAGCTGAAGTTTTCATGTGCAAAGCAGTCGCCAATAAAACATCATCCTCTGATGTTTCACATTGAGTCAGTGTTCTATGTCTTCATTAGCTCTCCATTAACCACTCTAATGAATCCATGGTGAAAATAGCAGGGTGCAATCTTAAATAAAATGGAACATAAAATAAGTTTGACTTGAAAGAGAAGCTCTTTCGCAATGAAAATCTCCGCAACAGGAAGAATTGTGGTTCACCAGACCGTCCCATCTCTGCTGAAAGGATGAGGCTCTCGAGGACGCACGCTGAGGTCCACAGCTGAACCCTCACAGAGGATAGACGGAGGGAGAGAAACGGGAAGAGGGAAAAGACAAGGTAAAGGAGATAAAGAGGGAGACAAAAGCAGAGAAGGAAAAGAGAGAAAGAAATGAGAGGAGAGAAAGACGGTGGGAGACGTCGAGATGTTTGCCATGCTTGAAAGGAAGACAGTGCCACCTAGAGACCTCGTGTGAGGGTTGTGCACAAGCAAGCAGTGGAAGAAGTATTAAGATCCTTTAGTGAAGTACAAATACTGTGAAAATACTCCACTACGAGTCTGACACTGAAGTATTAAGAGCAAAGGTTACAGTAATGTATCGACATAAAAGAAAAATGTCTCCTGTCAGGGTTTAGATGAATTTTGCTGCTGCATGAGTGTGTTTGCTACATTTTACTACAGTAGATGTTTGATTTTGAGCTCATTTTAACTACTTTATAAAAACATTACCCAAAATTCACACCTAATATCATGTTGAAATATAATTCTGTGAGATGTGAAGTCTCCATAAGAATAGTACTTGAGGAAATGTCTGATATGACACGTACTTAAGTATCAAAAGTACTTTTCTGGCAATAAATCTACTTAATTATCAAACACACAAGTAAAAGTAGATGAAACATACTTTTATAAGTATGGGTAAGTATGGCTATGATGCCTGATGCAATCTGCAAAGTAATTAGTCACTAAAATTATCAAGTAAATGTAGTTGAGTCAAAAGTAAAACATTTGCCTGTAGCGGAGTGGAAATATATAGTCACAGAACATTTGAATCCTTAAGTTAATTAGAAAGTACCTCATGTAATGTAATGTAGATTCAGACATTCAGAAAAATGAAATAAAGTTGCCTAAAATGGAAAAACTCAAATAAAGTACTTCCAAATCTTAAATAAGCTTCCAAGCATGCCGTCAATATTGTTTTTTTCAGTTTTCAAACATTTTAATATAGTTTGAGAGGCTTCTCTGCCCTGAAAACAGACGTGTTTTAAACATGTTCTGCAGGAAATCCTAAATTCCTCCTTTTTCAGAGAGCAGACCCATTCCGGTTTCTTGAGTATTAAGCAGAACTTTTTTGGACCCAGACCCCCTTCTCTCCCTCGGCCCTTGTGCTCCCTGCTGCTTCCAATCGGGGGTTCCCAGGCTCTGCATTTTCCACGGGACCAGTTGGGTTTTCACCAAATTGTGGTTTTCTCAAACTTCATGACATCTTGACTCATTCATCAGTTTCACAACGATAATAAATGTCCCAATCCAGCACTCCATCACCCTTATATTAAATCAAATGACTCTCTCTGGAGGATATTACAAATCATAACACAAAGAGGGGGAATTTGACAACAAGGCTGCCGGCCTGTGAGAAGAGAGATCAATTTAGTGTGGAACGCATCAAGGCTGTTATTAGTGTCCATATCAGCTCGGTTACAAAACATACTGTATGCTACTTGTTGATTAACCGTGGTATTGAACGTGTTCAAAATTCTGCTATTTAAGAGAAAGTAACCCTTTTTTATTTATTTTTTCAAATAAGTTCTTGATCTTAAGCTCCTTGGCTTCAATCAGGGTTGGACTTTATATTAAGGTCCTTAATATGAAGTCCTTAATAATTATTTAAGTCACTTATAAATCCTCATAAGACGCTCCTTATCGAATTAAGTCCATATAAGCATTACTTATAGCATCATAAGCATGTTTACTTTTAGATCATAAGAAACTCACAATGTTCTTAAGCATTGTTAAATTGTTAACACTACAAAGAAACGTTAACTGGTGCAGTGCCCCTTTAAAACATGCTGTCCATCACAGAGTATCTGGTAATGTGAGGGCTTCACACATCCACTCTGAAGCCTCCTGAACTGCACAAGAGCACTTTCCGAGCCGAACCACAACAACCAATCACAGAGGCGTCCCGGAGTGCTGCCAAGCAACGGTAAAGATTCTAGCCCTTGAGGCTAACGTTAGCTAGCACACTGCTGTTCACAGAAACTGAAAATCTCAGGTCCAGTTCTTGCTGAAGAGTAGGAAACCTGCGTTGAGCGTCTCTCCCCAATCATCCAGACTTGTTTAATCTTGTGCTTTTGTTTTTATTTCTCACTGTTACATATTACTACGCAAGTTGTTGCACCACACAGAATCTCCATTTTGTTTATGTCTGCTTTCCCATGAGATCATGTGAGAGGGAGTCCAACTTCGATCTGCAGAGCCATGAAGCCAGATCACTGTTGAGAATACCTAATTATGAACATGTACTCAAATTTTCACTTGAGTTAAACTCACTTTCACTTGTACTGGACGAACATTTAACCAGGAACATCTACACTCAAGTGATGGAGTTGTGTACTTTGTCCACCACCAGCTTAAACAATGGACCACTCTTCCTCAATATTCATAATGGGGGAGTCTGCTTACCTTAGCTGTTTCTGTTTTTATTCAACCATTCAAGGACACATTTTTGGAAACAGGAAAAAACATCTCTTGAATGATTAAATCCAGGTCCCACTGGCAGATTACATGACTCCCCAGTGGCAGTAAACAACCACTTAAATTTCCCTGGCTATAAACCTGTGTAAAGGATAGATAATGTAATGTGGATGAGGGGTGATTTTCTTTCATTAGATTTAACCAAACCTAAACTCCAGAGATTCTGCCCATGACATTGGCTCCGATCATTTGGACGAGAACAGATGTTGGAAGAGGTTGTGAGGAAAAATTCTCTCATGGTTGCTGAAGATGACTAACAGAACAGGAAGCTTGGAAAGTGATCTTACTTTTAAAGAATTGCTCTGCTTTTTCTGGTGATATGGAAGCACTCCTGTGTAGCTCTAGATGATACAAAAAAAACATACAAGAGAGGATGTAGAAGTATTGCACTTTTACTGATCGCAAATAAAGATATATGATGCAAAAATGCACAGATAGTTCATGTTGACCAGTTAACAACAAAAACGAAACAAAAGTCTGCAAGAGACGTGCACAGTAGACTCACAGAGAAGGCAGCTTTCTTGGTAATTACCATTCATCATAAATACATTTCAGTCACAGAGTATTCTTAAATAATCAGTATATGTTTCTACAATCTCTCCTTCATAGTGTTTTTTAAGGTGGTATTTACATTAGTAATTACAACCAAACTTTAAAAGGTGTAATATGCAAGAAGTGGCCACCTGTCTAATTCACACTCCAAACAAATCAAAGGCAGCATATCATCAGAGTAACCACTAGCTGCTGCTAACAGTAGTTGTTGTAAGCTAGTTAGCAATGCAGGTAGCGGTCCTATTAGCTAACTCTGCCAGAACCGGGAGCTTTGAGAACCGGGAGAGTGTTGGACTGCAGGGTGGAGTAAGATTTCAGGCCCGGGGCGGTGGGGACACAGTGTGGAATGCTGGCGGGGAGCAAACGCCGATATTTACCACCGCAACCAGAGCCAGAAACCAGACCACCACGCAACAGAACCAGCCTCAGCAGCCTCCCAGGGAACACAGCCAGACCAGACAATTTTCACAAAATAGGTCATGCAGAGGTGATTTACAGCAGATCTGACCAGGCCTCTATTAGAATTTTTTATACTCAAATTCTGACATATCGCTCCTTTTGAAATGTTTCAAGATCCGTGACCTTAAATTGCTCATCTTCTGCTTCAATTTTCCGAAATGTTATCTTTATTACTTTATCTTTAGTATCTCTGAGGCCTTTTTCCAAAACTCAGTGTTAAGGCAAACGGTTACTGAAGAATCTATGGCTAAAAGAGAAATGTAAACACAGAACAACAGTGTTGGTAGTCTGTTAACCCACAGTCCAGCTCTTACGTTACCAGACTAAAGTCTAGGGCATTTGATCCTTTCACTTGACACTTAAGTACTTATAATGTGCAGTGAGTGACCTACATTATAAACCACTAACAGTATAAAAAAAATATATATATATGGCCAGCTTTCTTGTCTGAAAGTTGTAGCCAATTAAAATGTGCTTTAATCCTGCATTCTTTCTAATGGCCACAAGGGGGGCAATTCCACTGGTTTCAAAAAGAAGTCTGTTTCTATGTGAGCTTATGAGAAAATAACCCTACTTCGCACTTGATTTATGACCTCAGTGAATAGTTTCCTAATGAGTTTATGGTCTCTAGTTTCAAATCTTCTTCAACAAAGTGTGAGGTTCGCTTTGTCAATCATGGTCCCATTTAGAGTCAGATGGATGATAAAGCAGGGCATGCTTCAGGGCTTAGCTATCTTGTGATTAACTAGTCACGACCAGAGCATGTAAATCAGGATATCCTGAACCTTTCGTCCAAATATGGTCACTTTCGGCTCCAAAAAAAACAACAACCTGGCAACGGCCAGGTTGTTGTTTTAATTGAGTTAATGCCAAACTCGAGGTTTCATAACTGCAGCCCACAAACCAATGGGTGACGTCACAGTGGGTTTACACTTAAGACTGTGTTGCTTCACTCTGCATTCACTCTGGCTGAGAGTTGGTAAAAGGCCTAAAAATCCAACGAAACGGCTGAATGAGCAATTCAAGGAGCCGGATCTGCGTAATATTCCTCTGCCTCTGAACAGGACATCTTAAAACATGGCTTTATAAGTGATTGCTTCAAACCAAATGACGATCTCACTGTGGTTCTAAGCTGAAAAGTGCTACTGAAGCAGGACCTGATCACATCCCGGTGATTTGGGAAGTCACCAGGCAAACGTTTAGGATGCACACATAGTTTCCACAAGTCACTCTAAGGCTTCTCTGATAAGTTAAGAAGCATTTCAATAAATTGTTATAGTAAATGGAAGGTAGGAGTGTCACGTAAGTTAAAACTTTTGAAAAAAAATATCAATGACTGTTTAATATTAGAAAATCATAAGCAAATTGTGTTCACAAAAATGCTTTATCTTGGGGATTGATATGGGGTTGACTGAGGTTTGGGTTGGATGAGCTCCGCAGAAGTGAGAGGTGGATGGTTGTCAGTTTTGGTGAAGCAGGAAGTTCTTGATGGGCTGTGGTAGTGGTAACGAGGGTATATGGTTCAGACGATGTTTGCCCATCGCTTTGCGGATCCTGATGCGACACATGTGTGTCAGCCTACGAGGGCATTCTGGGAGGAGACAAAGAGAAGGCAGCTGCAGCAGAATCATACTACAGATTCAGGGAAACCATGATTACAGGGCACAGTTCACTGATCACACATCATAAAGCTAGATAAGAGTAAGATAAGTACTTTTTTATAACCTTGAATCAACTGGCAATAAACTGCTACTGTGCTTCTCTAAACAACTAATGTCAATGTTTTTACTCACTCTTCGCCTCCAAGAAGACCTTGAGCGCCTCCGGATCCACCTTCCTCCGATTAGGAGCCTCCAGCTCCGTCTCGTCCCAGGGCACGAGGGCCGGGTTGGCCCCGTGGTCCAGCAGCAGGTGGATGAAGGCCACCTCACATCCATGCCGCAGCACAGCATCCAGCAGGCAGGAGGCCAGGCCGCGGGCCAGAGCCTCCTGGCAGACGGGCCCAGTGTAGTTGAAATCGGGCTGAGCGCCGGCCTGGAGAAGCAGCCGGAAACAGTGGAGGTGGTGGTAGGCTGCGCTGATGTAGAGAGGGCACACCACCAGAGTGTTGAGGGTGCGAGCGCTTAAGAGGAGCCGCGGACCCAGCTGGTGGTCCATGTCGACATCGGCCTTGAACCTGGACAAAGGAAACCGTGGATACAGTGAAGAATCTACATATAAACTACAAATACTAGTTGACTACAGGGAAAATTATGTTCAATAATATCATTTTAGAACACATCCTTTATAACACATTTATGGACCAGATTTAGCCAATCAATTGTGTCTTGATCATGGGTGAAAGTCTACAGCTGCGTTTTTTTACTGAGTGAACATTCAAGAAAGCAAAAGTTCCAGAGTATAGGTCTCGTTTGTTTCCTCAGAAATACTAGAGACATATTAAACTACATAGATAAATAATAAATAAATATAAACAATAAATATTAAAAAAGCATTGTTGCTTTGTAGGTATCAGTAATGATAATGTTAGTCACAATAACAATACGATCAATAAACTCCTTTGTGAGCTCCACTGTTTGAGCGCAATGACTGATGGGTAATCTAGTCAACTGCCTGTGAAGTGATGAACAGTTGCTCAGTTTCCTTTGAGCTGAACATTTTCGGCATTTTCCCTGATTCCCCTTCGTTTACTTATACTTAGCTTTGCTCAATTACTGGATGTCTCTGGGATCATAATCATGTTATTTGATCCCACAGAAACTCAGTGATTGAGGCAACACGGCCTAATGTTGCCTGAGACTGCACCAAATGAGGTCTGTCCTGAGGCATTTATTAGTTTCTAACTCTGGGTAAATGAGAAAATCTGTAGAATTCCCCCAAACTCACCAAACCTCTCTTACCAAATGACACATTTTGGATATTCTAAGAGATCTCCCTTTGATAACTTCTGTAATGTGTTAATGTTATTCACTTCCCTCCACTGAACCTCCCCTCAAACTGTTAAGACTCCCTGCCTTTCACTTTGAAAACCTCTGGTGTAGATCAAACCCTTGCCTTCTCAGCCAGCTCAGAATGTTTTTCTTGTAAAATATTACTGCGTGAATTTGACTGCCATCCCACTGGGGTTGCTTGTTGTTGACCTGTGGGGGGGAAAAAATGTTTTTGTGCATTCAGGGAGAGATGAAAGGAGCCGATTTTTTGAAAGTCAGGAAATAACTGAACTGCTGCCTGAAGCAGCGAAACACATTGAATCACAAAGCCAGCGGTAGATCAAAACGCTTCGACTGTTATTCACGAATAATAAAAAAAAGAGTTATGAAAGAGTGAAATAAAAAAGAGGTTGGCCTGGTTCAGCGTGGACAGCACCACCTTCCCCAGTGGTTTTCAGTAGTAAGAGAGGGCATAAAACATCTTATTGCCAGTGCGCTGAGGTGAAAGCAGCCATGTTTCAGACTGATCCTCACCTGATGAGCTCCTGCAGTATATCCAGCCTGCCCACCCGTGCAGCGTGGTACAGAGGGGTGCTGCGGTGGTGACGACTTCCGTTGGGATCGGCTCCGGCTTCGAGGAGGATCCGGACGCAGTCCAGGTGACCGTTAACGACAGCTACGTAGAGAGCTGTTTGACCTTTCACATCGACGAGGTCCACCTCTGCTCCCTCGGCGATCAGGTAGGCCACGCTGGCGGCGTGACCTGCTGTGGCGGCGATCCTCAGAGGGGTGCAGGGCAGGCAGCCGCAACACCACACGGACTTCTCGTTGATTCGTCTGGTAACCAGAGGAGAGAAGGGAGTTGTTATCAGTTCCGTCCCAGTGAAGTGTTTGATTCCTTAAAACTAATCCACGTTTCACACATTGATTAAAAACACACATTTGGTTCTAGCGCTCTGAGGCAATGGTGATAAAATTCACAGCATATGGCGCGTGTTATGTAGCGCAAGACCGTTATATGCTAAAGATGTTCTGGGACATACTCTCTACTTCCTGTGTGTTTCTCAGGCTGTCACTCAGCGAACCCACACGGCACAGAAACCACAAACCACTGAGTGCCACTCATGAACGTTCTGGACAAAAAGCTGCCAGTTCTGCAGTGACATGGAGCCCACAGCCACAGCTGAGAGACAAAGGCTATTCTTCTGTAACAACAACACATGGTGCAAAATACTGTTGTTGTGTCAGAGGTACAGGCACACATGAGTGAAAATAACTCCTCGTGAAACCCACTTTGTCCAACACATAAGTTTCCACTCAGCGATCTAAGAAAACTAGACGCAGGGAAGTTGAAACATCACCCGGTACTTATTGCCTCTCTCACTGTCTCGTCTCTCCAGCTTCAACCGAATCCATGAGATCTTATTATATTAACGTTATCGAACCCTCCCACCGTTTGAAGTCGTCCTCCTGCAGCAGGTTCCTCAGAGTGTCCAGATCTCCGACATAGGCCGCGTTGTGGAGCCGCATGTCGTCCTGCTCCAGAGGTTTGTCGCAGAACTGCTCCTGGAGCCATTCCTTTAGGTTACGCCCTGAGGAGGACACACAGATAATACAACCACGGTTGTGAACCATCAAATGTACAAAGCAATAAACACACCTTTTAAAAAAAGCTGATGAATGCTCTCCCTGTATAATCAATTTTTTCAGCTCCCTTGGCACAGATCAACAAGAATTTATTTGAGAATCCAGCATTTGAGAGGTATTTTCTCACTGCATATGATTTTGTTGCATAACTGTACAAGTGCCCCAGAATATAATTACAGCTCCTGAAACTTCTGGACAGCTGGTGGTCGCTGGGCTCCTACAGTTACTGACAGGTTTAGGTACCTTTACAAAATGAAATGTGAAAGGATTTGCTGCGATTTCTTTACACCTTTTTGTTATAAACCAAACAATCGATTATTGGAGAAAACAATCAGCAGATTAATAATGGAAATAATCATTAGCTGCAGTCCTACATAAACTAGTTCACTATCAAATAAAAACAAAAGGCGTTAGCTGAGTGTTGTGTGGCAGAGCCAGTTCTGAAGGAGCGAGTCGGACTCAGAGCCGGTCCATCTGGAGGAATAAACTACCAGAGTCGCATCGGATTCTCCACCAATCCACAGCCATTAATCGGCGGTAGGAGAGCTCGGGGATTACTTTTAAAATTTGGGATTTATCTTCACTCCTGTTAATCAACCTGACTGCAGCAGCGATACCCAACATTGACCTCCACTGTCGGGTGCTTGTGTACTTTAATGTTAACCGCTGACCGCAGCTAGAGGGGAAAAGCACTTTACTTCATTGACGTAGTTTTACAGAGAGGACAGAAGAGACAGAACCAGAGTCTCTGGTGAGTGCTGAGGAGAGTGATTGACCTGAATGCAAAAACACAGACACACATGCTCGGCGCGTGCTGTAGCTTACGACTGATGTACAGTAAAGTAATCTGGCTGTTTTTAAACAAGGTTTAAACTTGCTTCGCTGTTTATGTATACACCATTGTAAAATCTATCAGAGATTACTCAGGCATATTCACAAACAAGGTAACGTTATAGCGTCCGGTGACCAAATGAAACACAGCTACCTTGAGTTCACAGTGTTGCACACATTTGGGATAGTATCAGTACTCAACTCAACAAACACTATAACAGAGGACTAGTTATTTTTAGTCATTTTGATGCAGAATTCTTACATATTATATCTTTAAGTAGCATTTGACTTGTACCAGTGTTTTTCCAGCAAGACATTAAAATATCTTAATATTTTCCTCCACTGCTTGTTACATTAAATGTTACTGTGCAGGTGTTGTTATTATTGTGTCCACTTTCTGAAACAAATATGCTACTGGTCAACATCCAGGTCCAGATGCATCCATTCCAGCTCTCTCTTATTTGTAGTCTATATGACAGCAAAATGCAGATGCAGTGTTGGCAGGACTGCAGATGTTTTACACCTCTGTAGCTGCAGTCACACTGTAGATACGCACTGAATGTATTGGCCACACCTTAACACACAGGATTCACCCTCAACAGCAGGATCTGTGTTGTTGTTGTCATTGAACACTGAGCCCTCCTCCACACACAGCACACGGAGGATCCCTGCCTGCTCCCCCGCCCCTGACAGGACTGAGGGATCACAGCTCGTCCGGTGGTGGTTACCTGCAGCGGTGGCCCCGGGCAGATCCGACACAGTGATGAGCGGAGGGAAGGGAATACTGGGCGGGTCGTCCGCATCGGCTTCTGGACCGTCGGCCATGCTCCTGAAAAATGTCACAGCGTCAACCTTGAAACTAGGAGAGAGATGGCCTTCCCTGAAAAACAGAACCCCCCCTTCACGATGTTAAAGCAGACGAGAGACGTGAAAATAAACAAACGTGAGTGTGTTGATGACGCGCAGCTCTCTGCACTACTTCCTGACTGCGCTCAGCTGGACGATTTAAAGGGGACGCGTCGCTTTTTAATGTCTGAAACAGAGTGGACACATGATCACCCTCTCTGAATGCTTTTAAAATAATGACACATGTTTAAATAAATGGTTAGAAAATGGAAAAATATGTATAAAAAAAACTATATAAAAAGGGTATCCTTATTAAATGTGCACTATGTAGTTTTGGGGAAGACATTAATCAGGAGAGAAAAAATAATTATTTTTCCCTAAACAAACTAAATAAACAAAGTCTTTGTTTTCATGACCCGATAAACTGAATTTACAAACTGACTGTAAAGGCAGGAACACACTGGCCCAAACGTTGGACAACTGAAACGTTTGGTGCACTATGCAGTTTTGTGACCAAAAATCACTACAATAAACTGAGCAAACACAGTTTCATACTGTTTTACTGTATGTGGCGGACCCTGCCACCCAGTGTCCTGGGACCTTATTTTCCTCGGAGAACAGCTTGTTTATTCAGTTGTGGAAAATAAATATTTCAGAGTACGTTTAAGTACCTCATTAATACTGTAAATATTAAAATTCTTAGTTTGAATTTCTTCTCTAAAGCTGCATAGTGCTCCTTTAATAGTGTGCTGTAGCAGTTATGTAATAATAATAGTAAAATACACAATAAACTTGGGTTCAGACACTAAATTCAATTAAAAAATGGGGGAAATTGCACTTGAGACTGTTCTAAATATCTATTATAAAAACACATAATGTGGCTTAGATTTGTAAGTGGTAGCACTGTGAGTGCAGGCCACCTCCTCGGGGTCATTTAAAGGTCAAGGAACTTCACGAAAAGCTTTTATGATCCAAGTAAAGCTGTTTGGACTCCTACATGCAGTGCTTCCATGTTTCTCTGGACACAAGGAGCAGACATGCTGCTCAGCTGCGAGTTGCATGTAGTCAGGCTGGGTAGCTGTTTAATGCATACTTACAGTAGAAACATTTTTGGTTGGGTAACGTACACCAGAGAGGAATGCAGCCATGGCTCTGCACTGCCTGATGACAGATGAACCTCGGCACTGAGGCCCCGGTGGTGATCTAAAAATAAATGGACTAGTCAACAGTGCCGTGTGTCCCCATGAGCGGACAGGTCGCTAATACACAAGGAAAATTAAAAACCATTCTGAAATTCAACGTATTGATTTAATTACATTAATGAAGAAATTCTGCTCCCATCACACAGTCAGGGAATAGTACTTTAATTTAAGCAGAATATTACCAAAGTCAGATTGGAGAGGTTATTGAGCGACTCCAGACCCTTGCCATCTGTTTTATCTACACAAAGTGGAGTTAATGTTCAAGATTTAACTAAAAAAGTTACTGGACACTTCAGTTTGGCCTAAGGAAGGATTAAGGGGTCACTAAAGGCAACAAAAGTGAAAATGAAAGGTGTGGTCCCTCATTAGCAGCCTGATCCATTGGCTGCAAAATCTATGTGAAGAGCCATGTCATGTCTGAAGTCACTTCTTCTATGAGCAACTCCAGTTATTAGGGAACCAAAGATGGACAATGGAGCTGTCCTTTTCTTGGCCTGTGCTGGTTTTTAATCCACCTGTTGAGACTGGGGCCAGCGTCTTTGCTGAAAGCAGGTGTCCCTCCCTCCCGCACGGGGCCTTCAGCTAAATCTCATCACAAATGCTCTGTCCAAATCTCACTTAGTAGCTTTTAAAGGGCTCCGTCCTAATAAGCTTTGTGTGTGTTGCAGCTGTTTCGTGGCTTGCCAGAGAAAAGTTACTGCTAATGTTACTCGAGGGTCTTAAAATGGAAGTTAAATGTTTCACTTTGTCATGTCGGACTGGGCTTCAAAAGAAACACGTCTCGGTGAGAGTGTGACTTGGCCGAGCCAGACGCCACGAGGACTTCACATGAACTTGTCAAAATCACAAACCAGGGTCATTTATCATTTTACTCATACTGAGATCCAGAACCTCTCCTTAAATCTTCATTATTAGCTAACTTGACTTCGAGCCTTTCTCTTAGCAACAGTCACGGCTCGCCACTGACTCTGAAAAACAAGGACAAAACGTCAAATGTTTATTGCAACGTAACCATTTATTTCACTCCACTACAAAATTATATAATTATTTGAACTATGATACAATCTCCACATATACATAATGTACAGTTTAAAAAGAAACAGAGAATATCATACAAATAGTTTACAGTGTAAATATACCTTTTTTATACGAACATGTGAACACGCAGGATCTCACTTTTCCAGGCTTGTAAGAGTTTTAACTTTGACTTTCAAATTGGTTACAGTATAGTTGATGGACTAGGTATAATACTGAGATGAAAATTGAGTAAAATCAGATTAAATGACAGTTCGTTTTAAAAGGTGAATCCTCAGAGGAGTATCAAAAATACAAGTCAAAAGCAATAATAAAGATATTTTCCCTTAAACAAATGTAGTGTGCTTCCTTTTTTTTTTAAAGATATTAGTGTAAGTCTTTTTTTTTTTCCCTGTAGCCACTGATGCTCATGTCTACAACCGCCTAAACAGACAACATTTTCCAGAAGAAAGCTAAATTAAATATATTGCAGTCTAACATTTATAATGTCACAGAACTGATCCATGTTCAATCTATATCATATTGGTAACCGATCAGTACGAAGAGCCAGTGGAAGCAGAAAGTTGGGGCAGCAAATATTTGTTTTTGGGGTCTGTGCAGTGAAAGCTACAGTATGTATCCAGAGAAATGAAACTACACCTGATAGAACTGGACATTAACAAGTTCAAAATGGTGGATTACATTCATCAATCCAACCAGGCTGTCACAGAAAGTATTTTTTAAATAATTTTCTGTCAACACTGGCAGTCTACAGTACATCTTCTGGTAGCCTAACTAACAGAGGTAGCAACTGCACTTAAAAAAGTAGTAACAGCTATTTCAAACTACTTCTGCACATCTACCTAAATATGGTAACTGTATTTGCATTCAGGGTGAGCCACTACGCAAGGGATTGAGAAGGCTGACTAGTGCGCTCTTGTATTGTTATTTGTCTTTCATTCAAGCACAAATTACAGTGAGATGGCATTATTGTAATTTTCAGGGAAACAGGGACCGTCTCACGTCTACCATCCAACCTGCTACCACAGTCTTGTATTGCTTCTTATTTTCATATTTAGCTACATCTGTAAAGCACATTTCTTAAAAGTCACAAAAGGAGAGTGTAAAATAAAGTCTTACTACTTTTTTTTATATAGATATATATAGAACAGAAACAAAGAGTTGCTATCAGACCAAACATTTTCTCCATCCCATAAAAGATACACTTTGGCAAATCCGACGGTACGAACAGAATAGAGGGACCTCCATGATGGCAGCTATCCTGCTAGAACAATCGACACATGCTCACATTTCCCTGAAAGTACAGAAAAATTGGGGTACCTATGTCATATTTTATAAGAGATGGAAGAAAGAACTGTAACACTGCTTTTTCCAAGCAACTTGAAGGTACCTCCCCTAATCACTCTCATCAAAGTGCAGCGGTGCTTCCAAAACAGAACAGTGAAATAACATTGAAGACTGCGGGATGTGAGGAGGTTCTTGTAAGCATAGGAAAAGGTTGCTCAAAAAGTCTTCTTCTTCTTTTTTTTCTTTTCATTTTTAGGGAAAACATAAAAGGAACCAGATCACAAGGCTGTTTACTACTGCAATCAAACTGCACGTCCTGCGTAAAGCAGAGGCCAAAGTCCGAAGAACCAGGCAAAATAAGAAGCGAGGCCATGAATCAAAACTAAGTTAATAAAAACAAAGAGGTTTTAAATTAGTCAGTTTTTGGTCCAGTCAGTGACTGCTGAGAATACAGCAAGTCGAACTTTTGTGTTCTTTTTTGAAAATATATAGTGCTTTTGATGAGCGGATCCAGCATTAAATACAACTATCTAGTCTAACTTCCAAGTCGTGAGCTCTACGTCGGCTCACTCCACAAAGGCACCGTTACAGAAAAGGGGTCAAAGACGGGGTGAGGTTAGTGTGCAGAGCAGGAAGATATTTATTCATCTGTCAGTCAGCAGATGTAGTTAGTGAGTCAGACCTCCAAACCATCAAATTGAGCTTTTATTTACCAACATCTGACTGGTTGAGTCCGACATGTCTGGGTCCTTCTCCTTCAAAAGTGCAGCATTTGGTCCCGTCCATGATCACCTCCATGGAAAATGGTCTTACCATTGTTCTGAACGAGAAACATCCCCAGATCTTCAGTGCATTTTTAGCAAAGTTTTGTCATCGTGCACCTTGGTTCTCATTTCAGGTTCTGGAGGAGAAGTTGATTCCAGTCACCATCTTCTGGATCTTTTCTTCATTCTTCAGTATGTTGGATCTCACAGCACAAATCTTGTCCTGTTGGTCCTTGATCAGCTGCTCCAGCTCAGCTAGCTCTACCTTGAGAGGCTCCACTGCCTTGTCTGTCGCTCTGTGGCACATAAAACAAAATAGAGAAGGGATGATTAATTGCCTACATGCAATCAGATTAAAAAATATGTAGAGAAATTGTCCACATTGACGAGCAAAAACATAGACAAAACACAAGTTTAACAGAAAGTGGATGTGAAGTACTGGAATCGATACATGTAAAAGAAAGGTTGCACCCACGCATTGAGAAAGTGAATCTTTACATTAACAGGCGTTGACAATAAATTATATTCCTTAACATGTAATTTAAAGCATGTTGTGTAGATGCCAACCTTACCTCTGCTCCTGCAGCAAGGCCTGTGCGTGCTCTTTGTTCTCCCGCCGCCAGGTGTTCAGTTCTGCCTGCATGGCGTCCATGTCCTCCTGTATGTAATCCATGATCTTACCCAAAGGAAGGGTGCTGCGGCACACCGTCTGGATTGAGGAGCGGAGTCGCTCGATCTCCCGTGTCACCATGTCCCGCTCTTTCTTCCGCGCTGCCTCAGACACCACGTTCTGGAAGTGAAGTTGGTGAATATAATGAGTGAGGTTAAGGGGATTCAATTTTTTAATCTATAAACAAGAATTAAAGTTCGAGGAGCCTGGATGTTGGTTCTTGAGGGCACATTTATTGAATTTCACAAGCAGGTTCTTCGATAACAAAGTCTAAGAAAGGAACCAAGTTGGTTTCATACGCATGATTGAACTAAACACTTTATTAAACAGCTGTATGGACACACACAAAAATCACTTGTGTGTCCCCAGACCAAAACATAATAAACCCTCTTTAGGAATTCTACCTTTGCCAGCAAAGTCTCAGATGCCCAGAACCAGAGCAAGGCTGCATTTAGTGGTTTAGGATTTCAAGGCTAAAAATGTTAGGCAGGAATTCTACCAACCTAGCTGTATATATAAAGATCAAACGTGCGGCTGAATTGTGTTGGCCAAAGCAGGGGACTGGTTGATGAAGGCCTCCAGTGTATGGTGTGCGGTTGGAGGGGGGGGGTTCACTATATCCCAATTACACTCAGTCCCTCGATGGCAAAACGGAGGGGAAGGTATCAGGGAAGGACCTCCCTTGGCAGGGAGCAAACCCAAGGATGTTTGCTCAGCTGGGCTTCGTGTGTGTGTGTGTGTGTGTGTGTGTGTGTGTGTGTGTGTGTGTGTGTGTGTGTGTGTGTGTGATGCGAAAGCACTCAGCCACACACACAAACAGGCAGAGGTTCAGGCGAATCATACAGTGGACACACGCAGCCCCCACCCGCAATCTCAGTCTTAAAGTCCTGTTTATTTTAGTAACAGACTGTGGCAGTGGGGTTATTTTACTACAGTATTGAGTAACAACTACTACACTTATGCGTCCTTTCAAGTTCAACTCTTGGCCCAATTTCTGCTGTTTGGCTCCACAGATGGGAGCACCTGCCCTCACCAGGCAGCAGGAATCATGTTTGCGACTGTAAACTAAATGACAGCTTCCTCTTCAAAACACACAATCTGTCACGGAGCCTGCTCGGTTAGTCCGCCACACATGCTCGGCTTAGCCGGAGCGTATAGCATTGGCCTTATCGAACCATCTCTTAAAACAAACCAAACAGCTCAGTGATTATAATTTGCGAAGGCAGCTTGACTGGACGAGACCACACTGCAGAAATGACATCAAGCATCATTGTTCGCCTTCATTTCTTTTCGCGAAGCAAGTACAAATTTCTGACAGCCTCGCTCTTTGTTACCCATTTGTGGTGGTTCAGGAGTGTGAGGCTTGAAACGCCTTGGCCCAGCGGTCCCCTAACAAGGTGGGTGGCTTTCCACTGGGTGCTGTGAACCCTGCAGCTAGACAAACACTCTACGGCTCATTCGGCCTGCCTGGCTGTGGTTTGGTCTGCACGGCCCAGACAGGACCCATGGCTTCAGTCTATTTGCCGTCCCCTTGCTACCTCGACCGCCCCTCCCCTTCTCTGTTGGAAAATAAAAAACTTGGCGTGAAAACATGACCCCTGGTTCGTGTGCACTCTGTCCGGGTGGATATAAATCACAGCTTTATGGAGGTCTCTGTCGGGGTCTACGAGACCTGTGTGCTCCTAGTTTTCCTTTTTCTCACCCAGATCACAGAACAATATTTAGACGTGGTGACCGCAGAGTAGTAGGAGGTGAAAGGGGAGGAAGGAGGGCGGAGCAGGTTTTCCCATTATCTCAGACGGTGATGAAAGCCGGAGGCAATGGGGAAGACACAGCCTCTGGGTGGTGCAGGTGGACATAAAAGGCGGATTGAGATGTCTCTACAGTACATAGCGGATTGCAGAAAAATAGATGAACTAGAATGGCAGTCAGTAGAGTGCATACCTTTGCCAAGGCCTAACTGCTCTTCACTTAAATCGAACCTCATATAATGTCAAACTCAACCAAACATGAGGATGACAAAACAATGCAAGTGGAATCATTATCACCATTGTGTCGTGGAAGAATAGATTATTAACAGAATCCACTTCAAATTTTACACACAGATATTACAGATATCAGCCACCTAAGTACGTCAGATTTCTTCAAAAATCAAGATGCATGCATTGTTCCCTGAGAAATGAATGACAGTGTTGGAAAAAAAAAACAAAAAAACAACACAATTGCAACCTTAAAGAAAGAGGGAAAAAAAATGTCCTGGGTCTGTCGTTTAATCCCTATCTCCGACACGGCTGTAAACAAATGCTACGTGTCGCAAAGAAATGTTACTACTTTGACTCTGATGTGAAAAAACAAATTGTTACTAATCTAAATCAGCAAAATAACAAACAAAAAAAAAACTTACTGATGCTGGAGTAAAATGCACTTCATCACAGGTTATTCCAAATTCTGACACAAATATTTTAATTTGTACTGCAAAAAAGCTGCCTCCAGTTCAGGTGATAGCAAAATTCAATTACCAGGTTCCACCCAGTAGAGGGCAGTCGCCATGCATTTTTAATACAGTATGGAGAATTCAAATATTGCACACTAAAATGTCAAGATTTGAACCTGAATCAACTAACAACACAACTAAATACCCATATACGTTGGTCGTCAGCTAAAAACGTGGTTTGGGGGTTTAGTTACTCTTTAAGATAAATACTTTAAACTTGTTTTAATCAGCATTTATGTTTATGACAACAAACTTTCTGCTTAGATCTACATCAAAGAAGAGACATTTATAACCCTCCGAGGTACAATACAAAATGAAATTCACGCAGTCATCACACACCTAATCAACTTAATTAGGAAAGCGTGCAAGAATGTTATTTATGGACTGCTTATAGGGGTTCTCTGGGGCAAGAGGAAAACATTCTCTGACAAGAAAAATGGGAAGCATGTATGGAACCCGTCAGAGTCAGATCAACCTCTAGGGTATCATTAGCTGGGAAAACAGTCATTTAGACACTAGTTGAGTAGTTGATGGCGAGGGGATCAGCTTCCCTCATGAGGAGAGAAGCCTCATTTATTTATTCATTCATTACTGTTCATTAATTAGCTTCACTTCAAGACAGGAGGATGAGAGAGAACAAACCTCTCACTAGAGCTGCATTGCCCACGATCAAGTTGAATCAAGTCCAGTTTATAATGGTTATACCACTGAAGACCACGGATGATCACTGAAGCCCACGTAACAACTCTGGAGCTTCTGGAACAATTCTAATGGCTACTGGAGACCATTCGAAGACACTGCTGCACATCCTGATGGTTTTTTTAAAATGTGTTCCAGTAGGAGATCTGAGAGGTGAGTCATGGAGGCAGGGGAGGATGAGAGCTGGCTCTGGATGTTGTTTATGGGTTTCCTCGCCATTTTTCATAGAAGGCCATTCAAAAGTCCAGCTAGATCATAAAAATAGCTGGGAGTCAGTGAGGTGAAGAGAAAAGCTTACGGCCAGTGAGGTTACAGGATGTTGTTGCAAGGTCACTGGGGAGACAACTGAGATCACCACCCTGGGCTGGCTGAAAGGAAACTTCCAAAAGGGAGCCCAGGCTACACTGAAGTGACTGAAAGTGGAAACTGTGTCTTAAAAAGGTGGTTTATCATTCAAACATTCTCATGGGGACAAAAAGGTATTCTCGTGAGTTTGTTGATATGATTTCTGATATGTCGAGGCTGAGGCCTGATAGCAGTTTGTAGGTGCTTCGGATAGGCACGCCTCATAAACCTGACCAAATTCCAATATGTCTTCTGCAAAAGTAATATGACTAATGGAATGCCACAGGGCCGTTTCCTTGTTTCCACAAAAAACGCTGGATGTTTATGAAGACACAGAGGTCTGCAGAGAGGAGTATTTATTTTCTTGACAATCCTGCAGAGAGTATTCTGGCCCTTCTCCTCCGTGACTCTCACTCAACAGCCATCCATTTGTATGCCACAGGGTTTATTTATACATTACAAACCTTCATCAAGGCTAATTTGATGGGGGTAAAGAAATGGGGGGGGGGGGGGGGAGTACACAAAAATTCTTATGAAAACGCAGCTGCTGCAAGAGGCGGATTCTGTCCAAATAAAAAGAGAAGTATCTTGGAATAATATACAATACCGCCGAGGGGTCGTGAGGAAGGTCATCCCCATAAATATACAGCAAATTCTTCGGTCACACACACTGCGGCGGGACATGGCAAAATACAATCATCTGACTGTTTGAGACTTCCCTTTATTTACATCAGCACAGCCATGCAGCACCTTGTCACTGGCATTAACAATAGCAAAATTAATTCAAATGACAAAGCACATGAATTAATGGGGATAATAACATATAGGTGGGATTTTGACCAAATATACAAAATGGTCTAAAGGCCAACGCTTATGAACTGGACATGATGTTGGACATGCTGTGACTCGTTCAGACACGGTGTTTTGATAAACTTTGTTGTTTTAGAAAATGGATTGCGGCAGCTGAAATTTCAAACCCGTCACACCACATAGAATGAGGAAGCTCAATATTTACATTTTTGACCCTGCGTGTTTCACCGTGATTAACCAGAAAAAAAGAAAAGAAAAAACGACTCCATTAAGCTGACCTCTCCACCCTTTCATGTCTGGAAGGAAGTCATTATAGTTCTTTATACAGCTGACGAGGCAAGGCCAATAATGATGGAGGACTGGACGGAGCGGTTCCTATGTGCAGACCAGGACACTCTGAAATGAAGGTTTGAAAGCTGAGGAGGCTGCATTAAGAAAATTAGGATAAACTCTACAAGGCTGTGCTCATCGTCTTACACAAAGAGCTCTGCTGTTTTCAGTGTTATACCTGTGTATGTGTGTTAAGTAAGACATGAAAAATGTTGATTTTGCACCAAGTTCTATATAAAGCTAGAGTGGTGATCATTAGAGTGCATACCTCCGCCATGGCCAAACTGCCTGCTCTAAGTCAATCAAGCCTAATCCGATGTTTAATAAAACATTTAAAACTGCTAGACACAGACTTCTGTTTTGACCTGCATCAAATTGTACTCACGCATAGTTACCAGCCTCCCAAATACGCCTGGTTTTTTACTTTAAAATACAGATTCTGTCAAGCTACTGCAGTTTACTGGTGGTTCAACTGTGACAACCTCAGGTAAATTTCACAAGGGATGATATCTGCGGCCGCAGTTAGGAGGGGATGGATTGGGGGCCTTTCTGCATGAGTGACAGGCCAAAACAGTGCATCCATCAGAGTCAGGGTGGTCAGCTAGGGAAGGGATGCTGGGGGAGAGCACGCTTCGGTGAAGAGGACCACCCAAAGCAGACAGCGTACGCCACCTCACGCCATGGAGTACAGACCAAACTGTAAGCTTCACACTGACTCACACTACAAATAATGATGAAAGATGTTTCTTTGTCTTTCTGGCCGATAAATAAGCTGACAGGGGAATGCATGAGCAACAGCAGCAATGCGTCACCTTGAAAAAGCCTGTTTATCATGTCCAAATCAAAGAGAATATGAGAAGCAAGATTTAACCGCTTGAGAGAACCTGACACCTGTGGACATTTGAGTTTTAACAGAAATACAGCAGTCCTGAATACCTAAATGTCCTCATATAGTCAAAAATGTATTTTTCTTCTTGTTCCCACAGTTGAATGTTTCAGACTTCACTGTATAGAAAGATGTTAGGCTGTTTTCAGGTGCATCTCTGAGCTCAAAATCTGGTTTTAAGAAGCCGGCCTACAAGCATGACTTCTGACATCACAGATAGTTTAGAAGCCAATCATGGTCCAGTATTCACAAACACTGAGAATGGACTTCATAGCGAAGTAGGAGACATCTTGTGTCCAGCAGTTAAAATTGTGAAAGCAACAATGTTTTCGTATTCATATGTTCTGTGTTTTTAATGAAGGGGGAAGGAGGTTTCATTTTAAGGATTTTCAAGGACAAACATTTGAGAATTTTATTGTATGCCTTTGAAACATGTGTGGAGTCTTAAGTGACTGAAAAAATTGTTGTGCATTGTCCGTTTCCTGGAATAACCTCCACAATAAGTGGAAGAAGTCAACACATGGGGAAGGAGTGTGAAGAGTCATAACTCCTTTAAAAGCCAGTTTCCAAGATGGCAGATACCCTTAAACTGTACACAGAACAGAGAAGTCTGTAATCAAAAAATGCAAGCATATTTTGCTGATATTGAGCAGCAGCCCCTGAAAACAAGCTCATTTTGCTCCAGACATCTTGATGTGTGTGTAGTATGTGTGGTCTGTTAGGGGCCATACTTGCTTGTCTGGTTATTAGCCCTTCAGCTTCACTGAAGGGGAACATTTTTGTGGTTACAAGGCGGTGCAATTACACCTCTGCGCTCCATTTGTTTATATCTTTCTTTTGATAATAACCAGCGTTGCAGTGGGCATTTCACTGTGGTTTCAACACTTGCCCTGGGGAGCAAACTTTCCAGAAAGAATGGCTGATAGAGTTGATGGCGAGCTCTGAGTCACTGATGAAAATCAGTTGGAGAGAAATGGGCTACTACTGCCCTCTAGTGGAGAAGAGCACTACAGCAACAACTTTACATACCTGTTCTTTAGATTTAGGGGAGGATGGGGACAACTCATAGTCTTTCTTGGTCTCAAGGATCTTTTTCACAAGGCCACCTACAGTGAGAGAAACAATGAGAGGAAGAGTGAAAGATCTGCTTCCTTAACTTAGCAAGAAGAAAATCTGGAGAAAATGTGATGGTATATTCTTAAAAATTGAAAAAGCAAAAAACAGTCAACTGTACCATGTTTGTCTTCACTGTCCAGTTCTTGTGCAGGCTCCTGCAATAGAAAAAAATAGCAGATAACTATCCAGGGATTTATGTTATCTGTTTTTGGACAACTTGCTGCTCAAGTCACTTACTATCTCCATCTCAGGAGCATCTGAAGGAGGAGGAACCGCCTCCTCGACGACAAATTGCTCATCTTCATCCTCCTCATCTTCAGACAGTCTCTTACCATCCATGATGACTGGAGCTGAGGGCTTGGCACTGGACAGCCTGAAAGATGTGCAAACAGCATGACGTGAGATGTGGCAGCCTGACAACACCTTTATTAAAAAATATAATTGTGGACTGGTTAGACCTGCTCCATTATTAGTTCTCTGTGAGTTCATTCAGCATGTTCACTGCCTTTGATTTAATAATATGAATAGTGCTTCATCTCTCCTACTGGCAGGAACAAAAGATATATTCACAAAAAAGGAGGTCTTCATCCTTGAGACTTATGAAATAAGTGAGTTTGCGTGGTGAAGTCACCTCTCGGCTGGAGCCACGTCAGTGCCACTTTCCTGTCTCTTGACTCGAGGAGGGGCTGGGCGAGCACTGCCGGGCCGTGGTATTCGCCTGGTGTAGGATGAAGAGATTATGCATGTAACTTAAATAAACTCTTAAATTAATGTTTTTAGAACAAAAATATTTGTATTTACACAAGTCATTTCCTTTTTATTTCACAAGCAATGTTTTCTTCTCGACTTCTTTTATAAGCCAAATTCTCTGTTAATAGCTCTCTGGGATTTGCCAAAAGTCCACTTCATGACAGCTTCGCTGACTCATTCAGATTTTCAGATGATAACTGTTGCTTGGAACAATAAACATTCACAACAATGTTATGAGCAAAACTGATATAACACAGCTTCCCAGACAATCAATCATAACCGATTAGTCAGCTTAAGAACAAAACGTGGGTAATTATCAAAAGTAAAGGCAATTCAGCCGTGTAATGGACCAGAACTGATCCTGGATCAGGCCTAGGAACAAACCAAAGTTTCAAAAGCAAAACTACCCAAAATGTTAAGTAAATAATTAAAGCAATACGACACAATGCAATGCAATACACCCACAGGAATTACCACTTGACTGAATCAACATTTCAACATTCTTTACAAAAGAGTCATCTATGTTATAAAACTACTAATTAAATGACCATTCTACAATATTACATTTTACTCTATTAATGTTTTAATTATCTAGTGTCTGTACAGCTGTGACAGAAGAGCAGCAGGGGACATGAGATGTTTTAACGGGACAATTAACGGGAGCTGTGTTTTTTGTAAGTGAGAAGTACTGTTTGATTAAACTTTTTACTCCGAGTGACAAAATGAGTGAAGTTCAGTGTGACTGTACAGACCTGGAGGCCACGTCTGATGGTACTGAGGAGCCTGGAGCAACTCCATTTTCCTGTGGGGAAGGTCTCTGAGCTAACTGAGCATCTCCGTCTGTGACAGGAAAAAACAGTGACTTGCAGTTAGCTCAGTTTGATATAGCAAGGAGTGTACCTATGCTTTGCATGATGGATGCTGACACTGAACACACCTTTATAATTACTACATTCCAATGTTCTTAACACTCTGACAAAGCTACAGCTATTTTAAACGCCGACAGGCCAATTCAGCCATATAACCTCACCTTCAGGTTTTTCAAGATGTCAGCAGTGGAAATGGGATTGGTGTGAAGACCAGCTATTGGATGCTTGAATGCATTATTTTTATATTCTGGACTTTGTAGAATTTCAGCTATTGATAAATTGATGATTAATTCTGTTAACATCTTTGTGTCTCTTTGTTTTCTCTCCTGAGATTCCTTCTTTTTTTCTTTTTTTCATCTGTGGTGAGGATCTTTGTTTTCCAGGAGTTAGGGCTGGGTCACGAATCGTTGCCAGTATAGGTCTTTAAAGCCCATTGATGAATTGTATCTGATACTGGGCTTTATAAATAAACCTGACTGACTTGTTTGGATACATTAACAAAGAATATCTCTGCCTTTAATCACTGAGTATGTCACTCAATGACAGATTGCACTCCCTCTGTGACTCAACGTGGAGCCTGGAGCAGAAGGAGCATTCTGACATTTTGGGGCACTTCTTTGAGTCTGATAAGAAGATCACTGATTTCATGCCTTATGTCATAACCAAATATGGGTTGCTTTTTTTTATTTATGGGCGTGATAGATTTCAATGCTCTCCCTCTGCATTATTGAAATTTATCAAAACATTCTTCAAATGCATTTAGATCGAGCACATCAACTCTCCTGACATGTTGTCCCTGTTTCCACATGAAAACTGTTTGTGTGAATGTTTAAAACCTTTGTACTCTTTTCCAATGCAACTGCACAAGAGAGATGAGACAGAGAACACTTACCTCCCTCGCTGTCAGATTCGTCTGTTGAGAGCAGAAAAAGACAAGGCATCATTAGTTCCCTGTCTAACACAATTATGAAACTTATGAAACATGTCAAGTATGAGAAACAGATTAAAAAATAGGCCATATAACTTCTTCTTGGAAAACTTTTATTGTGTCTCCCAACAGTGATCCTGATGAGTCACTCCTACCTCCCACTAAAGGAAACTAGTCATTTTATTGAGCAGGTGGGTTGTAAATAGAAAGCAATCAACTGTAAAATCAATTTGGACAGACTGAAAAAGCCCTTCTGTGAATAACTGAAGGGCAGCTATTTAAGACATCTGCATTAACTATGGAAGATATGCCTCATTGATATAGATAATTAAAACAGGGTGTTCAGGGAAAGGGGGGGAATTACCTTGACCCCCAAGTTTGGGTCTCCTCCTTTGCCCTTTGGCGGATGAAGGCCGAGGTATTCTGGCTGGACTATCAGCCTGTGGGAGGGGGAAGGACAAGAAGAAAAAGATATAACTTTAAGACAATAAGCACCGAAAAGTTACACATCACTATTGATCATGTACGGGTCATTGTTGTGCTAACCATCCTTCATTTTCTTTAGTATGCTTGACTTTTTTTTCCCCTGGTTTTGAAGGCTGCATTTCAGTTAAGTGATGTCATTTTCTGAACATAACAGATTGTTCTCATTGTTGTGACAATGGATGCAAATTTTAGGCAATTTCTTTAATTGACAGTCTGCTGCCTTAACAATCAACTGCTGATTGATCATTAATAGTATATGAAATATGTTGGACATTTTCCTTTAGAAAGCCATTTTATCCACTGACACAATCTATGTTAATCCATGGGTGAAACTGGCTGGTAAACCTAACTGAACACCTCAAACTTAACTACATACTGTCAAACCAACATTTAAACCCCATCCCACATCTCAGCAAGAAGGTAAGTGACCCTAGTCGTTTTACAGCTGACTTATGGAGCTCAAACATACAGTATTTCCTTCGTCAATAATATGTCTCACGACACATGAGCTGGACTTCAGTTTAGCATTGCAAAAGTGATATCTGAGCGGTCTCTGCTGAAATATGATAATACTTTGTTCTGAGTAAATTCTTACCTGGTTCTCAGCTGCTTCTGCAGGCTGCACAGGCAAAGAACACAACATTACACTATGCACTTCATAGTCACATTTATTATCATACAGATTGTAAGGAACAGGAAGACCTGTTATAAACTATAGCCCAAACTAGGACTATATCAAGCAGCCAGCCACCCCAATGCCACAGCAGTAGTCTCTAAACGTGTTGGCAATTTACAGATCTACTTTTCTACTGATTGTTTGTGCAAGGTTGAATACCTCTTCAACTGGTTCAAGCTCCTTGCAAGAATAAGAGGCACAACATTAGGAAATAAATCTATACTGAATCAAAAATGGAGTATTTAACATCTAAAATCAGTGACCAATTCTACGTGTATCTAACACACAGGAAACTCTGCCACACCATGAATGCGGAAGAGAAAATCAAATGGTCCCAACGATGGACATTGTATTACGTGTGAATATTGGGCTAAAAGGTAAACTTACAGCTGGCACAGGTTTGGCTGTTTTGCCCGGCTCTTCAGGGCTTGGTTTTGGCTGTGGTTCCTCTGATACTCTGGCCTAAGCACAAACACACAGAATGTAAATAATGACATTTGTTGCTAATATTTAAAATGTGTGTGGGGTTGAGGGGCATACCTTGCTGTTGCCACTCTCTCCACTTTTGTTCCTCTCTTCCCCCTCTTTTTGTCTCTCTCTGTCTTTCTCTCGTTCTTTGTCTCTTCGTTTCTCCTTGTCTCTTTCTCGGTCTCTGTGAGAATCTCTGTCTCTTGTCTTTTCTCTGTCTTTGTCTCTCTCCTTGTCCTTTTCCCTCTCGCTGTCCTTCTCCTTGTCCCTTTCTTTGGTTCTTCCCTTGTCTTTATCCTTGTCTCGCTCCCGGTCGCGGCTTTTGTCTTTGTCACGGTCTTTGGTGTGGCGGTCCTGGTCGCTGCGGGGGAGCTTATCTGAGTGCTCTCTGTCACGGTGGTGCTCCTTCTCCCCATCTCTCCGTCTGCTCTCCTGCTCTTTGGGCTGGTCTGGGTCCTTCTGGTCCCGGCTCCCGCTGCGCTCTGTGATCTTTTTCCTCTCCTGCAATAGTTCAAAAGTGACCATTTAATGCCAGCCATGGCTGAATAATGGGAAACACGTCATATGATCATCTCATTGAACTTTCAAAGAAAGCTGCAGCTTGCAGGGGTGTAGGCTAATAAGCAAACAGCAGTGTGTGATAAACATTGTGATCGGAGTGGGCTATAAGCTCTCACCTCTCTATCCAGATGACGTTCACGTCCCTCCCTATTTTCTTTGTCCTGGGATCTGGAGGTGCTGGCCTTGTTTTTTATGTCCACCTTTTCTCCTGCAAGCACTCTCTTAACTGCATCCTCACTGGACATCTGCAGATCAAGTGTAGGAGAATATTTCAGTTTTATACAGCAATATAAACCAGTGAGTGATAATGGAATTATGGGCAGAGAAGCGTCCTTCAAATAGATGGCCTGGGTACAAATGACGTTGGGAAGCATTTTCAAATGAGTCCTTAAGCAAAACACTCAAAGTTTAACAGTTAATAAGGGGGCTACTCTGTGGCTGATATTGACGTCTTTTTGGAGAGGACAAACAAAGGGGTTGAATAGTGCAGCCGACACTGAGGCGACACTGTAAAATCTTTATTTACCAGTGATAAACATTCTTCACACAAAAAAGATGGGTACAATATCTAAAAAAGGACAAAAGAAAGCCCAAAAGCTCAGCAACAAATTTCAATTTTGACATTCAATTGGTTTTAACAGCAAGCAGGAAGCACATGTTTGACCAGTCGCCTTGTCCCGTTCAATTTATATTCAGAGCTATTTCTATTACAGCTCTGAAGAGATCTCAGGGAAATACAGAATAACATCTGAAAGGAACACATTTTATATTTCCAGGAGTTCTCTTAATGACATGATAAGAAATTACTGTTTTAAGAACATCTATCCCCCAGGCATCATATGTTTACACTCCACCTCCAGGGTTCAATTAAAGTGTTTTCAAAGTACTCCCTGAGGTAGCTAGACTGTTTTCCCAAGAGTATAACGTTTTGACTTGGAAAAAAAAACAAACGCTGAATTTCCTTTTAATGCAATGCCATAACTTTATTTGTTTCTCCAGCAGGGGAACAGAAATATGATCAATGAATGAACTGGAGACATAGGAGTATCTAAGAGTGAGTGTTTTCAATTTACCATTTAGCTTTTCAGAGTGTGCGTGTGTGTGTGTGTGTGTGTGTGTGTGTGTGTGTGTGTGTGTGTGTGTGTGTGTGTGTGTGTGTGTGTGTGTGTGTGTGTGTGTGTGTGTGTGTGTGTGTCTGTGTGTGTCTGTGTCTGTGTCTGTGTGTGTGTGTCCAAACAACACAGACCTTGTTGAGGCAGCACTTGGCAATGGCCTGCAGCAGCTCATTGGTTTTCTCAGGTTCATGGCCGGCAACAATACGCGCCGGCTTTGCCGCCAGTGGCTCGCCACTCACCAGCATCACAACATCTATTGCTTTCTGGAGGAAGACTATCTTAGCGTCTTTATCCTAGAAAGAAAAAAAAAGGTGCTGTGATGAAAAGGAGAGTGCACAGGAGAGAATGTGGTTGTGAAAACTCCAATGGGAGTTATTTTCCAACACAGTTCCCTTGAGAAGAGTTTGTTGAGTTCAACACAAGTTGTTCCTAATGTGCTACAGTTCTAAAAGGCTTAGTCCAATCTGTCCTGACACACATGTCTGACTATGATATATAATTCATATATTGATATATGTAAATCTTGAAAATAATTTGCCACACATTACCTGTGTTTATGTTGTAATAGCTTTCTAAACATAGAATCTAGAAAATAAATAACAAATCGAATCTCGAATCTCAAAGGATGAAAACATGTTGGCTTTTGTGAGGCAGCAGGAAGGAAAAAACAGGAAATCCGGCCTCATAACAAGGACAGAAATATTAGCCCCCTCCTTTAATTTGATTCTTGCTTTGTTGTGGGAAAACACACACACCCTACTCCAAATAAATGGCCCGGCTAAGCGTTGCTTCTAGTCTATCAGCCTGCTGCACCTGAAAGGTCTGCCAACTGTGTAACATAAGGACTTGTCGCTTATGCAACCACCTGGCCACTCTGTAACATCCCTGTGTTGACCGCTATGACACTTCTACTGCGCAACATGCACAGGTCCTTTCTAAACAGTTGATAAGATACATAAATATGCATACTGTTATAAAAATGTATGCTTACTGCAAGCACTCACATTCAGTGGTCGTAATTTAGCAGTATTACAACTGAGATTATGAAAGCTGACGTCTGAGAGGGCTTGTAGTCACCATGATTAACTACCATTGTACAGGTCGCCTGTCTCTCTCTGATGGAAACATTCACTGTTGTTGTAAAGTAGGGATGCACAATGCCGATACTTATAATCAATAATTACCTGTTTCTCATGGCCGATACTGACAAGATAACGAATGTATTTCTGATATTTTTGACTTTTTTCTTTTTTTCAATCATTCAAATTGTATTCTTTTTTATAATATAACAGCAGAGAACAACAGTGTCAGTGGGTTACATGCCTTACTGATTCATTGATGGAATGACTTTAATTTCATTCAGTCTCCAGTGGTGTCTCTGTAGTGAGACTTGTACTCTGTCCATTTGTCCCATTTCAAATTAAATTCAGCTTGTTGGAATCTCAATATATGAGTGAGTCTTTCCATGTCAACCAGTTCTACAGGGTGGGAGAGTCCTCTCTATGCCAATTCCTGGTGATTGCCTTCTTAGCCGCAGCTAGTAGTATTTTGACCAGGTATCTGTCTCTCACTTTGCACATTTGCAATCTCACATGACTTGACATTTTTGTTTTTTCAACAAGAAGTTAATTGCCTGTAGTTCATGAAAACCTCAGGGTGAGAAAGGTTAAATTGTGATGAGCAACAACGTTTGTTCAAACTTGTAGACTTTCTATCCTCTCTGAAACCTTGCAAACATGTATTGAAATTGAAATTGTGTTGTTTTCCTCTCAAACTGTAAAAAACATCAACATTAACTTTGCTCAGTTACAGTAACTAGCTGTTGTGAGGTATCCAGTTTCTACACCAACATTTATCAAAGCCTATCATCTTCCTACCCATTATTGATTTGGGGTCAGCCCTCAAACAGCAGACTTGAGTTCTGACACCTTGGCTGGCCCTCTATGTCATGTCGTGCCAGGTCCTCTCACTCACTGTGTCACAGAGGCAGCGGGTAGGATTACCCGCACACCGACAGCCTCAGACTGCCCCATGTAAAGCACAGGTGATCTCATACAAAACTGAGACTGCTGCTTAGAAGAACATTTCATATTCTTCACACAAAGAAGCACAGAGACACAAGAATATATAAAAAAATAAGACTCTTAGTGAAAGAATAGCGAGGAGGTCAAAGGTTACTAGAAGAACAATTTAACTTGTGGGGTCAACTTACCTTAACATTATCCGACTTCATTTCATTTTCTCCATACAGGCCTTTCATAAAACCTGTGGTCCTTATCACCTGAAAATGGTGAGATAACAACATGTCAAACTAAGTGGTAATTTACAATATTACGTGTTTTATACCCAAGACTTATAAATACACACTGTAGCCCATGATAATGCAGTCATACTACAGCATTGGTTTAAATTATCTATGTAAGGGGAATGCTCCGTTGTTTTAAAGCTCATTCCTGCAGTCAAATATGTTGCTAATCACAGGGATAGAAGTCACACATGCCTCTGCACTTTGCTTGATTAATTATACATGAATCTAAAGTGAAATATTAGACTAGTCAACAGGTGGACAGTGGAATGAGATCTCAGTTCTGTTCAGAGAAGTGAAACAGATTTGACTGTGCTTCACACTTTGTGTCAAAGTGTTCTGCTGTATATAATAAAGATGTCACTATAGTGGAATTACAAACTTTGACAGTATACTAATATAAAGAGCGATGACACTTTTTTGATACCATGGCAGAAAGGTCAAGGAAGTCCTTGACACACAACCTGCACACATTGCAGTATCATTACTCGAGATAGTCTAAGTGTGTAGTTGACAGGTTAGTTAGAAAAAATGTAGCTGAGATAAAACTGTTTCATAATAAAGATCAGGATAGATTTTGTACCTGCATCATATATTTCTATTGACTGATGACTCCTAATAAATAAGGGTATGTACGTCAAGAATATTTATCTATATTATTTATCCGTGATAACTACCTTCTTCAGGCCACCTAACTGTCACTTCCCAAATGGTATAACTCATCTACGTTGTACACAGATGAAAACACTTGCTTGTGATAAAGGAGGTTGATAGCTGAGCCTAGTTTGCACCTGACCGTCTCTTCACCTGAGAGTAGCTAATCCATCAATATGCCTCTTAGCCATTCCATAAGCACTCAGAGAGGCTCCGATTCTATCTGACACTTGTGTAACAAGCAGCTTTAAACCACACAAACAGAATCCAAGTATGGTTAACGTTACAGTGTTTCAAAAGCAGTGATTAATTATAGCACAACGTAAAGCTAACCCTTAGTATTATCAAACAGCTGCGATAAGCTGCTCAGCAGTCTTGATCTCAACGTGACTGCTTCGTAGAACCGGACACATTTACCCAACTTAATACTCACTATCGTAGGACTTTAGCTAATAGTGGACAAATTGGTTTGTTGATTCCTGCTGGGGCTCTGGTCGTGCCTAGCAACTAAACAACGCTATAGACTATGCTACCTAGCTAACTAGCGTTAGCTAGCTGTCCCATTATATTAACTTAATCAGCAAGATAACATTGCATTACTGATGAACGATAGCAACTCTTCCTTTGGTTAATAATTTACGTTAATGATTTAACTGGTTAACCAACCGTATCCGTGTGATGACTGATACATTGACGGCTTTAGAACAGCTACAGAGACAGAAACGTTATAACTGCTAAGTTAATGATAGCTAAGTTACTTGGTTAGCTTAGTTCATGCTAATGTTGGTGTATCAACCAGCTAACTTGTCTGTTTTTGAATTTGACACAGGTCGGTTGGCACCGGCCTTTTAATGAACATGGGCACAATATATTCATGGTACTAGTTAAACAAACGCCAGCTTGCTAACATTATCGTAGTGTTAGCATATCAGTCTCACCTCACTGAAGATGTCGTGGAGGTATCGAAACGGCGGCTTGCTTAGCAGTTTCTCCGTGAGAGGCGGTTTCTTTATCACTTTACCCAGTGTATCCTGGGTCTTTTTCACCAGCGCGCCATTCATGGCAGCAGGCGAGAGCAAAGCCAAGTAGTCGAAACGCAAAAAGGGACAGCAAAAACTAATACGGGGCGAAGATAAGTTGGTGGCTCTGCCGCTTGGTTGCTATGTCAATATTCTGCAATCCCAGAGTGCACCAGTAAAGACGGATGCGCATGCGCTGGGGCCTTAAGGTTGCTAAGCACCGCTTGTGACCATAGCAACAGCTAACAATCTGCAACAACGCAGATGACAAACAGACAGGCAGGAGGCAGACAGACAGACAGACAGACATGCAGACAGGCAGACAGACAGACAGGCAGGCAGACAGGTATTTAGAAGTCAAGTATCATTTTTAACACAGTTGCGTTTCATTGCTTGATTTTCGTTTTCCCAGTTTCAGTTAGGATTCATTATTTTTTCATGAAACTGTGTTCATGGGATAGAAAAGGGATTACTAGCAAGGGTAAATGCTTTAGCAGCACTCGCAATGATAAGATCAAATTACACTCAGACTGACATCAAATATAAGTATGAGAAAATGAGTGAGCCTTTTTGAGATAGAACCCCTTTAAAAGATCATGAATCCTGGTACCTAGCCAAAATCTCAAGGCACACCTGTATTCATATTTGTGCAAAATAGCCCTTACAACACATGTAATCTGCTTTGTACATGTTTATTTTTGGCTCCCTGGAGGGTTTTAAAGGGATTTTTTTAGGATATGGATTTTGCCTCTCTATCAAGGAAATGGATGTGTACGACAAAGGATATAGTAAATTAACATATCATTCATTACTTGTATATTTCAATTGTAACCACTTCCAAAGACACACCTTGACTTGCCTCATGCTGCACCTGTGTGCCTCGCCACACCATCTGGGAACCGCTGCCTTGTGCTATACATTTTTCTAAACCCTTCGGAGGACTGTCACAAAGTGATAAAGTCAGTAATCAGAGAGAACCTTCAGTTTATTGTAAGAGATATCACATGGGTGTATACCATTTGTGAAACAGTACACTGCTGAGTGTTGCAAGTCTAACTTGATTGTGGAGTCTAGCTAGTCTCCCACTCTTACTACACCAGCCACCCTCACAATGGCGTTATTTATAGTACACTCCTATGATATACCTGTTTGGTGAGTTCAGTTAAAAGCAAAAGAGCTGGTGTATAGGAGGCCGTGCACAGGTGCCTGTTGCTGCATTCTGTCAAGGTAAGACATCTACTCCTATATGCAACTTCAGATAGAAATACTTGAATTAAGGATGACTTTTCCGCAGAAATTGACACAGCTTTTTATATTAGCCAGATACTTCCTTTAGTTAAAAGCTTATCACTAAAATGTGTATGATTTAAGATTTGTGAGACTTTTAGTGATAGTCTAAATCTTTCTTTACAGTTATGGCAGTAGTGTAGTGATTTATTGTGACTTTTTTTTTTTAGTCAAATAATGCTCACAAAATGAATATTACAACATTGGAGCAGTCAGAGCTTTTCCTGTAATTAAAGTGTAGATTGTAAATGAAGATGAGATTAAGGAAATCTTTCTAGACACCTCTGTTGACTTTTCCCATGTACGTGCCGCCCATTTGAATCTCAGCTTTGTCGAGCGTGTTTGGTGAGTTGGCCTTTCACAGGAAAACACGTGTGCTCCTCTGCATATCCCTTGATCACAAAGGGGCACAAATTAAATTGTCTTTGAAATAAACATCTGACAGAATTTCACTCTAATCCAGTCGCCGCACTGTCATTGCAGTTCTCTCAAAGGACAGGAAGTGATGCTTCGCTGGGTCTTGTTCGCTTTGTTCTTTGGCATCTGTGCCAGTGCCGGGAAACAGAAAGGAAAACAAGCAGCCAAAAGCAAATCTCCTGACTTGTCGAGAGGTGTGTGATCTTCCTTTTTTTTTTTCAAGCTTGCACAGCGTTAGTTAATATCTTGAGAATATGAGCTTGAGTTTTTCACTCAAATAAAGCAACCACAGAGCACTGTGTGACATGTTCACTGCTGTTGTGTCCTACAGGATGGGGTCATAGTATTAAGTGGGTCAAAACATATTCAGATGGCCTGGGCGAGATGGTCCACAGGTAAGACTCTACACCTTAATGACAAGTTTGAATATTTAAAGTTTCAGTTTGGCTTTGAAAGTGCAATTTGTGCCCTTTAATTCCTCAATATATCGTTGCATCCTGAAGCTTGGGGCAACACAGACGCTATGCATATGAATTAAAGGGTGACTCCATCTTTTTTGCACTTATCTCTAACGTGTTTTCACAAGACTTGAGGAGTACGACTGCATGTGTGGAAGAAATGTTTTGTGCCTCCAGCATGTAATCTGATAAATTGCCTCCAGTGATGTCACTCTGCAGCTAAATTGCATCGTGGGTAATAAAGGGCGCCATGTTTTGAAAAATACCACTTGTCTAGCATTGCACTCCTGTAACACTTTGGATTTATAATCAACAGTTAAACAACAATGTTGAAAATCGACACAGCAGAACCAGGGATGTCGCATTATTTTATTCCACGCATTCTTCTTTTATTTCACAACCTGCCTCCTACATTTCCCACAATGCAACTAAGGATATTAGTGACATCACTGGAGGTAATTTACTTGATTACATGCAGCTTCCTCTGGAGCCACAAAAGTCTAAAGACCATAATGTGTAAAATTGGTGGAGTTAACCTTTAATATTGACTAAGAAAGCAGGAGATTGTCCTCTATTTTTGCTTTCTAATAACAAATACCTATAATACCAGAAAACATATTAAGAGATTCTTAAAAAATGGCATTTTGTTAGTCATTTTTCTTTTAAAATCTGACATGAGGACTTTGATTTTTCGGGGATTATGTTTAGCGTCATGTCCATCATTGTGTGTATTGTGTCTCTCTGTGGTTTTGCTCTCACAGTCAGAAGCCGTTGATGGTCATCCATCATAAAGAGGACTGCCCTCACAGTCAAGGTACTGCTGCAACTGTGGTTTATTACAGCTAAAAAAAAAAGAAATGTTGAGTGTAAAAACATTGCACATCCCGCGCTGTCCTTCTAACCCGGAGCTGGGCTTGGTTTCACGGGGAAAACAGTGGGTGCATTCCTTAATACCAGCCAAACAGGCAATGAAAATAGACAAGAATTATAGTCATTAATCACACAGTTGCTTGCCAGGAAGTGAGCTCAATGGAAGTCTCTACTGGCATTTCTCAACACATAAACAATAAATACCACCTGCAGGGCAAAGTCTAGCTTTTACTTTTGACTTTTGTCAGATTTGGGGAAAAAAGTAAAATATTTTACAGCCTATATTTGAATGCCTGAACATACCAGGGCCTCATTTTGATTGTGAACGCCTAACATGTGAGGTTTAGGTGGATTGGGTCCCATACAATTATAGTCCATTATCTTGTGTTAACTCTGGCAAGAAGTAGACAAGCAGACGTGGATGTTCAGTCAGTCTCACCTGCAGAACCTGTTCCTCACCTTCCATACACCCTCTGCGTCTGTCAGAGAGAGGCAAGGTCGAGTTTATGGGCCGGACGTTTATGAACACAGTCGGTGATGACTGAAAATACCAGAACACATTAACAATTTCTGCTGGCACTTATGTTCTTTTTTAAAATTTGTATTGGTGTGTTGCAGCCCCTTGAAGTTTTGATTACTTTACTTGATTATTTTTTTTAAAATCTAAGCTAAACAATTCTTTTAACAGCACTGAAGAAGGCGTTTGTTGGTAATAAGTCCATCATGAAAATGGCCAGAGAGGATTTCATCATGCTCAACTTGGTGGTGAGTTCATTGATCATATATGAAAAAAAACAGTGCACACAATTGAAATCAATCAACCGAACTTTATTTGTGTAGCACCTTTCATACAGGTTAGTTAGTTTCTGGTTCTGATTCAGTTTAAAGACAGATCGACTGCAGGACGTAACAATGGGGACAAAAAGATTAAACATTATAAAAACATGATATAAGTAAAAGGAAAGATCAAAATGATCACAAAGAAATACGTTAACATAGAAGCTATAATTTAAAGTTAAACTAGAATGAGGATGACTTGTGATACATAAGTCCATTTGATATCAGATACCTTCAGCCTTTTTTTAAGTACTGTTCATATGGGTGACTTTCACTTTTACCAAAGTATAAAATATCAGGGAGATATCTTTACTTCATAAGCGCAGAATTTTACCTATCTACGTATATTTTCTTTCGGACGACGTAAACGATAATACAATCTAAATCATTCAGGTATCTTAAAGTGAATCATGGACACTGTAAAAATATCAGGCATAATTAAATGTTACAAGTAACCTGCATTGTGGAAAGGAACCATCTTTTCCACCCTGTCTTCGGTTGACTAATTTCTTCTGTTTATCTTGTTTTGCTTATTTTAACAGGAAGAGTCTGGGGACAAGAATCTGGCCCCTGATGGCTACTATGTTCCCAGAATCCTCTTTGTCGGTAAACAGTTACACCTTATATCAAAATATATCAACCATCACTTTATAGTCTAACAGGGCGGTCAGCAAAAATGTTTTTCCCTCATCAAACTCACTCTCCTCCGAGTTTCTTGACTAACTTTAAGACTCTCTCAGAATCTCACAGTACTTTTTCAGCCCTTTTAGCAGAATAATGACTTAAACCTAACAGATGGCAGACATGGTGCTGATGAGGAGGAAAGGAATAAAGGCTAACTGACTGAGTAGTTATGTATTCTTAATGATAGTGTGGGAAGTGTTGGAGAAACTGGGAATGGAGATTCTACTTTTCTCTCAGCCCTAAAGAACAGTTTATTCGGCTGTTTCTTTGCTGAAACTGACTCCCGTCGTCTGTTTTTATCATTCTATTTTCATTTCCACTGGTTGTTTTCCCTTCATATTTTCACGACAAGTTGCTTTTAATGACCGTAACTACATAAAAGAAGGTAGATAAGACACTGGACGGCAGTGATGGCAGTAAAAGTCATCGCAGTCAGATCGCACTGCTCGCTCTTCCTCAGCTGTGTGGCTTTGTGCATGTCTTTCTGCAGATCCAACCCTGATGGTGCGCACAGACATTCAAGGAAAGTACAGCGACCACCTCTACGCCTACGAGCCAGCTGACGTAGAAATCTGTGAGTGAGCGTCCACCCTCTCTGATTATAAGTTTGGGGGAGGAAAGACGGGTGGGAGGAGGGAGTGCCGCACACCGTACCTGTCAGGAACGTGAAGAACAGTCTGAGCCCTCATCGTGTTTTCTCATTACCTCGATATTTTGACAGATGACCAGCTTTTTCTGTGAGAGGGGTCTGACAGAGAGGATGAGGGGCTGCGTCTGGGTGTTAATAAAGGACGTTCGCAGGTTTTAGGTTGCAGCAGGAGGGCACTGAAAGGTCCGACTGCTTTTATACATACTGTGTAGATTCATAGCAAATCACTGTGTGATTTGTTGAATTACAGAAACAAGATGATCATCATCAATTGACAAAAGAGTAACAGTCAAATGACAATTCACAGAGCAAGTCTACTTGGTGGATTAAAGGTGCTTTTAGTAAGAAAAGTTGATTTTTGAGTCTCATTCCCAACTCGTCACAAACTTGTCCTACAATCCCAAAGCATCAGTTTTCGACGAGTTGGGAATGAGACTCAAAAATCATAAATGTGATTAAAGCTCTTCATTATTATTTTTCCTCAACAGTGGCCGACAACATGAGGAAAGCCAAAGTCCTGATGCACCTTGAACTCTAACTGACTCAGTCTGCCATCTGACTTCCCTCCGTCTTCCAGTCAGGCTGGGCGTCCTGCTCGGTGTTCAACACTGAAATGTTTACATGTTGGTCAGACGTCAATAAAGACAAAATGAACAGAAAGAAAGGAGAGTTTCTGTGTAAATATGACTGCACATAAACATACTATTGTTTATGACAGTATTCTGCCAAGAGCTGTTAAAGGAATAGTTTGACATTCTGGGAAATACATTAGTTAAACTTCTTTTAAACATTTCAGGAGTTTTTCATGAATTAAACACTCCTTCTTTTCTTCTTTCATTCAGTTACCATTTGTTACTGATATCAAAGAGTGGACATTTTAAAAAACTTGAAGAACACAATGAGCCACTTGAAATGGGAGCAGATACTCTAGAATCGTATTTTGAGGTAACACTTTATAATAACCATCAATAAAAGTCAGTGAATACATGTGACAGGTTTACTCAATCAGGAAATAAAAAAATAAAAACAAAGGTTACTGTATTCTGGTCGAGTCCAGCAAAGAATCAGTAATTATATACTAGCCATCACTCTGAGTGAAGTAATCTTAGTGATCTTTCTTTAATCTTTATTTACATGTGTTTGGTATTCATCCAAAAGTGTCAGGAAGTAATCAAGTTACATCACTTCAGTGTTGTGACACTTGGATTATGCTGCTGGCTCCACTCTTTAATTAGTGATTATCAGAATACATTACAACCCAGTTGCAACTTTACAATAAAACAGCTTAATAAACGATTAATAAAGAATCTAATTGCTTGTTAACAGTGAAATAACCATTATCTAAAGCTGCCATCCATCATGTGATAACAACAGGGGAAATAATGGACACAATCTCTGTGGACAATAACCTGAAAACTGAATAACAGCTCTCAGATCGTTCTGTGTGTTAACCACAAGGTGGCAGCACAATATAGAAATCCAAGTTCCCATGACTCTGTCCACTGAAATCATAATTGTACTAATTATGCTAATTAGATTAGATAGACTCTATTCCTTGATAGAGTTGATCCAGGAATCATTGTAGAGACAGTTTATCACCCTTTTAGTGTATATTCCAGAAGCGTATCCATCTATCCTCTCTTCTCCTCAGCTTGCCTCTGAAAGCTTTGACATTCATTAATAGTCATTATTGGATCCACAGTTCTTCCTGGACAATCCTCCAAACATGTGCATCAGGTCTCATTGTGCGTCTCTTGTTTAACGGCTCACCAGGACAACAGCAAAAACTCCATTCCTCGACTGAACGGGACCGCGCTGCGTTGCCATAAATAGCCCAGATGCAGTTTTCTGCTGTCATCACCAGGATTAACGAGCGGTTTTTAATTGTTATGGCTTCACCTTTCGAAGTAGGAGTGAAGCTGGCTGCTACAGACGTTTATCAGCAGGGGTGACAGTTCTGCAGAGTTGCAGCGGCGTCAACAACGCACACTCAGAACCTTATTAGAACTAATGAGATGCATCCTGAAAACCCAGTTATTTTCTTTGAAATTGGAGAAAACCGAGATTGTAAATGGGTCAGTAAGTTTTACTCCCTCAATATTATTTTTCTTTAACATCTACTGAAGGAAGTGATCACTGAGAAGTGATTAAATTATTCACACTGCCGTTGCTCCCTTTTTTTTCCTCTGCGCCGACATCTGAAGCAATTGTGTTCTTCCCTCTGATGTTTTTCAGATTTCTGTCTTTCAGATGGACCCAAGATGATTCTTCAGAAACTTCCAACTATTTTTCCTTCCGCTGCTTTTTCTCGAGAATAGGTTTCATAGGCTTACACTCCTGGGTTCATAATAAAATGTGTTTTCTACTCAGACTTTCCTATACCCAGGGTCTCACAATTCCCTGTCTGGCTCATTGCTGCTCTGTGAAGGAAACATTGCCTCCAAAACCCCTTTCCAACAGTTCACGCCTCCAAAAAAACTGTCATATTGCTCTGCAATACGAAGCACGTCTTCCTTTAATTGACAAAAAATACGAATATCTGGATGTGAGTGGAATCAAAACAAAAAAAACCCAACACATTTATAGATAATTGAAGAAAGTCCTCAATGAGAAATGTTTGGAATAAATGCAAAAACACAAACAGCACAAACATTTGTTCCATGACTAAACTTTCTCTAGGTTACTGCAAGGCCGGTGGTGTGGTTTGTATGAAATTCTTTGCCTGTGCTCCATTCGCCTGTTTTCAGTCACGGCCTTGAAGAAATGACTCAGGGAGACAACACTTCTTCAGACACACACACACACACACACACTCTGAAGGACAGTGTGACGGAAAGGGTCAGACTTTATAATGAAGTTCAGGCTGCGATCATCTCGGATCAGCTTGATCTTGATCTGCAATTAAATGATTATGCAGATGTTTTCATTTTGTTTTATCGTCAAACTCACTGAACTTGAACGCTGAACAGTGTTTGACCTGTTTTTGTTTTTGAGCTGGAAGGAAAACTATTTACGAGCCCAAATCTTTAAATCCAATGTCCACTATGGTATCACGTTGGAAAAAGGGGGCAAACATTAGCGTAGGAATGGATGCCGATGCTAACCTTTCCCACTGACAGATGTTATGGGATGTAGCAGTTTTGTTCAGTGTGAACAGTTAATTAAATCACACATTCAGTTTAGCTTGATTGATGCTGCAGCAACACTTCAGGCCCGGCGCAAAGCACAGTGCAGAGAAAGTGTCATTGGTTCAGACCGACGCAGCACCCATGTTGCCTGAACAGCTAATGCACTTGCACCCACATGTGTGCCCCTGGGCGTGTTGTTCTCGAGAGGCTGCTCTCAGTTATTTAAAACTTCCATGCGCTCTGTAACGTCACTGTAGCAAATAACATGGCACATTTGCGCAGCAAGACAAAAGGGTTCAGTCAGAAACTTGACAGGAAAGAGGAAACTCTCCAACAGCATTAAACTTTTATCTTCTGATGGAGCTTCTGCGAGGCTAATTCAGTTTGTCACCACTATCCTAGGTCACTTCTCCCACTCCACCCTCATAAGGAAGCCGATCGGCTCACACAGGTCGACTGTACTTATTACCACCCATATTTTCACTTCTTGTTAGGCAATGACCTCTGGCGGCCGTGGTAATTAGGAGGGAGTCAGGAGAAGTAGCATGAGGAGCGGGAAAGGCCTTATCTTCACATTCCTTAAAGGGAGGAGGTCGGGGACGGTGTTCTGGTTTAATAGGCACAAGACCTCCACCTGTGAGGTCACGGCGATACGTCTGCTTTCTATCCATTCAGTCGTTTAGGTGTGAGGATGCCTTGACTTCTTCAGCCTCTTCAATCCTTTGGTCGTAGAAGAAAGGCGTCGTGTCTTTAACGGGAGGTGCTGAAGGTGTGACAGGTCTCAGGTTTCCATGTCATTTTTTATTTTTTGTTGTTGAAAAAGCTCAGTATCATGGAGCTAATATTAGCATGGAAAGCTCTGACTTGCAAAAGTTGTACTTACAAACTGTACATTACACACAAAACAGGGAGCCTTGAATTTTGCACAAAGCTGTTGCTGAACATGCTGCCCCCCCCCCCCCCCCACACCACACCACACACACACACACACACTCACTTTTTTCAGTTTGACTTTGGCAGCGACAAGGGCACCGGGCTATTAGTCCTCGTTTGCACACTGCTTGGACAATTTAGCTATTCAAATAGAGCCCGCTTACTGGAAAACAGCTCCTTAATGAAGAGGTGGCCGGGTAATATGCCATAAATATATTCTTTTATTCTTCCCACACACTCATAAATACACACTGCCCGTACCGCATACGGTGCCATTATGTACACCCACGCACATCTTAAACACAAACTTAAACACACACACACACACACGCATACACACTCGTCACACACAAACACAAGGGCAGACTGTTATTATAATGTGTTCTGGGGGGAAACCGGGAGCAATTTTCGCCATGTAAATCAAAAAGGTCAAAATGCAAATGTCAGCTTTTCCGTCCTCCTCTCCGTTTTAATTATTCTGTCAGGTTCAAAGAGTCTTCATCAGAAAAGGAGCCGCTCTGACAAAGGAAGGCCTGAGCTCACAGATAAGCTCAATCTGCGTCTCCTCTTGACACTTTCTTCTCTATACTTAGCCTATCTACACTCCTCTCACACACACGGCGACAGCATTGCCTCAAAGTAAATTACAATGTATCAGTAAGAGCGCGGTGCCAAAAGAGATGGTTCTGCAATTACCAGCCGGCTGTGGGATGGTGAGTCAATTAATTTACACCGCTCCCTGTTAGCTGATTCTGAAAACTCAGGAGATGTAAGATTAAAGTCCGGTATTATTGGTTCAGGCTGTGTAGGATCGAGCCAGAACCGGCACATTGACCTGCCCTCAATTACTCTGCGACATGAAGGATGTTCTGTGCTCGATGCTCCGTGTGAACATTTCGGCTTTTTTCAACACAGAATTTTGTGGCATTTAAATTCAATTCTATTGTGTTTAACAGGAATTTTTATTTGAAGAACACAACCAGGATTATTTTTCATCTTCTTTGGAATGAAATATCTAAAATTTTTGCCAGAAGACTTTCTCGGATAGCCTTTTTTCCTTTTTCAACATGTTTTTCTTTTCAACAGGTGTATAAAGAATAAGAAATACCTGGCAGAAGGGATACTCTCTGTTCAAAAATGCAGCTCCTTCGATAACACAATAACACAAGAAGAATAAGACTCTTTTTTTCCTTTTTAATGAAGCAAGAATATTAAAATGCATCCTAACCAGCATTTTGATAATGCATTTGATTGCAGGTTTTCCTATCTTATTATAATCTTAGCTTCGTCTGTAACTCTTTATAATAACCATCATAAACACGTTGTATATTTAGAGTTAAAGCAACATTATGTAACTTTTTTTTTTTACCTTAAAAAACAGCTTCAAATCATGTTGATGGTGCAGTGTCATGTAACAGGGTGAATGGTCTCTTTATCACTTGTTTCTGCTCTGTGTATCTTCAGTGAAGGTAGGATTATCTCAACACGTAACATTGTCATGACGCCATGAGTTTTGTTTGTCGTTATCACCTACATTACGTCTGACAGACGTGGGATTTAACTTTACGACAGCGTTGATGCAGTCAGAAACCGTGGGGGGCGCCACACCCAATAAAATGACAATTTCTATATGATGATACCTTCTATTTACGAGAGTTTAATTAACTGTAAATTATGATGGTTATCAAAGTGTTGCCTCTTTTTCTTGTGATCATAAAAAGTTTCAGAATCACTGTTTATCAGAGCGAAGCTTCCTGTGTGCACCGAAGGAAAAGGAACTGCCAACAAAATGCTGTTTCATGTCCGTTGGACTGTCGGGACCTCGGGCCAGAAGCTGCAGCAGTCCGTCCCACTGCAGCTCCTTCTGTCCTGCTGTCGCTCTGGGGCAGGCAGGCAGTGACCATCTGTCATCACACTGCATTATGTGACATTGATTTGACGCACATTTTTCCAATTTATGAAGTAAATCTCACTTTAATTAATCACCAAACATTCAGAGAGGAGTTTATACTTGTTACAGCCGGGCTACAGCTCTCTACAAGCTTCTCCGTGACTCCACACATTGTGGCATTTTTAGGAGCAGATGCAGTAAATGAAGATCAGCATATTAGTTTATAGTTGCCATCTTTATACCAGTGTTTTAACTTTCTAGATAGGCAGCTGAAACTAGAAAAGTATTTGTGTTTTTCTACACCTCTACCTAGATTCGCCCCTCACGTGTGTCTTTGCCTTGGGCTCGGTGACGATGGCTTCAACGCTATCAGTGTATAAAACCCTCCCTCACACACACGCACACACACACAAGGTCACAGCGGTACTCTAGCCGGTGAATAACAGGAGGCTGGAGCCGGCCGCGGCGGAGAAGCGGTCTTGCCATGTGATTCGCCACATACATCAACTCTGTTGAGCAGAAAATTGAAATGGAAATGTGGGCCTTGAAAGAGTGTGGCTCCCATTTACCTCTGGACCAGAGCTAATGATTTGTCATTTCTCTCAGGGGCACAAGCTGCTGCCCTCGCTCTCACACTCGTCCCGCACCAGAGGGCCGGGCAGCCTCGCTGTCCTCCACTGTACCGTGTGAATGCTACAGCCCTGTGACTGCACTGTACTCGGCTTCTGTTTAACCCGAACTCATGACGACTTAAAGTAAAGCTTGAACATAGTGCTAATGAATTATAGAAATCCGTCAGGAGGATTCTAGTAAATAAGCGTTAAATATTTATTCAAACATTCTCATTAAAACATGTTTCACAGGCTGACAGATTATCAACAAAACTGCACAGTCGACTGCATTCATTAAGTGCTACAGACCAGGGTCGACTCGAGTGCATCACCAGAATAATTCTGATTCAAGGAAGTTTTAACAAATTGACTCAAATATTCTCCTGTGGTTTTAAACTTGCTGCCAATCTCCACTCAGCTGCTGCTAAACACTGCAGCCAGCGGAGCTTTTGACCCTCATACGCCACCCACAGCCTGCACGTCTTCTGGCTATTGTTGAAGCTGATCTGCTGTAAAACGCAGCACTCGCATCCTGATAGATGTGATAACATGAATGTTTATGTAAACAGCAGTGGGGCTGTTAAGATTCAGCAGATGGCCTCTGAATTATTGAAGAGTTGAGACTCTTCCTAACATGCTTTTGGTCCGAGCTGCGTTCGCCTTTTATTACTGTTTGGATCTGCTTTTTTTCCACGAGCTTTCATCATGTCAATGGAGTTGTGAGCACGGAGGGCCCCAGCGTTTAAAAGCTAAGCCTGATGTGTGATGTATTATTGATCTGATGGCAGAATCTGCTGGGATACAGACACAGACACAGACAGCGTGGTGCTCTCCACTCACTGGGCGACCTCGTGATTTCTACCATTTTCTGTTCAAAATATCAGATTTTTGTACTTTTCAACTTCTTTTATTTGCAAGCAACATTTCAGTCTCTCTTAGGATGACAAGCAATTAAAGATCTTTGAATCATTTTAGAAAATGTTGGTGATCATATCTAATATTCAACCTAACACTGAAGTGGCAACAGAAAACTGGATCACAAGTCTGCCTTCTTTTTTTTCTACTGGGAGATTGTGGCGCATAAAAATCTAATGTGGAAGTGAGGTTTATGTGGAGCCAATCAACATTTGCCTCATAATGACACGTTAAAACAATAACTTCGTCCATCACCAGTTTCAGTGTGACATAAGCAGAACTTAAAAAGTACTGTAAACTTACCACTTGGTGACCTGACTCGACTCCCCGTGTGAGTCGAAGATTAAAACAGCGGTAAATGCATGAGACACCTCCGTCTGACTAATCCAGCCTCACCTTGAGTCTGATTGACACAGAGCGCGTATGGAATTTGTTTCTGCTGAAATGTTCCTCTCGGTGAGCGAATCGAGCTTCTGAACGTGGAGTTTGAGTTGAACGACCAGTCATGTATTCACAATCATATATATATATATATATATATATATATATATACATATATATATATATGTACATATATACATATATATATATATATATATATACATATATATATATATATATATATATATATATATGTATATATATATAATATTTATACTATAAATATGTATGTGTATGTATACATATGTATGGTCGATATCTATATAGATATGTGACATATATATGCTATATATATATGCAGATACATATGACATATATGCATATATGTATATCTCAGCGACTCTGTGTTAAACAAACATTTTCCTAAAAGTGTGTGAGATCCTGTGGCGATTCTAAAGATGGTGACAATATGCATAATGATGCAGATTGACTATGACTTTATTGAATTGCACAAACAGATGTTTCCAGTACTGTTTATCTGCTTCCAAGCACAAAAATACTTGCTTGCTCTTTTGTTTAACAATCCTATTTAAATTGTAAAATGTTTTTTGAAAAATAAAACAAATGTAAACTAAATGTGTTTAGTTTTAAAGGTCAGACATGGTGAAAGTCTGGTGCCTTGGTGGCACTTCACCGGTTTTCAAATCTGGCCATTCTAAAAAAGTTTTACAGGGTGTTATATACTCCACAAGGTATTGACACCTTCACAATCAAAGGGTAAATAAGTGACATGTAGTCACAGAAGACTGAGAGGATCGTAGGGGCACACTGCTTTCAAGTAGGATTCCTCTAATATTGTTGTGTTTTCTGAAATGTTGTTGTGTTTTGACCCTCAGGGCCACCGTACTATATACTCCATTCTCTATAGAGAAGTTCATAATTAAAGATACAAGGAGCAACATGTCATTGCAGCAGAGCGAGATGATCATAGAGACACACGGCTGCCTGTAGTTTTCCTATAGTCGCTCCTCAATTGTTCTTTTGTGAAATCTCATTGTGTTTTGACCCTCAGAAACACGTCATGTAGGCTACAATATCATATATAGAAGTAATTATGCATAGTATAAAGTTTACAGAATATTATGTATCCATGATGAAGCTGAAGTGATGGTGGGATTCAGAGAAAAAGCTGCAAGTCAACTGTCCCCCATTACAGCACCATGGACAGCGCCATGGATTTGCCAAAACACAGCAGTTAGACTTCTGAAATTTTAGATTCACGGTCACAGATTCTTATCTGTCAAACTCAGATAAAGGATCTATGAATCAGGGACACTAGACCAGCCTATTCAACTGAACATGATTTTGGATGCACGACTTCTACTTGTAACTGCTTTTAAATTGTATTTGTACTCTGGACGTCTGACAGTACTTACACCACTGTCCTGGTTTAATCACAGCGAGCTCGGCAAAGCAATCTGTTCGGAGACAAATGTAGTTTTTTTTCCCCCAGTGCGATGATTCTCATAAATTATTTATCACACTATAAATGTTTTTTTGCAGCCTGAAAGCTTCAAAACGATGATGCAATTAATTTCAGTCTTCTTCTTCGACGACTGACAGTTTGATTTAGAGCGCCTTGAATGAACTCTCCAGTGGACAAGCAGAGACAGACACACTCAGGAAAAAAAAAAAAAAAAAACAGAAGAAAGAATGCCAACCATGTGCAAAAGTAAACTAAGAACTCTTTTATTCTTTTTTGTTCATTTTATATATCTATCTTCAGCTGTTTATTTTTTATTTTATTTTTTTTTCTACTCGAGTCCTTTAAAAGTTTGTCATCATGCTAGGTGCAGCTTCAGTGTTGGTAGTACATGCAAGGTTGTGGGTTTTTTCTGTTGGTGGAGGTTTTTCACACATCGGACGACTGGAGGAGAGGGACAACGGGGAGAATATCGAGTGGACAAACACTGACCACTCTGGAGTCAAAGCCCCCCCCCCACATAAAGAACAGAAACAAAGAAAAAAAAACCCAAATACAGACGCAGCTGCAGGGTTTGTCCGGTCAGGTGGTGGTGGGGGGGCATCAATCATCATCGAGGACTCACAATGGGTTAAGCAGAAGCAGTTCAGTTCTTGCTGTGATAGTTGCCATCCAATCCATAAACGGGGACGGTTTTATATCATGACATCATCAGTTGACATCTTTAGTGCAGACATAAGAAGAACAAAACTCTAGAAGCAGGCAGTCTCTTTAGAGGGGAAATATACAAAAAACAATCCTCAGACAGCTTTGTAGAGAGAGGACAGAAGAGGAGGGGGAGGAGGAGGAGGAGTGGGGGAGGGAGACGTCATTCGGACTCCTGTTAGCGATGGGGTGACATTAAAGGAGACATCAGGAGTATTGCTTGTGACTTTGGTCTGGGTCTGTTTGGATTTGTCAGGGGGGGCACTGGATCCCACAGTTCTCTCTTCTTCTTTTTTTTTTCTTAACCCAATTTCTAGGTTTCTACTTTTAAAGGTCCAGTGTGTAGGATTAGTGGCACCTAGTGGTGAGGTTGAAGATTGCAACCAACTGAGCACCCTCGCCTCATCTTCTGCTAAAGTTGTGAAAAAAAACCCCCTGCAAAAATGCCCCTATTGAGCCCGTCCTCAGCAGGGAAAAAACGACGAAGGTTATAACGGCCAATGTTTAAGTTGGTCATTAGGCGGCAACTTCTGGTGGCCTCTACAACCAGTCCAGTTGGGCGACGACCTCTAGTGGCCATAGTAATTATGGCAGCAGCAAAGGAGGATGTCAGGAGAAGTAGTCTAAAGGGTGAGAAAGTCCGGACCAGCGGGAGGTCAGGGACAGATGTTCAGGTTCAGTTTCGCGCTGACTGTCTGAGAGTGAAATTCACACAAAAATCCTAACTTACTAAGGTCGAGTTACGCCATGTACATTTAGAAACTGAAGTTGCATAATTGACGTAGTTATTTTGAGTCAAACCACACTGTTTCACATAAACGTAACCAAACTGCGAGCACACGACAAATGTCCGGTACACCTGCCACTGTTGCGATGCAGCGGTGATGTCGATTTGGTAACTGAGGATGCGTTGCCTAAATCCTACACACTGGACCCTTAAGTTGACTCTGGTTGATTTCCCTTTTCCTGCTTTTCTAACACGGACTCATAAAACAACCAAATAGAAGTAAAAAAGTTACATATATGACATCACACGTGCCAGCTGGTGGATGCCACTTTTAGCTGAGGCACCTTACAGTGCATATTTTCTTCTTTTTTTTTTTTTTAAACATTGGCGGCTACAATGGGGATGAAGCCTGTTAAACCCCGGCAGTGTTAGTGCCATGCTTTATGGTGCCCAGTGAGTCACAGAGAGCCACTAATACTTACTTAGGTACATTAACATCTTCACAGTCCCAGCAACAGGGAGAACAGTTTATAAGGGCGGGATGGACTGATCGTACAGGGCACAGATTTTAGTCATTTTTGTTGTTCCTTATTTACACAGAACTACTTATACTGCAGCAACAATGATTGCAGGTCACAATATACAAGTGCCCACGGAGAGCTACAGATGCACTAAAGAAGCCTGACAATTCATTTTTCCCCCCAAAACTAAATGGATCACACAGTTTTTTTTTTTTATCTCCCTTAAAAATCAAAAGTACGTTGTTAAGTGAGTGTACAAAAAACAAACAGTAAAGGGTCGATTTATAAAAGAAAAGGTGAGGGATATCGAAGAAACACACATGGACATCATCATCTTTGGTGAAGATTCCACAGAGTATGAGTCTGAGCACACACATATATCGCACACATATATCGCACACACATATATCGCACACATATATATCGCACACACATAGATTGCGCACGCACACACACACACACGCACGCACGCACTCACATACATTTCCTACAGCTGGGAAGAGGAATTCACTGCAGTTTCTTGGAAATATGTCCTCATGTACGGCTTTTTAAAACTTGAGGATGTTTTTTACGCACTCGGGGTGTGTAAAGGTGGCAGGTCGGATCACAAAGGTCTTCTAGGACTACGCAGCTAACGTTTGTTTCTGTAGATGAAGAAGAGAGGAGCGACTGAGGTGACATCACACTGTGACACATTTTGGTTGTAACCTACTTGGTAGAGTTTGTCAGACATTAGCACACGTTGCATCCGTTCATACAGGGACTGCATGTAACTTCACTGTTGTGGAGGGATACAACAATCTTTGCATTTCAGACTATAACTACAGGCCGGCACAAAGTAGCTTACTGCATGTTGCGCTTCAGGACATAGACCGAGCCTTTCTACTGACAGCTATCATGGATCCCTGCCACAAAGTTACAAGATCTGAGAGGTCTGTGAATGCTATCACTGTTTTCACTGCAGGATTATTCCCCGATCCCTAAATGCCCAATCTTTACGAAAAACAACAACAAACAAAAAAACTGTCCCCGTCCCTCCCCCCCGAAACAAACAAACAAACAAACAAACAAACAAACAAACAAACAAACAAACAATCACAAGAAATCTAGAAAATAGAGACAAAGATTCAAAGCTGCCTGTGGAGGAAGATGCTGGCATTCATTCAAAAATCATTCACTGATGGAAGCTCTCCACCACGTGTTTTCTGCTCTGTAGGCCTCCCAGTTCAGTTCCCATGCAAAGCCATGGCTTAGATCAAGGAAAAATACAACGTGCAGCACCTCCCCAAAGCTTGTCCCAAGACCCAGGCGAGGGGAGGAGGAATCAGAAGGAGGAGGAGGAGGAGGAGGAGGGGGGCTGCGATGCTCTCAACATGACCCCGCCATGATGGTTTCAAGTATGGAATGAGAGTGACGTAAAATAATTTAAGGATGAATGAATGAAGACATAAAAACAAACAAAACTGCGGCGACACCTAGCCTGCGTTTTCTTTCAGTGAATTAAACAGGACCACAACATGTTGTTACATTACCGTCTTTAATACAGGGGCTATGAACATGTAGTCTCATCTAAGGAACGGACCGGATAACACACGTTAAATGTTACATAATTATTGTATGTTCTTTCTTTTCGGTACTAGATTTACATCCTGAAGATTTATGCATCTTTAAATTAAAGTTCATCATAGTCATATATTTTTTTTTTTTTTAGGTCCATTGATTTTAGTTACAAAGATCCTGTTTCTAGGCTACATTTCACCCTAAACTTGCTACACTCACTGATCAAGAGGACAGACAGAACTTTGTAATTTCAACTTGCACATCTACGGCATAAAAACATCTCTCGGAAAAAACACAAAAACCATGGATTCCAGTTTAAAAACAGAAAACGAGTAAGATGAAAAAAAAAAACATCATCCTTTAAAATCAGAATAAAAGGACAGAAATCAATGTGAATGAGAAGCGACGCGGTGAGGTCTTCTGAGGAATGAAAATGATGAGCTATGGGTGGTTTTTGTGAATTTACGCGCGTTTATTTCCACAAGTACAAAGTGCACGTGCGCGCAGACACATGGGACGGAGGTAAGTGTCTCTGTGGGCTGGTCGTTAATAGGGGGCTCTCTTGCTTTTCAGGCCTGGGTCGGGGGGGAGGAGGAGTGGGGGGTTAAGGAAATCCCTTGGTCCCTTGACTCCCTCAGGAGCTCAGGGTGAACTGGTCTTGCTCAATGGGCTTTTTGACCCAAGCGCCCAGACCGGCCTTGTGGAAGGCCTTGATGAGCGCCTGCTTGGCAGAGTGGTACTCTGTGGCTGCCTGCTTGGCTTCATGGTAGGAGCTGGGCCTGAGCACCTTGATCCACAGGATGGACGACAACTAAAAGGAGGGAGAAAGAGAGAGAGAGAAGTACGTGAATAGAACAGCTTACAACATAAAAGATAATGTGGGACAATACTGAAACACTTTCAGTTGTTTTTTATTTGTACAAGGGGGCTCTGTTCACTGATGAAGCACTTTATTTTAAAATTTGTTTGAGTGAGATGTACAGTAGGACATAAGAGTTAGTTAATAGGTGATGTTTTATTTTGTTAATACGACTGAATTTACTGTTGAAGACAGGTTACACAACTATTTTTGTATCTTCTCAATTCTAGTTCTTAGAAAGTCAGAGTTTTAAAAAATAGGAATCGTCAAAGCAAAGTGCAATTGGTGCCTCTCTAATTTTCTAATTCAATACACAGCTAATTTCTTTGACTGCAGCTCTGCCTTCTCTCTGCCTCCATTAATCAGCATTTAAGCATTAATTAACCATAATAAAGAAGTTAAAGAACCAGTGCTTAAATTCAAACCAGAACAACTGACTTCTATATGAGATCTGGGAACTAATCATCATGGAAGTTAACGTCCCTTTCTAGCTAAAAGTCGTGTTTCCACCAAACTATTTTGGTACTGTGCCTTTGAAGCCCTATAAAAAACCGAGTGCTGTTCTGTGATTTCACCGCAGTACTCCTAAATGTTGGCGGGGTTGGTGCCAGATGGGAACAGTCACCTCAAATACGTCATAGCGTGAGAACGTAATGGAGGACTCTGAACGCTTCGTGTTCTTTCTTCTCTGTATGTGGCTTTTTATTACGACAAGCTTTGCTTGATAAAAGGCTGCAGGCACCCCGGAGAAACACTGCTGATAAAAGCAAGAGAGTTTGAGCTTTATCTCCTCAGAGCTCGGAGGAGGAGAATCTGGGCGCTCCTCGACAAGTCCACTGACTTTTCTCTGACCAATCAGTGGCCTGCAGTGAGTTAACTCCACCTTTCGGCTCAACTCACTTGGAAGCTCAACAGAGGGGCCACAAGAGGGGCTGAATGAGGTGGTTCTTTAAGTACCATCCACAACTTTTTCTAAGGAAACACAAAACAACTCTTTTTGCCAACTTTTTTTGGCCTTTTTATGGCTTTATTGACAGAATAGCTGAAGATATGACAGGAAACGGGGAGAGAGAGGGGGAGTGACACGCACTAAGGGGACCCAGGCCGGGAGTCGAACCTGGGTCCGCTGCAGAGCCTCAGCACATGGGACGCGCTCTACCCACTGAGCTAAACGGCGCCCCACAAAACAACTCTTCTAATGTGTAAAGAACTGAACTGGACTGGACTGCTTGGTACAGTTGTAGCTTCAGTGAAGTCATACAAGTGACCAAAAATGTGACCAAAACAACAGAAACAGAAGAAGCTCACACTGCTGGCGAGGAGGGCCGGGCATCAAACGTCTCCTTTGTTCGGCCTGAAATGCTTAGGAGCAACAGAGTTCAGTGTGTTTACCTTGGAGTGTAGGCGCACCCAGCGGTTGTAGAGGGCGTTCTTGCAGAGACGGGAGGCTCGACCCATGTCGTCCTTGCCTGTGGTTGCATTGATCACCTCCAGAGCCAGGTCACCCACCGTCCAGTTCACACTGAAGTTGGGGGCCTTGCCCGGCTGCCTGGCCTCTGCATTACTTATACCTGGAACCAAAAACAACAAATGAAGGTCAAACACCAAAGAGCACCACACCTGAACAAATATTGTATCTGTCCATCTCCTAATTGAAAGAGTTGAAGCATTTCAGTGTAAATTTAAGGATTAAGTGTGTCTTTATGGTTGAGAAAAATCCTGCTACATCTCAAGATGTATTTAAAATGTAAAAACTCATTCGATTGACAAAAAGCATCTTCATGAAGCCAGAAAGTTGTTGTATTGGAGATTATCACAGAACAACGACTATAGTTTAAAACAGACTCAATAAAATGCTGAATTAAATGTTTTTCCTTCAGCGGCTCTGTTCACATTATATAAAAACCCTTAACACATAAAAAAAAACTGTCTCCGAGCTCTCAGGCAGAACTGTGTCAGAAATAAGATAATTATTTTCTCTCTCCTTCCTCCACAGCTTCTGCGGGAGACCCACAGGAACGTATTAAACCAAAGGATGAGGTATCCGAACCCGGCAGCCCATTCCTTCAGATGACAGCTGCTCCCACAGCTCTAATATCTTGAAATATCACGTTTTTTTCTCTCGCTTTTTATTTTGTTGTTGTCCTACTGAGTGGAGAGAAAATATCATCCACCCGGGGGACTCTGAGGTCAGAGCCTGGTCTCTTCCAATACACTATGGGGGCATCGGCCTCCACTGTATCTGAAGCATTAATGGGAGATATATGGATGCCATAAATCCTGGTGTCTTACTGTGTGTGTGTGTATGTGTGTGTGTGTGTAACACTCCTTGGTTCCATTTGGCAGCACTCGTGGCAGAAGATGATTTAAAGGGGATGAAATCCTCAGTGCTCTGACGCCACAGTGCTTCACCGCTAAAAACTCTCTAAAGCGGAAAAGGTTAATAACCCCCAACTATTATCTCCTTTACCGGCCATTTAGAGAGCAACCAGAGAGGAGGAGCAGGGGGAGCTGCGTTTAGCTCCACACCATGTCATATGATGCCGTTTGTCATCACCGAGGATCGAAAAGAAAATGACCACAGCGTCACTTCACCTGTCTGGATTTCAGTTTTTGTCGTCCCCTGTTTTGTTTTCTTTATGTCTAGTTTATACTTATTTGTAGAAAAATGTTGATTCGATAAACATTTCGCCAGAGATCACAAATGTCCAATAACAGCTTGGAACTGGTAACTTCGCATTATGATTGTGAAACACAAGAGAAACGTGTCAGGAACGGATAAAACAGTGTGTATCTGCTCAAGCGTGAGGTTCAAACATTAGCCAGTCCAGCTAATTAGCATCCACGTTCAAGAAGAACACCATTAACTTTATACATTGGTTTGTGACGTCGCAGGTAAAAGCCTTTCATCGACAATTTGATATTCTAATAATCAGAAAAATTAAGATTATCCGATACCATAATCAGCCAGGCCAATGATCCGCTGCAGTGTACAGTATATACGTACATGTAAATATATGATATACTTAAGTACATTGAATATCAGATACTTTAAGACTTTTACTGAAAAGCTAGTCATATGGTTGACACTCACTTTTACCAAGGTAGTATCATAACACATTATCTTTACTTTTACTCAAGTACTCCTCTAGTCACAAAGTTTAAACCAACTGACGGAGCTACAGAAATGTTAAGTTTATTAGATAGCTACAGCTGTTAATCGTATTGTTATTACGATGTTAATCGGCTCGTAATGAAAACTTGATTTATAAACTTCTGTCTGAAATCAAGGACTTCTTGTTTCAAAAATTGCTAAAAACTTCAACAGCAGTTCTGTTACTGTAACCACTGTAAGCTGCAGCTTGATATGTAGCTTGATATGCACAGCAGCAGTGACTCAGGGGAGCTGAACGACTTCTTGTTTGTTGAGGTCAATGCTTGAAGTAAGTGTGCAGTACTTTATATAGTACTGTTTTATATGGAAAACAGAGGGATTGAAACAGATCTGACCTTTCATTTCTCTATGTTAATTTTTTTTTTCTTCTTAATATTAGAGGAAAGAAGGAGGGTTTGTGACGGGGCCTAGATGACATTAAAAAACTCACTGTGCTTTATGCAAAAAGGTTTAGCAGATCTAACATTTCTGTGAGGGAGATTTTACATGCTATTGTTTCACAGAGACCTCTAACCAACCGGAAGAAGGAGACTGAATGCTACGTCTAAAAATGAAAAGTCAGGGGAAAAAAAAAAGAAAAAAGGCTGCAGGAGTCTTGGTCTATATGGCCTTTTTAAAAGGTCAAGCTGATGCTAAAAATTTACAAAAAATGATGAAGCTATTCAAATTCCACAGGAACTAGGCAAATGTCAGCTCAGATCAAACACAGGAGAAGAGCAATAACTGTCATCGTGCTGTGGACTGACCAGTGAGGTGGATGAATGTGTTTACCGCTGAGGATTACCATCTTCCTCCTTGATATTTTGACAGCTGCACTTCGATTGGCAAAGATTAATACGACAGTGTCCTCAAAACATTGAAAATGTGAACATAATCACCGCCTTAGTTAAAATTTCCACAGAACTCTTATCAGACTCTTATTTCCACATTTCCACTGACCGCTGAGCAGAGGCCTGTTGAGGGTGAACTGCTGAGGCAGGTCCTCGATATCTGCGATGCGCTGGTACATGGCCCTGGAGAGGTGGTCGGCATGGTAAAGGCTGCCAAGGATGATGCTGGAGAAGTAGATTGGCTCTGTGAAGTAGCTCATCAAAGACCCCTGAATGCCCACCACATTCCACCTGCAGAGAGAAAACACACACACACGCACACACATTAGAAAACCTGGAACTGGAGCTACATTTTTGGGTGATTATGGAAGAAATTGTTTGAATAACGTTGACCTTGAAATGCATTTTCAATGCGAGACCTAACATTCAGCATCAGCTAGTCAGGGTCAGTCAATCAGTTAATACCTTGGTTCAGATAAGAAATGTTCCTGATGAGTTGCCTGAGTAAGAAAATTTGAAAAAACTATTAAAACCTGTGTTTGGCAATCTACTTCTAAAATGTGACGTATGTTACTAGTTCCCATCATTTGAAAGTAACATCTAATCAAACCAAACCATCCACAGATTGTCCATATTGACAAAAGTTAAGACATTAATATAGTTTTAAGCCTCTTTGAACGAGCTTGAACAGGCTTAATTTCAGGTGGTAACACGTTACCAGACTAAGATAAGACTTTATTAAACCCTCAGTGGGGGAATTCACATGTTACAACTTCTTAAAGGTGCTATTTGTAAGAAAAGTTGATTTTTGAGTGTCATTATATGACTAGTTGGGGATGAAACTCAAAAACCTTTCTTACAAAGAGCACCTTTAAAAGAGTCATAGGCAGAAAGAAGTGCTTGAGTTAGAGATAAAAGATGTCAAACAGAACAGGCAAGACAAAAAAGAATAACAAAAACAATAGTAGCAATAAGACTATATGCACTATTTGCCTTTTACTTACATATATGACCAAGGAGTTGCAATACACTTAGTAACTGTAATAACATTACTGCAAATCCTATTTGAAAAGCGCTCTATTACTTTGTTGCTGCTCAAAGTAATATATTGCTGCAACTGGTTACTTTTGTAGCACTTTACCCCAAAACACTAATTAAAAACATTCAAATGAGCCACTTGATGCACATCACGACACCATAGCAACCATTAAGTGCCACAGAGAGCAAACAGAGCTGGTGAATCAACACTTACACAGAATTAAAGCAACATAAAACAGCATATTTTCTACCATTAATTTCTACATTTCTCACTCTAGTTTTTATTAGAAACTGTCAACTCCTCAGTGTCTCAACAGTAAACAAATGCTTTGATTGCAGTGACTGTGTTTGGAGTTCAGTCGCTGTGCTCTGTGTTCGGCATCCATCTTCAGCATCCAAAAAGTTCAGAAACTGAATCTACAAAGAAATATGACATCTGGTACGTCACACGAGTGACACTCACGCAACACCACAAGGAAAATATATTAGCACATAACCAGCCGATGCTATATACCACACATGATCACCCACAATCCTACACTTGTGTACACTCCGAGGTATCCAATTTCATTTTCTACAAACTTCTGTGTATTTCTACGCTGTGTCATTAGCCATCTCTCCCCAGTCATTTTCCCATTGACATGCTCTGTGAAGCATCGTCTGAGAGAGAGAGAGAAGGGGAGGGAGGGTGGAAACAGACAAGAAAGAGGGATGCAGAGGGACACAGTGAGCGGGGGAGGGATGCGAAAATAGAGAGGAGAGGAAATTAAGAGAATAGATGAAGCGATGATATTTCCTTATGCCGACGAAATTGATGAAAAAAACAAAAGTTATTCAGTCTCTCTCTCTCTCTCTCTCTCTCTGGAGCCAAGCCCATTCATGCCCAGGATGTAAATCTTTAAAAAACGTAATCAATTATTTCCTCAAACAGCTGGGCACTGTTTTGAGTTAATTTGAGCCGCTCCTGTCACATCACGTAGCACTGTGAAACAGTAATGAAAGGTAGGAAGTGGTTGAATGCTGAACAAAGCTGTTGTCTAACAGAAGATAATGGGTTGTTGTTCACTGGAATGTGTCCCGATGTCCCTCCAGATTCCCTGTGTTTATATGAATGGCATCCAGGAACACAACTTTATGATATTTGAGCTTCCCCTCTCCGGAGTTTGATATCAGAGGAAAATGGCTGCCGTGTGGATATAGTCCATTGCAGACGCAGATAACACTATTGTGACGACCCCGCTGCCGTTTATGAGTGTTATGAGTGTAATCAGCAGTAGTCAGATGTGGAGCACCTGTTTGCTCTGAAAGATCCAGTCCAGCTTCCAACTGGGCACGGATCTTTCTCCAACGAACTGAGAACATCAAGTTTCTCCTGCAGTGGAATCTAGAACAAGATTTGTGATTCCTACCCTTACTGTGATGGCCCACACTGGCAGAGGTGCACATTTACTGGGCAAAAATAAAAAATACGATTTGTACAAATGTTTGCGTCATGTGCGTGAATAATTAAAGCTGGAGGACAAACTTTTACACATAAAAAAGTATTTTAGATTCAAGCCGTTGCCAAACAAGTTTACACGTTGTTGATTGAACATAAACCCTCCAGATGAATCTCTGTATTTTGTAGTATATTAGTTTTTAAATGAGGTGTCTGTGGAGACCTCCGTTTAGGAGGTTATGTTTTCACCTTTGTCTATTTGTTCGTTGGTTGGTTTGGCAGCAGGATTACACAAAAAAATACAGAACGGATTTCCATGAGACTTGGATGGAGGATGGGTCTCAGCCCAGAATACACTCCCTTCACTCGAATGGGGACAGACAGCAGGAATTTCTCACACTTTCTTTAACATCGAACAATGGACGTTTTTCAACAATTCCTATTTCCTTGATTTCCTTTATTCCTGGGAATTAAACATGGATCTTGATGAAAAAAGTCAGCTGTATTCAGGTTGGTATCAGCGAGTGAGTACAATGCGAATCTTGTTGTTAATCAGGTAGTTTAAACTTTCGAGTTATAGGTTGTCTTGATGGAACTAAAGGGGACTGTGGGGCCTCAGTGAAGGTATGCACGCTGTACCATTCTAGTCTAATTTTAAAGTTATAATATTCCTGTATATTCCTGTATTTTAGCTGTGGCACTATTTAAATCTTTGTTTCTGATTAGATTTTTGTTCCACATATTTTTTTCTGAACGCAATGTTGGATGGAGCCTGAACACAACGACCACTTCGCTGTAACTGTTGTGCTTTTAACATTAAAGAACTTAAAACTACATAGACTTCTGCCACATGTTGGTTGGTTTTGTTGTAAATGTCGGCGTTAAAAAACAAACATTGATTATCACTAAAGCGTAAACCATTAATAACCTCCCAAATTCTCAAACACTAGAAACTGACAGTGAGATGATTCTCTTTTTCTTTCACTTCAGGCAGTCTGTTTGAGAGTGTGTGAAATTACCAACATGGACCCAGAACAATGAGAAATATGCAAGCACAAGACCCCAGGCTAGTAAGAGGGACCGTTGTTTCCATATGCAATATTCTCTGTGTATAAATGTGTGTGAGGAGGTGTGTGAAGCTGAGGGAGGGCAAAATGAAATCTCTGAATTCATAGCTGCGAGCGCTGGAGCACACATTCAGCGCAGTCAAACGGCCTCGTAATATTCAGTGCCGTGTGCGCACACACATTTTGTCAACAGAACAACGGGGGTTTCGCAAATACACCTGAAAGGACACACACCACAAACAAGCGAGCACACGAGCATTGTGAGCCACGTCTGCAGAGGCATTCAATTTAAATCCTGTCAAACTTTTCTGTATTTCTTTGGCGTCTTATTTTATTCAATATCATGCTCTGTGCACACACACACCACGCACACGAGAACAGGGTCAGAGGGCCAGTATAATCAGCTGTTGGAGACAGAACAGCAGGAGGAAAGGGGAACAAACTAAGAGCTTTCTGTGTTTGCTAATGAGCTCATTCAAATAGCAACGAACAACGCAACACTGAGGCAGAGCGCGGCTTGCTCTGGATGAAGCCGTGGGGCCGGGCATGTAATCAAAGGGAGAATGAGAGGAGAGAAACAACATGTAAGGAGGGAACATTACGGGTGTCAGGTGCTGTATTAAATAGCAGCCCTGCAGCTAACAATCACTCACAGAGGGGACAGAAGCAGGTGGGCAGCACATCTCTCACCTGGCTAATAGCTGTCTCATGAGAGGGCAGAGCGAGAAGCCTTTCGTAGTCTTTTCCTCCCTTACACAATCCGTAATCTTAACCACAGCGGGTTCATTTTCTGTATCATCTCTGTGTTAAAATATATCATGTGTTTCCTTGTTATCTTGCAGAGCTTGGCCGGAAAAAAACCCACCTGACTAAATGTACGGCCTCCAACCTATTTTGCCCTCTACTGACTTGGATCGCTCCACTTTGGACAACCACACAAATTCTGAATCACTAGTACTGCAGCTGACACGCTGAAAGGGCAACAAGACTTCTCACACGGCGCAAACAGCGTCCGCGACACAGTCGACATCTCCCTCATCAAATACACGCTCGGCGTTCAATCACTCGGAGCGTTCAGGCAAGGTATTATGACGCTGGACGGGGGAGGAAGAGGAGGAAGAGGAGGAAGAGGAGAGTTATGGAGAAGTTTTATCGTTCATCACAAGGGAGGCACAGTGTTGCCTTGAACATGGACAGAGACTAAAGACGCTATGATCTGCCTGCAAAAATGTCCCAAGGACCCATCAATTCAGCTGTCCCTGACACTCCCGGAAGGAAATGATAGACTTGAAGTGACAAAGCGAGGATAAAATGCCATTCATCGCAGCATGAGTGAATAAAACACACGAGAAAAGAGCATCATGAAAGCTTCAGCATAAAGTTACAAAAACAGAGGGAAACACAGTTACCTGAGGCAAAGCTCAGTGTTTTGAGCAGTACATATATTTCAGTTCTCACCAAGAGTTTCAGATTTTCATCAGTGAGAATTGTATTGTATAAAACATTTTTCATGGTTTTATTTGAAAGTACAGCTCAAGAGTGAAAGAAAAGGGATGAGAGACGAGGTGAGACATGCAACAAAGATTCAAACCCTTGGCCGCTGCAGGATCTGTACGCGGGGCGCCCTGGTGTTGGAGATTTGTGTACTGATTAAAGAAAACAATGTGTTGGTATGCTGGTAGATGGATTTACATTTGAACACAGCCAGGCTAGCTGTTTCCTGCTGTCTCCAGTTTTTTATGCTAAGCTAAGCCAATCGGCTGCAGGCTGTAGCTTCACAGATAGCGTTTCCTATATATTTGAGACCTGATCAAAAGTAATCCTCTTTCTCTTGTTTGTAGCTGTTTGGACCGATTATTTTTATAACTCGTATTTTGTTTCATTCAGTATTTGCAGACCTGTTTCAGGCAAAAAGAGTTTAAATGAAGGCAAATAATAAAATAATAATAATGTAAACACAGAAGTGGTATCAATCGTCTCGTCTAACTCTCTGCAAAGAAGAAACAAACACATTTCCCCAAATCTAAAAGTATTCCTTTAATGGTTTTCTCTGAAGTAAAGAAACAACAGAGAACAACAAGGCAACAAAACAGCTTCTAGTCATAATGAATATTAACCGGAGCTGCACAATTAATTGAAATATTTATGAAAATCGCAACATGGCCAAGCGCAATATCCAAATTGCAGAAGTTGCAACTTTTTGATGTGACAAATCAGCTTTTTAATGAAGTTCTGTAGCGCTGCACAGATGCCCTGGCCTAAAAATCTTCAGATGTAAGAATAAAGAAAAAAAGATGTTTGTTGAACCCAAACAAATGATTTTCATCAGTTTTTGCAGTGAAACAGAAAAATGATTACTCTCACTAATTGTGAAGCACATCGCAACCGTGAAAAAAACCTAAAATAATCCACAATAATAACTCTGACTCCCCATGACAATCCCCAAATGTCTGCAGTAAGACTTTGTAAAAGTTCTGATTGAACCAAATTACCTTGCGATCTTGTCACTGCAGGACATTGTGAGTAACCTCTCCCCCTGCAGCACGCCATCCCAGGTCTGGATGGTGTTGCTGGACCTCACAGGGATGGTGCCCTCCCCCGACTCGATTTTCGTCCTCAGCTGTCCTCGTGCTTTCCGGTTGGGATGTCTATCTCCTTGGTCTGAGTGAGACAGCGCGGAAAGGAGGTGATGGAAAGAGATACATAAATAAAAGCATAAAAGTGTAGAAGAAGTTATGGACCGATATAAAGGCAGCTGTGCTGTAAATTCTGGATCCCCATCAGTGTGCAAATACTTCCTCAACATGAGAAAACAGAGAAACAAACAAAAGCAAGAAAAACAGATTTTGCAAAAGCATAACCGATTATTTATTATTACGTTATCAATGTGTTCTGCTGTTCCACCAGCAGGCGCCATCTATTCTGTGACTAATTGAATGTGGCTGTTTTCTATTCAGTCTGCCATGTGCAACGGAAAACACTTTGACAAGAGTAAGAGGGAGGTTAATCAGACAGACAGTGCGGGTGAGCTGGGCGGGAGGAAGACTGATAGAGACAGACAGCGAATGACAAAAAGCTCTAATTACTGGAGCCTTGTTTAAATGTGTCTGTAATGCGTATTTGGACATCGGAGTAAAATTCTAATTAAATGAAACCAAGCGTGAGTAAGAGGAAAAACCTTCAAATTTGATTACATACAAAACGCTGTTGATGAAACTGAATTGTGAACAAATTCTAAACACGATGTCGGGTGAGCTGAGGAGGAGGTACCTTCCACGCCGGCCTCGTGCGGGGAGAAGATCCTGGCGTCTCCGCAGGGCGAGGTGCTGATGTAGAGGTGGAACTGAACGTTGTCCTTTAACCTGTAGCCTCCCTTTTCGCAATGCACAAATATCGACTTCTGGTGCTCCTCCTTGTTGTTGCTACGAGGGCAGACGAATGGCAGATTTAATACGAGCGTTACAAACGGCCCCATTTTTCAATTATGGCTCACTTAATTGAAAGGAGTGAGATACAGCAAAGGGCAGTGTGAATATATGTAATTGCGACGCCATCCACTGACCTGAGGAAGAACTCCAGCTGAGTGTAGAGGTACCTGATGAGCGAGCGTCGGGCGATTATCTCAGCGTGGCAGTCATTGAGTGCCAGGCCGCGGTCGCTCATGTACTCACCGTTGATGCATTTGGTTCCTGTGGAGACACAAATAACCTGTGCTTCCTTCACATCTGTGCCTGTCGAGGGTAGAGGAAACAAAGACATATAAGTCAATGGAGACACAACCTTAAAATACACACTATACACAGCAGGTGGTACTGTTTTAATGACGTGGATAGGACAGAAATAATCCTTTATCTGTTGCCCTCGTCTCACCCTGCAGAGAGGCGGTAAATTACTGTAAACTATAAAAAGGAAACTTAAGGAAACAGAAACATTCACCCTTTGAGTGTTTCTTAATTTTAAAACCCCCCTCCACTCAAAAATGTGTAATTGCTTACTGTTACTTCACTTAGATGTTTAAGATCTTGACTCTCAGGAACACAATGGGTCACAAAAGCACAGTGCTGCTTTAAAACTCTGGTAAGTTTATTGTTTTTAAAGGATACGTACGAGAAACATTCAATCGTTATCTACTCCTGCCCACGCTGAAACATATTTTGAGCTTCACAAGCAAAACAGCATTGCATTAGTCTCCTAAAAATCTAAAGCAGCTGGGGATTTGTTTTAAAATGTCAAGACACACCCAGGGAAAACAGCTTGTAGGGCGTAATCCAAGTCTGTGGAAGCTTAGAGAATCAGAAATGATTTGTGAAAACGTTGTTTGCAAACATTTTTTTTAAAGTGAAGTATGTCTTCTTTTGAACCAATCTTCACTGAAGCTGCCAGGGTTAAATTGTTAACGTGCACCTCGTGCGGCTTTTACATTTAAGAACAAGTCCCGGCTACTTCAGTTGTTTAAGGGAACGCTGCTACACTGTTTTGCTGTGAAGCTCCAGAAATGTTTTGTGGACTAACTCTAAACTAAACTTTTCTAAGTAAATATGTTTTACTTTGGCTCAGATCCAGCTGCTTCTTTCTGTCTGTAGTCACCACTGCAGAGTACATGCTCTGTTTTATAATCAGTTAGAGAAGGAAACACGCTGTGCAGTACAAGTAAAATAAAATACGTTTTTTAAGTTTAAAAAATACATTTTTTTTTAGATATTGATTTTTGGATTGTTTCATTTACAATATTGCATGATACTTGTTAGATCATCATGTGTACTGTATGTGTGTGTGAAATCTGAATTAAATGCATATGTCAAGTGCAGAGTTGAGTGATGACAAAATGGAAATGCTCAAGTTATGCACATATCTAAATGTTTTTGTAGCTGCACTCCAACGATGGTTATAAGACAAAAAACAAATCCTGTGGGTGTTTGACTCAAAAATGTTGTTGTTGTTGTTGTTGTTGCATAAACTGCTAATCAGGGCATTAATTTACATTAACTTACATAAATCTAACACTGAACATCATCAACCTTTTCCCCATGAGCCCTTGGCACCTGAATTTTCCTTTGGATAACACTTGAAAATTGACTGTCAGCACCATATGTTGTGAGCGGGAAGGCATCCCATGTCTACCTGTTGTCATGACGACTCCTGCGAGGACTTTCCGTCGTGCATGGGGGGAGGTGAAGTTGTCTGTCAGCTCGCTGAACTTATCCACCACCAGGCGAGAGACGGCATCAGCCAGAACCTGGAATTACACACACACACACACACACGCACACGCACACACACACAGCACACGCACACACACACATACATGCACACCACCACACAAACACGAGCTTGTGTCAGATATGTCAGCTTACAAAGCGCGTCTGATGTTATCCTCCCCTGGAGCACCATGTACCTGTCACAGTGCTCGCATTCAGCTCCAAACAAGAGTCAGAGCGTTGAAACGGCAACAAGTGAAACTAGGTTGACCCCCTGAGGTATACCTAACCGTCTTTCAAGCAACGCTGTTTGAGTTTGGCGTGACAGTTCTAATTTACCTCTCTCTGCTGACAGTGAATCACAAAAAGCAAAAGCCAAACAAATAAACCTGAGCAACAGATGTGAACAAAGCGTTTGTTCGACGTTCCACGAGGGGCTCAAAAACTGCACTCTAAGCTCTGGGGGAACCTGAAGTGAACTTCACACATCTTTTTGTTCTTGGACAGCCACCTCCTCTTGCTGGCTCTTTATCCAACGCTAATGTGATGGAAAGAGGAGAGACGATGGCTGGATGACCACAAATTAAAGAGATTAGTCCAATATTACTTCCCTGCTACTTTGGAGTCACCCACTCGTAGCCAGATCATTTGACTTTCGAATGTCAAGGTCGTTTATGGTGTGGAAATGACTGTTAATCTCTACGGGCACAGAAAAGTCGAAGTGCCTTTAGACTTTCAGACAAAAAGAAATGTTTCCTATTGGGAATGAATAAAAGAAGACATGTTTTCTCAGGGTTTGATGGTTTGAGTGTCAACAAAACCAACTCCAACCTCAAAACACAAAAGTTAACATGGTTTTTTGCACTACCAGTGGACTCCAACCATTTTTCCCCATTAGTGCCTTGCCAGATGGAAACAGGCGGCAGAAATTAAATATAAGCGACAGAGAATTAATAGAGCAATTAGTGGGGGCGCTAACGTTAAAATGGGGTTCTTGTCGAATAAATCAGTTGACAAGTGGCGAGAGTGAGTAAAGGGGAAAAAAGGCTTTGGGGAGGGGACTGTTGACAGTGTATTGTGCAGATTAGCTTTGCCGACAGTGTTATCTCCCCTCACACACTGCCATGGCTCTGACAGTCACCTCTACAGTGGCATCAAAAGCAACCACATGCCCTTAGTCCCTGCACACCTGATGCGAATGAGGCTTTTACGATAACCAACTAGAACAGCAGAGTTTGTTTGGGGTGAAGCGGTTTGGAGTGATCTTCTATGCAACTCCAAAATCAAATCGACTTTTGTTTGTTTCCTCTCCTCTGAGGAGATACTGACCGAACTATATGATGATGATATAATCAGCTGCTCATTTTGGAATATACTAATTATAGAGAGGATTTTGTGCTTTGCCAAGATGGAAAATAAACATGATCAAGGGAGTCGTGGTGTTAAAAAAGCTTTTCAGCTCCATGCGCTTCTAAAAACTCCTCAGTCTTTGTGATTTCAAGTTCTGTCATTTTTACCTCTCTTCTTAAACTCTAATTAGTTTTTCTAACCTACGTATTATCCAATTTATCCAATGACAGCTTTAATGAAATTAGAAAAATGATTTGACATTGTTTCTGTGTGTCCCTTATTGACTATTACAGGACTGATGTTGGGTCAACCCTGACTACTTTCAAATTTGATTTGAACTGCCTATACCTCGTGTGGTCCCAGTTGCTGAACATCTTGTTGAGATTAATCTAATGGCTGAGTATCTGCTCTGATTTGGTCAGAATCTCTACTTCCCCATTTCGACCGATGCGGTTCAGGTGCTGGTTGGAGCCAGTGCCTACTCAGGAACCAGTTCTTTGCATTTCAATAGGCAAATAACTGGTTTTCTTCCAGGAAAACTGGTTCCAGAGTGGCACCAACACTTTACTGGCCTAGAAAAAAAAAATGCTTAAATCAGGGGCTGTAGGTGGGGTTATTGTGACCAAGGACTACGGAGAACTACAAACACTTAAGACTGGCACTTTTAAAAACCAGAGCTAGTGTAGTGTGTTCTGTCTTATCGGGGGGTAAAGATTTCCACTATGGACACCAAATTGGAGCAACAGTGGTTCAAGGCTCATTCATGTTTGGATGCCACTGTGAGCATGCAAAGCCAGTAGCAACACTTGTAAGGTTGATGTAGTCTTACGTAGTTGTTCATAGCAATGCTGGAAATTTGGAGACGTATACAGTGACTGAATGACATGACTCTCTGCACCAGCACCCACACCAGCCCAGAACCAGCACTTTGTTCGCTTTGGTTGAAAGGGGGTATACAAGTATAACAGTCTATAAAGAAAATAAACATCTTACCTGGGGTAGGTGTAGCTGTAATCCCTCTCTTGGTATGGGTTGCCGGGATGGCGTCTGGTCTAGCTGCATGTTGAAGAGAGCTGAGAGGGCGGCCTGCGCTGCCCGGGCTTTAGCCAACTTCTTGTTGCGCCCTGAGCCTTCAAATGTCTGTGCATCCACTGTTACTGACATCACAAAATTCTTGGCATGACTCTCCCCGCTCTCTGAGACAAAGTCATATTTGAGGCCTGGCCTGAGCTCATTGAGGATCATGACTGGGTTTTTGCCACTGGAGGGCGAACTGAATGCAGATGGAGGGGGCAATGGGGCCTGGGCAAGGTTGCTGCCAGGTGGTGTGGGCAGTGGGTACTCCCCTAATGAGTTTAAGGAGCTGCTACCATTAGAGCCTAGATAGAAGGATTCTTCAGGTGCGGCTGGTGTCTCAAAGCCATTGAAGAGCATATCTGGGAAGTCAGCTTGGTCAGAAGTAAAGTCTGTGTTCACAGTCAATGTTCGACCCATGGCCAGGTGTGCCTCAGAGGCATTGGGGAACTGGACGAAGGAACGCAGTGCTTTCTCTGCTGCATTTAGTTTTGCCTTCTTCTTAGTCGGGCCCATGCCCTCAAACATCTGTCCATTGACCTCCACAGTCATCACAAAAACAGGAGCATGGACTGGTCCTGTCTGAGACAGCAGTTTGTACTGTAGACCTGGTTTGATTTCGTTCAACTGCATCAGAGCATTTTTGGGCAGGACTGGCCCTGGCGTTTTCTTGCGCTTCTTGGCCCGGAACTTTGAATGTGCATGTCCATTGTTCCCCTCTTCTAGGGGACGCTTTCGACTGCCCAAGCCGCTTCCATTGGGGAGCTGTTCAGCCACTCCCACCCCGTCCTTGCAGGACACGTTGTCCAGGTTTCGGTTTTCCTTAACATCGGTGCTGCTCGAACCTGCGGTGCCCAGAAAGAGTAACTTACAACGCCTTCGTTGCAGGATCTTGTAAATGCAAAATTTATAGATTCCTTTATCACTCTTTGGAACTGAACCAATGATTTGTGTTCCTTAATCAAAGCAAGAGAAGCTGGCTTTTCATTTGATGGAACATTTTAATGTCTATAGTCTATCAATATTGCTAAAAATAGTGGACACCATTGGTACATCTACTGTTGTTTATGAAGATAAGCCGAGTTCTCAGAGATGTACCCTGGTTAACAATCATAACAGTGTAAGGAATTTTTTGACTATTTGTTTTTGTGACATATATTTAACTTTGAAATGAACTACTTTATATATGTTCATTAATATAATTAGAGCTGCAAAGGTTTGTTACTCTAATGGACAGGGTAAAATGTGAGAATATATTTTTCATTTTTCAGGATGCACAGTGTTATGGGTCTCAAACATAAATGCACACAAATAAGAGCTCACATATCAACAGTCAACATAGACGCTTTCAAGCACACAGAGCTGTTCCTCATCCACTCTATCAATGTTTAATCGCTTGAGTGCCTCCAGAGAAATTGGGTACATTTTAAGTGTTCAGTTTTCAACTCCAGGCTCTGAAATATACTGTACTGGGGAACACATATCACTGAATCCAGTTAGCAAAGTGGATGGAATATTGGCAAAAATTTTCATTTATAACATCCTTCAGCAAAGGCTTGATAGGTTACTCCTTGCGGTACTCAGGAGAAAGAGAGGCCGCAGTGTGCATGAGTGGGTTTGTAGGTTGGGTTGAGGGAGTGCAGGGAGGAGTGCAGGGGGAGGAGCTGAGGACCAGGCAAACAGGAGAATACATCAAAGAGGCAGAAGGAGAAGACTCCACCTACTGCAGGATCCTAAAGGCTTGACTGGTGACACGGTGGGAGGTTAAAATGCTGTTTACCCGTTTAACATGAGATTTTTGAAAAGGATGACTGTCGTATTTAAAATGAGGAAAATCTGAATTCAAAATCTGTTTCTAATGAGGTGCCATTCATAAGACCCTGCGCCTCTGAGATCCCCCCCATGGAGCTTGTCAGAGAACACAGTGTTTCAGGTTGCAAAATGTAATGACATGCAGTTACCATCTGCATACTACAACCGACATGTCTAAAGGCAAGAAAAACGGACACTTATTTCTTAGATCACAAACACAAACTGCACATCCTTCAATTTCTGAGCATTTCTGCGCTCAAAACATGCAATATGTTTCGGTGTGTGCGTGCATTCTGCAAACTGGTTTGGAAAATAAACAAGGGAAAGGAGGGACAGCACAAGTTGCAGACTAGTAGCCAAGAAGAGCCACTACCTATCATAATGGTGATAGGTGAAATTTGTGTGTTTGACAGGGATGTAATCTCAGCAAACAACCATTTAACCACCATAGATACATAACATGTTTAAGACTTTGAGCTGTGGTGGAAAGCTGTTGACAGTTAAATGAGGACTTGTACTGCAGCAACATTGAACACGCAATGACAGCAGGCTGCTCGCATATCTTTAAACTGTCTCCACCTGCAGTGTGCAAAACAAGATGATGAGCTTTGTTTTTGAGATTGTGTCTACAGACTACAGTAAACCAGATAAAAATACTGGGCAACCACTAGCTGCTACTTAAATGCAGATACATGATCGAGATCCCAAAGTGGATGCCCCATTTTGTCTAAGCTCTGCTCGCTAAGCCTTTACTTTTTGTTTTTGTCTTCCCCAAAAGGTTATGTTTTTGCCTGTGTCCGTTGGTTGGTTGGTTTGTCAGCCGGATTACACCAAAAAAACTTTTATCATTACTTCAATCACTTGATTTATTCAGTCTGTTTTCATCAGCTATTATCAACCAGGTGACCGGAAACACGAACAAAAAAAGAAACTTTCCAAACCAAGATGCCAGCTAGTGTCATTTATGTATGATGATAATTTAATTTAACAAAATGCTAAGAATGTATGAGCCATTTCTGTATGGGAGGCCTGTGAACATGGCCTGTGTAAAGAATACAAATAGAAGACTGGTCTATTTTTGCACATGTACAGTGGATCTCCATGGCACCTACACACTGCTCTCACGCCTAGTGTAGCCATTTTTATTCAGCCACTCCGCAAACAGCCTGCATGTTACGTGTTCAATGTAGTCAGTCATCCAGACTCTCATTCTAAAGTAATTATGGAAAAATTGGGAATTTTCTATTGAATTCAATGCATGATATACTTGAATACAATATGTAGATATATCCAATTCCTCTCCTAAACAGTTGTATTTGTGGGGTGGTGGAACCAATTTGCCAACCAAAAAATGTAACCACATACTGACAACTCAAGCATGCTGCACAGACAAATACAGCGAATATCATTGCACACAGAAAAAAAACAAAACAAAACTGGAGCTCTCTTTCTCCGTTAAAGAATGTACCATTCAACACATTAAATATTTAAAATTGATACCATTCATTTTATGGTATTTTAGCTTTTTGCAGGACGTTGGAAATCCAGTAATACTCTAGAGCCCAAGACCAGATCAGTGGAAAAAAGCCATAGAGCAACAGCCATGACACCATGCACTGAATTATGGCACACCTACATGCAGCTGTGGTCATTATCATGCCAGCATTTGTGTGATCAGCAACCATTAGTTATGCAAAACCAAAAGATCCAATATGCTTGGATCTCTCAGAACGTGGACCCCCTGTGGGGGTTGCATGAACCAAATATCGCAGACAAAAAATGCCTTTTATCACATCTTCATTTTAAGGGTAACTTGTTTGTCGGGCTTTTGATTTTGGAATGACTTCAGTGATTAGAGAATTTCAAGAACCGCTAAGGTTGTCACATAAAAGTTACAAAACTGTTTCATGTTTTTTCTCTGGTGTTCCCTCGGTATTAAAGAAATAGGCTTGTGTGAGCTTGGACTGTGTTTTATCTTCAGATATTTCTTCTGAGGCTCCGGAGGCTTTGAAAGACAACAAAGATTATTTTGGAAGCATGCTCATTTGACTTTACAACATGCTTCTTCAAAGAGCAAAAACACTGAGTATGACACTACAATGAAGCCTGTTATTTTGTATTGTGGGTTAGTACACTGCTGGGATGACAGCTCTCTTTTAATGTGAGCTCAAAAAATTGTTAAGGTGTCGGCAAACACATTGAATCATGACTTTCTGTAACTTCTAAGGCTTTCTAAGGAGTTCAAACCAAAACGTCTAATTAAAGTTCAATAAGCTGGAGTACAGAGGATTTTCTAAAGGGAGAGAAGGAGGTAGAGGGAATCTCTAATATGACCTGAAGCCTCTCAGATGTAATGAGCAGATCTTCTTAAAAAGTTTCGGTAAAGTCAGCGGTGCGTTTTTGTGTGTATGCACTGCTCTGTGTCTTAGTTCAGGTGACTGCAAAAACAACAGATATAATCTTTTTAGACATGACAAATAAATATGTATATAAATATCATTATATATGTGTGTACATATTATAGAATTACACACGATTCATTCTTATACTGTGCAATTATGGATGGTACAATAGTAAATGATCCAATGCGATTGGTGCAAAATATTGATACATATCCTTATTTATTTTATTTTGAAATTCCCCTGGCATGTCTGTGTCACCTTGTATGTCCAAGTGCACCTCCTTCCTCAACACTCAAGCAGTGCTACTGCATGGAAGTAACGCCAAGCAGCCAAGAAGACGAGTAGGAGGATGATATCTACTCATCTCATAGGATCATCTATTCTATTTCAATTTTTATTTTTGTTTACCTACTTGCTAGTTTGTCTTTGTGCTGCTGCAGCGTGGAAATATTTTGGCCTTTGGAGAAAAAGTGGATCAATAGAAAAAAAGGGCATCTTACTTAGCATTCTGCTGACTTGTTGCTCTCACTACGACAGTATTTGCGGTATGGTGGTCATTTCAACAATGTTAGGCTGAGAAACATGAATTCAGTAAGCTGCCATAGGCTAAAGCAAATAATGTTGATCTGCATGTAATGATAATTTTGTCTCCCTGACCGTTACTGAATGGAATTTTATAATCTTGCAGACTGCTCTTGCTGTTATGTGTCAGTGTTTAAAGTAAATTTTACTGCAGTATGCCACTTACAATTATTTATATATTGCAATTTCTTTATGGCCAAAAGCTGACTGTTAAATGGACCTATGATACTGTCACATATTGATCGCAGCTCCTTCAATTGAATCGAATCAAGATCGTATCATGGCAGACTTCTTGAACATTCTCGCATTGTTACCATACAAATTTGTAACATGATGAGAGTGGTGATTCAAACCGTTATACGACCTTTTTATTTACATATCTATCGTTAAATTCTTCTTCATCTATATTTAAATCTATATTTAAAATGTGCAGCACTTCTGTGCAAATTCCTATGCAATCAAAGTTTGTTTGCATTACAATTACAGGAATAATTATCCATCAGGTCTGTGTATGTAAAAGGTGTATTTAATCTTGTAAAGGTATGTAAAGGTTTTTCCTTAGGTTGATTAGTTTAATGTTGTATTGTATTTCACATTGTTTTATAAAATGTAGGCGAAGCACACTCATATACTTGGAATAAGCGAGCAAAATGTTTTCACACTGATTACACATCTGAGCAGGGGAGGAAGAAGACATACAATGGAAAGCATGCGGGCAGAAAAGAGGGAAACAAAAATACAGGCGGGCATTTAAAAGGAAAGAGCAGCTTTTGCTCAGACTGAGAAATGAGGAAAAAAAAAAACAGAGTCGACTCACTCATATTCTCCTCCTCATCCACATCCATGGTGACGGGTTTGTTCTGACCTGAGAGCAGCCTCGCCCCCACTGCACCTGAGGATCACAAGACATGAAGGTGGACTGCGTAAGTATGGACGGTGATTCTCGTGCACGTAAACACATTCAAAGACCTTGAGTGGCTACAGCGATGATACATTTCTCGACGCTCCAGCACGCACACACAAAGGAAAGTGCACATTTTGTAGTGTGGAAATAGCCGGTGATGTAGGCATATAAATATTCAGAGACTGAGAGATATCAAGGTGAGAGAGGAGGCCAGGGCTGACAGGCCTTAATAGCAGGAGCAGTCTATTGTGACTTTAATATCCCTCCGATTAGACCTCATTTCCCCCTGCCTGCTGAGAGATATACAGCCAGTGACATGGCCAAGTTACTCCGTTGCCACACACACGACTTACCCCAAGGTGGAGAGTGCGATTAAAGCTCCATTAAGCAATATTTTTCACACTAACATAGAATCAAATGATTTCATGCAATTTGAAATGTTCGCTCTGGGTCCCAATTACACTGACAAAGAACACCCAACACTGAGACTTTAAATTGTTGAATCAAGGGCAGCAAATGAGCAGCTCATTAAGAAAGCCAAACATTTAGCAAGCCCTTTTTTTTACTCAACCCTTCTTGCCTCAAGCTTCTGGACAGTATGCGATCTGGTATAAGCCAACGATGATATGAATGGGTGATAGGAATGTTAACTTGGTTGTATCTCCCTGGATGTGAAATGCCAAATGGTCTGCACCAAATGTGTCACGACTTGACTTTCAAAATGGCATGTTTTTTGGCCACAGGTAACTATGTAAAAATATAACATAGACTTACTGTCACGGTATAAAGTTGTAGGAACAGTTGTCCATTCCACATCCTGAAGATGTGGAGCAACAGTAAGATCAATTTTGAATCTTGTTTTTGGCCACTTGGAAAGTCTACGTTCAATATTCACCCTTTTTTATCTCTATTTTTGGGCTCAAACAGCTAGAAAATAAAAATACATATATGAATCAATGAATCCATCCATCCATCCATTTTCATCCGCTTATCCGGGGCCGGGTCGCGGGGGCAGCTGAATCGACAAAACTCAAGTAAGACTTCAATACTTGACGTAAGATTATTTCTCCTTTACCAGATTGTTTGGATCACAATTTTTTATCGATGACTTGTGTCAACCACAAGTTTAACTTTTTATAATCATTACACTCTGCTGAACATCAACTTAATGATCTCCAAAAACATCCTTTGGGAAAAGCTGCGACACTGGCTCATGCTGAACCACTCATTACAGAAAATAATAGCTCTACAAAAGTTTCAACCCACCAAAAAACACTTGAAAAGTCATAGTGCGACAAAATGTTGCTGAGGGCAGGGCAAGATGAATGAAGACTGATGAAACAGACTAACAGAGTAAGTTAGATGAGAGAAAGACAGAGTTTAAGCAGTGAAGAGGGAGAAAAGGGAGAGAGGCGAGCGACACAGAGAGACAGAGAGAAAGCAGGAGAAAGATGGCATTGTGATATAGAACAGATTGTGCTGATTCTACTCTCCCTCCACCCGTCTTCCATCAGTGCCCCCATTCCTCAGCCAGACACTTTCTTAAGCTAAACTAAATGGGCTAATTAATCTGGGCTAATGGTGGGTGACAGCAAATATGCTAGCACAATTATCACCCTATTAAAGATTCATATTCCAACCCATAATTGAAAATGAAAAGGTGGGGTGAAGGGAGGATGGGTGGGAGGAGGTCCAACAGAGTGGAAGATGAGAGTAATTTCTCTCAGGTAGTGGGAGCCAGGTGCCCCCCGGACCCCCCCAACACACTCATCCAGAGACCCAAACCCACTTCGACACGCACGACTGGTCGCACTATTTACAAGTTGTTACTGCTGCAGCGCATGATGCTGTGTGATTTTGTTTCCAGACAAATCTAAATCATTGTGTTTTATTTGTCGGCATCTTAATTTGGTGTCTTGCTTTCGAATTAATTCCATCGTCTCCTCATTTTAATGTGGTCAAATGTGGAATTGAGTTATTGTAGATACAGATGCATTGAGTATATCTAAGTGTAAAAATAAAAACTAAACAAGGCGGTGGTTTTATTCACATGCTTCTCCGTCCTCCTGCACACGCTGCTGCGACGTTTAATCAGCACCCCGATGCAAATGTGCCTGTCAGTTTTGATTTTCAGACGAGACCGCCTCGGTCATAAATCTGTAGCCATTCCTGAAATCAGGTGCAATCATTGGGGAGCGGCCCGCGAAGAATTCATAAAAGGAGTGTGCGTGTTTGTGTGTGTTTTGAGAAGTGTATCTTGAGGTGAATGGCTGTGCAATCCTAAAGGGCACTGTGCTTCAGAAAAAAACCTGGGCCCTCGTTAATCAACATATAGTGGAGCCCAGCCAATATATTGGTTGGTAGATGTTGGCCTATCACAGATATATCGGTGTTGGGTATATGTTGCTCAATATACACTGATGTGAATTTGGAATCAATAATCTCCCAGTGAAGTTTATTGTTTCATTCAAGCTGTATAATATCCTGCTTCAGTTTCATATATTTGCCACAAGTGTTTGATAATCACATTTGAGGGATCAATGCCAACTACTAATGAGTGCAGCTCTGATCAAGCTTACACACAGCATCCATTGGAGGAACAGGACAAGTGAAAATAGAAAGCATTGCGAGTGCCACAGCATGCATTAAACAATCTCTACATCCACATATGTCCTGTGTTTTCTTTGATGAATAATAACACAATTAGTGATTAGTAGATGGTATCAAAATCTTGATCTGACATCTGTGACCGGTCTTTAAAAATGTAACATGGCTCATCTTGCATTGCGCTCCAGAGGGAGTGTGTTTTTACAGATTGGCTTCTGAGAAGGTACCCATCCCGAAACAGATACTACTGCCAGATTTATCCCATGATTTCGACTTAAGAACCGAAACCACATGCAAGAAAGCTCTAAAGTTACTCTTCCTGTCCACCCAGGTTTTTTTTTGCCACCTCCCCATTGGTTGGAAATAGCTTGGGAAAAGGATGATTGTATATTGGAGGGGTTTTTGAATGCAAATGACCCTGATGTGAACTTGTGGGATATATCAACACGGATGAAAAAAAAAATGGTTTGTTTGTTTTAAACTTTGAATTCAGAACCTTTGCTAACACAGTGCTGATAATGAAGGTCTGTCAGCTAAAGTGATAGCTCATGTTTTTGTGTTGAGTGAGATTAATGATCATTCTATAACTCTTCAAAATACAGCATGCCAAGAAATCTGTGTACTTTCAATTCTCAAAAAATGGAGACACATAATTGTTCAGACAGATAAGTGGTGTGCTACACATACTATGTGTTGTGTGGATGCATTATGTTTATGTATGTATGCGAATATTCTCTCTTTGACAAGATCATAGCGATCAAGTTCAGTCAAATGCTGATCAAAACTGACACATAAGTGTAATTCAGAGCCGTGCTTTAAGAACATACATCAAGTTATCCTTAATAATGTCCATTAACTGATTCCCCCTAGGTAAGAAAACTGAAAAATATTCACCGGTATACAAGCGGCTTTGATTTAATTTTGGAACCACAAAAAAGTGTGATTGAGTTGATGAGTGCGTATCCTTTTTACTACAAAAACATGTATTCTTCTACTGACATTTCATGCGACTTTGGGGAAATCTCTCCAGCACTGCAGCAAAATGGCACCTATGCATTTTTAATATGAAGAAAATGTTGTGCTATTAAACAAACATGATAATCTCACGGTCTAGATTTGGCACCTAGGTGATATTTATGACACATTTAGAATATCAAAGAAAGACGTTTTCAAAAGGCACTTGAGCATTTCTCGTTTAATATCAGTCATCTTTGAATATCTGCAAAACTAAGTTAGACATTTGCACGCATGGAGATTTATAAGACTCTGGTAAAAGCAGAGCAGGATTCTTGATGGATTTTGGTATTGGCCATTTTTGAACCCACACAACTGAAAGAGTTTGATTTAAAGTGAGTCAAAAGAACCAACAGTGAGGGCTGCCGACTGCCTCCCTCCATATGCATAAATGATACTGCGTCATCAAGTTGTGAGACGGCTCGGTTCCAGGTAATTCTGAGTGGACGCTAAGGGAGGCAGGGAAAAGAGAAAGATGAGAAAGAAGATGAAAAACCTCAAATTCAATCTGGCACGGTGAGAGGGACTGAGGGGAAATAAGGTGGTTTTGATTTGTCTCTCATCCCTCGCTTGCGCTGTGACAGAGCGATAGAGCATCGCCACCATGGCGGGAGCAGTGGCCAACTGACGGGAGGAGGTGGGGTGGAGCGAGGGATGGAAAGGTAAAGGTGAGGGAAGAATAGAGGATGAGAGAGATAGAAAATGCAATCCTATTCCAAGTAAAAGAGAATCATTATCTCCACTAAAACAGAAGGCGATGGAAAGGTCTGCCCTTGGCAGGCTGTGGGGCTCAAACTGTCTAAAACAAACTGCCTATGAAAGCTCGTTGTGGAAGTCAGACGTTGCATCAAAATAAAATTAGACCAACTTCAGACTGTAAAGAAAAAAACCTGAATGCCAGACAAATAATTAATTAAACAGATATTCTTGCTTGCACGAAGGGATAACCTTCAATAAATCGAAAAAAATCTGAAAACATCAAAATACATTTTGGCATGCACCACATTAGTAGCTACTGTATCTCTGCAACTGGATTGTTATAAAGCAAAAACCTTGAAGCACATATAAAAAAAAACATTGAGCCAAAAGGTCCACTGGTGCAAAGATGCAAAATGCATTGGCACTGTAGTCTGAACAAAGGGGAAGCATTTTCCCTTGAACTGTACGAGGCACTGGATTTTTGGTTTTACTGAATTTACATAGATTTCTCTGTGCAACTCTCCAAGTTGTTGTAGGTGATTAACAATGTGAAAATCTCAAGAATTGTTATTTAGGTCCAGAGCCGGGGGGCAGCCTGCTGGGACAGAAAACTGTAGTTGTGCTCTTTGTTTTTTAACCTCTCCTAATTGCGTCTATTATGTCGAGGCAGTGGCAGCTCCTTAGACTTTGGAAAAGAATATCATTTACCGAAGGCATACAGTAACGCAATAATTAAGCTGATGCCTGCTTTTCTACTCTCTGTATGACTTTATATGCAGCACCTGACCTTTCACTGCAAATGGTAACGGACGGCTCTTAAAATGCTCGGGACATGGACCTGCCTTGACTTGGAGGGTGGCTTTTACAGAATTTGTACCTTCACTCTTAATTACATCTTTTCAGTCTCCGGGATTGCTTTAGATTGTAGGTTCTTCTTTTTTATTTAGTAGCCAGTGAGCTTGAATTTGTGAGGCTTGTTTCAACCTGATCCACATCACTCTGCATATTTTATTTTGTAGCCTAGGATGTGTTTTCCCAGCAACTTGTTGCAAAAGGTACAATTTCTCCAATACAACTGATCTTGCTTTATCCATCTCAGTGTCATCCAATGTACCGTCCCCAGGGAAGGTGTTGGTGCTGTGATCAAATGCAATGTACCTTCACTACGCTTAGTGCCACTACTCTTGCCTGACAGTTGCTTTTCCCACTTTTGTTTCTATTTGTTCTTTGAGCACCCGCGTTATGTTTCTATTTTGTAACTTGCTGTCTTTAAAATGAGTGGTGTGATTCCTGCTTTTGCTTTTTTTGAACATGCCATTTCCCCTTTCTGCTGCACCCTAGTTTATACTTGATTTGAGTGCACGTTGTTTTTCCGATAATTTGTGTATTCGACCTCACATCCCTGTGCATGAAAACTGATAGTCTTCCCTGTGAGACTGACTGTGTGGTTTTACGAAATACATTTAGGAAGCCTTTAGGAAGTCAGTTGATGGTCTTGCACATGTCTTCCATGGGGATGGTTAGTGTCCCATGTCTGGGTGGAGGCTTGTGATTTTTACTTTTAAAGCTGTGTATTGTTTTTAGGTATTTTAACAGAATATCATTAGTTTCCAGTCGCAGTTTTGTTAGGTTCAGGCAACACAATTACTTGGCTAGGTTTAAGAATGGCTCATGGTTTGGATCAAAATAATAAATCCTGTGTCTGCTTTTCTGTTTCAGGTTTAAACTGATCTGTACTTCAGAGAAATGCCTTCTCCTTCTTCTCATCAGTTTTATAACTAACGTTGACGTTGGCATTGCGAGTTTCCATGTCAACTGACCGAACACCGGTTTCGGCTTTGAATTGAAACATTTATAAAAGCCGACTTATTTCAGTTATAGGAGGCAATACCACAAAAAGGGACACACAGTTGTAATTTGTATCAGTGATGACATGGCTGTAGGCTGGCTGATGGAATGATGGCTTCTAATTGGTCCCATGACAACATAATAACCTCTGATTGGTCTGACAGTAAAGTTTTCAGAGTCATGACATATAAAAGGTTTGCTCTTTGGTGTGATTACAGAGACTGGAGAGGGCACTTGGGCTTTGAAAACACTTAGCTCCTTTACTTTAACTTTAGTATTTCATCTTTCACTCAAGCTGTATGTGGTCCACTGTAACCGAAAACAAGCTTTTTGCCAAGAAAAGGCCACAAACACAATGCAAGCTTGTCATTCGAAGCTAGAATTTGATATTAAAAATGCAGACAGATATATTTAACTCAACTCTAATGAGAATAAATCACTTGCATCTTACTTTATCCATGAAATTACTTGTGTGCAATTTATTCACAGCAGTTCTTGCCTCATAATTTTTCAGTCTGGAGTGTCGTCAGTGACACCGACTAATGCTCGGGCCCAGCTCGGCAATCTAATACTGTCACCCAGACTACATTAACAGCATATTAAAGACAAAAGGCTCCTCCTTCAAACTTGCAGTAGCCTGGTCGTGTCATGATGTTGACACGACCAGGATAGACTCTAAAAACAGCCCCCGCTTAGCTCCTGTCAAAAACAGACACTGAGGAAAAAAACGCTAAACAAGCATCGCTGCACAAATACAGCCGTGTATGTACTTATCTCTGTGATCTAAATGTTTCTCTTCATGCTGCTGCAGGAAACCAAAACATAAACTCCCCTATTCCCAGGAATCCTAGTGTAGTATTGACGACGTTCCTATTACCATTGTGATTTATTTACTCATGTAAATCAGCTATGTCCTGCTACATAGGTTGTTGGATTTTTACCCGTATTTACTCTTTAACTAGGATTATTCAGTTTTGTCACTTGCCGTCTTGGCTATTATCTTTTGTAATTTTTCTGTGTGTATGCGCTAGTTATCAACCATATTGTGAAAAAAAAAGGACGAGTTGTTTTTAAGGGAACAACATTTTTTGATTTGATATGGCTGTATATTTTATAGATGCATCCTATTCGCCAAAATAAATCGTGATAAACATTTAAAAAATTAATTCACAGTCACAGCGAGCTGAGGAAGTTTGAAATCCAGTCTGTTATCGAGCCCAGATTTCTTGCGAAGGTCATAATTAAAAGAGGGGATTCTCAGTACAGACAGCTACATCTGATCTGGCATGAGTTTTGACTCTACTTCTCTAAAAAGAAAATGCCCTCTGAATATATATTCAGTCATTTCACCGTTTTATAATTTATTTGAATCTTTATTTACTTAAGTTTCTGTTTGAGAGGTTTTTAACAGAGTCAGTGACATCGGTGATTCCTACTTCATGTTTGCTGTGTGCAGGCAGAGAGCGGAGCCAGCAACATTATCTGGTACCAGTGTTCAACCAGTAGCTCATGTTGTTTAGGATACTGGTGGAAAATGTTTGCTGTTGTTTGTAAATAGCAAATTCATTACAAAAAATGTTTTATGTGCATCAATAAATATTCTTACATGTATCAGATATAAATGTTAAATAATGTATTTGTCACAACTCAAACTCTTGTAAATGGAGGCTTGCCTATAAACAAATTACTGTAACGGACAGTTGCAATCATAGGATGTGTGTTTCAAAGGAGAAGTAATAATTGTGGACAAATACGCTCATGAAAACAATGTTCTTATAGCTGTGTACAACTACATTATACACACAACACAACAATGTATTAAACATTTATACACTGCTTAAATATGGGCACTTAAGTAAAGTGTTACCGTTCGACTTGACACAAATGTGTGATGTGCGTTCGCATGAATTTGCTTGTAGAATGATTATTTATGACTGCTGTTAAAATTTGTATGAAAGCCTTCTTGAGCTAAGTGTAGCTGTGTGTAACTGTGAGTGTACAGTCCCATGTTAGAACTGCTAGAATCAAAAAAAAAACAAAAAACAGAAAGCTACGGAACAACGAATCAACTACGCTGCTGTTGTGATGATATCAACAAGGTGAAAAAACTTTGCTTAAAAACGTGTCACTCACTATCGCATCAACAGCGTCAAGTCCTCGGCTATTTTCAGCGGACGACTTGGTTGCTTAACTGACCGCTCGGTCCGACAGGCTCTCTTGGGTGGTATCGTGGCTCACAGTATGCCAGGACTGCCAGGACTTGCTGGTTAATGGACCAGTACAGAGGCTCAGCTGGGAGTTAAGAGGGAAAAATGGGCACTGCCCTCGCACGGCAAAATAACTTGAGGCCCTACGGCACGGCTAATTCAGAGGTGCATTGCTTGGATTCAGTGTTGGTTGGCATTTTACCTTCTTGACTATATTTCTCTCTAAATACATTCTTTTCTTTCTTTTCTTTTCTGACCAATAATCCAAAACCCAAAGTTATTTAATTTACTGACAGATATGACATAGGAATTCCTCTGACAATTACAAAATGGATGTTAAACATGAAGCTGATCAAGTTTACTAGCTAATTACACATTTTTACTTTCTTAAAGCTTGGCCGGATGCCTAAGATTCAAATATAATGGACGAATATTTTCCCCAAACATAAAAAAATTAGTCAAGACTGAGAAAAACAGAACTGCAGGGACGGAGAGGTGTGGAAAGAGGCGAGAATTGGTCTTTTATTGTGTTCCAGACTTTAATATCTGACAGCCGGTCGTTTATCATCATGGACCGCTGATGGTGAGGGAAGGGGAAGGTGGAGAAAGCAGAGGCAGAGAGTATCAATATGAATTTTTTATTTGATGGGTTTTATGGGAGATTGCATTTCAGAAGGCTGGCAGAGTCAAGGTTCATGGAGGAGTGAGAGCAGGGGGAGAGAGAGAGAGAGAGAGAGAGAGAGAGAGAGAGGCCAAGTCATAAAGGCCGAAGAGAAATAATGGTGTCTGTACGCATGAAGAACACACACTAACACCTTTTGTTTGTTTGCAACATGCTACATACTGTCCCCACTGTATGCGCATTAAATCAAAAGCATGAAAACAAAGCTCATCAAAATTTGTATCATTCTGCTTGAAAACTCCCGTCACGCATTTTCCACCTTTTGTTTCTTTAAACCCACACACACCTTTTCATTACCACACCTATTTTTCTTTCACACACACAGTACAGACTATTTGTTGCATTTTTTTCTTTTTTTTTTTTCTCCCTCACACAAAAAACATACACACACAAACACACTCAAACTTCTTGGACTGGCTTCAGGTGTAGTCATAAATCATCAGAGTGAGTGGCTATGATTCCTCCAGCCCCAGCAGAGCCGGGGGGTGGGAGGGAGAGGATGGGGGTTGGAGGGTGGAGCACAGGGCCGGTGGGCCGGTGAGGAGGCTGCAGCTAAATGGCCGCCCTCGCTTCCTGTGTCTGTCGAGGCCAGCACGAGCGACTGCTCAGCCTCTGGGTGCGACACATCGCAGACTGCCAACATCAGTGACAGAAGCACATGGTCTGAATAATCCCCTTTAGATGGACTCAAAAACACACACACATACATGTGAACCCAAAGAAGAAGAAGAAAAAATACAATCAAAAGATAGTTGCTGATGCAGGTAAACAATACATGAAACGCTTTTGCGATGCAGAGAAGGGTAAGAAAAACTAGTTCATCAGAATTTTTTCTCGTTTGATCTAATTTTCAGGGTCAGTCGACTTATCGGGGCTTTGTTAGCAATAAGAGAAGAGTCTGAGGATGGGTTGGGCCGCCATCCTACAAAGCCCGGGGACATGTTCCACATCAGCACCTTGACTGAAGGCAATGACTGAATTAACCCAATATACCTTGAACTCAACACTGCCCCAGCCAGGAACCGAATCCAAGATCATCTGCTTAAAAGTTGTGACTTTGTCTTTTCTACTTTGTTGCAAATGTATATAGCAGATTCCTACTGAAAACACAATGAGGCTACACACTTGTGTCTTTGTATTACCTGACTGTGTGACAAGACCCATCACCAACATGTTCAGCTCCCTATGCGGCATGGCAAAATAATCCCCAAAAATATAAAGTATTCTTTCAAAAAAGATCCAGAGAACACGCACAGTGGCTCCTACAAAGACAACTAGCATCAATCCTTCCCCAAAACTCTGCCAAAACCACATATGCTTGCATGAAGTTAGAAATCCCTCTAACAGTTAAAGGACTTATGCAAAAGAAGGAATTCAGTCAGGGTCATTAAACATCAGACTTTAACACAGGTGACTACTTTGACTTACCATTTCAAACCGACAGTCAATGTTGGTTTCTGTAAAGTGTGACCACAATTGTTCCATAACTTAAATATTGTAATGAAGCTCAGCTGACCTTAATGAGCAGTCACCTTAACCCAGACTACAATCTTTACCTAAACCTTACCAAAAAGTGACTAGAGCTTTGCCACATCATTAAAATTACCATTTTTTTGGACAGTATTCTGTAATTGGAAGAAAATACTTCAATGTGGACAAACAATTTGTTGTTGACCTGTTGCAAACTGCTTAAGGCTTTAACAATTCACCACCGGGTGACCGACAGTGTTAACTGTATAATATCAAAATCTGTGGAGTAAATTATGGGAAGCAGGTTTAACTTTACTTGTTTTTGAAAATGTTACATTTTTGTTTGTACAAACTTTCCGAGACACTTTTGCTTTTAACCCAACTCCTACACACAATTTAAAAAAATAGAAAACACAACCCGTGCATGTACGCACTTGCATACACAAATGCACCTCCTGACTTTGCTTCCCACATACAATTTAATTTTTGAAAACCACGCTTTTACTGCCTCCCACCTACCATATGCACATCCATGTCTGTCCGTCAGTTATTCTCTTAAACATCCATTTTATTCCACTCTGTTTAAAATAACAATCACAGTGCAGAGATAGGCTGAGCTGGAAAATGAGGTAGGGACCAACAACTCCTACCGCCAAGGAAACCGGGGGTAAACATCTGCCTGTTGTGGCTTTATATGGTCTGTACGCTGCGCAGTTGCAAATGGTGTGGAGTTTGACACATAGTAAAGCGAATACCAGAAAGATTAGATAATTGTGTTTTTGCCTTGTGGGAGAGTATCACAGGAACATATTTGAGAGCGTTTTCAGTACATGTGCTGTTCCTCTGAGAAACTACTCATACTGTATGGTATTCACACCAGAGAGCAGACAACACAAGGCTTATTAAGTCAGACCTGAACCTGGATTATCTTAGGGTCAAATTTCCTCCATTTTGAGTCCTAGCCTGGAGTCCTTTACTCTGGACTTTAATTTTTGGCTTACTTTGATATATTTGTGTAATAACTACAGGAGGAAGGAAAAGTTTGGGAGACACTGAACTAACTGATCCCTACATGCACTGATGAATGGATTTGCTAGTTTCCACGTGTTGTTCAGGACAAAATAAATAACAAACAATCAGCCTAACGAAAATGATGTCAAATTGAATAAATAAAGTGAAACAAAACGGTGACTCGGGTTGATTATCAGGCTAATATAATTAAACAGAACCAACAAGGGGCACTAAAATTGTTAACACGGAGCTAATAGTAATAATTTCAAAGCTGGCAATGACAGACAATAGTTAGTGTTTAGCAAAAATGATAAGGTGTGAGTTGTGTGTCTACAAGCCATATGAGATGCTAATATCAGGCACCTTTATCAGAGCTTAACATAACATTTAATATTGATTATTAAAGACTCATGCTGCCAATAACTAGCATCAGTGTTTGCTCTGTTAAGCTCAGTTTAACATGAACTCAAGTCATCTCATGAAATAGCTTATTTACAGAAAGAACTGACACTTTAGCTTTCTTGGTTGCTGCGACATCTTTCACTCAGGAATAACAAATGGAGGTAATGCTCAAGTAGATTGAACATGTCTTTGATGAAACTAATGTGCTGCTTTAAATTGTTGGAAGAAGAACAACTTGTTAGTTAGAAAAGTTGGGGGAAAAAGACAAACAGGAGAGTCGTGTTGGTTACAAAAACAAAAAAATGTGCCAGAGTAAAGAGAGGAGAAACAGATCGAATGAGACTGAGAGTCCAAAATGAGGAATCGAAGATGAGGAGGAGGAGGAGATGAGAGGGAAAAAGAGGGGGAAAGGAAAGGGAAAGAAAGTGGACAGAGACAAATGGCCAGGGGAAATGGCTGGTGCTGGAGAGCCCGCCTATGAGACAGCCCTCTCAGCAACCCTAACACAGACTGATAGGCCCACCGGGCTGCGCTGTACCGCTCCAGTCTGTTCCATTTCTGTCTGATTCTAAGAAAGAAAATCACATTTAAAGCCATATCAGGCTTATCTAACCTCAAAAAATGTGGCATTAAAACAATATCGTGTCTCTGAAACGTGAACGCTCTCGGCCTATTTGTCCTTTATTGTGAGTCGTTTCATTTTATTATTACAATTGTATTTAAAATTGAGCTCCTGGGGGGCATTTAAGAATCATTTAAATATTTTTAATTAAAAAAAAATCTTCCCAATGCGATCTCATCTGTTGAACTTGGTGTGCAGTGTTTCCCACAGAATGGCTCCGTCAGAATCACTTGAAGAGTTTGCCTACATTACAGTGTTGCTTAAATTGTCCGACTTAATGCACCGGCCGTCTCTGTTCCTCTCTCCCAGTAACGTTATCTGCTTTCATTATTAGCGGTATGTTTTAAAAAGTAGCTTAAAAAACACACGCTCAGGTTTTTGTCTACCAATGATTCCCTTGTGGAGAAAGCTTTTTGTCAATTACGTAGCCGATCAAAACCAACTTGCACCGAATGACATTACAACAACCGGATGCACTTAAAAGTAGGGAAGAGGGGTTTAATACCAGAGAGCGTCTGTCTCTCCGCCTGCATAGAAAAGCAAAAATAAAAGTACAAAATACTAAAATGAGATGTCAGACATCTAATCTGTTACTATACGTGTGCAGCCAGTCCAAGTAAAGTCCTATGTGTGGGAAACACTAGTGGACACCAAATTTTGAGGCTTTCTAGCTTTCTGGCTTTAGTACAGGAACTAAACATTGCTGTATTATTTTCTATTCACTCCTTAGGCTGACTCCAATCACTATTTTGAGTTATTCTGAAAATGTTTAGATCTTGCCAATGTCACAGTTTCTGGTGTAGCCAGCAGAGATAAGTTGAGATATTACTCTTAATTTATTTGAATATAAATAATGTACATTTAAATAAGTCAATAATACCCATCAAACAAAAGCCATTGGGTTTTGCCTGTTTTGCTCTCCACATGGATTGTTAACCAGTATGCAAGCAAAACCAGATCAATCGTGATTGGTCAACATTTCTCTGACTTCAAAAGGAAACCAGCACGCTTCCAATAACTAAATCTTGTCGCTTTACTACACATGCTGTTTTCATATGCAGATATCTGTTTATAGACATTACACTTTTTCCAGCAGCGAGAGATTAGATCTGCAGATCATAAAACAATCCAAGTGCTGAAATTAACACATTTTGACTCAGTTCTCTCCCTTTTCAAAAGCATGCTTCTGATAATCCTGTGTGTGCAGAGATGGTCAGAACAGTTTCAGCTGTAACTGTCTACGTATATGATCTGCACAAAAGTAAAAGAGTGCAGGGATTCTCCTGCTCAGGACGAACTATGAGTAGATGGGTGAGTACTGCAGGTGCAGCAAAGAGACTTATAAGTTAAGCGGGAGGGAAAGGAATAGAAAATAAAGACAGAGAGGGGTACAAGAAGGAATACGGAGACCATTGTAACCTGTCCATGTATGCGGGCAGGTAAGTGAGTGCTACTGTCGCCATCCCGCAATCCCATTACTTTCCCAATAAAGCTTTGGCAGTCCAGTGATTACCTCAAGAAATCGAGAGAGAGGAAGAATCTTAATAGAAATGGGATCAGGGCTTTTTTTTTTTGTGTGTGTGTGAACTCAAACCCTTCCTCATCTCTCTCCCTCCATGCTGCTTCCTCAGGTGATGTCTCCAGGCACTGACCAGGTAATGCACCGTAATGGAGTACACGTGTGGGCGCCGGTGGCCTAATGGAGAGGGGTCGTGGCAGAAAGGGGAGTGCCTGTCGGGCCTCCTGATTGAAACTGATGGGCCAAGGTAAGAGGGCCACAGAGTACGGCCACCCAACATGGCCCTCCCTGTCTCATCAAACGGACACACACATGAACACACACACACACACCTACCTCAGAGTCCATTATTCAATTTGGCCCTTTTAATGACCAGCGAATTAGGCTGCCAGAAGCGATTTGCCTTCTGAGCCCTACTGCTGGACGTACATGCTTTTCTCCACTCTGCATATTAAGAGGCAGCCATTCACACGCTGACAGCCAATAAGCCTCGTCCAATCAGGGAATTTAGCTGGATGAGCTCCGATGAGGAAGGCATCTGAGACGTAAAACGCTTGATAAAAAGCGGTTATTTGAAGCAGTGGAAGTACGGCGCCGCCTATTAGAACAAACAGTCTACATGATTTTTATCTAAGAATCAAACATCCACTCCATAGATGTGTGTATGGCATTAAAAATATGGTTAGTTTCATCCTCAAACTGCTTTTGTCTCACAACAATAATGAGCACAGGAAACACTGGCTCATGGCTAAAACTAGAGATGTTCCAACACCATTGACTTCTTCCAAATAACGATTTTGATACCTGAACTCTAGCAATAATAAATAAATAACTGCTGCAGACATTAAACTGTGAAGGAAGTCTTGCGAACTGGTCAACTTGTTTCTGAAGAAGGTTCTGGAAACCTGGATTGTGTTATGCTGAAACATTTATTGAAGCTTGATCGAGGATAGCAGGCATAACCATTATAAATGATAACACTGTATTGTGCCAGACTAATTCTAAAACCTACTTCCTGTCCTGCATGTGGAAAATTTAACCCTCAACAGTCCCACAATACCTACCAAGCATCCACACAAGGTCACTCTTCACTCATATATGCAGATGTAAAGATTGTATTGGGTGGTTTGATCTGTTTTCATGAGTATGAACAGATGGGTGCTATTGATGGATTTTGGCTACAAGTGGAGGAAGCTGCTGGGAAGAAGTAGGGTCCCATTTCTAATATCTAAATTACATGGTATTGGATCTGTGAACAGACTTGAGTACTTGCCGATAACTGATCCAGAATTTTAGGGCTGCACAGCAGGCATTTCAAAACGAATGGCCGACCCTGTGTCTGGTCATTAATTAAGCAAATTATCAATACTATGTGATTTTAATTTGTATTCATTTGTTGTTGTTGCGTTTATAAGAACTCCAGGAAGATTAGCAACCAGTTTGTGAAAGCTAATGGGGTTCATAATAGAGAATTAATAACAAACCTAGACACACGCTGAATTTTTAAGTTTGCTATGGACAGTTAAACACGTGGGCAAAAAAGTCCCAAACAATACTTTCTATAAAATTAACAACAGAGGCGTGTTTTAGGAGAAAATACACTCCTACTGATAAAATTCCGTTACGAGATAATTGGGATTTTCCTCACTTTTTAATTCAAACATTAAATCAAGAAATACACCAGTTTTCATTTCAAACGTGGGCAGTAAAATACTTGGCAACCAGTTTTTTTTTATCACTCAAACACTGCTGACTGGGTGTTGTTTACCTCAGCTCTGCCATGCATACTGTGCTCAATCTTGCATCATATCCGACAGTGACAAAGCTATACTGCATTTGTAAAAAATGTTATACAGCATCGGATAATATGCAAATGTTGATCTGTAGGCTACCCGACAAGAGTAGTGGCAACAACACGTTGGCCTTATTTCACGATGAAGACGTATCACTGTGCATATAGAAACATTTTGAGGACGGCTGCTGAATCTTAAGAAGTGTTTCTTTGCTTCATTCATCCGTTCTGTAGATTTCCTGCTGATTCTTCAGTCTCTTATTTGCAACAATCCTAAAAAAGATCACCAACGATCCTGTCACACTTATTCTGAACTCAGGGTTGTGTAGATGGACTGGCTTTGTCTCTCATGTACACTCTTGCTCAGTGCAGTGAAAAACTGTCCCCTCATTCTTTATAGATTCCTTCGGTGCAGGTTTTCGGCTTTAATAATAATAAAACTCCTCTACTTTTGCTTTCTTCCATCTTTTCAAGGTTGTTGGGTGGCTGCCTCTCCTCTTTTCACTAGGAGCTGTAAAATCTATTTGACAGCTCTGATTTATGACACAACATAGGCAACCAGGCGCCTGTGGGGGGAAAAGCGAGCATGTTGGAGTGTGTTTGGAAGTGTGTGAATGTGCGAGTGTGGATCGCTGTGAGCGTGCCTGGCCCACGGAGGACCACCACTGCTGTGCTCAATGCTCAGGCACCCAACAGAGCAACGCAGGTAGGAAACTCCTGAAGAGCCACATGTGCACATAAATATCCAGATACACCCGTCATCTCATGCACACACATACTGAAGCAGCATTAAGAGCTATGCCAACTTGGAACCAGTCTGACGACATACAATTTCATATGACGTTAAGGTTTCATGATTGAGTTGATTTTCAGTTCCCTTAAAGCTGTATTTCAACTCTTAAATCTTTCCAAAGACATAATTAATATACATTACAGTTGTGTTGTTGTTAAGGATGGACTTGATTAGTCAACTAGTCAATAAAACACTTTCCCTGGAAGAACTTATTTACGAGTGTGAAAATTCACATGAACGCCCCCTCAAGTCGGAACAACACTTCAGAAAGTCAAGAGAATTCTTGATGCACGGGTTGCCGAGGTTGAAACCAAATGAGGTTGAAGTCTGCCTGAAACACGGCAGACGAAAGTAAACATTGGGTTGATGGTAACTCGATGTTTGTGAAATATATTTTATGGCGTATGTAATCAGTTTCCTTGTCACTCAAATAAAGGAAACAGCTGCCAACACGCTCTGACTATAAAATACAAAACGAGAACAATAACAGCTTCCCAACTCGTGAAGTGGGACTAAATGCAGTACGTAATGTAATGCAGTAATGTTCTGGTCCTTGTAGCAGTTCTGTGTATTCCCTTGTGTTTATATTCCTGCTTGCCCTTTTCTTTCATTGCCTTTTGGATTTATCTTTAGTTTTCTTGGATTACCGGTTCGGATTATTCTTTGTTGGACTTGTTTTCACCTGGACTTCCTGTTATTAACGTTATCTTTTGCTATCCCTGTAGTCTTGTGTCCTGTGTTTGGGTCCCTATTTACTAATAACATAACACCGTCTAGTGTAGCACATTTATTTTTACAGGAGTTTGAAAGTATGCTACACATCATACTGCTGTGCATACATGGCTCTTTTTCTTTCAATGTAGCTGTTTACTTAAATTTGAAAGTGTTTTCGTCAGTTCTTTCCTCTGCCTTCCTCTGTCCATCTAACCCTCACAATTCTCCCAACCGTCCTCCTGTTCTCCTCGCCTGGATGCCCCGGGTGCTCACAGCTTACACCACTTGTCACATTCAAGGCCAGGTTAGCCGCACTGGGATCCTGCTCCGCAATGAGAGGGATGTGCACATGCTCGAACGTTTTTTTGTGTGTGCGTATGTAGGGGGGATGGGGGAAGACTGAAAATAAACGCTGTGCAAGGACATGAATGTAGATTTGTGTGCGCCTGCACCTGTGACAGTCATCTCGGAGCTGAATTTCACACCTTGTGGCTTCGCTATTGTCAGGCCGAGAGGAACAGTTGATGGACAGCAGGGTGAGGACAAAGCGAGGAACCTCCACCGGATAAAAAAGGTCGAGGCGGCTGACAGAGAGAGGGAGAAAGTGTTCATACATCCCGAGAAGACGAATGTCAGAGGTGGGAGTGGAGATGATGGGGGAGGACGGATGAGCAGTACAAGATGGAGCAGAATAAAAGTGAGGGCTACACTATCTTACAAAAAAGCAATATGAACTGTGACTGAATCTTTCCAAGGTAAGACTCAAAAGTTGAGGAGAATCTGTATCCAAGGATTTGCACGCAACAAATTTGGTTGGGAGAATCTGATTTTCTTCTCCACATGTCTTGTTCTGTTACCTCGAGAGAAAATTCCCCTCCACCACCAACATGAAAGCGATGGAGTAACTAGCTGCAACAGCGAAAACATTTCAATATCCATATCCACTCGAGTCTACACCCACTATGAATCTTTACTAATGAGGTTTATCTCTGCGGTGATAAAAGGAGCCGACACAAATCCCTGCGTACATCTCCGGGGCCATGAAGTGTCTCTCCACCAGCTAAACACACCTCGGTGGTTTGTGCGTTCTCGCTACACTGTTTTTTTTCCCCCTCTGTCAGTCTGTTACAGTCATTAGCGGCGTGCTAATCAAGGCTAATTACATTGAGACAGGCAGACACAACTCATTTCTTATCAAGAGGCATTGCCGCTGTGTTTGTGTTGCATGGAAATTTTGCACCACCAAATAAAACACTGTTTATAATCATCAGCTTTTTTCACTGTTAGGTAAATCAATGCGACCATGTTCTCTATTTGATTGTCACTGTTGCTGTTGTTAAATTTTAATCGGCCTGTCTGAGCTTTTAAAGAGGCTGTAAACCAATATTTTGTGTCGACACACGCAGCAGCTTACATCATAACGAAGGGAAGGCAGACAGCAAAATCAATTTAGAAAGTATATTAAGTATGGAAATTATGATTTCTTTGTTGTGTGAATACACAAATACGTGAGTAATGGAAGGAAATATGGAAGATGCGTGGAAGAGAGGAAGGATGTGAGGTTATCTGAGAGGAGAAAATGTGAAAACGGAGTCTCGTTGCAGGCAAAGTCTCTTCCAGGGCGATGGATTGTAAGCGTCAGGTGGTGCAGATCCCCCCTCTCTGCCCCCCTATTCAAGTTACAAAAGCTCATTTTGGAGATTCTGCTGGCATGGCAGAAAAGGCCTCTGTTCCCCATTTTCCATATTTCATATACGGCCCATTGGAAAGCATCGTCTGCGAGTGTCATGGCTTGGCACATTTATGAGAGATGCATTGAAGAACTTATCATTTGGAAGATATGCTTAAGTTCAGCATTTTGTAAGTGAATGTGCAGTGTAAGATAATTCACTTATAAATTATGATCATCCACACACCATTGATACAGCATGTGCAACTACAGGTCTGTACCACAGAGCTGCAGATGAAACTAAAGATTACAGTAGCACATTTTATTTAGAGCTATGTAAAGAACTTAACAACAAAACAAAACAAAAAAACAAAACAAAGAAACTATAAGATTAATCACAAAGGAAGGTTTAAAAATATACAAATATCATTAGCATTATTCAAGTGAAGAAAATCAGGAAGTATGAACAGCAGTAAGAAAAGTTGTTCCAACAACGAGGGTTGGGCAATATGTAAGATACATACTGTGATATGGGACTATATACAGAGGAGGGTATACTCGGATTTTGGATGTTGCTAGATTGTGATTTTCCTGGTTTTGAAGGCTGCGTTACAGTAAAGTGATGTAATTTTTTTAACTTACCAGCTCATAAATCTCAGTGTGTTAACATTTTGTGAAGACATCCCAACAAAACTGCCGCAGTATCAATATATACCAATCAGAAAAACACCAGAATCTGATGTACTGGGAATGAGACTCAACAATCAATCTTCCTTACAAATTGGACATCTGATATTAACTATGATAAAGGCTCAGAAACAGCCAATCTTCTTTCTGATGGTCCTGTACAGGTGATACAGAGGCGTCAGTATTATTTTGAGACTGTTTCATGACCAGTCAAAAGTTCCTTGGAGTAGGTTTAAGTAAAACTACTGAATACTCAGTAAAACTACTTGTTCCACAATTGTACAATACTACATGTTGGGCACCATAACAGAAAAAGCTCCATCAACCCCTGATTTCACCCTAGAGGTAACATTACCAAGTGCGGATTCTAAGAGTAACAGCCAACCCGGTCCAACAAAGCGAGACAATTGTTGGGATTTAAAAGGGTCACATTTAGTTTAACTGTAAGCTCTACGTCATCTCATCAGCTAAGCAGCAATGTACCTCAGTCTAATAATTCAGGTGCCCAATTAAAAATATTCAGGTAATAACTTTAAGCTACTTGAAACTCTTAGTATGATCCAAAGATGCACAACACCAAATACTAAATTGTCATTCTTATGAAGCACATACACGTTTGTGTTCAGGACTGCAGTTTCAGTTAGTGGTTGACCCTGGTCGACCCCTGTATCGAGATGCTGAAGCATCCTTGTGAAAATCATTATCCGCACTTCATGGTCTTCCCAGTCAGTGCTTCAGCTGACTCTGCCCTCACTCAACAAGGAAGAGAGCAAAGAGATTTTCTTGAGTCAGTGTCACATTATTCTACTGATGATTGTCTTAAGTAAGCATGTGACCTCGTCTCTCACAGCTAGCATTAGGTGCTAGTGCGCCGGGCACTAAAGCTAAAGTGCTAAGCAACTTATCAGGAGGCTTCCAGCACCGGGCATTAAAGCTGACTGAGAGAGCGAGTAGATCAACACTGGCCCAAAGTCCTGCTTAGTCATCGCTTCTCTCAATATGGTGAAAAAGTGCCACTTTCATTCCCATGTTGATAAGGGAGAGTGAAAGGGCCGGAAACAGACCTGTGTAATGCTGATGGACGTAGTCAGTCTCTGAGTGAGCGGGGCTCAAGTGCGAATCGGGGGGCTAGAAATGCAGCATCAGCAGCGGTGGATTTACTTGGATGAATGGACTCGGCTCGTCGAGGAAGGTGTGGGGTGGGGGGGCGGTGGGTGTCAAAGCAAGTGGCTGAGACATGGCTAATACTGCCAGTGAGCTGTGGCCACCTAAGTAATTACTACCTTTGCTGTTAGGCTAATCCCCAGAGCAGAGCAGCAAACTCAGGAGAGAAAAGCTTAGAGTATTTCACTGTGGGGCTCCCGTCACCCGGCTTCAATCACAAGGAGACACGGACCTGTCTCACTCACAGAGAGAGAGAAGAGATCACCTCATTTATTTGACTCTATACTCAATAGATAAATAATTCTGATACTCTGATAGATACTAATAATTCTGAACCTCTTGAGAGGAGGGCAAAGCACATTGAGCATATCTGATTATTTTTTTTTATATTTTAAGAACTTTTTAGTGCTTCCATCAAGCTTTTAATGTGAATAAATATGCGTGGCTGAAATATGAGCGAGAGTCCTGTAATGAAAATAAAGAAGACAGATTTGTGAGCTGGTCTCTCTTAAGTTAATCAACTTTTCTCTTTTATGATGCTAAAACAAGAGTCAAGTTCTTATGTAACGATGCATCCCACTAGCCTACAGGGTTTTCAATAATTTGTAGTAAGGATGCAAAATCTTTCATACATTTGCAAAGCATCTACATACACGCATATATATATGAGTTAACCCTTTCGTGCATTAATTCTTAAAGCCTGCAGGTTAAGATGTAGGTACATACACTAACTCTGATGTTCACAGCTGGATGTTTCATGTCAATGAAGGCTAAAATGATTGTGAATTAATGTTTCTAAACATATCAGTAGATTTGATCTTTATGTTTATTTCTGATTATGAAAGAAAAATAAAATGCTTGAATATAATCTACACATTTATTTATAGGTGACTACAGTTACTATTCTTTTAATTTAGTCTTTATTTGACCAGGTTAGTCCCACTGAGATTACAAATCTCTTTTACAAGGGAGACCTGGCCAAGAATGGCGGCAACACAGAGTTACAACAGTAAATTGGACTGGACTCATTGTATTTCACCGTAGTGTTAAATATTGTTTAGTGGTATAATATTCTGAAGTTTAACTTAGTTCTTTAGCTGGTGCCGGAAACCTTAAAGCTTCCCTTCCCCATTCAGACTTTGGGAACAAAAAAACGTGACAAGTCAAGAGAACGACGACTTTGATTTTCATATTTTAAGTTTTAAAATTACGATATGTAAATTGGAGGTTTACCAAGAATGGCTTTATGAATAAAAACGTACCTGTGACCGAGGCGCAGTGCACCTGAACCAGATCAATTCACTTACACACTAACACACAACAAAGATTAGACAGTTTGTCATGAACCTCCGAGCTCCATGAAGACAGTGAGCAGAGGCATTCATACACTCTTCATAATCAATCAACAGGCAAAGCGGTAACCTTCACTGATTTCCTTTCAGCACAGACAGAAAAGCAAGACTTCCAAATAATAGTTTTAGCTTTTTTTAAAAAAAATATGCTGGAAATGTGATGTAAACCTCTAGTGAACATACAAATGAATTTATACGGTTGGTTATGTATTGATCGGACCGGTCAAGTAACAGAGGACTAAATAACCTTGTGCTTGTATACAGTATATTTTTAAGATTTGAGGAAATGTGTCTTTCTTTGGTAATTTTTTTCAAACAAAAACATAAATACAAGAAATTTGAAACACTAGTATTACAGGATTACTAATCAAAGAAAAGAATAATAATTTAAACCACATGCCAACTTTGTTTTGGACCAGCAGTTACTCTGGTCAAGTATGATGTCCTCTGTAACAGTTGCTTCTAAACATTAATATCTGATACAATGCTGATTGAGACACATTTTTGATGGATGTGCAAGAAGAAGAAGCGCATTTGTTTTTAAAATAAATACAACTTTCGAAATGCGATGAACGAAACTTCTCTGCAAGCAAAACAACAAAAAAACAGAATATAAATGACAGCATTTGCTCATTTGAAACATTCTGTATATGTTTAACAGCCTCAAAATTCATACTGTGAAGAATCTAACACTGTAACTGTACGGCACCATCTGTGTTTGTACACCGAAAAACAAGAACAGATTCTACAGCAGTCTGCTGACGCTGTTAACAACTTCAAACTTGACAGACAAGGACAACAAACGGTTTATTACAGCTGCTGCTCAGCTCCGCTCTCCTCTCCTGAACATTACAGTGTACAACGAGCCAGCTCAGCATCTCTCCGTGTGTGTGAACTGCAGCTGTGGGGGTTACCTTTGCGTTCCGAGCGTTTCTTGCGCCTCCTCTTGAACCTGCGTCGGATCAGGCAGTAATAGGAGCCCACGTTCTGCGCGCCGTTGGTCAGAAGGGCCATGACTCGGTCGAGACTGACTAACACTGTTGTGAAGACGGCTAAAACTGCTCTCTAATAACACCAGACTAACCTGCTGCGGACGAAACTTCAGCAACACATGGTCTACCTGTCTGCCACCTCTGACGCCTGTCTGGTACTGCCGAGCTAATGATATTCACAACTCCACACACCTGCAGCGTTTCTTTGTTTCTACTTTAGTCCGTCCCCTGTATCCAAACTCTCTTTCCCTCCCTCCCTTTCCTCCTCCTCCTCCTCTCGCTGTTTCTCTCCTCTGTTGACTCCATTTCTACCCTATCAGTAGTCGGGGAGGAGAGGCGATGGAGTATAGTGGGAAGAAGAGGGAGGGGACTGGCGGAGGAGAGAAACTCTTTCATATGTTTGTGAATTAAAACTACTCAAACACTCTAATCCTCTCGCAAATAAACAGATGTCTCCAAGAAACAGAAACATCCTCAGAAATCCGCCAGTGAAAACAAACGTGTGCACTGAATACAACTTCAATATGCTCTCTCACACACAACATTCAAACCTGCTGATATAAAAAAAGACATCTTATTACAGTGCAAATAAGCGTTCTTGTTGCATGTAGTTTAACTCTAAAATCAACATTTACAGTTCTTGTTTCTATTCTTTCATAAGTAGAAGATGCTCAGGAATGTAAAGATCAGAACCAACTCAGAAAGAAACCCTCTGCCCTCCTCTAGTGGTGATCTTTTGTAATTACACCTCTGAAGGTCCCAAACAACATCTCCTAAGCACCAAGGGTCCCGCTTATTATTAAAACGATGCTGTGGCTAATAAATGATCTGAGTTGAAAGTTATATTTCAAATGTCTGCAAAAAAAGTCTACATGAGGCCAGAGGACAAAGACAGGAGGACAAACGAGGGAAAAGAAAAGTTACCAAAACAACAGAAATGGAAAAAAAAGGTAGAGAGAAAAAAAAAAAAACCTCACCTTTGGCTCGGCTGGGATGTCTGTGATCGGAAAACCCTGATGGAGAGAAAGAGAAAAAGAAGATGTTCCGAGTAAGTAAACAGCAGAGATTCTGGCTGCCGTCAGAGATCTGGACAGTTAACATCGATGTGAGTTAGTGGTGGACACAGATGAAGTGAAGGTACACACACTGGATTCATGTTCCATTAGTACTGGTTTATCCTGCCAAGGTCTCCACATCAGGAAACCAGGCAACTGTCTGAAAACACTAGTATTTCCTGATGGTGAGAGCCATTGTTTGCAGTAATTGAATTCAGGCTCTTTCCACTGTATGAGACTGGAGCCATTCATTTAGATGGAAAATAGTTATTTTTCTGATTTTAATTAATTCATTGCCATATAATTTGAGTGTTTCTGTGCTTCCCCGTTGAGCACCGCACTTGGAGAAACACACTACTCTTATTAAGAAATTACTAGCATTAAAAAACCATATGACTGAATGTGACTAAAATGTGTTTCCTGAAAAAATAAACAGGCTGACGGTTAACGAAAGGTCTCGAACATACGGTATGAACCACATTGTTTGTGTCTCAGATGACTGAATTAAACATTTAAAATGTTTAAAACTGAAGAGCAGAAAACTTGTTGAAGGACTTAATTAAAGGCACAACAGTCTGTGACATGAAGTGATAATGGGGATGAAGGTAAAGATCATGTATAGCTTCTAAACTAGTTAGGTCACATTTTCAGTTGTCTTGCTTTCTTTCCCTCAATTTGTATTGTTTTCACCTGATGATCTGGTTTGATGCTCTGGTTTTTGGTTCAGTTGTTTCTTGTTTTATTTTGGTATATTCATCATGTGTCATGATTTCCGTCCACTTCCTGCCTTTGTTCCTGTGTACTGAAGCCTGTGTTTTCCTTTCACTCTTCTGCTTCTCTCTTACTTTAGTTTTTGCTTGTGGATTATTCAGGTTTGCGTTTGCAGCCTTTTTGCCTTCTGTTGCTTGGATTTTGTAGTTAACCTGTCTGCCTCTCTTTTGCCAGACTTGGATGGTTGGTGGTTTCAAACATTGTATATATGTATTACATTCAACAGTGTTCATTGCACGTATTTATTGTTATCGTAGGATTGTATGGTTGAGGATTTCCTTTACATGACCTGTCAGCTGATCAGTCTGTACAGGTGTTTGTAATATGTGCCTCTCCACTGATAAAAGGCCTGTTACCGCAGCATTACATGAAGGTAATAAATGTTCACTGGAGCATTTACAAGCGTTAAGACTCTATTTTTCTGTTTTGCACCCTGTGATTCTGTCCAGCACATCATGTTCAACATGTTAGGGTGGTGCATACTCGTGTACATTTTCTTTATATCCTACACAATCCCCTCCTATTCTCATCGTACTACTATCGTATGTCAACAGTGACAGGTTTTCTTCATTTTGGCTTCACTTTAGAACTCTGGATTTTAAATATAGCTATGAGTAGGAGTTTTGGAAACATTAAGGATCATAGAAGAAGGTGTCTTTATCCACACTGCATGAACAGTGTAAGAAAGGTGGTCCTTTTATATGCAGTCGCCTGACTTTAGAAGATGCACAGCCAGAAAATAATTCTTAATTCTGCAGTTTTTAATGCACCAGTCACTGTTGATGTTCTCTTATAATCGACACACCGACTTCAGAAGCACCAGTGACCCTAAACAAATGAATAAGTAACGGTTCCATTAAGTAAGTATAGCTATAATAGCAAAGTCTATAACACTTTGCCACAAGAACTCTCCAAAATTCAAGAGGTGGCATGTGAAAAAATGCCAACCAGATATAACAGTTAATCTACAGGAGGATTTGAAAAGAAAAAAAATAAAACAAAATCCCTTAAAGCTCCACAGCCCTCAGTGGTAGATACGGCAGCTGGGGATAGAGATGATGGTAAAAGAATAAGAGACGAGGAGGGAGAGAAGAAATAGAGTCATAAAAGCTTGGGAAGAGTAAAGGCGGTGTGAGGGAGGATACAGAGAAAAACCCTCGAGTGAGAACGTAAGATAAAGGATGAGGAGAAAACAGGCCAGAGATGTGGTAATGAAGAGTGGGAGATGAAGTTGTATGAAGTGGGGAAAGGTAAGATGAGGTGAGGAGGTGGGCAAAATAAAACTGAAGAGCTGTTAATAATCCAAAAGAAGGATTTGTAGCATTTAGGGTCAACGAGGCTCCTCAACAGCTTGATTAGGGTTTGGAAAAGATACGTTTTTTGGCTAAATACCTTATTTGAGCACCTGAAACACAGCTGGAGATGTCCCGGCTTCTTGTCACATACGTCTGCTTTTTTTTTGTCACCGCAAACAAAAGTTGTCTGTCTCCCTGTGGTACAAATACTGAAACAGACTCTCTCACCGCGGCCACTGGCTCAGCAGCCCTTCTCACATTACTACACTGCAATTCCCTCCACCACCCGATATGAAAGTCAGGTTCTAAACATGTAATGCATGCTTGATGAACACGTTTTGTAGTGATATCAATATGGTACATAGCCTACAACGCTTATAAATGTGGACGGATCAATTATTCTAGTGAGTGGGCTAAAGAAAATAAACTGATTTTAGTATCAATTAATTGTTTCAGTCATTTTTAAGCAACAAAGCCAAACATTTGCTGGTTCCAACGTCTTACATATGAGGCTCTTCTCCTTCTCTTAGGAAATTAAGAGTCTTTGGACTCAGAGCGAAACAATTTGAAGACGTCACTTTGGGTTCTGGGAACTTGTGATGAGCATTTTCAAAAATGTTTGATATTTTATAGACCAAAAAATGAATTGTTTCATCGTGAAAATGATCGTTAAGTTGCAGCTCTAATGTAAAACGTTTCTAAAAAAGCAAATCAAAAGGATTCGGAGTAGAAGTTTGTCGATTAAGCACACGAAGTTAAACTGAGCAGAATACAAGACAGAAAATATGTTGCAAGAGAAGGAAAACAAGACAACAACCAAGAGGCGGTCGCACAGGGAGAAAAATAAAAAACAAAAACGGCGGAAAGGAAAAGAGAACCGGCCAAAAGATTCAGGATAAGAGTCGTCAGCCTGAGAACGGAGATGATGAACTGAAATAAAATCCAGACGCAAATTCATTCATGCTTCTGTGTACGAGCCAATGATAACTGCAGCTGGCCAAGTCTCACCACAACTGCCTTGGCTGGGTGACCGCTTTTTGTTTTGCCTTGTTTGCTGAAGGGGAGACGACTCAGTCCACTTCCCTCTGTATTCTAATTCACAGAGGCTGCTCAAGCTGCAGACACGGGAGTGAGTGAGAGTGGGTGTTTGCCCCATCAGAGGCACATTTTGTTCCCCTGCTCTCCCTCTCTCTCTCTGTCCCTGTCTCTTGGCATTTTCAACACATACTGACCGGACACCAGTAAAGAGAGCTGCGGTCGCCAAGCCAATACTTTGTGGTCATCGAGCCTGAATTTTAAAGTCGTTCCAGACTCTGAAATAACAGCCTCAACTCCTGGTGGCCTTCTGCAGCGGTCTGACGGAGAAACATAACCATTGACAAAAACAAACCTCTCACACGGTTTCACAGAAAAGGCAATCCAGGCTACTGCGGTGAGCCCATCTGTTGGCTCATACGGTAGATGTACTCACAGTCAACTAAAAAGCACAAAGCTCTAAAAATAGATTCAGTGGAACAGTTTTTATTCTTCAGCCTTTCCAAAGCTGCTCATGTGAACATTTACGTCAGCTCCAGGGACGCAGACTTCCAAGAGCTGTATCAGAGTTAATCTATTACAAATTCAACTGGGCCGGATTTTAAAACCGAGACATGTCCATGGGCCAGATATTTTTCAGCAGCTTATCTGAAATGTTTTTTTGATTGTCAATTCTTTATTTCAGCGTTGACGGAGAGATTTAACAAGCACAGCACTTGTGAGTGTCAATTAGCCAGATGATTTGAAAAGCCGCTAAACGTGGTCAGAACCGCTTCACATGAGAAGACGTGGATTAGTGACAGACACCCGACCCATACATCTGGATTTATCAGTGCTGCACATGTGCAACTCTCAACAGAGATGAGAAGGACGTGAGCTGGTTACACTTGTTAGCTACTTCCAACCTTAGCTTTGGAAAAGAATTGTGTTTTTACTGATCAGGACTTTTTGAGAAACAATATTTTAAATAGATAGTTCCGGTTCTTAATTGTGTTATATATATTTTTTTCTTTACAGACTTCTGTATTGTCCCTTGAAAGACTCTCTGTTTGTCTTTTATTAACTTCATTCAAACAGACATACAGCAGAAACACATCAACGTCTGTGTTTCATCAGAATCCAAACCAAAGGTTGTAGAAAAGAGACGGATAAAAAAATAAATTAAAATAAATATTTAAAGATAAAATAAATAAAGATTTAAATAAATACCTTGTAAAGCAAAGGGCATGTGTTTAAAGTACATACAGATATTGAAAAAAAATATTGTTTAATATAAACAGCCAGCTCCAAACAGCTTGGCATTTTCTTTATGAATTCAGATTTTGTTGTAATATGGTCTATAAGCACACACAGGGACGTAACATCAGTATTACTGTGTTTCAAAATGTCAGACTTTGTTGCTACTTTTTGATTTACTGTTTGGGCTGAGTGTAGATGACTGGTGCAAAAAGATGGACAGGATACAGGAGGAAGATAACGAAGGCAGAAAAAAAATAATGATAAGAAATTAAAGAGTTGGAAAAGTCGAGAACCGACCTGAAACATTTAGACAGACTGTGTGGTTTGTTCGCTATGTTCAGAGCTGGAGTGCCACAACAGTAGAACCCGACTAATACTCAATTTATCGGGGCTTATGCCGTTATCAGTAAGTGAACAATTCCATATCGATACATTGGTCGATATTCTTAAAAATACACAGAGCATATACATGAAAGCACTAGTGGCATCAGTGTGCAAACTTCACTAAGAATTTATAACTACCACAAGCAACTTTTTTCTGCATTATGTCTAAAAATTGCATCTCGAACAACATAGGAGCCCATTCCACTATATCTGTGATAGGCCAATATTGGCTGATAATATCGGCCAGCCTATAAATCGGTCGAACTCTACAAAAAAGATCTGGTATTGGATTAAAAACACCAAAATGGAGCCAAATGGTTTCAGCAGTTATGTTGGCCTATGTGTGCAGCTTAACATCAATTTTCAATATTTCAACGTCTTCTGGGTCCAATCTGATGGTGAGTTATATATACACATCCGATCATTATGCTTGTGTGTGTATGAGATATACATATATACACCATATATCAGATTTATATTTTGTATGCTGGGCCACCCCGGGATGCTTCTGGGCCAGATGTGGCCTGAGGGCCGCCGATGAAAAGGCTGCAGCTAAATCATGTTAACTAGCAGTGACAGGAGACTTCACTTCCTAATATTGTTCAACTACCACAAAAATATTGAGAGAAATACTCTCTGTAATAATATTAGAATCATGTACAGCCAAACTGCAGCAATAGGAGACACTTCAAAAGGGGTCAGGTGTCAAATAAGCCAGCCTCATTAAACCGATGTGTTGACGTTCTCACTTTTACAACGCGCAAACAAGACCCTTCAGCTACACCGAGGAGTGCTCATTAGTATTTATAAGGAGCCCTCATTAAAAATCAAGTAACACAAACCAACATCTATCCATCTAACAGGCTAATTTCGAAGCAAAAACAAAACTAACAAGCGGAAGAACTAACGAACATCTGGAGAGGAGCATACAAACAAAGAGGCGGACCTCAGGATGTTGCTTCAGCTGCATGTCAGAGCAGTTATCTCAGTGGAGAAACACCTACAGACCTTGCGTGTAGACGTGTCCTGCGATGCCTGAATACCTGAACATGAAGGCGGATGAAAAATGTCCAGGCGCGAGCGGAGCTTCACTGCCTTGTGATGAAGCCACGTTCCTAAAGCAACACCCACTGAACCTCATCTTGTGCACAGAGTTTGGCAGGAGAGAGAGAGGGGAGGGAGGGAGTGATTGTGTGTGAGAGATTAGTAGAGACAGAGGGGAAGAGCCTCGGAGAGCTTTTGGGAGTTGAATGTAAGTGTAGTGTGTGTGTGTGTGTGGTATGGTCATATTAGCGGCTAATAGCGGCGGACCTCCTCTCTGGTCTTTGATGACTGGGGTAGTGTGCAGAGCGTGGATGGAGAGAGACGCAGGGGGCTTTATTATCTCGATGTAAGTGACCAGCAGAGGAGTAAAAAAACAGCCATCTGAGGCCGGGCCGGACAGAAAAATTAATTCAGAGTGGTTGATTATGAAAGAGACGGACATGCAGTCAACTGCGCATGAAAAGAGGAGTGCGTGACTGTAACCCTCGCCTCAAGCCAAAAACTAGGCCAGTAGCTCGGTAACCACTGGCCACACACATTTACACACACACACACGCACACACAAACGGGCTAGTCAGGGTCCTGATAGACATTAAATGCCACCCCTCCCTGTGACCTAGCTTTCTCTCACATATACATACACACACACAGACACACACAAAGGGGCACAATTTTAATTAATCCATCACTTAATTACAAGTGTGTGTGTGTGATTGTGCTGTGATTTATCGAGCATGTGTGTCTGTGTGTGTGTGTGTGTGTGTGTGTGTGTGTGTGTAAGCAAAGAGAGGCTGGATCACCGTGTATCGTTCTTTCCCCCGATGCAGCGCCTGTGAATGTCTGGCTGTGTTTTTGTTGTACCGCCGCTCGTCCAGCAGAGGGCAGCAGCGCTACAAGATGATGGAACGTTATATGCAGTATGTGCAGAGTGAGTGAGTGTTTTTCATTTTGCCTACATCCTTCAATTCAATTCCGAGTATCGTGCTGTAACTGCTCACGTGTTAATCTGCTCCATCCTTGAATTTCGATGAAGTTCAGAACTGAATGTCTGTGTCTATGCTGTGTGCTTTGTCCAGCTCCCACATATGTATTTGTGAAAAGTGTAAAAAATAGTTAAGTAGGCATAAGTGAGAGCAAAGGTGGTGACAAAGGGGACGCATCTGATTGAGTACTCTCGTCACACGAAGAAGAAAAGTGAACGGAACGACTGCCAGCGCTCTAAAAACTTCGCACTGTCTTATCTTTGAAATAAGCCAAACACCTACCCTCAAACTATAAACTCTGAGTTAGCTGAAGTGAGCCGTCTGTCTGGAAATATTTTCAACAGGACATGAGCAAAAATTTTGGTCAAATCTGATACCTTCAAGAATTTGTTCAAAGGTATTTGGCTGTATTTCCAGCGTGGCTCTGTGGTTTCCCTGCAGAACTTTTCTGTATTCAGATCCATGCTGTGTGCACCGTTTTCAGGGAAAAACATTGTGATGCTGGATTGAGACATCCTGAGAAGTCCTAGGATGCATTTTTCAGCGCTGAAAGCTTTAAGGCGATGGGTAGAATTCACAATGACCAGAAATGCCTATACGTTTCTTGTCATAGTTGAAGTCTTGTGGGTTGCCAAAACAATCTTGGTTGCATGAGGCGTAAGGAGACGCATGGTCTCTAAAAACTAATATTGTCACAATACTGGGATTTTCTAGCTTCGACTGACACCATGAAAAATATAATTTCAATACCACAGGTATTTGAAACATCACTGAGGGGATACATTTTTAGATTGTTATTAAAAGATAAATATTACAAGGCTTGCGAGTGAGAGAGTTACACCGCGCAGTTGGTCCAGGTGTATCTATACTGTGAAAAACGAGCATTGAAACCGTTTCAAATATTCAGAATCTCCAGAATTGATATTTTTGACAATGCTTCTAGAACACACCCACTGGTTTGTAGATTGCTTTTTTGAAGCCTGGAGTTCAGCATTACGGCCGTTGCCCATCTCGTTTTATTGGAGCAAGAAGAGACCATATTGGAGAGAGGCTGGAGCTTGGTAGGACATCCTGATAGGGTCTGGCTGAGGACTGGAGGACACGCTGTGGTAGCGACTCGTCTAACACAAGGTAGCCACAGCCTGAAGCAACTGCTTTATCGTTCATTTTACTCTATATGGCAGCATTGTTTACAAAATAAACATCGTGCCGCACTGAAGAAGCCCTGAAAACAGCGATTTTGATCATAATCTCATTAAGAAACGGTTTACTGTGGTAATAAGTAAAGTGAGAAGTAGGGTCATTTTCTCATTAACATTCAGACATAATTTTGAAACCAGTGTAGTTGCCCCCTGCTGGCCATCAGAAGGAACGCAGGTTTAAGGCACTTCCACATCAACTTCAATTCTCAGATCCAGAAGCTCCATCGATATTTTAAAAAGTACTTTGTTTAATTTCATTCAAATTTTATTTCAAGTTTAGCATTGGGCTACACTACAATAAAAAGACGCCTACTGTTGATTGGGGAAATGAAGAAGGGGCTGGAATCTGCAGGGGACAGAGTGAACCTCATGCCCTCCTGATGAAGCTTCCTACTGGAAGGTGAAGAAGCAGCTGGTGGCTCCACATGTATCACAGGAGCCACATGGTCTCGACACCCCTGACAACAGTGAGAGGTAGCAGTGACGAAAAACTGCACTGCATGTGAAACATCCTTTGCAAATCAAGGGAGAGAAAAGGGGGGAAATGTCTAGGGTATAACTAAACTTTTTCTGCCAAAATGTGAGCACAGAAAAACTATGGGGCATTCGCCAGACAGCACCATTAATATATGTGATGTTATGGAAGAACATAAATATTGTGAGGATTCGAGCAGCATTCACTGTCACTGAGAGCAAGGCCAAACAAGACCAGGGTTGTCTTCACTACAAAAACACCCTAATGTGAGGGTTACTGAATACACACGGACACACAACCAACCAAGAACTATGTATAAACACATCAGACTGCCAAAATACTCTGGTGACATCTAACAGCTGAAAATAAAATCTGATTACCCACTTTTTATAGAAACCTCACTGGCTTCTAAATTTTACTGTTTCTCTAAACAGGAGCCTGCTTCTGTTCTCTATAAGACGGCCTGTAAATAGGAATGACATAATTCTTCCTATGGGAGTTCCCTTAAGTTCCCAAGCCGACCATCGGCTCCCACTGCTGGGTGTGGTCCCCCTCCTTAACCAGCCGCCGGCACTCCGCCTGGGACCGATCTGCTCCACTGCTTGTGGCTACTGGTTCTTGGCTGGGCCTTGACCACCAGTTATGTGTGTGTACGTATATGCCGTTGTGCGTGTGCAACATAAGCCTGAAGAGAACAATGGACTGCTCTGTGTTAGCCCCTCTGGCAAGATACACACCTGAAGGGCAATGCCAAGAGGCTGTTACAAAGTAAGGGCAGCAGAGTTTGAGCCACACTGCAGGTCTTTATGATTGTTTATGAAGTGATATAGTTAAGTGATATGGTTTCACTGCGGACTGGGCAATCTATCAGTATTATTTTTGTTACCCTGATACAAGACTTTATATGGTCTTAAATTTTAGACCCCGTTTAGTGTTGTCTTTTCTGGCTTTAATGGCTGCAGTACAGTAAAGTGATGTAATTTTCTGAACCTACTGGATTGCTCTACTTGTCCTAATAATTGCCTTTACCCACTGAGGCCCAAATCCCAATGCGACTCCTTGTCCCTACCACTTAGCCTTGGTGGGGGGGTTATGTGTCTTGTTGGGCGGAGAGGCAGCGTGAAGAGTTTGGGCTGCATGGAGGTACAATTCAAACCAAGGGTTAAGAGACCTCTCTGTTTTTTCAGTGTATTACGGTACAGTATATCAAGCATAAAATAATCACTACTAGTTTGATACAAGCCCCTGGGAAGGCAGCTTTGAAACCAGCTTTCTTAGTGACAAAACCATGTGATGCACTGGGGCCCAACAAGACTTTTTCGCATTACAACCCTATGAAATGACTAATTTCACTGTCAAATTTTGACCAGCTTGGTCTATAAAATAATGGCCTGTTAGCCTGACACTACACCAGGAGTTAGCTGTTTTAGTGTGCCTGCTCTATGGGCCCCATAACATGGTAGAACTGAGACTTTTTTTTTTACCTGGAAATTACATTTTTTTGGCTTCATGCGCCACTGAGCAGCTTTCAAAGGAACGAATGGGCTCCGCCTCCTTTGCTTTGCTGATGTTTCAATAGCTATCAAGCTAGCTAATGTTGCTGATTTGTGAATGACAGTCCAATATTTTCACATATTTCAATGTTCTATTACCCCCCTTTGATAGCATATGAAGCCCGAAGTACACAAATGGCACTGTGATAATACTTGGATTGCCACAGTAACGTGAGAGAAATAAACATGGCTGAAGACGGTTTGGTTTGTTTAGATAAACGGCACTGATGACAACTGATGATGTTCAAGGTTCTTGAAGGGTTGCCCCATTTCATCGGGGGAGATTTACACTAGCTCTTATATCTTTGTTCTGAGGGGCACTCAAAAATGAGGGGTCGGGGTAAAAATTGGAAATGTGATTGAGCCTTAGTCATCAACATTACTGATGCTAAGATTTGGTGAGTACCAGAAGTCATCCCAACTCTACTGTCACAAAGATATCAAGGTATTTTGTCATAAATATTCTAAGCTTTGACTGTGTTGCCAAGTTGTAGCATTTAAGAAGTATTTTTTAAGAAAATATCAAGATATATTTTGTGTATCACAATATAGTCTTAACATACCACAATTGTATTTTAAGGTCGTATCACCCAGCTGTAGTTTAACCTACATTAGCAATATAAAGCAGCGAGGATTTGTCAATACACAGACCTCCAGGCATCATATCCCCTCTAACTCCTCCAGCATGCTCATTCAGTCTTCTGTGAGTTTCCTTTGAACAACTAGAGGGGCTCTCCTGAATACAAATCAAGCTGAGCTATTTTGATATTGTATGAATTCACTTGTCAGGATTTTCCTCATGTCAACTCTGGCTGAGTGGAGCTCCGGCGAGCAACATTTTGACAACGATCTCAGGGAAATCCTTCAAGGTTTGCACACTGCCATGGCAACACGGTCAAAATCCACCGGAGCTGGATTTTCACATTCCAGTTGCAGGCTGTGAATTTGGATCAATTAAATGTGAAACTTTTAATTCATTTATTTATTTTTGGCTGATGATTCAGGTCACAGGTTCAGGGAAAACAATAATTGAGATTGTGTCTGTTGGAGTGTGAAAGTGACACATTCCTGAGCCAGAACACGTCAACACAAATTACCTGACATTGTTATTCAGAGGAGCCGACAATGAGCTGTGTTTTCTTTCAAGGATGCTTGAGGAGGTTTAATAGTAAGCTGACGTTATGATAAACGCAGTGGGACTGGCAGAATCCCAGCATACTGTGTGTTTATTACGAGTTGCTCATAATCTACAACAGAATTTCTCTCCTGCTCCCCGTCATGCTGAAACATGGTACATTTCTCCACACCTTTAATAGTCCTCCCCCTCTTTATTATACATTACAACATAGATGTCAGCATTTTTTCCTATGACGAATGAGTCTCTCTTCTCAGCCAATTTATCTTTTCTAGCCTGCTGGGTGCCCTTGTTGATGGCACAACCTTCCATTTCCTGTGTTACAGCGAAGAAGAGGAGGACTTGAGGTCACGGGGAAAGAAATGGATCTGGGTGCAGATGGGGAAAAAGGGGGTATCTAATTAACAGGGCAAGGATGGATGTACTGAGGTAGAGCCAGATGGACGGAGAAATGAGACTGGGATGGACTGATAGCACGGTAAAATCTGTTTAAAGGAATATTAAAGACGCTACAAAATCCAAACTCAATAATCAGCTCACTTTAATTTCAGTAGATGGAAAAGCCGATGGAAGCTTGCCCTGAAAGTGTTGGATTGACTCTACCACTCACACACACACACACACACACACACACACACACACACACACACACACACACACACACTTACTCAAAAGGTTTTACTGCACTGCAATGCGGTGTGACATTGAGGATAATGACTGCACTCACACACACAGCCGTACACACACAGACACACGCATGTGACTGCAGGAAAAAAACACCCGTGAATACACAAAGGGGATGCCAAGGTGAGCAGACACGGTCCTCCACGGATTAAAAGGAGACACTCAGTTAAAAAGCTTGGTGGGGTCATTTGTTATTGGACTGGATGAACAAGGAGGAGGTCGTGGCAGGTGAGTGTCGGAGACTGCAGCAGACTCTCTGACGCTCATTAAGACTGTCAATTATCAAAAGCACTCCCACCCAAAGGGCAGAAAAGGTTGCTGACATCGCCTTCAAAATTGACCCATACGGCAATTTTCAGAATGAATTACATCGGGGTTTTCTGATCTTTCAACCCTGAATATGACTGAATTTCCAGGTCATGTATTTAATTTAGCCTGACACTGTTATCCTGGTTTTCAACAGTTACCTCATCTCAACCTGTATAGTTGAAATGATGTCATCCACACATCCATCCGTTCCAAATTTTTATATGCTATGTTTTATTGATGTAACATGACTAACGGTTGCTTGTCTGGCAAACAGCTCATTTCCATAGTCTGAACAAACTTCTGTTGTTTCTATAGAGATGTCAAATTACATTCAAAACGAGTCATACAGTCACAAGCAAATATCCTAGACTTCCTGCAACATAACAAACTGTTGCAGGACTTGAAAGTCATCGAGCAAACTCATAATTTCTGATGACTGCTACACCTTTGGACAACATGAAACTTTGCTGCCTCAGGAAAGTTTGAGGTCAACCCAAAAATAAAGCCATAAAAACTCGTACTCTCCTCCCTCACCTGCTCTGATGGGACTACACGAGCTTCTCTGCGCGAAAGGGTGCCCACGCAGGTGTACATCAGTGTGTGTGTCTATCAAAGAGAGTGCGTGTGTGCGCGTTCCTCTCCTCCTGTGCTCCGTCTATCTGGGTCAACCATCTGGGCAGTTGCCAAGGTCTTGGTAAAGTGGGCATCACAGCTGGCCAGCACACGCGCACACACACACACACACACACACACACACACACACACACACACACACACACACACACACACACACACAGAGGACAGTATAGAGCCACGACCAGGTAACATCTGCAACCGCCACCGCCCAAAGCAAGCGCCAACTCCGCCACCTGAGCCCTCATTATGTTCTCTGGGAGCCGAGGAGTGAACAGGGTGGGCTTTGTGAGTGCATGAGCAAGAGTAAAAAATGCTTGAGAACCGCTCCGACTGCAATTATAGGGGAATGTGTGTTTGTGTGTTTATGTATGTTTGCATAAATGAGCATGAACCCTTCGACTCTGGGTTCATTTTCATTGAACAGGAATGTGGTGTTAAAGCTAATCAGCCACTTTCAAGGTGGAGACTAAATCCGGGCTTGCAGAACCTCTCCAACCTCCTTTTCTTTCAGCCTTTCTGTCGCACAATGGCGGTTTAGGCTTTCCCACACCTCTTCAATTCAGTGGTCGCAGATAGGATTACAACAGAGGTGCTGGAAAAGTAGGCCACCACATGTCGAGTTCACATTTCTGCGCGTGTGCCTGTACATTGTGAGTGTATGAGATGACACAACATTAAAGTCAGGGTATCCAGTGAAGTAGACTGAAGCTTACACCTGGTAAAATGAGAACATTTTGCGGGAAGCTGTTATCGGTAAAGGCATGTTTTTATAGGACCAGCAAATACATGTGAGTATACACAAACACACACTTAGGACATAAGTGCTCCATTCAGTTTCTTAAACCAATAAATGGTCTCAAAACATATCATAGCCTCTTTCATGGACTCGTCTTAGCTTGTCTGTGAAATCAATTAACACGAGAGTTCAGAATTTCCAGGTGAGACTGGAATGACTGCCTGGAAAAGGTAGAGAGTGCTCTGTGTTAGCAGTCAGTTTTCAGGAGAATGAGTGCAGAAGCACAAATGGAAAAACGTATTTAAACACTTACAAGATCTTTTATAACTACCGTGGCCTTTATCGGGTAATCCCAGACAAATTACCTCAGAGGAATGAAGCTCCAAAGAAGAAGGAGCTAAAGTCCAGTAAAAGGTTTTATTTTTTTTTATCTGTATCTGACCTCCAGCCGGTATTTCCTGGAAACGGACTGGCCTGCATGAATGACCCCCAATTCCAACTAAAGTAACCTCCAGACTTTTCCATCCATATCTGGGGAATAAATGAAGCGAGATCTGTGACAATATGGCTACTAGACAGATTTAGTGGTGCAGTCGGCTCAACAACAACTCTAGCAGTCTCCCCTCTCAGGATTAAAACCACTGAGATGTCACTGAGTTAGGCCTATTTAACCCAACCAACTGCTCCACTAAGCCGAACAAGGCTTCTTCAGGCATTGGACAGTTCCCTTGAGTCAATGCGGAGCAGAACCAGAAAAAAAAAAAGAAGAGAAAATCAAGCTTTTATATAAGAAGCAATCAGCTATAGAAGAATGGTCATGGGGAAAGCAACAAAAACATGTGACAGCCTCTTGGCACGCTGCTGTTGGTGTCAATGTGCCAGGCCAGAAAACCACAGAGGGGGAATTGGGGCATGGGCAGATGTGCCTGTGGCTGTGGGGCCTCCGTTCCTCTGTCAGGCCTCCCCTCCCCCCTACTCATTCATTTTCCACTCTTTGTTTTTTCCTCTCTTTCTTAAAGTCTTCTTCTGACGGCCTGACACACGCCAACGCCAACATGGTTGTTTCCTTTTACTGCTGAGTGTTTAAGCCTTAAATTATTGAATGTTTTGCTCCCTGTGGCCTACAGCAGAAGACTATGACTGCACCAGCCATAAATGTATATGCTGTAATAGTGTTTCAGGTTTGAGAGTATGTTGTTGTATATTAAGTAAAGTCCTTATTGATAAATGTTAGAAGAAAGACAATTGCCCATTACAGCCAACCCAATCACCAGAGTATACTGTATATTAGCTATATGCGTTTCTGTAAAATCACTGATACTGAAGGCTTCATTAGGCCTATTTAGGTTGAATTTTCTATTTCTGTCTTGTCATAACACTGTGCTTATTCTCTGCTTAGGTTTAAGCACAAAAGCCACTTGGTAAGGATAAGTAAAACATTTTGGTCGTCAAGATCAGGGATGGAGATGTCCTCAGGTCTCCTTAAAAAACACCCAGTTTTGAAGAAACATTATCCGCTGAAAATGATCAAAGCTCTCCTGACAAAAACAGATGGAAATATCCCCAGGTGTACTTCCTAATATCCACTGGTGTCACTGGAGCTGCAGCTGTTTGTCAGCCTATTTTCCCCAACCACCTCCCCATGTGAAAGATGGATAAAAAGTCTGAAGTGCCACGTTTGGTACTCATGTCAGCCTTGGACGAGTCTGTGGTTTTCCACAAACGTTACCTACTAACATTATATCCTGGCGACTGGGCTGTTTCAGAAGATGAAGTATGCAGGCCAGTTTAAACACACAGAGCTGCAACAGTGAGTCAGTATCAATGCGATAGATGGTGGAACATCTCTCTGGGATTACCATGTGGCTGTAGCTGCCTTAGGCCTGTCCTACTATGGACCAGTGAACAAAGCTGGTCTTCCTCGCTCGCTGGGCTGCTTTCTATCCGTCTATATGTCTACATTTTATTTATTTTACTGCAGATAGTGTGACAACCCGTAGCCTTGGAGAATCCAAACTCTTTGATGTTGGAAATTTCCACAAAAACACAAGAGGCTGAAGGAATTCTTGTGAGAGAAAGAGAGGAGCTCTGCAGAATTACGAATAAAACACACAATGTTTTAATGACTCACTGCCAGAATTTTCAAAGGAGAAAAAAAAAATGACAATATGACGATCAGTACTGTGCCATCCTTTCATCCAACAATTTATTCAGGAACGAGTTCTTGGAATCAAACCGCTTCAAGATTTCATACTCTCTTCATACTCTACATTTTCTCTTATCTGTTTGTTTAGTGGTTGCACTCCGAGAAAGATTTTTAGTCATTATGCTGCAGGACTCTATTTGACATCTCCTTTCACTGGGCAAAGGCCACAGTTACATAAGTGTTACTATTTTAGTTTGGTAACTAACATGCCTCTGATGGAAGGACCGAAGACATTTCTGCCAGTACAGCATCACTAATGGCCAGTAACTCAGTACCCCTGAAAAAAACTGCTGAGGGATGATAATCTAGTTTAGTTTTTTGCTTTTTAATATTGTGTTATACTTTATTGTTTTAATAAGCACAATGTACTTCTAGAAAACAGCCTCACTCCTTAATTAATAACTGTAAGGCATTTTCATTTGCTTTGGTGAAAAGCTTTGCTGTGGACTGGAGGACTAATGATTCAATGTGATGCAAACGTGCTGACTCAGGAGGGTTTCAAAGTCATTTGCCCATTGGGTCACTCAAGGTAAAACCAGGGACCGAAATAGAGAGAGAACAAGGGGGGCAGATAAACACTGAAGACAATGAGCCAGGGCGCTTTTGATAGAGTGGAAATGGCACTATAGCAGCAAAGGTAAATGTAAAAATAAGTGCTTTGTTGATGCAGCGAGAGAGAGAGAAACAAACTGAAACACAATTTACTGCATTCTTATTCTCCTGACCTTTTTTAATTCACTTTGTTTACTATAAAGGAGTTGGACAAAAAAGCAGAGGCTCAACGGGTACAATGAGATCATTAAAATGCAGGTTTGCAACATCTATACTGTTCAATGACCAAACAAAGTGGCCACTGATACTGAAGACCCAAAAAACAGTCTGTTGTGTGAGACAGGTTACCTGAGATTTCAGAAGACATGCCAAGTCATCATATTGAAAAAAGAAAAAAAATATCTATCTATCTATCTATCTATCTATCTATCTATCTATCTATCTATCTATCTATCTATCTATCTATCTATCTATCTATCTATCTATCTATCTATCTATCTATCTATATATACTGTATGTATGCGAGTATGCCGAATTCATCCTTGCTATTACTGATGTATTACCGTGTTTCAAGCGTTGCTGTCATCAACTATCAATGAGTGGAGCTGAGTGAATGTGGATACACAAGGAATGTGTATCACACGTCTTGCTGCACGTAGACCATTAAACCATTAAACATTCAATAATAACTCTACGAGTGACCAAAAACTCCCCCGCAGACCTTTTTAACTGGCAGCCCTGGGGCCGGGTGTGACCATTCAACGACCTATTTCGCTTCTTTGATCAATTTGTTAGTAGGATAATTAGCCTGTTCATTAGTTATGTCTGTTGTAAGCACAAAAACACTCATACCTTATTAAAAAGTCTGAACAGAGGTTGTTTAAGCAGAGAAATGTACCAGAATCAAGCTGAAAACCTGCTTCTAGATTCAAAAGGTTCATTGTTTTTTTTTTTCGCCCCTGTACTTTTGAATATATAATGTGTCTTTTGCAATTGGGGAAACTAAAAATAGGAAGTGAATTGTGCTAACACATTTAAATTCTTGGATATAAAGGTCAGACACTGATGACGCAAATGTTTGACCTCTTGGCACTTTTTTAAAAAAACAGGTCCTTCTTAAAAGTAGACGAACAGGCCTGCTCCATAAAGAACAGTTAATACTGGTGTGCACTACAGCAAAGCAGGGAGGAGTTCTGGACGAACTATCAAGTAAAAGAAAAGATGATGAACCCAGACTTCTCCAAAGATTATAGATGCTATGACAGTGAAATTGTTCCGTCTAAGTATGTGCTCAGACAAAAACATGCATCCTGTGGTATTTTTTATGTATCATTTTTTGTATTTTGAGTTTAGCTTTGTATTCATTTCAAGCAAAATTGCAAATTCATTCTATGCAGCAAAGGGTGTGTGTGTGTGTGTGTGTGTGTGTGTGTGTGTGTGTGTGTGTGTTAATGTGTGAACGTTTGGACATTGGAGGGATTAAAAATATCATCTGCAAAATTAGAACCTGGCAGAAGACATTTGAGTAATACTCATCTAAGCCAAAAGCTTGACTGCAGCAAAAACATGAAAAACTGGAGCTGTCATAATGTCTCAACAAATCCACATTGAATCATCATCTTCTTTTAATGGGAGCCTGCTCAATACAAACAGCAAATTCATGTTTTGAAAACTGCACATTACAACCTAAAGGCTTCATTAGAGCTGCAATGGATAGGTTCGCACCTTCTCGTCGGTGCGTCTGGAGAATCGTCCCATTTGCTCCAAATTCTTTTTTCAGGCATGGACGCGTCACCACCGACAGGAAACAACACATAAGTACTTCAGAGTAAAATGCAAACTGTTTTCTTGGACTCACCTACACGCTCGATCGTTCGTCTGCTGTGGTACTCGTCCTGGCATCTTATATGATTTGACTTCCTGTCACTAATATTTAAGCATTTCAATTAGGAGCTTCAGAGTTTCTCTACAGTAAAATAATACTGTACATTTGTCAAATATCGTGTCTCTATCTCTCAAAGTGAACATGACAGCAAACTGCTTCCATTGAAAAATGCGTTGTAATTTTTGCCCAATTTGCATGCAAGCCAGATCCACCAGATTGACAGAACAATCAGTTACTCAGACTTCGTCCATCATCTCTATTTAAGCACATCATCACTTCACTTATGACAGTCTAATCAATTCAAACAGGCCCTCTCCTGGCTTTTGGTGCCCATGTGTATGTGTGCAAGTATAACTGTGTGAGTGTGTGTGTGTGTGTGTGTGTGTGTGTGTGCGGTGTCGGGGTATTCCTGGCACAGAGCAGCAGCAGATGTGAGAGGTAATTTGGAGCCCAGAGAGATGCTCTCTGATGTGTTACAAAGCATTATGGGTAAATTTGCTGTCATTGAACTTGAGTGGACTTCAATGACACAATGATCTGTTCTCTCCTGACACAAACACACACACACAAACACAAGCACGCACACACACACACACACAAACATAAACAGTTTTTTTTAGCTATAGCCTCGACCTCCTGGGTCACATTTTTTGTGTGATCATCAGATTCACCTTCACGTAGGAAAAAAAAAGAAAGCTTTGTTACAGAAAAACTGGCTCAGTTGCAAAGCACTCACAGATTTTATGTTTAAAATTAGTTCAAGGCGACCTGTTGTGCCTTTTCTCCCTTTTCCATTCCTTCAGTGTTTTATATACAGAAGGTTCTTGTGCATGTAAAAGATCTTGGAAGTTAAAAGGGTAAAAGTCTGCACCAACAGATGCTCCTCTCTCCCACAGAAAACACAGCTCCTGAAACGCCTCGCCAGTTGTCACGCCTTTTAATTCTGTTACTTTGTGACATCACACAACGTCACAGAGTCACACATTTGCGTAATTTGTGTCCAGTGGCTAGTTTGGCAGGTAAAAATTGATTTAGTGCTGCTGCTCTGTTGTTGTTTGCGATGATTGCTCAGACGTACATGAGCTGATCAATCAGACTCGACTGGGTCTCTTAAAGAGACAGGAGCTAAAACAGAGTGTGTCAGACAGATGGGGAATACAGAGCTGCAGCACTGAATGGTATGACTGAACTGATGTGTTTCTGAGCATTAAAGCATGTAAAACCTATTCTAGTAGTAACCCAGAAAAAAAATCATGAACCTGAAAATGAACATAATATGTCTCCTTTCAGAATTAAAGAAATAAAGTGTACTCATTCATTAACTTACACACAAAATCCAAGATTCTGAACGAATCTGACAGAGAGGTTATTCTGTAAACACCCCGTGCACTTTGTCAGGCTAGTAGTCACAGGCTGGAACTAGTGTGGTAAAATGCTTGAGGCCATGTTTATGTAACTAGTTTCCTAACATGAGAATAGGTCACACTCACGCTGCAATTATGCCACAATAGAACAAAAGGCAAAGAGGACAAGAGACATTTAGTGTAGTTAAACGTTGACCAGCTGAAAAAAAAAGTATGATTTTTAGCATGAATGTCCTCAGGCCAGAAGAGTGGGCATGATACACTGCTGAGATCACCACACACAAATGGTGCTTGTAATTACAATAGGGTGAGAGAGGGGAGCGCATGGCAGAGCTAAAATGAAACGACATAATGGGACAAACTAACATCTAAAAAGGTGGGCAGCGGCAGAAGCAAGCAGATGCAAACAGACCGTTGGCAGCAGCATTTTTGACATGAGCAGACAATGAGGTCATGGGCTGCCAAGGCTGTTTTTTGTTGTTGTGCTTCTTCTTACTGTTCACCCAGGGCCTTCGCCTGAACCCAATCCGCAGAGTAGCTTTAGCCTTAATGATAATGGCTTACTCCTTGTTCTCAACGTCCCACGACTCATTCAGCTTTCACCCAAAGGGACACTGAGGTTATGATGTTCTCTCCATATAACATGCAGTAATGCACGGACAAAAACACACCAGCACTGGCCTCGGGGAGGCACAAAAAATGGGGGCAGGAGGGAGGCTCAAAAGAGGAGATGCAGTCATATCCACTTGTATATGGAGGGAGCAGAGAGGTGGTTCCATCCACTGAAACTAATGCAACCCTATCCAGCGAGTAGTTTGCAAAGTCAAACACAGAAGATCAACTCTGCCGTTATATAAGCATTATGATTGTGTTTACATCAACAGTCAGCCAACGGGACATAATATCATCTGACTGCTTAGAAGTACACTAAAACATGCCAGCAAATTTCTGTCATTTCCTGCATGCAACATTCAAGAAGGGGCCATTTGTCATTCTATCACATCAATTTTTCATATACTGACTGAGCAGTCACAAATGGCCTGGCATTCAACCACATCACAACGTTAAGGAAGGTACAGTACATATGTTTTGATAAAAGCCAGAGAGTCACAGTGGCAAGGGAGGGCAGAATACTCTGCCAATCTGCTATTAATAAAAAAGGGGCAGAAGAAGAAAGGCATTTTTTCTTCAGTAAGGAGAATTATTATGATCATTTCCAGATCTATATGTTTATTTTGGGGTTCCACTTGAGTAGCTTAGCATGATTCACAATTGAAAAAAAAATCCTTAATTGTCTAACACTGGCCCTTCTTGCAACCTCTCACTCCACCCTCTTTCAAAAACAAGCCATATTAGCTCCTTTCTCTTTATTTGATTTTTCAATAATTTACTCAATTTTGGTATTGTTTATTTTTACCAGGACAGTGCACAATTAAAAGTAATTGCACCAGAGTTAGCTAGCAGCTCATTTGCATCTGTTGTCCCTGAGCAGGTAAGCAAAAAAAAAAAAAAAAAACACAGAACAGCAACTACACTACATAGAACAACACAATACATAAATAAAACTGCACAATACATTAAGGCCCCCCTCCATAAAATCCCACATTCTTCGGAAATGAAACTTCAAGAAGCCTACCGAGGGGCAGCATCCACTGCTTGTGAGCATCGTCTAATCCTCTTGCCGGTGTGTATGACAGCATAGTAATATGGGGCACTAAGATGGATGAGGCCGGGCACACTCTGCAGAAACACATCCTTACAACTTTATTCACTGATTTTGGTAAAACCAGATCATATTTCAAGAAGGAAATAACTCTGTGATTTCCTTATCAACAGATCATTTTCCAGTTGCTCATCTAGTTAGCACAGTTAGCAGTGCAGCTAGTGGTCCTAGCAGCTGACTCTGTTTGGACTGGAAGTTCGTAGTACCTCTAGCACATTTGCCCTGGGGAAGGTGGCGGTGGCTGTCAGGCCTGCAGGCCCCAGCATCCGGAATCGACCACTAAGTCCATTAACTGCATGGCTAACTGAGCTAACATTACAATTAGCAGCAGTTAGCAATTACTTTTAGCAACAAGTAAATCTGTCCATCAGAAAGCTCTGTAAATCACAGAGGTTACGCAGAGCAGCAGGAGGACATCAGAGGGAAGCCAAAAAGTGTTTTCTCTATATCACCAATCCTTCCATCCAATCACATCGGTATGAGTAGCCCACCAGAGCAGCTGTACGGCTGCATCCTTGCAGTTTGTTGTGGTGCTGTGCCTGGAGCAGATTTAACAACAAACGAGCTGATGACAAATTGTTGGGCAAGAAGAAAAAGCCACTCGAATCATAGTATTCAGAACACTATATATATGAAAGATGATGATGAAAATCATAATAGGCTCATTAAGCTCTGTCCTCTGAAGGTCAATCTAATCATGACATTGAAATCTAGATAAAAAGTGTACATGCTTTCATAGAGGTGTCTTGGGCCAATCTGCACCATCAATATCAGGGCTGATTGAGGTATTTTAATGAAACTGTAGGAGCTCCATAAAGCCTGACTCCTCTTGATCCATTGTTTATTATAACCAAATGGGCTCTGGATAAAACTGCTTGTCAAATCTGCCCCATAGTGCTCTGTTCAAAACCCTGGAACAATTTCCCAATGTGCTGCACTGCAAGTGCGGCGTGACACGAACAAATAAACTGCAGGAGGCACTTTCAATAAATGATAACCACAAGCAGCAAAGTACGCAGAGCTGCTTTGAGTAACAGAATTGTTGCCCCGCTGCCTTTGCCTTCATTTCAGTCAGCTTTTTAGATGCACGTGCCTCTAAAGTGCTGCTGTTTTCTGAAATTGTACCTAGGCCTTCATACGACAACACTTTCAGACTGACACTGCTCTCTCTATGGACACAATACAAAACACTATGGGAAATCAAAAGAGTAAAGAGGGGTGTATTTTCTTAATTCAAAATCTTCTTTAAATGGGAAATCGAAATTGTCTTTACCTAAAAAAAACAACTTAACAACAACTGAAAAAATACCTTTCTTTCTCCCGATTTCATCAATATCCTGAATTTGCCTTTGACAAATGGAGCAAACTTGACATTGAAAGCTGTGAAAAAAACCACCACCACATACCTTCTGTTCATCATGAAAACAAACCGAAAATTCACACATGCATCCTCTTTGTTTACACCGTTTGCTTTCCTGTAAATAGAAGACCTGAGCAAGCAAAGCGGCCCACAACAGCCCCGTCTCCTGCCAACATATATAAAGCTGATAATGAGTGATTCATCAGTGCTAATTTGCTGTGCTAATTTTATCAGCGAACTTCACAGGCTTGAAGAAACCTTGCGATGGCAGAATGGGTAAACAGCATGAAGCTTAACACAGGCACGGTCACATTGTCAAGGAGCTGCCGTGATGTGTGTGCAGTGAAATGTCAACGCCCAACTACATATTACATATATAAACAGCATATATCACAGATATAGAGGTATCATAGTATATGCCCAATTTGCACCAATATGACACAGTTAGAGACTGAAATGCAAAAAAAAATGGTTGGGATAATTTGCGATTACTGAATTCCTATTAAGGTTAATGCACCTGTATCATTTTAGTCAATAAAGTTCAACGTTAAACCGTAAAACATCCTGCCTCCATAACATAGCTTTGTCACAAGCGTTTGACAAACACATTTTAAGGGGTCATTTTTAGTTTCCTAATATCGATATCAGCATAGGACTCAAAAATCACGTATAAGTCTGGCTTTCATATCTGATTTCGCTCAAGTTAGCTTATTAGAGTTCATTCCGGGCTCATTACGAATGTATTTATATTTTCCAATCAGGACACATGGGATATGGAGATATTATTCAGGCATTCTTTGGACATGTAAACAGCCACTCAGAATACTAGCCTCAATCATGCTCTTGCCTGTTTAAGGTCCGATCTGTGCGTCACCAAGGCCACAGTTTGACAGGCTGGGGTAGAGATGTGTGCACACCTACTTTTAATCATTTAGAAAGACGCTACTGAAGACTTGTACTACGCAAGATGTGATTTATGGAGCATCTTTTTTTTTCAAGTGTTTTTTATGTTTTAAAAAAAGTTCAGTTGTTTAAGAGAAATCTTTAACGCTGTTTTGCTGTGAAGCTCCAGAAATGTTTTGTGGACAACAAAGTTTTTTAGAAATAAGGGAAAATATTATATGAAATATTTTGTACATGTCAATGGAGTCAATGAACTTTGCTACTAGAAACTTGACATATTGGTTAACTGCTTGGTCCAGCAGTATGGCTCCGACTTCAGTTCCAGCCAACCAGCTGCAGCATTTAGAAATATGTGCGTGCATGTGTGTAGCGCTGTCGATCTGACATAGCTCTTCCACTTATTTCAGTCCTTATATAACGGAGATCATTTCAGATAAATGTGACAGCAAACTCATGTCATGACGCAGTCAGGTTGGAAGTGCCTACTGCTGCAGGGAAACAACAGCATCACTACAGATCAAATGTTACTCACTGAATGGAACTAATAAAAAACACTTGAAACGCTCCCTAAGCAGACAACTGAAACAACAAATGGGTCTTTAGAAGGATCTGTGCTTGTTTTATATCCAAGCGTTTGCTTTGATTTGTTTTTACAGTCAGAGGGATTATTCTGATCCTTGTTTATTCGTTATTTTTCTTCTCAAAAAACATAATAAAGTCTCCCACACTTTTCCAAGATGGTTTTTGACATATTTTTTCGAATATGAAATTAAAACCTGGTCAGTGCAAATACAGAACATTGGAGGATTTGTTTTCCAACCAACACCAGCAGTACTGCAGGAGGTAGTGTGTTTCTGTGTCAGAGAGACGGGCCGGGGAGTGAATCATGTGGTTTGGGGCGCTGTATGTTTCAACATCACCTATGGAGAGCAATCTGTTGTGGTGTTCGGCTGGGGTTTTTCCCTGCCAGATCAAATCTAAGGTGTCTAAATGTGAAAAAAAGAGTTTCAGTTTGCAAATTGTTAAAAAAAAAAAAAAAGAAAAGAAAAAAGAACTGAGACCACACCCTAAAAGGTAAAGCGAGACAAAACACTGAGCCAGACATTTGTGCAGTCTGACTTAAAGCAAGACTATGTAGGCTTTGGCTGTGTAACAGACCACACTAAGGTGTGATTTTCTAATGCTGCACAACATTGTATCACTTGCCATAATCCTGTAATTGTCACAGGCAACTTATTTACACTAAATTTTAGCAATTTACGAAGCTACAATCTGATGTACACCACAGATATAGGCATGCAGTTATGGGCTCTTGCAGGGAAGAGCTATTTTTGTGTGGGCTAGCCTGGAAGTTACTTCACAACTCCACTTAATGATTTATGAAGTGTGAATGAAATCAGAAGTAAAAAGCTACAGTTAGGCTATAAACAAACTACATCGCAATGGCATGACTTCAACATTAAAACACTAAGCGTCGTTTTACACTATACTATACAAACTACAGAAACCACCTCTAGCAACTTCTTTACAGGTCTTGCGACTCATTTCTGCAGCACAATAACATCTCAGTTGAAGTTTTGGTAAAACACAGAATTTATAATAAAAGCCACATACTGTACTGTACTCGTGTTCTATGTGGAATTTTTAAAGATAGTACATAAAGGGGGAGGTCCATGTCTGATACCTTACAGCTCTTCTGGGAATGTGACAGAGAAGATGAGATGGATTCAGTTTACCACTTTAGCTCTGCAACAGAGGTAGCCGTAGCATCTCTGTGATCTATTTTAGCCACTGGGTCCATTTGTCTGCTCCTCCGTTCTGCTTGGATACCCTTGCTTACTGACTGAGCAGTTTGCTCTGTGGCGGTAGGGGGTGCTAAGCTTGTTGAAAACCTGGAGTGCACACAAATGGCTCATGCATGCACAATGTCTGATACACACTCCATCACTATTAATATTTGAAATCCTGCAGTTCAATTTGTTACCTCTCCCTTTATTCCACCCTTTTGCTACTAAAAGAGCAGCTCCATACCATCCATCTTGTTTTATGGACAGACCCCCAGTGGGGCAGGGGGTACTCAGAGATTCATTTAAGTGGAAAGTGGAAATCTGAGAATCTGTCATCATCTGTGGTTGCAAAATGCTTTCTCATGCCTATTTAGGACACATTTATAATCCAGGGGTTTAGCAAGCTAACCCCCCTGGATACTGTACTACAACTCCATAACTAAGGTCAGGGTGTAATCTTGTAATAAGTCATTTTTACTACAGCCAAATGACCTCTCCATCTCGGATTAGAAACAAATGAAAAGGATGCAAACAAGCTGGAGAGAAGGCAACTGCTGCCAGTCGATGGCAAAGCTGGTTTGCAGCACATAAGAAGTGGAACCGGCAAATCTTAATGACACTGGGTTTTGCCAGCAGATGGTGGCACACAGCAATTGAAACATGTATTCCCATCTCAGAATCAATCATCCACAAACTGTTACAAGAGCGAGTGTGTTGTCAAACTCAACTGACGAACCCTGAATCCATCAGAGAACCAACAACAATGTGTTGGTGAGGAGTTGAAATATGTACAGGCTGTGAAATACACATTTTAAAATGCTGCCCTTCACATGTCAATCTAATTTAGTACATACCCCCAACTATAAAGTAGGCTTTTAAAACACAAGTCATGTCCGTCAAAATTCCTTTTGTTGTTTCTGCAGTATATTATAAATGTATATATAATGTCTTAGGTTTAAGACGGCATGAAACCTACTGGCCCTCTTGTCAACTCGTCCTCAGTTCAAAACAAACATGAAGAGGCAGCATTCAGTTTTGTTTGTTTAAACACAAGCTTTAAAATATTCTATTTTTCTCTACCTTTGACTGAATCTCACAAAAACTCACCACATTTTTGAACTTCAGTTCTTCTAAGTGTGGTGCAAAGATTAAACAGCCTTTGGATATTAAGTGCACTCAATAAATAAATAATTTCCTACAGAAATTAATTGATGTAGAGCTATGCCAGAGACAGAGCACTCCATGTGAGCAGCTGATAGTAATGAATGAAGATTGATTTTGTAGGTAGGGCTGAAAGGTTAATGAGATTAACAGTGAGGTTATTGCACATTCATGTAAGCTTCAACAAACACGCCTGTGTGAGTTACACTCCTGCGCATCATTTCAGTAAAGTTAATAAAAGAATAACATTTTTTAGCGTGAGTAAAATTCACCCTGGAGTGTATAAATATAATGTTCTTCATTTTGCTCACAGATTCATTCTCTGATGATTTCAGCCATAATGAGTTGAGTATTATTATTTTTTAGGCCTCAGCCGATTACACTTTATGACCAGTTGAACTGCATCTTCTCTACTGCTGTTAACACGGCAGTTTACACACACAGGAACATGAGAGCGCACATGCACAGAGATACACACACACACACACACACACACACAAACACTTCTACAAATGCACAACCATTCTTCCTTTATCACACACACACACACACACACACATTTACTATCTCCCTATATCCAAAGAGCTAATTATAGCTTTCCCATTAATCAGCGACAGCTGTAATTATACTAATTCCAGTGTGTAATCTGATCAAGGTGAGGAAGATCAAATCACAGCCTTTCTGTCCTGCTAAGCTTAACGGGGGGTTCAGTAATGGTGGCGACAGCGGTGAGGTTGTAAGGAAAATTGATTTAGACCAAAACAATCTGATTTGACTTGGTATGGTGGCTGATTAGTGGGGCAAAGTACAAGCATGTGTGTAAATAAAGCTATCTCTGGTGTCTGGAGGCCATTGTGGCTGCTAAATTGCTTATATTAATTTAAAACTGCTTGTATTGTTAGACTGAAACGCAACCGACGAGGAATGGTTGTCTACCCACTGTATCAAACTTCTGTCCAATCCTCGCCTCAAGGAACACGCGAATAAAACTTCTGCAGCTCTGTGTGCACACTCCTCTCTGTGTTCTGTGTGTGATTATACCTGCAGATAACTATTTAGACATCTGGATGATATCTATCAATATTGTCTGCTTCCATAAGTGGCACAGTACTGTTTTATCTGTGTGTGTCCACATAATCATTGTGTGAAAGTGCCAGATTAGTGGTAGACTCATCTGGAATCATCTACCCAAGAGGTGTTAATTGGCGACAATACATTCTGTGAGGACAGCCGTATGAAACAGTCTCAAGTTAATACTGATGCCTCTACATGGCCTACATATGCAAAGACTGGCTATTTCTGTAGCATTATAGTTTAACATTTGTGCTAAAAAATGAATACAGGAATATCGGTCGCTTCATATTCAAAATATGGGGCAGCAGTAGCTCAGTCTGTAGTTGTAGGGACCAGTCGGCAAGTGTTGGGACTGGCAGCTGGAGAGGTGAGCAAGGCACCAAACCCAGAAACTGCTCAGGGTGCCTGATATGTGGCGGTCCACTTGCTCTGACACCTCTCCATAGATCAATGCATGTGTAAAGGTCCTGTTGGTGCATATGCTGGAATTTCTGGCCTGTGTGTGTTAAATTTGCCCAATATGTGTATATATGGTAAAATTATTCTTCAGTTGACTTTGGCATGGGCCTGAGTCCCATATCAGGCACTTGAGAACTGGACACTCTGATTTTCACATAATCAAAATGCCACAAATGAATAATTGTACTAATACAGACGATGTACACAACATGTCACCCAGTAATAACACCTAGGGTCAATCATTTATACAAGAAGTACATAGAAGTGCTGTTACAGCTAAGTTATGTAAACAAACCGCTGCCACTGAAGCAATTTGAAGTGTAATCAGTGATCCAGATGCAGTAGGTCCCATCTGTACTGTGTACAGTGCAAAACAGATGTCACTGAGACAGTAAGCAGACTGACTCTGCTGGGTCGAATCTACACGATCAGTGATAGCAACCTCTGTTACGGCTTCGCCTCAGTGACTACATTGTTTTCACATCTGTTCACCGCTTCCACTTCCAGGTTCCAAAACAAATGGGGCCTTTGATACCGGATCTATCCGTCTCCTGTTGGTCACAGGCATGGATGGAAACCAGTGTACGTGTACGATTTTCTTTTGTACGACAGCTAGCGAGGGCAACAAAGCCCTGTGAGAGTGAGAAATAGATCAGCAGAGTGTGGGTGCAGTGTGCGATAGCCCGCAGGTACTCTGCAGATGGAATCCTTCACATATAAATACATGCTAATCAGTGTGATGCAGTGTTGTGAGCCACTGGACCATACAGAACATATGGTGCCGGAGCATCTGAGGAGAGAGAATGCAAGTTCAGCAACATAATTCTATTAAAATATAACGCAAGGTTTACTTTTAGGCATTTTAGGATGCTGATGTTGATCTTGTCATTAGACTGTGCGACTGTGTTCAACAGGAAACACTCAAAATCACTCACTATCCAAAGCCAACATTAGAAGGAAATGATTTATGAGGACTAGAATATGAGAGACGGGGATAGATGTTAGAAGGGACCTTTGAACGGAAGCAAGATTAAGACATTCACATATCTGAAGTACAACTAAAACTAAATCAGCTTTGTTTCAACCCAGACCTTTTGACTCTTGAACCTGTTCCCTTTGTTTCCCTGGATTTTTGGTGATCAAATATCAGCGTAATCTACCAATGCACACCTGACAAGCTGCTCGGAGTAACACACAACATGCAAAAATATCTGCCACTTTATTCTAACCTTGTCGGCAAAGCTCGGACTCCTGGGGACATTTTCCAGAGTAGATCAATCTTATATGCGACTGAACAACCGAGACTACACTTGCTGCCTGTTTGTAATCTGGGGACCTAAAAAACACACGACCATCTGTTACATCTAGCCAAGGCCAGAAGGGTCACAGCACCTTTGGACTGGTGTGGGACAGAAGTTTGCAAGCTGTGAGGTGAGAGGGAGAGTTGCGAGGCAAAGATAGTGTGTGAAGTGAAAGGGACATCTGCAGGCAGGTGCTGGAGGTGGAAAAAAAGGGGAAGTTAATCATGGTAGTAAACACAGACTGTGATATATGGGTTGGTTGATATTATCAGTTGATATTGGCCTATCACAGATATATCTTGTCAGCATATATGTTGTCCTATACTCAACAATATGAAATCCTCTTTTTTACAGATGACAATGCAGAAAAAGATGCTTGAGATCATTTGTAGAGAAGAAATTCTCAGGAAGTTTACTGTTTCAGTAAACTGGTGTCATTCTGGAATAGAATAACAGCTCCACAGTTGTATGTCTCCACGCACCAGTCAAGCTGAAGTTCCAATGCTGTGGTGTTGAATAATGACATAAACATTTTTTGCTGAATATCATGATGTCACGGTGCATTTAACCTCAGACCTTTTGGGTATCAAATGGTCTAACTTCATAATTATACCCTATCAGCTTCACAAGACCGGGATGGACAACCCGAAAAAATGAATGAAGGATCATCGCAAAAAATGTGCGTTTATTGGCTCATATAACCTTTTACACACTTAAAATCAAGTATCGGTCAGGCTGTACTTTACAACCCTTTAAAACCCAAATTTTCAGCCAAGATTTTACTCGTCTTAGAGTCATAACTCAGTCACATCTAATCACATAGGCATGATACACTGTTTTAGATTCAGTAAGACTTACACTTTCCAAGGACACCATTATCCCATTTGTCTATCACACATAACCACCCCATAAACCTGCTAAGTTTAATTCAGCAGACTATTAATGGCCCAACATTTAAACAAATACATGCTTGTTTCTGTATGCAGGGGGCCCATTGTGTCCCGACTCTGAAAGCCCCTGGTGTGGGACATTAATGCAGGTATTCGCTAATTGGCAAATGCATAGAAATTATTGGCGGAGGGTAAAATCATTTGTTACTGGAAAATGATTTAATTCCTTTAATCATTTCAGTGGGCTGGAACTCAATAATGTGGAGAGCAGTTTTAATGGTCCTTCACTAATGTGGGTCAGCCCAGCAGGTTCGCTATCAAACTTTCAACAGAATCTACATATTTCTGTGCATACGGTTAGCAGAGGTATCAAATATATATGATGATGATTTCTCTAGTGCAGTATTTCAAAATGCTCCGACTTGAAATGCTTGAACTCAAGTGGGAGACAGACATTAGCCTGAAATCTTAGCAATGCCCCTGGTTTCTGCTGATTGAGCAAAAAAAACCCTCAAGATGGGCTCTTAACATGAGCAGCCATGCATATGGTAAATAGAGCGTGAGTGGATGTATTTCCATATCTTTGTGTGTGTTTGTGTCAATCGGTATGTCTTCATTCAGAGAAAAAGTAAAGAGATAAACTCAAATCAAGATTCTGACTTTGCCACCATGCAGATGCTTAGCTCCATACCTAACGCACAGCACGAAATGTATTCATTACAAGTCCCAGCTGCACGACCAAAGGTCATTCTTCCAGCAGCTCCCATTTCATTTCATTGGTGCACAGCTTAGACGCACGTGCAAACTATGGTTGCTCATGACACAGATGAATTATTGTGGCCCAGTTCCTGGTGGTATGAAGATTAAATCATCGGAGCCAGACACCTTTGTAGCAACGAGAAGGAAAAAAATGATTAAATGAGGTGTGTTATCATCACACGCAGCTCTCATCTTCCATCATTCAGTGAGGACCTGACACTGTATCGTGTATCATGGGCATCAAGCAGAATACAGAATGTACTGAGGGATGCAGACATGATGTTCTACGGTCCGTTTATAAAGTGGGGATTGTAAAGTCTTTTGTCAGTTTCCCTCTGCAGATTTGCCAGCTGGCTCATGTATTCGTGGTGGCACTGTAGCTGCATATATCGGTATAATATTAAGTAAATATTAATATATTTAAGTAATTACAATCCAGAAAAGGATGCTTGGCGTGATTTAGAACTGTTCCTGGTGAGGTTTACTGACTGATCCTGCCTCCTTCGCATATCTTTGCTGTAAGTGTTTGTTAACCACATTTTGCACACATTGCAAAAAATGTGTGCAAAGCTACATATCAACTACCATATGGCACCAAAAGTTGAGTATGATCGGCTCTAGGTGTCACTAGAAAAATTCTCTCCAACCTAAAATGTGAAAATGAATCTGCCTTTTCTTCATACACCTTGTAGTCTGGCGTTCAAATAAAACCAACCATTTCAAATCACAATGAGCATCAGAAACTCACTGAATGGCATGTAAAAATATGCAGCTGGGTGCTCACAAGCTTCTCAAATGGCCGTCTTATTTTGCTACCCGGCAGCAACACGAAACACTGTAACTGTATGAGTGCTGGCTATCCTGCCAACACTGCGCTAAATATTTATTACAATAACAGAGGTGAGGTGGAGGCAGGATGCCACAGGTTGTGTTACGGGAATGTTGCTGCCATAAACACACAGAAATGTCTGCACGCACAGAGAACGGTGTCTAAAAATTCAGCTTTAAACCTACTGCAAATTAACAGCAGCTTTGGCTCACATGTCTGCATGCAAAGGGCTGTTTTGCAGTCTGACGATGTAAGCAAACACATATGTGCTTATATTACCGAATGCAAAATATGTGTGTGCTCGTTTGAGGTTGATACAGAAGCTGGTCAGGCCGTGTGCAGTTTAGGAGCGTCTTCTCCCCACAGGAGTGGAGGATGCATGAATGAGGATGAGGGAGTCAATATGTTACATAGACAGGCAGAGCTGACAGCGTTGTTTTATGCATTTCTTAAACTTTTCAGCACCTTTAATCTAGAGGAAAATCCCTACAAAGGCAGCAAGACGCCATCACCTGAGCGCTCACGGGCACAACCCCCATGTAGCAGCATGCGTTGATCAGCATCTTCTCAAGGCGGCCCTCCTTCTCTACCTGACAGTTCAACCCCCCCAGCGCCCAGCAGGAAAATGGAGACAATTTAAGAGGAGTGCATGGGGGGCTGTAAATGTCTCCTCTTGTCAGTAACACCAGCAGTGTCTGAGCCTCCTCTGACTCTCCATAAACAGCAACTGCACCGTGGCATAAAGAATAGAAAAAAAACTGCACTTCCATAAAGTCCAGGGACTTGTAAGAGACAACGTTTTAAAAAGTAATATCAAAATTAATGTGGAGGATATCCTGACTTTTGAAGCTCTAAAAACACCAGATCCTACATTTTCCACAATGCAACTGGATCGGTCTCTTTTGTTAAATACTCTCCCTCCCTGATTAACACACAAGTTTTTCAAACTCTACAATCAGAGTTCTTACCTAAAGCTTTCAGTGGAAAACCTAAAATCTCAAGCCCAAGGTAGAGTAAACCTTATGACGTCACTATGACATCATCTGGGTTGTTGTTTTCAGTCTTGAGAAAGAGCCAGACAATATTATATATCCATTTTTTTTTCATTTTGTTTTGCAGGCCGAGTAGTGCTTCCAGTGATGAGTAAACTGATCTTGAGTGAATGAGTCACCACAACATGAAGGGACACAAGTGCTTTGTGGACATACATAAAGGCATTTCTATGGCCTACAATTGATCATCTCTACACAACAAAGCGAGGGTTTTGAGACTGAATCGAACAGAGGTGAGTGGAGGAGACAGGCAGAGAGAGACTACAAGAGATGGAGGAAGAGTCGAGGATCCCCTGATATTTGAGCCATTCTAAAAATAGCCACACTGGAGCAGAGATATGAATTGTACTCCTCAAAGCCCTCCGAGAACAAAAGGCAGAACGAAAAAGAGAGCAAAAACGGCATGTTTTCTTTTTCGATGTAAAGGTGGAGCAGGAGGGGTGAGTTGAGTTGGCAGCAGCTACATGTATAAGTTACACCACTGTTTATGAACTCTGTCTCGTACAGAATATGAGCCCTATTAATTTCTGGCTGATTGGTAACGCTACTCCTCATTTGGCACAGCGGTCATTGGAGTAACTCCAGGGTTGAAACATTCATGCTGTCAGCACGCTGTAGCTTAGACACGAATTTGTTTTGCATACGAGATATCAATGTCACGGCTCGATTCTGGTGATCAAAGAGGACAACCAGGAGTGGGTTGTCCTGCTGTCAAGTGTGCACAGTGTATCTGCAACAACGTCATTCAAGAAATCTCTACAAAAACCTTCTTTTTTTATGTTTTATTTTGTTCTCTTTTTGTGCTTCTCTCTTATCCGATCATCCTTGCAGAAAATCTCCACCTTAGGATTAATCTTAGATGTTCGTCATCTGGAAAAGGCCACTGTTGCACCTGTGTCGGGCCAGCTGTATGCGAGGAATATGACAGCTGTGGACTCACCGATCCAATGAGTAGTCAAGAGGAATGCTATGTCTTTTTTTTCCAATCCTTTTGAAGTCCACAAATGCCACACACAGCTCCTGCAGGAAAAAAAAAAAAAGTAGATGATTAGATTTGTGAGTTGTGGCTCTTTACATCAAGTACTCTGGACTGGTTTATAGAGTATAATGTATGCTCTGCTATGTTTACATCTTCAAAATAAATATTAAAAAAAGGATTTCTCATCAAATATTTCATATTTAATATTTGAATGGGAGTCTGGTCCAGAGTGATCCCGCATAAAATCCCATCAATAGGGATGTTCTGCTTTAACCGTAGTGCTGAAATATGGCTCGACGAGTGTCGCGTGCAGGGTGCAACATTTCTTAAAAGGAGCAATAAAAAGAAACAAGGCCACGGATCTCTTCAGGCAGTCTGTGGAACGTCACAGATCACCAGGATATAAGAAGAAACCGCCTGTCAGCACCCTCCTGACCCTGCTCCAAGCAACTTGACTCTAACCGGCACCAACTACAGCAACAAAACACATCAAAACAGCACTTAAAAGAGAGTGGCAGTAGCAGCCAAGACATCCAGTGAGGCGTCTGGAAAAGGGAGCAGATGCTGTCCCGTTGTCCAATCAAATCAGAGACAGATTCCACTGTTGCAGGCACAATGACGGAGAGCTAAGAAACAAAACATGGATGTGACTCTGGCAAGGTTTAGCATCAACTGAAACTGAGACGCAGACTTCTAGATACATTTAAATCAGGTTACTTGTCTCACATAAGAGCTGGGTATTGCCAATGATGCTCCCTTTTGGCTCTGATGTAAAGTCCTCTCTCACATGTGTTGCCCACATCAAAATCTTATTGGAAACACACTCACAGTTAATAGCCTATAAAAACTGCAAAGCAACTAGTAACTAAATGTATCAAATAAATATAGCCGAGAGGAAGAATAAAGTAGCAGGATATGGAAATACTCAAGTAAAGCACCTTGGTAAGTACTGATCGTTTTTCAGTCTCCTTAATATCCAACAATCGTTATCAGTATCAGCCCTGAAAAAGCCATAACAGTCGACTCTTCCTTAATCCGGTGACTGTGCTGATACAAACATTTACCTGCCATGTGACAAATTCATTTGCTCATCAAAAAGAACGGGGATCCTGACAAACATGGTGCATGGTGAGTGTTAATTATTGACTGTATAAAAACACATCCAAGATGAAGATCGATTTGTATCAGAAAATTCATTTTATAAACCCAAGTTCAAGTTCAGGCATCACAAGTGCATTTAATGCTCATACCAGGTAACATACTACATGACAATTGGAAGATCGTGTATGTTTATGAGCATATATACGCAAAACTTAATTATCATACCCAAACAAATGTAATTCTTTTAACTCAAAGCCTCATATCTTCTAACAGAGCAGCTGCGTACTGCTTGTCCCTTTAAAAAAAAAAGGCTCTGGGGTGAGTGTATCAGACCATATGTTATCTGCTTGGGCATATGGACAACTTGCTTGAAAAAAAAAAAATTAAAACACTCCTTCTTACACATCCTCCAATGTCCTGTGGATACAGTGTGTGTGTGTGTTTGTCCATCATCTGTATTCAAGACATCCACCAAGGTGCTCTACACCTCTCTGAGCTGCCACAAGGATTTCTCACCCAGGAGTCACCTTCCCCAAAGTTAGCCTGAATTTACATATTTTGCCATGCAACATGTGCCTGTGCATGTCACGACGCATATATGACTTTCAGCGTTAAAACCAAGTTCAGGTAGAGTGACCAAATGCATTAGGACTCTTACATATTCATGCGTAGGGAGCCCACAGCTCAGGTTATATCACCCTAAACGCCTTAATACTGTAGGTCAGTGCTGTTTCCATACCAACGGCATAACTCAACACACTCGTATAAATCATAAATTTAAGCGCCACCCCTGCAACAAGTTTCATGTTGTGCCTACTGAATACGAGCCTAAATTCAAACACACTATTTCAGGAAACACTTTTCTACACTCATATAACTCAGCTGTATCCAACCTGAAAGCTCCAGCATAGATTCAATGTAGAAACAACTTTTTTTTTTTTTTTTTTACATGAAAAACCTTGGAAGAATAATGTGAATCCATAAAACAAATAAATTAAGAACATCCTTGACGAGGTATCGTTACATTAACCAACCCATTTCTCATTATTTTCCAGTTGTATGGCTTGACATGAGCACAATGCAGCAATGTTGCGCGGACAAAGCACAACAAAACAATGTATCCGGATCATCTGTGTGCTGCCTGAACAAGGGCCTCGGTTTGCTATTTGTTAATACGGTTTAAGATTTGTTACATAAGTCGGCTGTGAGCTGCTATGACTCACCTTGTGTGTTTTCTCTCTCTTGTGTCTTGTGACCGCGTAATGCAACGGAAGAGGAGGAAAGGCTACGCTAGCAGCCTCATCTCTAAGGGCGCTACTGCTAATTTAGCAGTAATGAATACATCACTTTGAGTTTAAGAATATTCAGCCACAACTACTAGCTGCTGTGGGACCTCAGAGTTGCCTCCTCCGCCTCCACATATCGAGAGCGGTGGATTAAAAATATGATGGTGACAGCAGAGGTTGAAGGTTGCTTGCTCTGGAACTATGAGGATGTCTGTAGTGAAACCAAAGCCTCTAACAAAGTGAAATCTCATTATAACGCTGCATGAGGATTGCACTAGTTTGCTGAAATGGAGGGGAATAACTTGCACCAGAGAGATGACCCTTATTTGCCCCCAGCAGTAGCAAAAAAAAAAATCTGCATTATGTGCTTCAGCCTGACATTGGTTTTCACTGTGATGCTAAGTCTGTCTCAAAATCCTCTGCAGCTGCAAGTCTCCTTGAATACAGCTCCTGATTCAGTGGTTTTTGCACAGACTCTGCATTCTTAGTAACTACCACTGCAGTTCCACGTAAGCAGCCGAACACGTTGGCAGATGTCAATCGTGATACATTAAAGACAACAACTGGTAGGCAATTTAGTGTTAATGAAGCAGGAACAAAATGCTTAGGTTTCTGGTTTTTAAATGAGCTTTTTGCACGTCACGTCACATCGCTCCTTAATTTGTGGAAAAAAAAAATCTTTCTCATGCGGTGACTTTCTCATGCTGTTAATGGAGCCGGCCCTAAGCTGGACCAAACTTTAAAACACAGCGCAATTAACCCTGTTTTCATGGAGGGAGAAAAAAGTTCACTTGCATTTCTGACATAACATTTCCCAGGAGCAGAACGCCAAAACAGTGTTCAATGATCTGTGGTTCTCCCTTTCACTTAGTTTAATTAGTATTTCACCACTGCATAAAAACCTTGCATAAAACTGGGCAGTCTATGCCGTAGAAAGACGCAAATACTATTGAAATTGGTGCTACGTGACCAGAGAAAACTGAGAAATAAAGGTGCTGTGTTATTTCCTTTTGCACACAAAGGTAGAAAACCCACAACAACCACAACGCTCTGTGCCACATCGGAACAATAAACACTCCTGCTGGTGGTCGATGATGGACAATGCTTGGTTTTTGAAACAGAAAACAGCACGCCGTCTAGTTGGTTACAAACAGTATTGTATTACACCTATATAGTTTGCTAAAAAAATGTTTCTGAAAACATTTTTCACAGTACATAAATGCCGAGGCCTCTCACTTGATCAAGAAAGAAAGTGACAACACTCAAAGTAAGGGTCCATGGTCAAAGTTGGCCTGCCATTAGGTTGAAATCGGCCTACCAGATGTTTCTAGCTGATAAAAATACTTATTCAAAGGTACAAAACATAAGGATTTTAGTTTGGAACATTAAAAAATAAACCAAAATTATCAGCCATATGAGTATAAGTATCATATTGATGAGCTATCTACTCTATCTGTCTCTACAAAGTTCCCCTTTAAGGAGAGATGCTGTTGCTTGCTACCAATAAGAAAACAAAACAGCAATATTGGTTCATCACTGGACTCATTTTACATCCTCAAATCATCTGCACTCTCTGCTAAGAAGATTTGATCACGCAACTCTCATCTCTCTTTTATGTGAGAAAATAAAACAGAAAACAGAACAGAAAGTCAACACCTTACTGAGACCTTTGAATCTAATTTTGCATATTTACAGAAAAGTTTGCAGAACCCAACTGATAAAAAATGCAGCCAGTGTTACACTCCTCTCCCCTGACTGTCCTGACTGTCACTCTGACAATACAATGCAGTGAAGGAAGACTTCCGTTGCCCCTGAAGTATTCCCTTTATCTCATTCATATGTATCCAGTAACACTGGAAAGTATTCGTTCCCTTTTTGTCAAAGTTGCTGAGAATCTTAGAAATGAGAACACAAAAGATTTAGTCAGAACTTGAAGGGGAACAGAGATGTGCTTCACGGCCATGCCTCGATGTCCACAGATGTTACAGAGTGAAAAGTGGTAATTTGTCACACAGTGCAACATAAACTGTAAGAAAAAGCACGTCATCTGTGGCAATCAACATGTGTTGTGAGGCTATTCATGTCATTTCTAAGTACTTGGTGTTGGTTATGTAAGGCCAGATTTATTTCTGATCTTTTGTTTTCATCATTTGTACGTTTTACAGACCTACATATGCACCCGTGACACCCTGCAAAACGTGTCATATCACATTCACATGCAATGTTTATGACCAGACTGTCGTATCAGGAGGTGGAGGGCATGGTGGTGGAGTTACAGGCGAGAGGGTTGCCAAGCCAGTGGCCACAGTTCAAGACTGTTTCAATATTTATAAGTGTGAAACCACACGATATGTCTGATGAGAGACTATGGCGTTTCAACATTTGTAGGCATGACGGCATTGGATATTCCAAGGAGATCGCAAGACAATTTCAAGGTGATATTTTTGATGAGAGGTTGGGACATCTACAATATTGTTTGTGGAAACCCAAACCGGAATTTAAAGCTAAAACATGATATTTTCCCAACCCTAACCAAGTGGTTGTTGTGCCTAAACCAGCCCATAAGCACACATTTTACACAACATCAAATAGAAAACAGAACCTTAAGAAACATAAATTGGTTTGCAGAAATATACATTGCCAACATTTATTCTGGCAATTCAGTTGTTTGTTTATGAATCAGAAAGTGCCCCGTGGCGTTATTAAGCTAGAAAGTTGAATGTGGAGTGCATAAGGGAACAGAAAGCTGCCATCAATTAAAATTAACAATGACTTATGATGTAAGTTGGCAAATATAAATTAAATTTAATTCAACACGACCTCTTGGTGCCACTGACAGTTATTCACTGTTTAGATGTACTTTTTTGTTTTATGTATCTCAGTTTGTTTTGCTCTCACATCTCTGAAAGAGGCTCATTTGATTCTTCATTGGATCAATAAGCTACAAACTACATCCAGCTTCTGCATCTAAATCACTGACCTTTTTTAAAAATTCTGTTTGAAAAGTATGACACATCTCTGCAGGTAAAACCGACAGGCCAGATGATGATGCCGCGGCGGTAAAATATAACTGCAATAAACTTCACCGCACTTCAGCATCATTACGCAGATGGTGTGACAGCTGATGGCTGTTTGAGCCTGTTAGCTGCCAAAAAGCCTTAACTTCTGAAAACTGAAGTCAGGGATTAAGATGGAAGTCACATACTGTCCAAGTTTGTGAGGCAGAAGTGAATGACTCATTCACACTTACTCAAAATGCCGCCGCGAAAGGTATCTTTAGGGAATGAACATTTAGGCGATCTAATGGAGCTGCTCAGTAACCAATAGCAAAGAGCTATAAAGCAGCTGTGTGAGTGTGAGTACAGGCAGCAGAGATCAGCAAACTTAGCTTCGTTAATAAATATTCTGAAAGAATCGTAGCAGGATGCACCCATCTGTCTTTGGAAGCAAAAGGCATGTGATCAAAGCTGCCCTGTTAATGTCAAAATGTGACATGAACGCAAGTCTGACGCAACACTAGACTGAAAGCTGATGTGTCAAGTGAGAGTCATAATGAAATACTTACAGAACAACAAAGCAATACGCCAATTATTTTTTTTTACGAGAATGAACCATCCTGAGGCGAAAATAAATGAGGGATTAAAAGCTCTAATGCATGTTTTTTAAAAATGTTCAGTTGCCGGTGCAGTTAGCGCTCTAATGCCTATCCTATTTCTTCCTCCTTTCCGAGGAGAAACCACATCCTTTGTTTTTTCCCCGACCCATCTGCTTTTCTTGCTTGCTCACAGAAACTTTTGACTCTTTTGACACCTCTGTTGACAGCTTGGTGCATCTTGCCAGTGCACAAGACAGCAAAAGACACATTTCAGGCCAACTCCCAAAAGGCGCTAAAGTGGGTTCAGTTTCAGCTGAACCTTGACTAAATGCCAAAAGAAGGGCATTAACTATATTTAGAGCCAAGAGCTGAAAGCAGGGACAATAATTTCAAATAAGGCACAAACACAGCTAATAATAAAACATTTCATTATCTTAATTCACAAAAAGAAAAACGTCAGGGTGCATGGTGTCCTGCTTACTTGCTTCTGCACTACGTTACTTCAGTGAGAGGGTTGGATCACAGTGTCACATACATGTTTACTTCAAGATACAAGCTTTCAACACATACTATTATTATGATGTAATGAGTTTGGTTTAAAGTGAGCATGTTGTATTTACAACTGTAGTGTTGTACTCAGAAACTGTAGGGGACACCACATGGTCCAAAGTACCAATTTCGACATAATGTTGCTTTAAGCCTGATTTTATAATATTTTGGTGACTTGTGTTGTTATATTAGTCACATCTTGTGTGATTTTTTATTAAAAAGAAATATAACCCATATTTGCCCAAATCAATACTAATGACTAAATCGGTAAATAGGAAACTATTATTTAGTAAGGCAAGTAGCTTATGTCGGTGGATGTTAGCTCATGTTAACAAACTTCTGACTTTGGTTATTTGAGGTAGGGATGCACATTTTTAATTTTTTTTATGACCGATAACCGACGCTCATTAACCGATTAATAACCGTTATTACACGGCTCTTCTTAATGCTGCATAAAGCTCCATTCACTTGAATGGAGTGGCCTTTTTGCCTCTGATTCACGTATTTCGTATCACTCCGCGCTCTAAAATCTTTGTTCCGCAAGTAGTCCCGGTCACTTATCACCCCAGCGTCTTCGATTGCTGAGCGACGTCAGCTGATCTGTAGTCTACTTCATATGGGAAAAAACTACTCCTATGCCACTAGTATGGATAAGTTTCACATTAACTTTAACATTTTTGGTAAATATGGTGATTTCGAGTCTTGGTAAAAGGCTGAGTTGTCATCAAAGGTCAAGAAAAGACGAAGAGGAAAGCAGCGAAGAGGGAGAAGCGAAACGGCGTTGGTTTGGCGAACTATTTCTCTGCTGAAAAACACTGTGAACGCCTGAACGGTAACAAATAAATTGCAAAAAGACATAGTGTGTGACTTTTTTTTTTTCGTGTTGGCAAGTAGCCGTGTAATAAGCGGGATAATATATAGAATAGCGGTCATTTTCGGGAAAATAAGTCCCGACAGGACGGATCATGACCACCGTTCTAAACATAATGACCGCCGTTCTATACATCATCCCTTACTTAACCAATAAGATTTAAATGCTCTATTGAGTGTCTGTGACCCATTCAAAAGTACCATGTGTGATCTTCTCAGACCTCCGCGCGTCGCATCTTCTCCCTGCCATCATGGAGGGCAAAGTTTGCTGTGATGGTCCTCCATCATCTGATCCTGGATGTTTGCTTCGCAAGTGGTACTGCACTGTACTGGTACTGCTTGAATATTTCAGTGCTGTAGCGCATAGTTTGCAAATAACCTCATCTCCTTTTCGGTCGAAATTGTCCCACACAGAACTCCTTTTTGCTCGCTTCATTTTTGCTGTGAAGTGGGCTGTGGCGGAAAGCATGTGTTGCACGTGTCGACAGGCTCTCATGACTTGACAAGTAGCTAAAAAAAATTTTAACCGATAGTATTAATCGGTCAAAGTTCCTGTTATCGGTTAACAGTTAAACGGTTAACCATGTGCATCCCTAATTTGAGGCGTAATAATCTTAACTGTTACTGACTGAGATGACATTATAAATCATCTATATGTGTGCTTCTGTCACACTATGTTTAAGTATTTTCCATTAACCTGTAATTGAAATAGTGGCCAACATGTTAGCAGTATAGATTTAGAAAGAGTTTTAACATAAAAAACGGACAACACTTAGATAATATTTGTATGTTACGCTGATTAGCATTGTAAAAAAATTTGAATGAATACAGGACTGAGAGGTTCATTTGCTGTTCATGCCTTTACCTTTCCGTTAACAGAAACACATACAACACTTAACAAAACAAGAATAAGTAAGTACTTTTCAATAACAACTTCAGTGCAAAGAATGAATTTCAAACATAATTGAATAGCCCACAATATAAGCTCCATCTAGACTGTCTCTGGTCCCCATTCCCCTGAACTTTAGAGAGCAAGCAAGGTGAGCAATATCACAACAGCCAATATAAACTTATATCAACCCAAACCTAACACTCTGTCAACACACAGAGCCTATTTTAACCAATGGCCAAAAAAACGCACAGCTGCGTATTACACCTTTTAAAACACCTCCACATTAAAGTGCAACTCCTGCCATTTACTCAAAAGGCTAAATGCTGTTCGCTCGGAGGAAACACGCGGGCTTCATAAATAATTGTCACCCCCATCAAGACAAATTACGTCTCAGAGCCACTTTGCATAACATAGTCTGACATGGGCTTTACATATTGTACACACAAATGCAATGACACACCATCGGGCTGATACACCCCCCGGCTTTAGTCCACAGTATAGATTATGAGTCACAGCCACTCATTAGAGGGGGACTAAACAGAGCGGCTGCATTAAAGGAGGTCACCCTCGGTTGACTGACTCCATCACATACATTGTGATCCCAAGGTGTCACCACGGGCAAAACTGTGTGCGCATCTTTGCGTGTGAGCATCTGTTAACTTTTAATGTCACGGACAGGACCCCTGTGTTTTGCTTTCAGCACTGGACGTAAAATTCGACCGAAATCGACCGAAATTAAGTCACAATCTCGAACTTCGCATTAAAAAATGGAATCGTCGATGCTGCCACACCCCCATGTCATGCCCGGTCGGCTTGCCAAGCGGAAAAAAAACACACACGTGTTGCAGTGCTGCGAGTCAACCTCCTCTAACTTAGCTACTAGCTAAGCCAGTAGCTATTAGCTACAGCCAGCCAAACGATAGCATGGTGTTACACCATTCCTGTTCGGCTCCGACCGTGGTCGGGAAGCACAGGGGAGATGATTTCCTCCAGGGCTGAAGTTTGTGTTTACCTTCGGGGTGAACCCCCTTTCACGTGTTAAGCTGGTCTGGAAATAATACCAGGGAGCTTTGCTGTATCTGGAGGAGCCGTCGCCTTTATTCACAGCCAAACTGCAGCCTATATACACTTTATTGCTGTTGTTACTCCTGCTTCTCCTTTCTCTTCCATTCATTCACTGTCCACACATACGCACGCTCCCTCCGTCTCGCACGCCCACTCACACCTTATGCACCTTACGCACACACACCTCACACACCGCTCTATTCCTGAAAGGGGCTACGCCACTCTTATGACAATGGCAACTGCAGATGCAGGAGACCTATCGACAGAACTTGAACTCCCTCCTCTTTCACTGAAGTCGCCGGTGTGGAAGTATTTTGGATTTCCAGTAAGTTATGTTGACAACGTTCGCGTTGTCGACAAAAAAGCCACAGTTTGCGAACTCTGCAGAAATTAGATGGCAGGTTATTTTGTTTGGGTTTCCAAGTGACTGAAGATATAAGTTATTGTTACATTATGCTGTTAATAAATGTTTTAAATTTGACAATGTAGTGTGGTACATTCTGAACAAAGGTTAGTTATTATATTGCACAAAAGTCTACACTAAAAATGGCATAGCAACCTGTGCTTAAAAAAAAATAAATGTAAAAATCGAGAATCGAATCGAACGGTGACCTTAGAATCGAAAATGTAATCGAATTGAGGATTTGGAGGATCCTGACACCCTTAATCAGCAGTCGGGTACGTGCTGTGATTTTGGCCCTCTGTGATCACTGCAGAGTCTGCAGGCACAGCGGTTTTGATTTGTCTGAGCCGTGACTTGACACTACACTACAGGAAACAGCGAGCTGCTAGCGAGGCATGAACACAGAAGCACACACACACACGTCCACTTCAGATACATTTGCGACCAAGAACTGCACTCGATCACTGTGTAATATAAACAGTACAAATTACAGGACCCTGAACGTGATCTGAAAGATATGAAAACATAAATGTTCATTCGGGTTAAGTTGTTCTTGTGACTTGTGATGTGTTACCAATCAGATAATCTTGTGGGCAGGACACTGAGTGAGATCAAAGATTGATTACTACAAACAATGCAGTATCAGAGCCACAGTAACACATTTCTAAATTAATTCATTTTATTGCCAATCAGACACAAATAGCACTGATACTGATAATTGCAGAAATATACTGAATATCAGCTACAATAATAGGACAGTCTAATAATCGGTCGATCCCAAGTAACTTTAGAATTATCAGAGTGTAATTTAACTCTGCTATGCAGCCAGGTCTGTGAAATTTTTAATGTGATGAGGAAAAGTTCAGCAAAGGATTCATTCTGTGGGGACCACGATGAGAAATTCCAATCCACCCAAAAGTTTCTAGAGATATGTTAATAGATTTGTGAACATTTTGATCTGTTGGTGGCTCTAGACTATCTATTTTCTAATGCCAATATACGGGCAATCGGATCCAAAAAAATACTGATTCTCAAAATCACAAAAACACTGAATATTGACCTTGATAATGAACCAGACCAATAATCAGTCTATGCAGATATTAAGAGTTGGCTGTCTGTGAAAATTTTGATTTGATGATGAGGAACAATGAAGGAAACAGAAAGTTTTGAGGAGTCATCTTCTGGCAACCATGATTGTCTGCACCAACTTACGATCCATCCAATAGTTGTTGAGATATTTTAGTGGACAAGTGAACATTTTGATATATAGATGGCTTTAAAGTCAGTTGAAATAGATGTACATTACGTCCGGACAATTCCCATCACTCTGTGAGAGGTAAAAACCGAAGCAGTAAACTTGTATACTTCATTCTGAAACTATAAATATTGAAATGTGTTCCGACTCAATGTGAACACGTTTCTGATTAGCATGGTATATACACTTGGCAAGTGTAACAGATGGGTTCAGTTAGCCAACATCCTCCGTGGCCCGGAGGGTTTAGCACGCGCTCTTCCTGAACCGGCACCACATGTAAACACAGACAAATGAGGTCCCGACCTAAATCAAATATAAAACAGACTAATCAGGTTCAAATCTGGGCTCAATTTATGAGTGTGTCTGAGAAAACATTAACTTAATAACAAACAAAACCAAGAATACAAATGTATATAAAGAAGACGTAGATAAAGTCCGGTCAGTCCAAACAAACACGTCAAAAGTTGACAGCTGAAATCCATTTAGCATGGCTACTTCTTTTTTTCAGATGACAGAACTCTCCAGAGTGTTCATTACTCATGTCATGAATTGTGAAAGCAGTGGACTGAGTGCTTCAGGCTAGATATTTGCTGAGTGTACTTTGTGCTGAGCAGGTAGGCTAACCTCAGAAAAAGTGTCAAAAAGATGTTATCCAGAGAGCGGAGACGGAGACACCGCTCAGTTCGACAGTCAGAAAAGGACGGGGCACGACGACGGGTTCACCAAAAGGGGTGAAGCTGCAGAGTTACATGTTTTAAGACTGTGAGAAAAAATGCTTTCACACTGAATTCAAGCTCTAAAATTACCTAAAGCACACTTCTTTTTTATTCCTTTATGTAGAATATCAAATGTCTATGTGCACAGTATTTCCGACTCATAACTGCGCATACCTGTTGTGAAGATGACCTCAGCAACCCCCACGTCCACTTAAATGAAGCAAGAGTGCCCTTTAATATACTAAATAACAAATGCATAGTAGTTACTTTTATTGTCAATGGCTTTTCTAAATGCTCGACTTTGGGTCGCTGCCAAATGCCAAGAGCATCAGCTGGGATTGAACTGTTTACTAAAGTTATAGGTCAGCACAAATGTCAGAAGAGAGGGAAAAGAGTTTGCCATTCTTTTCAAACAGGGACGGTCTGACAATGCCAAGTTTAAAAACCTACTTTTGTGTCTGAAAAAAATGATGAATTAATAAGTCTTTAGTTTCCATAATGAAAACCATTCCAAAGGCAGATACAGAAGCATATATGGAAAAATTGTAAAGCAGGGCGTCAAGCGTCATTTGGAAATCTATAAGCATGGTAACAATCATCGTGACATACCAATCTCATCCCCACATGGACCACCCAAGCCATCAATAGTCGGGCACGTTCTCTCACCACTGATTGTATACTACAGTGGAGAAAGCTTCAGAACAGCAGCTTATTCTGTCAGCCGGCATTTTGCTATTGACATAGTACCATCATTAAAGGTTAAGGTTAAATCTGACAACAAAACCAAGAGTCTACAGCCATGCTAGCGCATCTCTGAGGCTGTAATTAGGCACAGTGTTGCTTCGAGCTCAATGCTAACATTATTTGCTACCAGGCTCAAAATGACATCAAGACATCAGGACAGCTTAATAAGTATGCGTGCTACCATTTAGTTAAGTAGAATGTCACTCATTTTTCAGGCATTTGTATTCAACAAATGGACCCGTGCTTTTAGATGGAAAGTTAGAGTAGCACCACATTACAATTTATCCTGAATGTGGTGTACATGCACATGTGTGTACCACATTTCTTGGTAATCTGTTTTATAGTTGTTGAGACAAAAAATCATCATGGACCGACATGGTAGTGAAACCAACACACAGGCCGTGTAGGAAATATTTCTACGTGTTGAATTAACTGATTATGGCAAAATAAGTTTGTATTCTAAAACATTTGCTCGCATATTCAAGACACTGAGAGGGATTTGCTCGTCATCTACATGAGGAACTGAGAGCTGTGTGCCAATGTAGCACATGCTGCCAACCGAACATATGGAACCAGTATGGGATAAGGAGCAGGAAGCTGTGTTGTGGCCTGGCTGTGGTGACGCATGTCTGGGAGACTGACTATTTTCAAACAGCTTCTATTTACAATGCAGCCCCGCCCTTGACTTCCTTGCCAAGCGCACTCGCCACCAGTCAGTGACACAGACTCTCTTGACTAGGGTCCCGCGCCCAGTCAACAACAGACCCTTTGTCATTATTAACAGCTCTACTGCTGAAATTGCAGCAACTGCCAGCTATAGAAATGTTACACCAAAATGTGTCAGGATACAAAACAGCAAAAAGTATTTTTCATATAAGCTGTGGATGTAAGCCACCCTTGAAGCATGCCACAGACGAGACCGTGACTGGTAATAAACAATACAGAAACACATTAACAACTACAAAGGTCCTCTGAGAGCAGAGACCTCGGCAAAGTCCAACACTCAACTCTTCAATGAACTGCAAGCGCAGCCACTACATGTGTGGATGTATTTTGGATCATCTTAGCACTTGACAAAAGTTCAAACCCTTTTTTCTTTACAGACAATTCACAATTCACATTAGGATGTAAGGAATAGTATATTTGGTGGCATGACATAAACACCTTAGTTTTCCCGGTGAAACCCTGAGTCCTCGATAACAGAAGCAATGAGCAGCTGCACGTGTAAGTTGCCCCAAAAGATTAATTATACACACGAACAAGTACTGTTAGTCATCGTATTCCTGTAATTGAACAATCCAACAACAAGTCCCATCCCCTATTAGTTTCTGTTGCTAGGTCGGACAAGCTTGACAATCAGAAACATGGCGACACCGATCCTGTTTAACCGACTTTAGCAGTGTTTAATACATAGTTTCTGGGACTATATAGATTCAAGTGGTCAACATCAAAGACTACAGTACGTGATGGAAGGATATATTTACAATTTTAAGTTAAATGAATATGTCAAAATGATACCCATTAGGGTCAAGTCATTCTTATCTGAGGGGAAACAAGAGACACACACTTTTTTGTACAGACCAAGGATGACAAGATTACATCCATCCTGTGCTGCCGGGTATATCCCTTTTAACCATTCTTGGGATTAATAAATTATTCTATGGGAATATGGGAAAACGGGAAAGGTACATCCGGGTAACAAGCTTGCCCAAATGTTATTGGACCACAGGGAGAAAATGAGAAGGTGGAATGGAAGGTGGAACTGAAACAAAAACAGTAGCCACGAGGAGCAGCAACAAATGATTGACTGATGTAGATTTAATGAGATATTTAATGTGTGTGTGTGTGTGTGTGTGTGTGTGTACCCATGTCCACTCTCAGACCCTGCAGAACTCTCAAAGAGATAATTCCCTTAAAGCGAGTGTAATGCAGCGGGTTTTCCTGAGCCATCAGCCCCACAGCCCCTCTCCCTCTCCCTCTCCTCTCTTCTTTCTTCCTTTCTCATTCATTTGATGTGCTTCCTCCTAATCTTCCCTGGGCTGTCGACCTCACAGAGACAGAGGACACACTCAACCATTCAGCCATAGCTACTCATTCACATAGCAGAGAAAGCTTTCCTTGTTCACTGTGCTTAAGTGTTTCCCTATGTGTGTGTATGTGTGTGTGTGTGTGCATTTTTTAACAGTATAATTTGCTGCATGATATCAAAGTCACCAGCTGCTGAGGGAAAGATTTTCTACATCTAATCCATTGTGGTGCTGAATTACAATTCTGTAACTGAGTGCGGTACTCTACTCAGCTATATTTTGCTACCCATGAATGGGAACTCTGCAAGTGATTCAGCAACGGGTGTTGATGACTCAATAGCTTTAAGGGGAATGTCACAAATTTTTCCACAGAAAAAAACAAGGTGTTTTTCCAACCCCTCCAGAAACGGGTCACATGACTTCTTACCTTGAACGCTTATGTGGTATGCACCATTTTCAATGCAGCAGAGCATCAATGGGGAACACAGAAATAAAAAGGCAAACTGACACCTTGTTTAAGACTCTTTATTCAAAGCAGATTAATCGTTTTTAACTATTTTCCTCACATGAAAAAGTGTCTCATGGAGTTCTTCTACAACTGCTTTACTGTCTGTGCAGAGACAAATAGGCATCTCCCGTCATCGCCAAGGTAGCGTTTTATTTTTAGATTGTTTACCCCAAATTTTGCATCCTCTGGTGCCTGAACTCAGAAATCTGTTAAACGGAGCCCCTTCTGCCTGAGCATTTAGTCATTCCCAAGCAGCCACGGCTTTGTTTGTTGTCATCGTTATGGTTGATGTACCATATGTGCACTCATTTTCATCCCCTGCCATTAAAAAGCAGAGTTAAATTGGTGGCAGTTTGTGAAACAAAAAAAAGCTCTTGCAAAAACAGTCAATGGAAATTTAAGTCATCTGGATGGAGATGATAAAGGTCTCAGCTCGGCAGGTTCATGTCTGTTTATGTCAATAAAAACAAGTTGCTTGCGATCTGACACAGCTAGTCCTGGTAATTCTGGCTCTGAGGATGATACGAACTCCTTACCTATAATTACAACATTCTTCAACGTTTAGTCAAAGAGCAAGCAGCAATAAATTAAGTCAAGCTGGCACACAACCATTAGTTAGAGTCTCAAGACCAGCACAAAACTCCGATTAAAAAGGTCAATCAGCAACACTTTGGTGTCCTTACATGGAATACTTCACACTTACTGCTACAGCGGAGCAGCTGAGAGCAGGGAAAGTCATCTTTCTTCTACTAAGTGGCTCTATATGACATTGAAAGTACACTATAGTATGAAGGGAGCTGAAAAAGAGCATGCACGTGGTGTAAGAATGTTTCAAACACTTCGCCAATTATGGCCACAGGCTTGAACCTCAACATGCAACGATAAAACGCATCACTCCTCCAAGTCCTTTCAAAGCACAGTCAGCCGTGTTGGAGATATCACTTGTGACACATGGAAAAACAATGGAGAGCACCCTTGGGCCAAAATGCCAGGACAGGGCAGAAGAAAATAGCGTTCAATCCCTTGAAGGGTTTAATTAAATTTAATCATCAATAACACCATTTTTACACCAAAAATAGCGCATTTCCACATTAGTTCCTCACCGACTAATGAGATCATGACAACACCTGTGTTACCAGGTACACCAGACATTTTTTACAAGAATAGACACTCACTATCTTTAAAGTTGCGCATTAATTTATTGTTAAAGCAAAACCAACCTTTCCAACTTACTCAGCAGAGGGCTAGTAGGCTTGTCACAGGAAATGCATTGCTCAATGAGTCATTTTCAGCACTCTTTTACGAAAATCAGTTTGAAACATGTCAGAGAGTAGTTTTATACAGTCTGTGTGAGTAATTGAACAAGAGGGAGATGTTTAGATGAAGAACACCACCAACTTCTTAGAAAGGTGACTAACACTCTTTACCGCTGACGTTAGATGAGGTTGCCTTCTTGTTGTGTCATCTGGTCGCCGTGTTTGTCGCACAAACGAGCAAGAAAAAAGGGATGGGTAGAAAGCAGCAAGGAGGGCAGTATCAATGTTACAGTGGTTACTGTTTTACATGTTTTACTTTAGTCTCTCTTTTCAACTCAACGTCAGCTGATCGATGTTTAAGGAGATATTAAAGGATTTACACACAAACAAGTTGCGTCATAGCATTGTGCCGTACGTCATGTTTCCATCACTGCCAACCTGAGCTGGAGCAGTTAATTACCCACTGCTAGTCATTTGCACAGGGAACAAATTCCCATTATACCCTTTTCCAATAAAGACAAAAAAAGGTAGATGTTAGTGGGTGTTGGTGGATTTTTGTCCAGTGTGAAAGAGGTCTACTACCCACTTTGAACCAAAGCAAACCAAGTGCGGGTTCTGATCTTCAACCTGGAAACCTTTGAAGAATTGGTTTGCTTTACCACAGGCATGAGAGCCACCGCAGAGTCACATCATCTGGTCACTGCATACGTCCGAGCAATGCTAAGAGCAACTTTGGTGAACTGCACTCTTTACAAGTGTGTAAACACTACACTTGGTCTGGTGCTTAAAAATAGTGTTCATTAGCGGTTTTAGTTGGTCCCGGGTCACAATAACCAGTTTGAGACAGGCTAAGCGTTGGTGCTACTCTGGAACCAGTTTTCCAGGCCAATAACCAGTTCCTGTCTGGATCCAGGCACTGGCACTGAACAAGCACCTGAACTGCCTTGTTCGAAAAGGGGTATAAAAAGAGAATAGGTCAAAACACATGAAAACAAAAGAATATCACTTTGTTCCATTTGTTTTTAAATCACAGCAGGAAAAAAAAAAAAAATGACTTGGGACTACAATAAAGCCCACTGGATAAAGAAAGATGAAAGTTCAACATGCAGAAGAGGAAGAGAAGAAGAAAGACAAGTGAAACCAGAGTGACTGAGCCCTCAGAGGAAAAACACACCACTGCAGCACCAAGCACTACTTGTCATTTATGTCCTGCAACCATAATCGAGGCACATTCCCCAGCTGTGGGATTGGTGACACGCGGACAAACCTTCAATCGGAATTACTATCCAACATTGTGCAGTGCCTTGAGTGTAAACACAAACAAGATAATTAAATCAATTCATATCAATTAGTGAAAAGAACTGTACACCCTCAGCCAGGAGCTAATCACATACACAACTTTAATGTGTACCTCAAAGCAACATTTCTCCTCTGAGCTACGTTGAAGAACATGTTAAACATGCCGGTTAACAGTATCAATAAACTGTAGCTATTTGGATTAGGCTGCAGGGAATCATGAGCCAAGTCTATAGGCTATGTCTGGGTAAATGAGAATCTCGGAGGACAATTCAAATTCAAGCTGCACTTGGCTGCCTATTGTTTCGTCCTGAGCCATTACAAAAGGCGTAGTTAAGAGGGTATTCCAACGGAAAAAAAAAAACAAACAATCGGGCTCCTGGATGTGCGCCTGAACCACAAATTCAGGCCCAGACTGTGCTTGTCGGTATAAACTATTTAGCCACACAGAGGTGGTAAGGCGAGCAAAATAACAGTAAAGCTGTAACTAAAAATGACTCCAGTGTGTAATGTGGATGGTTCTTTTTTTTCTTATATGAGGGAATATTTATAGAAATGGCCACTGGGCCTGGTTCATAATTGCAGATTGACCACTGCGGCAAAAAATGAATCTGCATCTGTGAATCAACATCTGGGAGAAGCAGGTGTGAAATATGCCGCTCCGTTGAAGACTGCTTCATCGGGCGCACACAGAGGACAGTCAGTCACGGCAGGAGAGAGACAGATTGGACAATGCTGGCCTTTCTCATCTTTAATATTTGAGTAAAATCCGTAATAAATTGAAAACTACAAAACCGTACCAAATAAGGAGATGTGTGGGACATGGAGGAGGACTGAAAAGACAGAAAACAGGGCACACATGCAGAAATGCACAACATCATTGTTTTTTTGCTCCCTTCCACTTGTTTTCTCCTGACAGTCTGCATCTTACAGCACGTCAGGTTAATTGTATAACAAATGAATGAACATCTACATAGACTTGTATATCATTTCCTCAAGTAATATTTCCAGTTCAGTGGCAGAAGACACATTAAATGCAGACTTTATTATTAGCTCTTCATTAGCAGCACTGCATACAAATGAAGTGAACTGAGGCTGTTCTTATTTACATCTTCCTTACTACTATAAATATCTCACTGAAAACATTGCGGCATAAAATATTGCAGCCACGGTGGTGATTTGTGATAGCAGAATTGTTTACTCGTTGTGAACAACAGCAGAGGCAAATGTACATTACATGTGAGGCAAAGAAGCTGTGAGGTGAAAGAGAAGAGAAGTTACTTACTGTAGTTTTACCCATTGATTTGGGCCAACATACACATAATTTTTGATCGAGTGACTTACACTTTTCAAGGATGCCAATATAACTAATGTGCATCGTGCACAGACATCACGAATCAGCTTAGAAACGCTGAAAAAAGACACTCCTAATAGCTTCAGAACTTGCCTAAAATTCATCATGTTTTTAAGATTTCTACAGAATCAAAGTATTTAGTGACAGATGTCTGCACATCCATGGGTACATTGCAAACAGGGACAACTAATATCTCATTCGGAATACTCTGAATGTAACAAATTTGCTAGAAAAGAAAAACAAATAGGCTAAAAGAAACAACGTAGCCCACAGAAAACAAACAACTATGCAACAATAAACATCACAAATCTGCTTAGAAATCAAAGAATAAAGACTCTCCTCACAACTAGAGAACTTTCCTTAAAATCATCACATTTTTAGGTGATAGCTGTCATCATGAATACACAGCAAACCGGACCTAATAAAAGCTCATTCGCTCAGATTACATGGATTTTGCTAGAATGTGGGCTAAAACAAAACAACATGACCCAAAGTAAACTCACTCACTCACTTTATGGTAACATTATACTTGTTTTTTCCACATTAAGTTAAGATAAATAAATTGAGGTCTGACCTGGGCCATCACCAAAAGAATGTTGATGTTCTTTCAGAGTGTAAAAACAAACTGAATCAAGGACAAAACGCAAGAAGTTTACCGACACTGACTGGAATCAGAGCAAATAAAATACAGGTGTAGAAACACAGCTTCTTGCTGCATATTAGAAAAAAACACCACAATATGCTTTTTCTTTCACCCTCACAGCATGCGTGACAATACCAAATGTGAATAAATATGTGTTTTCTCAAAAATTTCCCGCAAGGACATAAATACAACGCCAGTCTGAGAACCACAGATGCTCGGCAGCACCTCTCTGATTCATTGGTTGGCATAAAAATAATCAATCACCAGGCAATAGCCTGTTCACTGATGACAGAGGACATATAACTGTCACTCAGTAATCAATCAAAAGCTTTTGTCTTGGAGTTTATGATGGCTACACTGAAAGGGGTCATGTTTAAATGGAGGGGGGATGCAACACACACACACACACACACACACACACACACACACACACACACACACACACACACACACACACACACACACACACACACACACACATATATATACAGAGCCCAGTTCATTGGCGGACTAACCACAATCCCATTTATCTCTGCCACAGAGCGATCAAACACTGGCCTCATAAATCATAAAAGCTGTCATCATTGTCTGTGCTCCTGTTAGCTGCCCACAGACTACAAACGAGTGGAAGGAAAATTAATATTATAAGAGTCATTGAGCTGCGGGCACGATTCAGACCTCAGCCAGCGTCACTGAGATAAATATTTCATCCTCTGTGGTTGTTCCACCGATACAGAAGCGCTCCCCTTCATTCAGACATCACATCAGAGGTCTAAAGTCAAAATACGAAACTCTATTAATTGACTCTGAAAAGAAAATCCACCTTTATTGATCCGTAGACTCCAACATTTCATTAAATGTTATTGAAGACCACTTCCTTGTCTAGCTAATATAAGAATTAGTCAGTGTGCCTTATTCATGACACATTCATATGCACAGATGAGTGACACACTTTCTCTGCCAAGGCTCTTAGATCCTCTGGGGCGAAACGGTTCCACGAAATATTAGTTATTTAAAAAGAACTGCAGCAGTAGTTCATCCCCGTCATGGTCGTGCGGAAGCAGGGCAGCCAACATGACCTTTTCCTTTGCAACATTCACCAGCTTGTCCTCGGGGATATCTCTGACCTGAGTGATGTAATCTCACCGTCATAACAGGAGTCCAATTCTCTCTCTTTATTCTGATGAATTCTTTCCATAGTAGACTGTTTGCACACGGATTAAGGATAAGGATTACTGCTTATATACATGATTATTTGGGCTTCCTTATGCCAACAACAGGCTGCAGTGTGCATGTATTCAAACAAGAAAAATATCCTGATTCAAGGTTCATTCAAGGTTAGAAGAGATTGAGTGGACTGCACGATGCATGAATCAGGCGTAGGTGCTTTCCTTTCTTCTCTTTTCCTTCACGATTTTTCAGAAAAGAGAAAAACTAAGAGGACACTCTTGGGTGAGGCTTCATCTTAGGCAAGACAGAACCACACTGTCGTACATATTTACGCGTGCTGTCATGATTTAATATCCCTGAATGATCTGTTCGAACTGATGGTCACAAATCTGTTCTGAGCTTTAGTTCAACCTTCCTCATTTAACAGCGCAGGCAGAAGTTACAGCGGCTTTTGTCTCAGAAACGTCTCCTCAAATTAAATCAAATCAAACAAAAAATACCACAAACGAGCACAATTTCTCAATAACAGTGTATCTTCAGAGAGAGAAAATTAATTCCTCCCATCAATTCAGCTGACACAAATATCTATTACAAATCCTGTGGGGGTGGTATTGAAAAGCAAAGTCTGTCCTCCAGAACTGCACAAAGTCACGATGTTGAACTATTGAAGCACATGGAAGAGATGGAAAGAGCAGGATGAGTAAGGCCTGCCGTAGGCGTGCACGGGTTAAGCAATAACGCTATGACCTTGACATCTATATCAGTAGTCATCCTCTGTGTAATAATAAGGCCCCTCCAACTACTCAGTCGGTTGAAGCTGAGCAAAGACGATGGGGTCAAATGGAGTACAGATGGCTTCAAGTGCATCTTACCTACCAACATTAAGCAGTTCAGCATTTTCACTATATGTTTGAGCGAAGATGACTTATTCATGGTAAACAGGTCAAATTTAGTAAATACGGTAAATAGTAACCAGAATAGACAACTGCTTCGACGCTCAAGAGGAAAGTGCCAAAACACTGCCTACAACAAATTCTTAACCACTTGTGCTCTATTTTAGAGTTAGGGTTAGACATTTCCTCTTCATGTAAAAAACATTGCATCTGTTTGTTCCAGTGATCATCGGTATGTGTTTGCATTTAGAGCGAGGGAGTGAGATCTATTCACAAGTGGTTACTCGAGACTCCTGCTAATGCCAGGTGTGAACAGACGTGATTAAAGCTGTCCACTTGTGATCGGATCACTCAGGACGGATGCAAATACTAAATACAAGTATTTGAATTACAGCATTCTCCGACTGACTAGCAAAGCCCTCGAGGGTGAAGAGCGCACTTCCAAGTGATTGTACGATGAGTCAACACCAAATTTGATGAATGCCAAGGAATTCGCCAGTAAAGTCTCATTTAGTGGGTGGGGGAAGCGTGTGTTTGGGCTCGCAAGGCCGCTTCAGTGTTTCCCCTTAAAAGTGAAAATGAAAAGCGCTGTTTATAATAAACATTTAGTAGAAGATGAGGTGATAAATCATTAGCAATGTGGTAGCAATTTGGAAGCCGGTGCTGAAAAAAAACAAAAGACGCTTCACAACAGACAAGAAAATTCCCCAGCTTGCTGCACATAAAAATCTGTTGCAGTAATGCTGACTGCAGCCTTGCATGAGCTGCATCTGACACTACCAAAGCCCATTTGATGATCTTGCATCTTGCTTAATGGCTTTTCTTTTTCTTTCCCTTGTTTACCTTAACAGTTTCAGCTTCCAAGTGTCTGCGTAAATGGCTTCATATCCAAGTTATTTCTTTTTTTTTTCCATTAAACTCTGCATAACTCAATTGTGCACATAACTGAGATTCAGTGAATACATGATGGAATGGCAGGAAATATTCACATGCACAGACAGGACTTTAATTATCAGAAGACCAGTGTGATTAGTATTTTTAAATAAGCACCATTAGTAATGATGAGAAATGAATACTGGGATCGTGGAGGAAAAACAAAAAGTAGGAAATTAAATTTGTGACCCCCATTAATCCTTCAAATAGCTTCGCTATCAGCTGAACTGAGGTGTTTCGAAATTCACCAACTTTGTGAATGTTGTCTTCTTTAAAAGCCCCGCAACACAGCTTGAGTTTGTCATTTCAACCCTTATTTACTCAAACCGTTGAACAGAAACCTCAGCAGCGCCGGTGACAGTTAGACTTAATTTGGTAATTAATTGGCACTGACATTTAAGTGAACGTTCCTTCAGCATACAGTCAGGAAGCATAAGCTTTTTTTTTTGCAACAACTTGTCTTTGTATCCTTGGGCTGTTTTTTCCTCACCAACCTATTTTTACAGGGACAATGACTGCAGGCTAATATCAAGGTGCAGATGTTGGAAAATGCTTAAATGGTTCAAAAGCTTTAAAGCATTTTGATTACAAACACCAGTCAATTTAATCTAATGTTCGGATTGCACAGAGTACCTTTGACTTCTAGACAGAATGGGATTAAATGGGATTTTTTTTTTTAAAAAACTCTACAGAGCACAGAGAATGACTTACTTTCAAAGCCAGAACTTTTAACTTGACTTAGATAACAAGACATATGAAGAGAGAGCACATGCTATCAAAGAAGGAGACAAATCTGTGTTTGATTTGGGAAATTGAGGCTTTTTTTTCTAGGCCTCTGACTCACCAGAATCTTTTTAGCACCATGGTAATTTGCTGATTGTCGATTTTTCTTAACAAAACAGTGACCAATCAGATATTTGCTGGCCAGATAAAGAACTGTAATGATGTCTACCTACATAGCTACCTATCTGGATACATCAGGGGCCTAGAATAATTGCATCAGGCACCGGTCAAGTTGCTGCTCCTGAGCTACGGTGTTGAGTAATGGCCAGAACATTTTTTGCAGCATGTTATGATGTCACAGTGAAGTTGACCACTGACCTTTTGGAAAGAAGTATTCTTGAATTATGGCCAAGAGTTATGTGTGTTGTATGGTCACAGTGACCTTGCCCTTTGACCTTTGGTCACCAAAATCTAGTCAGTTCATTATTGAGTCCAAGTTGAAGTTTGTGTCAAATTTAAAGGAGTTTCCTCATAACGTTCTTGAGATATCGTGTTCACAACATTGAGGCAGACAGACGACCCAAAACATGCACATAATGACACTGTAAAGCAAAATCAACGGATCCTTGAACCTGCTCCATAAACTTTGGTGTCAAATTAAGAAAACCTGAGCAAGAAGAGACAACATCTACTGGACTAAAAGGAGAAAAATAACAACCCTGAAACAATATAAATCAAGATTAAACATCATATTAATAAAGCTAAATTAAATTGCTATCCAGTCTGATTAACAGGCTATGGCTTGTTGATTCATGTAGACCTTTAATAAGCATCCATTTTACTAGACTCCATGCTGCTATTAACCAACACATATGCTTCCATGTTACACTGTCTATATATCTAAATATCCTTTTCACATTGTGTTGTACAAATCATCCTCAGCTGTCCCTTTGTAGCGACCACAATTTCCAACACTTGACTTATGAGCAGTTGGCAGCGAAGGAGACACTTTCTACAAGGGACCTGACTCTCTACACGTGCAGTGCCTGAGCAGGATATCACCTACAGATTAATTTCCAAAATTCTGGAGGGATTACGTGGTCTCAGTCCAGCCAACTCAGGACATTCAAGTATGCAGGGGACTGCATGAACAGGACTGTATCCTCTGCTTCCCCTGCATATAATAATTCTGAGAGCTCCGACGCGGCATCAGGAATGTAAGCCCACCAAAATTGAATGTGATACTACTGTATGTTAAGATACAAAAAAACAATTCAGTCTAGAGTACATCAACCACCAGACAAAAGTTTCAGCACAAAATGTCACCACGACTTATTTATATTAACAGGCGAAAGCACCTGTCAGCACTGGCCATAATTAGGATCATTCAAGATTAATTTGTTTCCCCTAAATGATAATCACAGAAACACAAATTAAGAGATGGGTTAATAAAAAGGTTGTTTGGCAGATGATGAGTTAAGGAGCGTCACAGCCTCAGGGAAGAAACCGCTCCGCAGTCTGGTGGTATGGAAGCGGATACTCCTGTATCACTTTCCAGATGGGAGCAAGCAACCATCTTTCTCCGGAGTTCCTTCATGCACCTGGTGTTGACACAGTAACTGATCCTGCATAGTACGCCTTCAAAATGAAACCATCTATCGGAGCCCACTCCTATCAGTAATAAACACTTATCAAAGTTCAGCTCTCTGGCGAGTGGTAGTTAATCCAAACAAGTGTTTAGAAATATCAAGTGCTTCTTTGCCTCATGGCGTCTCTGAGTACCATAAGAGAGCTCTGATTTACTTGTAGTCAGAACCATAATTTGCAGTTCTTAAAGCCCTGAGAGGTGCTGCTGAAGCAACAACACTTGATACTCAATGACACACAGTAAGTCCCCCGAAATGTCTTTCCCTTTTTTTTTCTAGATTTCAAATGGCAAGAGTCCTTCAATCACTGAAAGGCTTGCGCTCGCTTAGAGAGATTAATTAAAACAGTGAGTTTCAACAGGCTCAGGCAAATGGAAACAGGACAGGACCTTGTAGGCTAGTACGCATATAAAATAAATCTTCTCTGGTTGTTACAGGTATGCATCTGCCTGCTTCTTGCATGCTGCTTTTTTAAATTGATTAATTGAAGTGAGATTTAAACTAAATAAAAGCCTCTGGTTTATATTAGGTAAAAAAACACAATATAAACCAACATATGCACCTACAAAATATTTGGATTTGATTGTTCCATCAATTCGTGAAATGGATTCAGATGAAAAATGTTTAGCAGGTATTTGATCTTGAGATTAGCTGACCCACAGTGGCAACTGGTTGGATGACCCATTGATTAAAACATTTTTTAAATAAAACTATTACAGAGAGTCACTTTGTCTTTGTGCCTCTTGCCATACTTGCTCAAACATTGGACGGGCCACTAATTGATCTGTGCTTTGGTGCATGCATGCATGCTCTGTTCCAGTTGAGAAAACATCAGTGAAGTCACCCTTGTAAGCTTGTTTTGAATAGCAAGTGTGGATCCATGGATGTCTAGATCTAGAATCACTGTACAAAAATGATAAAGGAAACAAATAAAAGGATAAATCATCAAAGGTAAGGGGAGGCCTGATATCAAAGACATTGGCGGAGGGTTGTCTTGTTATTATCCTTCTACAAATGGAATCCTTTTATGACCAGGAGAGGGGATTTTTCCTCTGCTGCCAACTCCTAATAGATACTTTCAGCATAAAAAAAACTGTGTCTTTCCCTATATAAAAAAGTCCAAACAGATAGCTCGAACCTTCCCAACATTTGGAGCGTTCTGCATTCATTACACTGAGCCAAGATGTAGACTAGAGGCTACAATCAAAACTCAACAAAGTCGTAAAGGGTTATAGCTGGTCTTTGTTCCACAGCTGGTAGTCTAGTTCCTTAAATCCACTTTCAGTCAATGAGGCCAAAACCCTCCCCAAATGTAACACTGGCAACATCTTACCCCATTCTTGTTTACTACATGAATGCTCCCAGTAGGCAAGTTGCCTTCGGTAGTTTTGACTGTTTCCATTTGTCTGGAGCCATCCAGAATGCAACACATCTGACCTTAGTAAAGGCAGCTTCTTGTTTTGCAGCTATTTTTTTACAAAACCACATGGCACTGAAGTCATCTGTAAACAGAAGTACTCAACTGCCATGAAATGACATCTGCAAAACTGGGCATTATGTTTTCCACACAGCCCTTAATGGACGACATATGAAGCTTCAATAAAAGCCAGAGGGCATTTGACCTCTGCCATTCCATCAACATGGGGTCAGAGTCCTTTGTATACTTGTGAGCAAGAGCATCAGCCACACTTGTTTTCCAAAAGAGTCACTCTATTTCCTCACAATTTGCCAACAGACAGATATTTCTGAGCCAACCTGGGACCCTTTGTGTTTATACAAGAAATGAATTGAAACTACTGCTCCTTATTTTACAAACAGTGTAATATTTTGGTAACCTTAACGGACTGACTGGAATTTTATTCAAAGTTGAATACGATAAAGCTGTGAGTGCTGTGAGTAAAGCACCAAATAACCTAAATTAATTCATTTCCGGAGGAGGTCGGGTCGGCATGGGCACTGCAGCAGTGTGTGTGTCAAATCGCTGTCTGAGAGCAGAGCGAGAGAGCAAACCTAGTACTGTCATATCGATACTGCGAAAATGAGTATGAAGTCATTTGAAATGTAGCCCAACCATTACTCAATTTTGGGGCCGATGCCGATATTAAGGAGTGAAAATGTTCTATGCGCATATATCGCCTGATATTCGTATGAACACACAATATGAACATAAATATGTTTTTTGCAATGATCCTTCACATATGAATAAGATCTGTATGTAATGGAGGCCGTATACAGTTTAACAATAAACTTTATGTCCTCTGTGACATCAGTGTACCGAAACAGAAAAGCATCATTATATAACATTATATAAACATAATTATATAACTGAATCATTATAAATCACCCAAAGCATGTCAGCGCATATTAAATAACATACACTAATATCGGACAATGATGTCAGTCAGTCGATATGCAAGTGTCAGCAAATGATCAAATCTTTGTTACTATTATTTTGTATTTATTAATCTTAATCTTAAATATGTTTACGTACACTTAAATACTACAATACTGTACTGATGGAGATTTAGATCGAAATAGCATGCAAACTATGAATTACCATTCTAGCATATAATGCTATTTATAGGCACAAGAGCTCATTAGACCTAATTGACATACGGAAAATGCAGCAAGGTCCACATGGAGACGAGGAAAGCGGGCGAATGATGATTTCTTAACATCGTTTTTTTTTATTGACTTTGAAAATTAGTAAAGTCAGGATTAATGAGAGGTTCAGGTCAGATCATCATCTTATATTTTACATACTGATATATCAGAATCACCAAGTTTCATAGTGGCTGAGGATATTGGAATGGAACCAGGCCTTATTAAAAGATTTCAAGATAAAACCAGTTCATTAAAGATTTCTTTGTACTAAATGATGAACCATTAATCACATGGGATGCTTAAAAAAGCACTGCTTTTTTTGATATATGAAATCCAGCCAGTCCTGGTGTTAAATGTGGGAGCACAGCCTGCAAGAAAGAACACTTTATACATAGAGCAGTCACATCCATCTGTCAGCTTTTTTGTAACCCATCCCCATGGCACACAGACTTCACCCTTCACCTCCAAGCCTGTGGGGAAGATTACTCACTGCACAAAGTTTTAACTCTGAGGACACAGACACTGTCTGACATTCAGCATATGCATCAGCAGACCTGACAATCAGACAGGGAAGACTTCAGATTCACAAGGTCATACTAGAGGACGGGGACACAGACCGGGGAGCATCACAAATAGAGCAGCACAAGGGCAACTGGAATAGAGACTGACTGCAAAAGACGAGTGAACTAGTAGGAGAGGGGGAATGAATCAACAAAACTGTGCTGTCAGCATCCCCGGGGCCAGCAGGGAGCATTAAGTGAGTTGACGTCGGCCGCTGAGTCTCCCCCTTTTCTCCTTGCTCTTCTCCTCCCTTCCATTTCTCCCTTTGTCTTTCTCTCTCATCCATATGGCAGATTCCACCTCTTCCCCTCCCCCTGCCCTGCTACGCACTCTATTGAAATGGCCTCTCTCCCACACACAAACCCACGCTTGCTTGCACAAGCATCCCACATCCCCTGAGCCATGTCTTATTTACGGTTCGATTACGGCCTACCGCCCTCTAGGACGAACGTCCTCCTCCACCTCCTCTCCGCCTTGTGCCCAGATGTTGTTCAAATAATATGGGGGAAAACCTGTTTTGTCCACCGGGGTCATAACAACATATGTGGCGAATGCAGCAAGAATGCTGCAGCAACATCTTCACAGCTCTGGTGTTGGAAGAGGATGATTCCTGACATGCATATATGACTGGTGGAAGACGCAGCTATTTATTTAAAACACGGAGGAACATTTACCGAAGTGGATGCATACAAAAGTGCATCGCAAATAGCGCAAAATGCTACTGTGAACCCAAAAAGCAAATCCCTGTGTAATACATAAGTTAAGAGCAGAGGGCTCTGCAGCAAGTACACACGCACACCTTCACAGAACAAGGTAATAAAGTGTGCGCCAATGATTGAACAGAACCCCTGGGAGGCCCAACGCAGCACTATCCCTGCTACAGAGGTGAGTTATATGACTACTACATCTTCCTTCCAAAAACCACGAGCGCTGCCTGCCTGCCTGCCTGCTGACGCATTCAACTAGAGTCCGCAACACACTCTGCTCTGCAGCCTGTAGCAAACTGTGAGGACGCAAAGCTCCTCTGTGGGATACAAACACCTCCTTCATATGGGCTGGTGAATGTAGCAGCCAGAATTAAAGCGACATGCTTCTAATGAATATTAAGAGGTCTTTTTACTGTACAGACTGTGTGTGTACCACTAGGTCGGGGCTTATGGGTGCTCAACAACCTTTTTATAGACACAGAGAGTACGCACCGATTATTATACATCACACTGAGGTTTGGAAATGAGTTTGATGGTAAGGATTTTTTGAGCTGATCTTTTAGAATCTTGTCAATTCTCACCTTATACTTCATTGCATTAGACATTAGCATTTGAAAAACAGATATTTTGCTTTTAAAAAATGATTACAATGATTACTTGATTAAAAAACATGTTGGCTGTGAATTGTGAATTGTGAATATTTAACAAAAAAAAAAAATGAATTTAACATGTCAGGGCAAGTCCTACGTTTTAATGTGTGTTAAAACACATCAGTCATGCTTTTGTAAATCAAACAAAAACATGTCAAGTATACACACGAGTAATGTCGATAAACAAAAGGAGCTGCAGCTAACAATTATTTTCATAAAAGATCATCATCAATCATTTTGAGTATAAACTGACAGAAACTCCCATTACAAATTGCTTACATTTTACTTTAAATTGCTTGTTTTACACAAAAAAGGCCCAAAACCTGAACATAGATGAACATAATCAAAATCATTAAATCTGAGATGCTGTAAACAGGAATGTTGGGCATTTGTCAAACCAATTGCCAGAGTTAAAGTTGGCCATGTATGTTTCTGTAAACCCACAAATATGGTTAAACTTTACTTGTGTTTTTTAAAAGGTTAATTCTACAATTGCATGTTGTGACAATGCTCTGCTTATGGTATTGTCAGGTTTAGGCATCAAAACCACTGATTTAGGTTCATGAAAAGATCCTTTTCTGGCTCAAAATACCTGCTTTGGGGTGCCACAAATACAGCTGGAGATGTCTTTCACTGAAAAATATCAGAACGTTTTTTGCTACGAACACATCTAATGACTTAACACTTGAAAGACACATGTTGATAGTCTCAAACTGGCATTCTTCTCGCTTAACTCCACCACCAACCCCCCCATCTCCTGATATGAAGGTCAGGCCATAAACACATCATGTGAACAAGATGTGACACGTATTGTAGAAATGTCAATATGGTACGAAGCCCATAACATACAAATAAGCATGCTTCAATGGTTTGCAGAAACTGACTGAAAGTGACTTGAAATCTTTTTTGTGTGTCAACAAACTGATATATTAATCAATCAGTTGTTGCACAGAATTCTAGAAAGCTGCACAGCTTTCCCCAAAGTGGTAACTGCTGCATTTATGGACTGTAAGTAATATTGTGCCAAAATGAAATGGCAGAAAAATGGGTGAAAAGCCAAACATAAAATGAGCCTTTGTCCATGAGAGGTGAGCAGATAAGGTCACATAGCTGTGGATGTGAACTATACAGCACCTGACTGTCAAAGCAATACAAAAAGCTTTGTGTTCAACAGGTAAAGGGAACAAGTTGCAACAAAAGCTGCTCAGAGGGCAGAAACAACAAAAACATAACTGCCAACATTCTGAGTGGCACACATTCCTTTACTTGAGACTAAGCACTCCTTTCTGACGTGAATGGCAGATGTATAATCACGGCATATTTGAAGCCTGTTTACGCCAATTCTTCTCCAGCGCCCTTCTCATTTTTTTTTTTACAATTTAAGCAACAGAGGAGTATTTGGCTAAAATACTCTGCTGTGGCTTTGACCGCTGCCCACTTAAGTAAAGGTTGTTTATTTTACTACTGTTGTCATTGTGAGGCTCTTCAGACAAGTGGATCAGCAAACTGCCAAAAATGTAATTTAAATGGCAGTGTAAGGAGAAGCAGCCATCTGCCCTGCTAATCCCAAACAAACCAGTGTTACTGAAAGTGTTGTTCCCAGACTTTCAAATGGCCCTTGCTGTTACACTGCCATTTAAAGGCAGCGCAACAGTATTATGCATGTGTGTGTGGGTCACTGTCTGCCTGACAGCACTCCTCCACTGTGTCTATTTAGGTCATCCGGTTGAGTTACAACACAGATCAATCGTTTCACCTAACTGAAAGACAATCATCCACATAAATGCATCTTGTCTGCAGCCGTAACCCTTTTTAGCATAACAGGAATTACATAATATTAGTCATGCCTTGCCATTCATGTAAGGCTTGACTGAGTTGACAAAGGTTTTCTCCTTTGTTTTGGTTTCAAAGCAGTAATAAGATGGGCCATGCTGCTGCTGTTTGAAACAGAAAATAACATCATAGTCATTTTACTTTCCTGTTTCTCTTTATCAAAGTTAAGCTGCCGTCAATGAAACTCCATATGCAACACCTGGCATAAGTTCAGAAAATTACGTCATTTTACTGCATCTAAGTCCAAAATCCAAGACCATATATAGTCTGATATCACATAATGATAAAATACCAATATATTGCCCAGCCCTACCTTCAGCTACATCAAAGCAGAAGTATCCAAGTATCCAAACTCTTCTTTGATTATGACCATCAGGACAAGTCTACCTTTCTGCTTCATGATATCAATGACCAGACTGCTGACTTTATGTGCCTGTGGAATAAGACTTTAATTTAATATTCACTAATACTCCCCACGAAACTCTCATTTTCACTTATGAAAAACAAAAGCTTTGTGCAAACCATCACAAAGGACACACTTGCAGGCTACGTTACATACTGAGTTTCAAGGTGTTGATGGAAAAGTAAGCCTCTTAAAGCAAAAAAAAAAATTTTAAAAAAAGGCTGCTAATGAAAGGTTCAGCACCAGGCAGTGTACATTTAAAAAGTGTAAGATCTGAGAAGAGGTGCTAAAAACTCACACCTGCCTCTGGTACAGCAGAACATCCTAATTTAGGCACATCTTTCATCACCACTCGGTCTGAGTGAGAGTGTGTGTTGCCTGGAGAGAAAAATCCTCAACCCTGGGAATAACACTGAGCATGTGCGTCTGTGAGTGCGTGTGCGTTTGTCCACGGAGAGATGTCTCTTAGGCATACAGGCAGCTGAAAAACTGACAGAAGGAAAAACCCAAAGTGACACTACAGAAGGCTCCTACCAGAGAAATGAAACACGGATGATTCATGTGATTCACAAATAATATAGAACCTTTCATTTCGAACCATCAGATTGGCTGAGGAAGCATCAACACAGGAAACAGAGAGGATCATCAGTGTAAAGAGTCTCATTTGGCTGCAAGTGGTGAACCTTGATGCAATCCTACTACTGACACACTTGTCAGATGAGCAGTCAAAGGCTGAGAGCCAGAGTTGAACTGACAACATGGAAAGTGTTCACCCAAAACGACTAACAGCAAGGCCACACTGAGAGTCTCACACTGGAACTTTAGGAAGATTCTTCTCTTACCATGACATCACACATGCTTTGAATACAAGCAATGTAGTGGCTTTAAACATATCAAGATGCACATATCAAACACTAGGGTACACTGTATATTTGTGGCTGTGGTACTGAAACAAGCCAGAACAGAAAACTGATTTTACAGCACAGCAGACCTGGGCCAAAATTGACATAACCTGGAAAAACAAAGCTAACTCTCTTTCACACAGGGACAATGTGCAGAGTGCACACAGGAGATATGCAAAGGAAGTAAAGAACTACCAGCACAAATCTTTGGGAATTACATATTTAGATATTGATTCTAGGGGTCGGTTTCAGTTTGGAAAGAAGTGGTGGACCGAGAGATCAACCAACACTAACATCCCTAGAAATTTTAAAAAAGCACAAAAAATAACTATTATTTCAAAGAATAAAGAAGAACATGGGTTAAATCAAAAATGGTACAACACAGATGATCTGGCAGGTTTCCTCAAGTGTTCCTGTGATGCATAAATTGGCAAAGGATCAGCTGATTAGAAAGAAAACATTAGCCCTCCATGTCAGTGAAAGAAAAGAGCAAAGGAGCTGTAGGCATAACTGAGGCTGCAGATAAATCAGACCTAATCCAACATGACATTTCTTTAAAAAAATGTCATCAATCCTGCATTAAATTGCTGAAATGCAAACCACACTTGAAATTTATGTTTTTAAATTATCAATTCAAACACATACTGTGATATTGAAGTATAAAATATAATATTTTGTTGTGGTGATTTTCTTTGACAGAGCAAATGACCTGCAACTTCAGGCACGCAGAGACAGAAAACAGAACATTCCAATGTGGCCTACACCAATTTTCCACGACTGAAAAAACAATACTGTCATTATCTTTTGTGCGCTGAAAAAAATTCCACAATTTGAAAGAATGTTTAGTTATTCTCAAAATGAATGAATGAGCACACGTACACTAGATTAATATCAGGATCAGCCAAGCAGCGTTTTTGGGGGGATTGCATAGTTTCATGTTTTTAAATATTCCAGGTAAGACACAGCCGTCTACTGCCTGCTTCTGATAGACAGCGTGTGATCATATGAAGCCTCAATTAAAATTTTAAAGACATACAGAACTAGATGACAAAACTTATTCAATTACACAGAGCACTTCAGTCAGAAAGATCAAAAAGCCCTGCACATGTTTTGACGACTGTTTCTGAATACAGACGGGGCTGCAGCGCTCCTGCATCACTACAGTCGTTTCTTCACAAGCGCTGACACAAATTGCCCAGGGGTAGAACAAATCCTGACCTGTTTTATAGAAACAAAGGGATCAAATTAAAATGTTCCCACTGAGTGAGCAGAGTACACAAATATGCCCCCATGGGCCAGTAGCACCTGCTACGCTCTGCTCCCAGCAATTCCCCCCATTTCTCTGAATCATGTTTAGATTCACAGCATCTCTGACGGTTACAAAAACACCTGCCCACAGAGAGAAGCTAACTTCTCCTCACCCACAGATTAGCATGGCAAGCACATGTTGTGTTCATTTGTTCTGACCACAGGTGCAATCATCGGCATGTCCAGCTAACTTATTTTCTACATTTGTTACTTCCATGAAGAACATTGTGAACTAAGAATGTTACACTAGTTTGTGTGGTTATGCTATAAAAGCCCCATTCTCAACCTGTGCTTCCACTGGTGGCATTTCCACAGAGTGTGGAAGCTTACTATGGATGCTAATGGAGTTTAGCCTAATGTCAAAGTCAGTGACTTCATCAGGTTCTTTACCGGCTTTACACTTCTACAACCCAGCCGACGTCACCTGAAATAGAGCTACCAAACATCCATTTGTCTCCATCCAAACATCTTTGTAAGGTAAGTAGCCAAATATCTTAATTTCTTTCAGAAGCATGCTCAAAACACTAGGATTGTACTGCCATTTGGCCTCGGTCTTTCACAGGTAAGTTTACCCATACTCACCGTAAGAGCGAACAAGGGAAATTCATCGACTTTAGGTTGAACTTTTACTTTAAGCATGACTTCATGTAAATGGTCATCAAGTCATCAAAACCCCTCTGCCAACATTCTTGTTTAAATAATCACCTGTAGACATTAAAAAACATCCATAGATTGAAACAAATGCAGCTAAAGATAACATGTATTTAGCTATCTTGCTACAACTGGTCTGACAGCAACAGCTTTCATCTCAGTTGAAAACAAATTGAAGGCTGCTGGATAAAATGTTTACTTAAATCCAAGATCCGTTGTTTCGAGTAGTAAGTGTGCCATCATTATCATTCTGAACTGCACACATGCCATACACAAATGGAAGACTTACAAGTGAGTAAAGTAGGTGGTAGAGCCGACAAAACTGACCATACAACAAGAGTATTATAAAACTGTATCTTGCACCAAATCACTGCAAAGTGGATCTGGTTGACGGTTAAATATCACATGTAAAACCACTGGTAAAGAGCAGCTGTTAGGTGCTAAGCTGATAGCAGATGCAGGTACTTCACTAGTGGTGTCCAGGGACTTCAAAGAGGCCTTGAGGGAGTCCTCCATCAGCCACGGTAGAGACAGAAATACACCATCAAACCCTTGACGCATTAATATCAATAATGGGCTCTATGACAAAACAGGTTTTGGTCAGTTCTGAAACTTCATATCCATAATAACAAAGGAAGCTAGGAACTGGAAAGGCTGTTCTTTCACAAAGGGCATATAGCCAGAAGGAATTGTGGTTAATTGAGGAAGTCTATCTGAGACTGCTGGGGTTTGACCTCTTCACCCTGAGTCACTCTAAGACGGGCAAAAACAATCTCCTGGCTAAATCTGAGCTTCATTAACCCTTTCAAACAGGAGCGTTGAAGCAAGCTCCCCAGGACAGCACACTAAAAGGCACTCACATTTTTCTTAATCTTGCTCCTCCTTTTCCTTCTATATATAGCCATATCACCAAGGGCTCTGTGCAGAGTTCCATAGAATATGGAGGACGAGAAGGAAACAGAGAAGGTTGATGAATATGAAAAGGACAAGACAGGGGTGAGGAGTCGTACTTCAGTCATTTATCCAGCTGCAGACTCTGTTCAGACATTCAAAAGTTTAAAGAACAATTCACAGGCAGAGGATTTCCTGTCTGACTGTACCTTCTGTTAAAGGCCAGGATGCAGTGTAGAGCTTATGAAACAAGAAAAGAGCGTTTTCACAGCTACTCCATGTGGACTGCATTATTGATGGGCTTAGCCTAAACCACTATGAATACATGTACTGCCACATCATGACACAATCCATGTTTTCTGGGGTGATACACACAGAGCAAACCGCTATGATGTGAGGATCTGTACTTGTGCATATGTTCACAAAGCCTGCCCGAAACAGTGTTGGAAGGCACACAGTGGTTATATTGAGTGACACTGCAGCAGCCCACTATAGCCATACCCTGGGGCAATGTGGCTTTTTCTCAAGTATGCTGGAGATCTACTGCATGCTCAAGTATAGGCAATGACAGGTACACCTCGGTCTTAGGTAAAAGTACATCTGGGAGAGATGAGGATGGAGCAGGGGTAACCTTCCACAGCTTCAAAGGGATGTACTGTATGGAAAGCTTTCCATACATATTATTTTCAACTTTAAACAATAGCCAATGGAATGCATGCCTGTTAATGTTACGTGTCGTGAAAGGGCAAGGCCTCCTCATCTGAAAACACGGAAAAAAAACAAAAGTACAGGTCGACTGTGAAAGCATCTTATCAAGGAGACCCATACTTATGTTTGACCTCTAGAGGCTGTACTAATTATAACAGAAGCAAAGGAGGAAGTCAGGCGAAGTAGTATAAAGAGCAATAAAGTCTACATAGGACAGGTGGGTAAAGCAAGCAAAGGACTTATCCTAGAAGAAGTCGTTCATGTCCCGAGTGGAACCAAAATTTAAGAGCAAGTTATGTGACTTTTTTGTATGTAATGTACATAACGTAGGACAGACTACCGCTTCCTGGTGGTATTTAACGTTTTTTCCTCTCATCCAGGCACAGAACTTGCAAGATAGTGGGCCGTCAACAGTAGTCATGTGCAGCTTTTTTTGGCCGAGATACAGGCAACATGTAAAGGTGGCATTTGGGCCCAGACCTAACAGTGAGTGTGCGCCTGTTGCTGGTACGTCTCAATGGTCATGTTGTCGTGGGAAATGGAGACATATATTTGGGAGCCACTCGCTATCGACCTATTCAGACGTTTAGGTTCAAGGACGTGTTATTCTGTGTGTGAGGTGGAAATACAATAATAGATTTTAAGAGTTTATATATAGTATTTGACGTTTAAGTATTGGATGATTTATATCTGGCGGATTAGAAATGTTTCATGCTGATTTTGCCTCTCGCATTTAAGGTTTTTAATACATTTCAGCTGGTTGGGCTGTTGCTATTTTCACATTTTGGCGTGGAAAGCTTACTGTGCACAAAATAAAGATAGATATTAACTTTGGGAAAACAGTGCAATAATAATCAGTGATCTCTGTTGGACTATCTAAGTTTTCATAAGTTTTCAGTGTCCCAAATGAGTTCAGCTAATATCCACCGACAGTCTGCATGTTCATGGTCCTGGCAACACTTGAGTATATTAGCTGTGTAAGGTTATTAATTCAGCTATTAAAATTAAATAAAATGCTGAGAGAAGCAAGTCTCTTCTTATTCCCCGTTGACAAAAGAAACACTTATTTTTTTTACTAAATTGTCAATATTGGTCTGATAAATTAGAGTAAAAAGAGATGTTGTCACATGTTAAGTAGGGTAAGATTCAAGTAGGGCCGACTTAAATCATCGTTCAAAAGGTGTAATGTGCGAGCAGAAATGGGGGTTTTCTATGCTGCCTCAAGCAAAGCACGCTTGAGGAAATAAATGCCAAGTCAGACTCTTAATAGAAAATAAAAATGTCAATAACCAGCAGGAGAGACTTCTCAGAGCTATTTACCAATATCAGCCTTTACCATGACTGAAATGCCTCCCAACCTCACAAAGTACCAATTAGATACCTTACACCATTGGATACAACCCCCACCTACTCCCGTGGAGCAGCTATACGGCCACAAAGTCGTGGTTGGAGTGGAGAGCCTGCAGTTATGAATGAGTGCAACCATTTAAATGTGAAGTAGACATAAATATTCAACTAGACAAGCCTCAACCAGCAAAGGCTAAAGAACATAAATAAACATTTTGGCCCTTCTACAATTATTGCATGATATCATTGCATAATTTGAAGCACTGATCCTGCTGCATGTTGAATGAAACTGCATTCCTTCATTCACATCGTCTAAAAGCAGTGGCTCCTTTCAATGTTGCTTCATGACTGCAGTCAGTGTGAGGCTCCAAAAATGGCAACACAGTAATGGCAAATCAGTGACACACCCAAACAAGAATGCTCTCATAAGGAGCACACACATGATCTTCAACCCAGCAGGAACACTATTCTCAAACCAGAGTGACTGAAGCATTTTCTCACCGTGCCATATGTTTTTTCTTCCTACAGCAACACCCTGCAAATCTTTTCCCAGTGACAATTTCTAGCACTTTTTACAAAATGTAATAAAACAGATAAGTGTAGTCCTGGTGGTTTCAAAGATGCCTTGTCCTGCCCTTTGTAGTGTTAACACCAGGTTTGGAATTTCATCAGTTTAGGGGAAAGGCCATTTGGCCTTTTTTTTTTTTTTTTTTTTAATGGCACCAAGGCCATTTGACAGGGCACGAAGGCCATTGAGTAAAATTCAATTGTTTTACCTTTCAGATTGATACCATAACATCCTAATTTAGCTAGTTTAGTAATATAATCAAAACATTTTTTAATACCAATATCAAGTTAATGTTACATTAAAGTCGGGTTAGGGTTAGGTGATTTTGGTGACACTACTACTGAATATTAGTGAAGTTATTGAATATTTCTCCCAATAAAAATTCCCCCAAATTATGGATACCATTGATGTGTGGAGTGATTTTTGTGACACTAAACTGAATAATGGTGAAGTTATTGAATATTTTTTGTAGTATCTCTTTTCAGTGTTGCACTTTGTAGACGGTCCCTGCGCCCTCGTCGCACAGACGGCTGACCATAGAGACCAATGCTAATGTCCAGCCTGGAGGACCGCTCGTTTTGATGAAAATACGGTCGTAGCTCGTTGTCTACCTTACTACGGTAGGAAAGAGTCGTAGTTTGTGTTTTAACAATGTTTCGCTTATGAGTTATTGATCCAGGAAGTTCAAACCTGTTAATATGTTTCCAACTTTACCGAACTAAATACTAACACATAAGTCAGTTACGTATCATATCAAAACCAGCTGAGCTCGCTTGTGTACCTGTGCTGTAAGTGTTGTTCTTCCATTTTGAGACGTGCTGCTGTTTGAGAGGCTGAGGCTTTCATGTGAGATCATTGATGTGATGATAAGACTCCACCTGCGCGAACCGAGACCGTCACTGAAGGCAAGCCCACTACGCTGCACTGGCACTTTTTACATGGAACTTGGACAGGGCCAGGGGCGCAATGGCCGCTGTGGCCGTACGATGATTTCCTTTTTCACGGGGCATCAAGGCCAACATGTGGGGCAACAGCCATGGCCGCCATGGCCGCATTGAAATTCCCACCCTGGTTAACACACAAGTGTACAGCACTGACTTGTGTCACATTCATGCTAACCTTGTCTGACATGTGCATTAGCCCCTTCCTTCTGTTTCCACTGAGAGCTCATCTTGAGTAAAAGTGAGAAGAAGTACTTCAAAGATAATAATAATCCTTGATCGCTGAATAAATCCTCTCCTTACCCCAGCACCTAAAGAGTGACTTGCACGTATGTCACAATCTTAATGTATACTGCATGAATAATGGCCATGACCTGCGGCTTTTCTGCTCGCCCAAATCTGGTGACAGGGGTGATAGGGTGGTATTGATGCGGCCCCCCTCAGGGAAGTGCAGAATGTCTCAGTCAAGCAAGCCGGGGTACTAACCCCCTACTCAGCACCATCATCCTCCAAAATTACAGTCTGTTGTCCTGAAGTTTAGTGTGAATCTCATAGAGGAAAACCTTCTGGACTTCTGATTCTGTATCATATAGCCTTGCTTTAGCAGAGAGTCAGTGCCTACTCTGCCTAGTTTTCAGCCCCATATAGTGGAGTGTGGCTTGAAGAAAAGAGGTCTGATTCCCATGTGATCCACAGATGCTGAGTGTGCATAAGACTGTAAGGTGGAAGGGGTAATTGCATCTGCACAATGAAGGTTTATTTTTTTATTTTTGCCTTTTGTTGGTCTGAAATTCAAAGTGCACTTATCACAGCCATGCCCTGCAGGTCAAGGGGAACTTTAAGGAAGGAATGAGTTGCTGACAAATGGCACGACAGATAGTCGGGTCGCTGTAAAAGGCAAAGGTTCTCAGGAGATACCGACTGACTTTCTTCTTTTAATACAAAATTTACTTTTACTTGAAATGATTGTGAATAAAAAAACCTGTCTTGTTATAGGCTTAATGTTTCTTTTAAAAGGTATTCATATTATGTGGCTTCTGAAGGGGTTTTAGGAGTGGTACCAAAATTGTACACAAATGTACTTGCAAATACATTTTATGTACATCACTGCTATATTAGATTTTCACCCTCGACACATTTACAAACACAATCTCTTGGCGAGGTTCCAGGCAGAAATAACTTTACAAACAACAATGAATATGAAGCAAATACAGCGAATGGTAAAGAATTAACTAAGGCAGCTTGGTAATTACACTAAACCAGGACTATCTAAATATTCTTAGGTCATCTTGCAATACATGATATACATCTCACATACAATATTTTGAAATCTCCTCAAAATCACTTTTTTAGGCACTTATTGCAATGACATTGTATTAATTAGGGGCTGCATGATATATCATTTCAACATCAACACTGCAATGTCCACATGCATGGTAGCGCCATCGCAGGTTGTGCGCTGTTGCAATTGAACACGTCCTACTGCAGCTTTTTTGCTGCTTGATATGAAATAATTGACTCTGATTTAAGGTTTTTTTGGATACACTCTCATTATTGCTACTGAGTGACGTGCAGGCTCAGCATGTTCATCAAAGTGTCTCTGAGCAAAGTGTCTCGCCAGTGTCTTTTGGTCAATGGAGGAGAGATGCGCCAGGTTTCCTTGGCATCATTGTTATGTGCGTCACGTAGCAGGCATTATATAAAAATACCGTTTAATGTATTTATCATAAAATATATACACTCCACTCTGTCAGCAGACATACAGTTGCTACTGCTGTAGCATCGTTATTTTAGATCACACCATCTTGCTCAGCATGACCCGCCCTACTCTGCCTCGGATTGGCTACATCCTGCCTGTTAAGTAATGCACATGTCTCACTCTATAACTAAAACAGAGTGTTCTTGACGTAGTGTGAAAAATGATACTGCAGCATTGCACCACATGAGAAAAACTGTGTTTTTTTTTTTATTTAAGTATGTAAACCTATTCTACTAGGACCCACACAAAAACAATTATGAACCTGAAAATGTGCATATTATGACCTCTTTAAAATGTTTGTGTGGTCTCAGTTGTCTGTTGGTACTTTCACAAAATACAAACACAATGAGACTTTTAATAAAGTAATCATTGTATGTGGACAATGACTGAGCGGGTAAATGCAAGTAGAACAGTCTGGTAAGTTCAGAAAATTAAATCGCTTTACTGTTATGCAGCATTTAAAACCAGGAGGAGACAACACGTATGCCATGTCACAACATCCAAAAACTACGACGCAGTATACTTTTTATGCTTGTGCCCTGCTCTACAGCTTTAGAATAGCAAACACTATCTGGTCCTCAAACAAGCTGTAGCTAATGATTCTACAATATGATGGGAGCACAAAGCCTTGGAGACAGCTTTGTTCAAACCATCATTATATCTGTGCAATACACCATAAATAAATGCATACCCTTGACCCTTTACTTTCCAGTGGTTCAGCAAAACAGTTTGTAATTCAAATTAGTAAATGGTAACCGTGACTGCCTAACAGTCTTATTATAGTCTAAACTATCATACTATGCATCTTTTATACATCACGTACTGAGCTGTGAGTCTCCATGACTCATACCTACTTCAGGCCTCACCAAAGGGTCACTTTGACACCAAAATGTAGCTAGTTGTTAACAGTAGAGCAAACAGTGTCTATTACAGTATGTTTTACACAGACTGTTTAATTGATTTAAATTGGCCACTCATGTATAATTAAGTCAAAAATCAATCTCATTTCTAATTTGAACTGGGTTGGGAACAACAGCATTGTAGGCTGACCTTTGAAAGTCGCAGTGAAACGTCAAACAGTAAGGTCATCTGGAGCCTCATTATTTTGTGGATAAGATGTGAAACTCACGTTGGACGGCAGGGTGCACGGGCTGTATTTAAATTGTGCTTTTCAAACCCAGTAGGCTTTACAAAGCCTCTTAATCACCCACACATCCACACGTGTCACTTCTGAATTCCTATAAAAGAATAACAGCTCGAAGCGTGATCAAAGGAAATTGATTTCTTTATTTATTCATTTATTCTCTGCACATAAGTGTTCATGACTGCTGGATGCACAGCAACAGATTTTAAATAACTTGACAGTTCGACCACATTATGTAATGCCTCTAAATATTTGGCCTCGAGTACTTCTCTACAACATTAAGTATGTATGACTACTGTTAATTAGCCATACTCAAAGTTGGAAACCAATATTTAGATATTATTTTCTGATGAATTTCATACTAAAAACTGATCTAAGCTACTTTCTCCGGATGCTGGGTGCGGTTACATCAGACATGATTAACAGCAAGTGGCAAAACAAGCCACCAACTGTCAGATTCTGATTAAAATAGTTGATTAAATATTAATTAAATGATATTAAATTTGCATGTAGTGTGTACAGTATAGCTTTCAAGCCTTCATCCTGGTTCAACTTCAAATAATTATACTTGCATTCACTTCCATTGTTACTGCCAGATCAGAGATTTAGAATTGACTCAAACTTGAGATTTGTTCCAAAACTTTTCTGGTTGACTTAGAAATTGCTCTGCATGCCCCAACCAACTCAGAGGTACAGCTTGATCTACCAGATTCACCACTCCTCTGTGTCCTCCACGACAAACCCAACATATCTTTTCACAAGGCTGCCCAGTCACTAGGATAAAATGTTGGTACTTAACGTTTGAACAAATCACTGATTTGTACGTGTGGAAGACTACATACCATACAACATTTCCATTAAAATGAACTTTAACATGGTCATATTATGTATCATATGGCATGTTTCTGACTGTCATATCAGGAGGTGGAGGGGATGGTGGTGGAGGTAAAGGCGAAAAGGCTGCCAAGCCAGTGGCAGCAGTTCAAGACTGTGTTATAACATTTGTAATATATAGCAATATGTTTCACATTATCGTATATTGAACAGCTGCATTGCGCAGCGATATTTGTTGGGTTACTACAGGTTAATTAGCCTGCTGTGGCAGCATACATGCAGCACTTTCACATATAGACATGGAGGACTTAGTTTCTCAGAAGAATACAAGCTCCCCAATTTGGCAATATTTTGCTTTAAAGCAGGAGAAAATGGCGAGCCAAGGGATTTGATTGAGGCTACATAACATATTTGATGTAAGCACATGTTAACTTAACAGGTCAATACCACAAATTTCCATACAGTGGAGTGCGGCTTGAAGAAAAGAGGTCTGATTCCCATGTGATCTACAGACACTGAGAGTGGATAAGACTGCAAGGTGGAAGGGGTAAATGCATCTGCATATGGAGGTTTATTTTTTTATTTTTGCCTCCTGCTGGAAATTCTATGAGTCCATCGCCCAGTGCATTTTGCAAAAAGAGACAATATTGTGAACATTATCACCCGAGTCTACAAGGGACCACAGCTTTTCAACATTTGTTAGCATGTTTCAACTGTGTAACAAAAACCTTTTAGATGAACACATTTTAGATGAGAAGTGAGGACTTCTTCCAGTTGTGAAAAGATAAAAACACAAATTTAAACTAAAGGAACATAAAATTGTTTAAACATGGCTTGCAGTAACATACATTGCCAACTTTTATTTTCACGATTTGGTGGTACACGGACTGGGACCACTATAAGATGACGCTGTCCTGCCTGTCGTTTAGTGCTAAAGGCATTTTTAATCTTCAAACTGATGACAAGCGCAACCGCTTCCTTTTTAAATGAGCCCTGCAGTCCTTCCTCTTAAAACTGAGTGTAATGACAACGAGAACTGTCCTCGTATTAAAAAAAAAAAAAAGAGGAGACAGGAATGTAGGGAGACTGCTGAGTGTCACATAAGACTGACTGGTTGACGCAATGCCAAGAAATACTAGCTGCTGTTCACCTAAATCAATAACTTAGTGAGGGAGAATAAAAACAGGATGCCTGGTGTGTCTCAGGAAAAGGAGACAGGACAAAGGATGAAGAGTTTGAAGCTGAAAGTGGAATGCAAGTGTCCACTGATAAGGAGCACAGGGGGAAGTTAAGAGAGAGTCACTCGGTTAAGAAATGTATTAATTTCAAACTGTGTGAAAGTGCTGTTAGTAAAAAAAATCAAAGAAATGTTAATTGGAGTGCCATGCATCCCTGCAGACAGGCAGCCTGTTTTCATCCACATTTCTGTTCATCAAATTGTTCATGACACTTTGTTTAATCATTTGTTAGTAAGGGAAGGTAAATTAACTAAATATGTTTCTACCATCCTTGTGATAAGGCTAGACTGGCATTTCTTTTTCGCAGCAGAAACACCAACTTGCTGGGGGAAGCAAATATGCTCAGGAAGGCATCTAGAGTGGAGGCAGCCACAAATATTGTGCTTGCAAACAATTACTGGCCAGTCTAGCAGGTGCTCCTCGCGCCAAAGGGACAATTTGCCCAAATTCAGCGCTTGGCAGGTATTCATTTGCTCTGCAAACACCAAAATTCCTGACAGCGTGACAATCCTTGAAACACCACACTAGCTGCTGCAGACAATGAGAAGTTACACAAACTGTCCAACACGACGTGCCAAGTCTCTGAAGGTTGATTTTCAGCTTTAGAGGTCACGTTAAGGCCATCAATCATGTATGATATCGACGCTTATATCTGGTGAGCGTGAGCTACACTTGCACGACAGCAACAGCATAAAACAATGTGTGTCCAGCAGCTTAGCACAGGAACAACTGACAATGAGCTACTTCAAATGTGAGCCCTAATCAGCACCCATCAGCCCGCAAATCCTGAGGTAATGCATTGTCTTTTTATAGTGCCTTAACCCCCCGCGATGTAGCAACGACGTGTTCATCAGAGCTCAAACAACATTGTCCTCGGGGCAGGGAACATATGGATCAATGGCAGAAGCTGCTATGTCCACATGGGGCTGTGTGAAGGTGATGGCTACGATTTGTGTCGCCTCCAGTTATGCATTACAGCAGCACTGAAGGAGAGAAGGGTTCCCTTTCCTTTGACAGCCAGTAACAATCTATTAACATGAGTAGCGGCAGCGGCCACTTCTCTTCTCCTCCTGCTGCTGCTGCTGCTGCTGCTGCTGCTGCTGCTGCTGCTGCATGGGACCGCTAACACGGAGCCAGTGCAGCATCTCAGCTGCATGCAGCTTTCCTGAGATGGCACAATGCAGCAGAGCTGAGTGAACTTTACTCTCGCTCACACACACACACATTGCCACACACAGTCAGTTTGGCATGGCACACTGAGTGCCTGGCCTAAGCCGTTTTCTCCTCTTTAAACTTGTCACCTCAGCAAGTGGAGCAGTACTGCAGCAGTTTTATGAAACATCAAGGAAGGTTGAGCGAAGCTGGCCCTTTAACTCAGCTCTGATCACTATTTGGGAAGAGTGGTCCCCTACTGTGCTTTGTTTTAGCTGACTACCACCACTTTTTTTTTGCAAAAATCTCAATTTCCTCCGTTAACTCAGCAAATCAGCAAAATTCCCTTACCCAAACTGTTGTATATTCAATCATCCTGCATCATTTCTTTACAACGTAAAGCTGTTTGTCAGCAAGATTAGTCTCCTGCATTGCTTTTCTGTAAAATAATCTAACTACGCTGCATTGTTTCGAGGAAAATGTGAGTCTTTGTCACTTGTTTATGCCAAATCTCACACCCACCACGAACTTGGAAGGGAGGTTCGCTATGGGAATGGTTGGAATTGGTACCATCACATTACACTCATTCATTATTTCCAACCGTCTTTCTTCAGGGCATTGCTGACACAAGAATAAACATAAACACACACGTACACACAAACAACTGTGCAGTGCTACTTGGCTTTTCTCTGATGTGACTCTACTCCAGTTGTTTAGCAAGTCAAATACTGGTTAGTTGCAATAATTAGTTAGCATGATTCTTCCCTCCTTCAAAAAACACAGTTTAAAGCCACAGAGAGACAAAGTGTCTGAAAATGAACTACATCTTTGCAGCAGTTCCAGGAATAAACATTGAGATTTTTTTTTTTTTTTTTTATGAAAATCCTGTTTAAGCTGTGGCTAACAGGCATCTGTGGATTCAGGATAAACACTTAAAGCCTTGTTGAATGCAAGTCTGCGAGAGTGTGCTACAGGAAAAAGCCCTGCTTGAGTATATGAGACACAGGCTCTTTTTACACGTCCTATTCAAGTCAGGGAATGTTGCGCCGTCTTCCGCCTCGCCGTTCCGTATCCATAAGTTTCCTGGGGAGGTCACTGGGGAAACAGTTATATGTGATACTTCCGGTGCTCGGTGGAACAAAATATCATAATAACTGATGCAGCGGCGAGACTTTCATGGCTTTACAAGCGTTATCTAAGAGGGCAAATCATTACTAGTAGGCTAAATAGTATTCACTCAATAACGTGGCTTCATGAATGAACGATTCACCATTCTAATCATTCGAGGCCCAAATTTGTATTTGTTGTTGATCCACATGTATGCGCAGACAACCGGCTGTGTGGTGAACATAGTTCACGTACTTGACTTAGCTTGTTGCCCCATTGCTTGGGATGTCATGAATTTTCTTGAGAAAAATCATGTATCATCATCAATCATGAATACCCTCTATTAAATTCATGGGACCTTGCAAAAAGCTAGGTCAGGTTTGGTCTACACTAGCTGCCCGCTGCTCTTTGGGAATGGGTTGAATGCAGAGAGTCTCACTACACTGTACATTACATGACTGCGTGTGGTAAATAACAACTCTTCATCATGTTTATTTAGTTAGGAATTTTGAAGATTTGGCCCTCAGAGCTAAATTTTTATGAAAGGTTGAGCTTCGCCAACTGCTGACTACTACCTGGATTTGTTTGAATTTTTTTCACTGGCAGTCTGAGACGCCCGTGGGATGATTTGTAAAATGCCTTTAAACACAGTGCTCAAAATTTGTAAGGGATATTGGGATATGGGTTCATATATGCGTGTGCACGGATATGCAAAAATAAGTCAAATGAAATGTGTCACATTCATTTTTGAGTATTTGAAAAATATTTACAATACACAAAATAAAAATTCTGATATTTCACAGAATAAACAATCAAGTGAAACACTAAAATATCCCGATCTCATTTAGAGTGGTGTAGTTGTACTGGAGTGCTTGATATTAAAGGCGCACTATGTAGTTTTGGGGAAGAAATCTGAACTGACTCACGCCTAAAAAAAACTACATAAACAAACCTGCTTTGTTTTCATGACTGAATAAACAAACTGACCTTAAAAATGACAATTTCATACTGTTTTACTTTGCCACTACGCTGCCACTGTTCTAGGTTCAAACCGTGTTCTGGGGACCTTAATTTCCTCTGGGAGCAGCTTGTTTATTCAATTAGGGTTTGTATTATCCCCTTATTAACATATTATAAATATTTAATATTTAAATATTTCAATTATGAGTTTGAAATCCTTCTTACATGTTTTTGTCGTTTCTATGACATGAACCGGGGAAAGTTCTGAATTTAGGGTGGGTTTGCATGGAACAACCCCTTTAATTAACAGAGGATAACAGCCTTTCAATAACAACAACAGTAATAATAATAATAATAATAATAATAATAATAATAATAATAATAAAGTAGTTGCTACACTTCCAGGCAGAAATGGTATCCTGAATTAGCTTGCACTGCCTGAGGAGAAGCACTTGTAAATCCCATGATGCTGTGTACAGGATGTAAACGCAGCCTTCGGTGTTACAGGGCTATTTTCTAACACTGCAACGCAGAACTGCATAACACTTTGCACAGGACGCAGCAGCTAGCATGGCGTTAATATTACTGTATCTGTGTGAAGAGTGCATGATGCGGTCTCCCGGGTAGACCTTCACAGGCACCGCTGACAGGGTAAAGCTGAGGTAAGATGACAGCCATAAATCCCACTGTCGCGCTGCACAAACACACACACACACACACACACACCCACAATGTAATTCCACAACGCTTACAAATGTGTAAGTGCATATTTAGGTTAGCCAGCGACGTGATTTTGACCGGTTGTGTCCCGCTCGTCTGCGCTGTTGTAGGAGGATTACAAGCCTAATATTACATAAACACAACCGGAACCCAAATCATATTAGCAGCCCCGGTTGTTTCATCCTCCGCAGCAGCCCCCCAAAAAAATAACACGCCAGCAGCCTTTACTCACGGTTCGTGTTGGGAGATAGGGTTCCCGTATACGTTGAAATCTTCTCCGGCACTTCTCTTCAACACACGGATGTCTGTTGTCCTCCGTGTCGTCGCTGGCGTTGGAGGAATAATAAAAAAAAAAGAGAAACGAACCCAGGCTGAGAGAGCGGCTGTACGGTCGCATGTACTGCAGTGTACACAGTCTGCCGTCGGCCGTCTTCTTCTCGACACTCGGCCGCGCTCGGTGAAGAAAATGGCGCATTACCGCCACCGAGTGGCGTGGTGGAGTCAGTGCAGGCCGGTCAGCGCTGCCGACCGACTGGATGTGCTGTGGAGGACTGAAGCCCGCAAATTCATACATAGATAATGATAAATGTCTCAGTATAAAAATGTATGTGCCCATTGATTCACAAAACATAACAGCAACCATGAATAAAGGCATTAATTAATTTACAAAATCTTACATAAATTGATATTTCTGGTTTCATGTGCCTCAGTACATAGATTTGCCCTTTGCTTTATTTCTCCTATTTAATTACTTGTATTAATGCATTAACTCTTCCATGTTATTATTCACTTATTCATTTTATTTAAATATTTATTTATGTTGGACTCTTTTTTCCTCCCTTAGAATTTACCCCGTTTTCATTTACACAAACAGGAACTGACCAACCACATTATAATTAAAACTTTACTGTACATTTTGATGTTGATGCGCAACCGGAACCCAATATGCGCGCGTGTGTGTGTGTGTGTGTGTGTATGCATATATATATATATATATATATATATATATATATATATATATATATATATATATATATATATATATATACATATATATGTATGTGTGTGTATTATATAAGAATATTAAATATAACATTATATTATTATTTCTAGTTTCTCAGCAGAAGAATTTCACACAAGCGCACTTGTACAATAAATGTATTATTTCTGTATAATCATTTTGCATCTATTCATGACTTTCTGCTTCATTACTGTAATGAGGGGGCTGTCAACAAGTGTGTCATGGGATCATTTTTTGCTCTCTGGTTGATCAGAATCGTATTTGAGTGCATCTATCAACTAAAACATGTCATGAACCAAACTTACATACAACTTACGTAACATTTTCAAGGCAGGAAATCTTATTTAGAACAGATTATTTTTACTTTTTGGCATAAGTAGAGGACTCCTCCACCACTGGCATTAAAGACTTAACATGGATAAGAAAGGTAATGATGCGATCAATGCGATCAAGACCATACCAACAAAGTCTGTTACAAAAGGAAACAAAAGCTTTCTGTGTCTTTTTTTAATCAGCAGTTATTTATTTTCTTCGATGACTTTACTCTAATGTTTTAGTTTTCACATCATAATCTTTCATGATTGTTTCACCAGCATCTTTCTTTTTATATTGACATTTTGCTTTACTACTGACACCAACAAGTCAATGTTTTTCATAATGTATAAAACATACAAATGAAACTATTAAAAGACAGAGAATGATTAAATGATCAATGCAGTGTGACCATTGCACTATATTATAACACATTCCAAACAGTAGGAATAACCGCAGTTTGCCAGACCATCAGCAGGGCTGTACTACACAAACCCCAAAAAAGGCATTTAGTGAGCACTTTAAATCTTGAGGAAAGAGAGAAAAACACTGAAGTGAAACATTTGCTGGCATCAATATATGCAGAATTAATTCTGCATACAACTTAACTTAAGATACACTCTGGATTTTCCATGACATTAGTATAATAGCCAAGAATTTTGGCAATGATGGGACTCTGAATCTCTCTAAGAGCAGAGACATAGGTTCCTTAATTTACAAGAGAATAGAATAAGTATATGTACATATTAAGTAGGTTTGATAGTGACAAAATAGAAAATTCTCTTTCGAATTTTTGACAATTTAAAACAATAAATTAGAGGATTAACAAGAGGAGGTATGACAAGAAATTCTATTGCAGTAAAGTTTCGGAAGGCTTGAGGTAAATCTTTTGAACCATATCGAATAAGCATTATATCAAGGAGTACAGTTACAATAAAAGAGATTAAGGAGGTTAAATGTGGCACACATGTTTGCATGAACTTTGCCCTGTTTTCTACAGAATTCACACATGTTTTTATGAGATACATGTAGGACCAAACTATAAAAAATCCATGAAAGACATTAATTATTATCGTAGCGTATGCAACTATGTTGTTTACTATAGTTTCAGCTGGGAAACAAGCGAGTTGAACAATGATCCAATTTACACAAAAAAGCCTGGCGATATATGGGCTGCATAACTTTAATCTAGATGTTAGAAACATATTTATGCCCACAATGAAAAAAGGTGCCATCAGAGAGTAACACACCAACTTGATGAGTCTTTGCTTTGACATGACAGAGTGGTACTCCAGTGGTCGACATATAGCCACATATCTGTCATACGCCATGATGGAAAGAATAGACATATCACTGCAGGCAAATGTGTGTATTACCTGAGCCTGAACAAGACATCCAGAATAAGAGATGACATGAATAGGAGAAAGCAGATCCCAGAGAAACTTGGGGTAGAAACCTGCTGTACCATAAAGTGCATTCATGCAAAAACTACATAGTAAAATATACATTGGTTCATGCAGGTTTTTATCCAAGATGATGGTCACAATAGCAGTCACATTAATCAGCAAGGTCAAACAGTAACACAGTAAAGTGAGAGAGAAGAGAGCCAGTCGGTAGTTCATTGTTTCATGTAAACCTGAAAGAAAAAACGTTGTTATAAGAGAGACATTATCCATGACTGTTAGAAAACTGTGTATTTTTTGTCTTTGTCATGCACCCCCATGCTTAACCCAGTCTCTGTTTCCTCATCTGCCTGCTATTAATATGTTGTCTGAGAACAGCCGCACACAAGCTGGGAATTCAAACCAACCAACCAGTGATTAAGGTATACAACCTTAATCAACAGCTACTGCAAAATACCAACAGTGACATTGAGTGGTGAAACCTTTAACTACAACATAGGGTGATATAATGGTACTCTATCATTTGGTTGATGGAGTTGTACATTGTAACAAACAGTTGACCATCATTGACAATGAACACCAAGTAGTGCCCATTCTCATAGGCAATATGAGTATGATTAATCCAAGGATGGATCAATACTTACCACTGTTTGCCAGGTTTTCGACCAGGTTAAATGTGGCACACATGTTTCCATGAACTTTGCCATGTTTTCTATAGAATTCTAACATATTTTAATGAGGTACATGTAGGACTAAACAATAAACAGAACATGAAATAAGTAAATGATCATTGTTATGTATCCAACTATGTTGTTGACAGCATGGGAAATGTATGCATGCATTCAATCTAGATGTTAGAAGCATGTATATGCCCTTCATCCATAAAAAGGCTTCATCTAAAAAAAACACACTGACTTGATGAGTCTTTGCTTTGACATGACAGAGTGGTACTCCAGGGGTCGACATATAGCCACATATCTGCCAAATGCCATGACTGAAAATAGACAGATCACTGAAGGCATATGAGTAGATTATTACAGTTTGAACAAGGCATCCAGAATGACAATGTACACATCACATTTATTATCAAAGGACACTGTTCAAGTCATCATTTTCTTTTCTTTTTTTTCAATGTAGTGAGAAATGTCACAACGTGAGCTTTTGGTATTGTTACAATGCAAGTTTCAACCTTTCAACACAAGTAAAAAATTAATTAAATTAGTCAGAATCAGAATCAGAATCAAAACACTTCATTGATCCCCGAGGGGAAATTGCTGGCCTTACAGATGCTCCCATTTAAAGTCCAGAATATGCAGGAAAAAAAAAGAAAAATAATAATAATAATAATTATAACCATCTTTGTTTGCTATTTGTGTATTATCTTTGTTTGCTATCTGCGTACCTATCTTTGTAAGCGACTTTGGGTCCTTGAAAAGCGCTATATAAATTAAATGAATTATTATTATTATTATAATATAAACAAAAACAACAAGGACAAAACAAAAATACAAGAAATGTACATTGTACTAGAATATAATCATATATACAGAGTAACAAATAATGCTACAGTTGAAAATATATGGGTTATTGCACATTGTTTTTCTTGATTGTTGCACATTAGAGACAAACAAAGCGTCCAGACTCCTCCTGTTGATTCAGAGTGTCTGGCACTCAGAGCGAGGAGTTGAACATTTTGATGGACACAGGTAGGAATGATTTCCTTTGGCGCTCTGTGGTGCATCTTGGTGGGATCAGTTGCTACGACAGCGAAGCTGAAGCAGCCTTCCGGAGAAGGTGCTCCGCTGTCTGACCAGTGTGAGTTGGAGAGGGTGGAGAGGATTATCCATGATGGATAACAGTTTTTTCAGTGTCCTCCTCTCCACCACAGCCTCCTGAGTGTCCTGTTTACAGCCAATCACAGAGCCAGCCCTCCTGATCAGTTTGTTGAGTCTGTTGGTGTCGCTGGCTCCGATGCTGCTTCCCCAACAAACTACAGCAAAGAAAAGTACACTGGCCACCACAGACTGATAAAAGATCTCCAACATTTTGCTGCACACGTTGAAGGATCTCAGCTTCCTCAGGAAGTAAAGTCTGCTCATCCCCTTCTTGTACACAGCTTCAGTGTTAGATCTCCAGTCCAGTCTGTGGTTGATGGTAACACCAAGGTACTTATAATCCTCCACCGCCTCCACATCCCTTCCCAGAATGCACAGAGGTTGGAAAGCCGTCTTCCTCTTCTTCCTGAAATCTATCACCATCTCTCTGGTCTTGCTGATGTTCAGCCGCAGGTGATTCTGTCCAGTCCACTCCACAAAGTTGTCCACCAGTGCCCTGTACTCCTCCTCCTGTCCCTCACTTATACACCCAACAACAGCCGAGTCGTCAGAAAACTTCTGCAGGTGACACGACCCGGTGTTGTACTGAAAGTCAGTGGTGTATAAGGTGAACAGGAAAGGAGACAGTACAGTCCCCTGTGGAGCTCCTGTATCACTAACCACCGCATCAGACAGAACACTGCCCATACGGACAAACTGTGGCCTGCCTGTCAGGTAGTCAGTAATCCAGGAGATCATTGTGTCGTCTACACCCATCACCCGCAGCTTCTCCCCCAGTAGCAGTGGCTGAATGGTGTTAAAAGCACTGGAGAAATCAAAGAATGTGATTCTCACAGTGCCTCCTCCACCATCCAGGTGCGAATGGGCTCGTTGCAGCAGGTAGATGACAGTGTCATCAACTCCCAAGTGGGGCTGGTAAGCAAATTGCAGAGGGTCTAGCAGGGCTCTCACCTGCGGCCTCAGGTTGGCCAAAACCAGTCTCTCCAGCACCTTCATGACGTAAGATGTGAGGGCCACTGGTCGATAGTCATTCATTTTTTTCATTTTCATTTTATTATTGTGTCTTGCATACATGTATGCCCAGCCCGCATGGGCTTATAAGACACCAAAAAAGGAAAAGAAAGAATCAAACCAGATCCAGAACAGCACTGGATCATTGAGGTCTGATGGTGTCGACTTCTTTGGAACAGGAACCAGGCAGGAAGTCTTCCAAAGCACCGGTATTCTCTCCTGACCAAGGCTCAGGTTGTAGAGGTGTTGTAGGACAGGAGACAGCTGGCTGGCACCACAGGATCCTGGGGCTGATACCGTCAGGGCCTGCAGACTTCTGCTGGTGGAGTCTCTCCAGCTGTCTCCTAACCTGTCCTGCAGTCACAGTCATGCGGGGGAGGCTGCTGGTGTCTTCAGTGGAGGACGAGGAGGTGGAGGAGGAGGTGAAGGTGGAGGAGGAGGAGGTAGAGGAGGAGGAGGAGGAGGAGAGATGTTGCACAGGAAAGCTCAGGGCAGGGGAGTGAGGGGGGAGGGGAGGAAGCATTTGGGGCAGTGAGGGTGTGTGGGGGTCTGGAGGTGTCAGGGAGACGACAGAAGGCTGTGAGCTGAACCTATTGAAGAATCTGTTCAGCTCATTTGCTCTCTCCAGGCTGCCCGATGACTGTCTGCCGCTCACCTTACACCCAGTGATCTGCTTCATACCAGTCCACACATCCTTCACATTGTTCTGCTGAAGTTTGGCCTCCAGCTTCCTCCTGTAGGCGTCTTTACAGGCCCTCAGCATATCCCTGAGTTCATGCTGCACTTTCCTCAGTTCTTCCCTGTCTCCAGACCTGAACGCCCTCTTCTTCTTGTTAAGAAGGACTTTCAGGTCATTGGTGATCCACGGCTTATTATTAGGGAAGCAGTGTACAGTCCGGGTTGGCATGGTGGTGTGTTCACAGAACCTGATGTATTCTGTGATGCAGTCGGTCATGCTGTCAAGATCCTCTCCATGTGGCTCAACAAGTGCATCCCAGTCTGTCGATTCAAAGCAGTCCTGTAGTTTATCAGCAGCCTCCTGAGTCCACCTCCTCACGCTCCTAGTGTGGACAGGCTGCCGCTGAACAAGAGGGACATACTTAGGGGTCAGCAGGACCAGGTTGTGGTCAGATCTCCCAAGAGGGGGGAGGGCTGTGGGACTGTATGCATCCTTAGCATTTGCATACAACAGATCCAGTGTGTTACAGTCTCTGGTGGGGCAGTCAACATACTGGTGAAATGTTGGGAGGGTTTTGTCCAGTGACACATGATTAAAATCCCCAGTGATGACAATAAATGCGTTAGGATGCTGCGTCTGTATCTGGGCAACAGCGGAGTGGATGACGTCACAGGCCAGCGCTGCATCAGCTGAAGGAGGAACGTACACACCGATAATGACGGTGGACGTGAATTCCCGGGGCAAATAATAAGGCCGCATCCCCACAGTCAACAGTTCAATGTCCGGGGTACAGAGACGTTCCTTCACGTGAACATGTCCGGGATTACACCACCTCTCACTCACATACAGTGCAATCCCTCCTCTTTTCTTCTTTCCGCTGCTTATCACATCCCTGTCCGCCCGAACAGTGCTGAAGCCGGGAATTGCCACGCTGTGGTCCAGGATGTTTGAGTGAAGCCATGTCTCCGTGAAACACAACACACTGCACTCACGATATTCCCTCTGAGCCTTTATCAGCGCGGCGTGCTCGTCCTTCTTGTTCCCCAGAGACCTCACGTTTCCCATGACGATCGCCGGTACAGCCGGTCTGTGTCTCCTCTTCTTCCCCCTCCACTTCGCTCCGGCTCTGCAGCCACGGCGTCTCCTCCGCAGCTCCTTCAGGACCTCAGGTCTGGCTCCGGGTAGCAGTGCAGGTTCACACAGCGCAATCAGCTGGTCGCGTGTGTAAACAATGCGCTCAATGATGCGCTCCTGACCCTCCGTTGCTAGGGCTAGCAAAAACATCACAAAAAGTGCCACAGAAGTCCAAAAAAAAAAAAAAAAGAAAGGTGTTCATCCTCTCTCAGTCTCCGGAGAAGAGCTGCCAAAGTTCAGCGAGAATCAGAACAGAGAATACAACGAAAACTACGAAAAAACTTGAAAAAATAATGAGAGTACACTCTGTTAACTTACAGACTGTTAAACATAGTATTGTATCCATTAGCAAGGCGGCACTGCCCTCTGGTGGAGAAAGCCTGTCCACTCAAAGGAGAAGACAGTCAAGCTGTTCTTTCAAAATGAAGTACATGATTATTGAGATGCACACTGTGTTTCATGTGTCTTGGGGTTTCTTCATGCGACACCTTCCATTGAGGAAGTTTTTCCTTTATAATTTACTGGGCTGCACCTCCTGCCGGTATTAAACAATGTATGCTGAAATCAGAAGACCTTCCTGCAATCTACATGAAGAACAAATAATGAGAGTACACTCTGTAAACTTACAGACTGTTAAACAGAGTATTGTATCCATTAGCAAGGCGGCACTGCCCTCTGGTGGAGAAAGCCTGTCCACTCAAAGGAGAAGACAGTCAAGTTGTTCTTTCAAAATGAAGTACATGATTATTGAGATGCACAGTGTGTTTCATGTGTCTTGGGGCTTCTTCATGCCACACCTTCCATTGAGGAAGTTTTTCCTTTATAATTTACTGGGCTGCACCTCCTGCCGGTATTAAACAATGTATGCTGAAATCAGAAGAACTTCCTGCAATCTGCATGAAGAACAAATAATGAGAGTACACTCTGTAAACTTACAGACTGTTAAACAGAGTATTGTATCCATTAGCAAGGCAGCACTGCCCTCTGGTGAAGAAAGCCTGTCCACTCAAAGGAGAAGACAGTCAAGCTGTTCTTTCAAAATGAAGTACATGATTATTGAGATGCACACTGTGCTCATGTGTCTTGGGGCTTCTTCATGCGACACCTTCCATTGAGGAAGTTTTTCCTTTATAATTTACTGGGCTGCACCTCCTGCCAGTATTAAACAATGTATGCTGAAATCAGAAGAACTTCCTGCAACCTACATAAAGAACAAATGATGAGATGAGTACACTGTTTTTTGCAGACTGTTAACAGAGGTTTGTATCCATTAGCAAGGCTGAATTGTCAAGAATTTGCAGAAAAAGCTGAATTTTTCAAAAGCTGAAAGGGCAGAAAGGCTGAAAAGTAAGATGGCTGAAAGAGTTTAAAAAGGTGAACAGTTTCTCTGGCTGCACACATGCTGGAGCAGTAGCACAGCCACAGTTGAAAATGTCCCCATAAGAATGAATGGGAAAACGCCTCCCAAACTCCTGCCATTTTGGAAAAAAATCTAATGGTTATCGCCAACATATTTTTTTCGAGCTGCTCTCCACTCTAGCGATGATGTCACGCACTCTAGCTCACGCAATACACACCCATTATAAAATCAAAAGATGGCCTAAAAATCCTTAAAACTAAAACTGTGATGATTTCAAAACCATACAAGATTTTAAAAAGCTGAATACATGCCCAATAGTTCGTCTTCCGACTCTTTAAAAGGTGGAATGGTGTCTGTAGCTCAAAGTATGAAGCACAAGAAGAGGTTGAAAGTCAATGAGTTTTGAAGAGGATTTCAAGATTTTCCCATTTACTTTCCATTCACACTAATTAGACTGCGACCAGAGCGCCACCTATTGGCTGATTTGCACCAAATTTTATGCAAAGCCTCATCAGTCCACGGAACACAATTATGAATATTTACGTGATAATCAGACAGTATTTTTAAAGATATGCAAGATTGTCTGTCTTCAGTACAATATGCAGGAATTTGTTGTTTTATATTTTGCGCATATTATGGACTATTGAACGTCTTTTAATAACTTTTTGTCAGGAGGGTCCACAGATGCTACATGCAAAGTTTGGTGCAAATTGGTCAAATTGTCTAGGAGGAGTTTGAAAAAGTAGGTTTTTCATTTGTCGTGATTTTGCAAATGGAAGCTACAGCGAAAGTGGGCGTGGCCTACACCACACAATTCAGCTGAATTGAGGGAACATGTAGATATAAGCTTTAACAGTGTGCAACATATTATGTGGGAGTTATGGGCTAAAAACGCTTTTGCATTGAAAATAGCGCCACCTGCTGGTCATTTTTGGCATGTAAGTCACAGGGGCCATTATATAGCACCTCTATGAATTTCATTTCCATAAGTGTTATGGTGAGGGCACAGTGCCAAATATCAAATCAGACGGCCACCAGAGCACCACCTAGTGGCGGATCGGTAAACTCTTCGTCAGCTGTCCTCAGGAGGGCACTGAGAATAATTGTACTAAGTTTCATGTTAATCCGATGAACCGTTGTGGAGATATAAAATAGTTCAATGTAAAGAGCGCCACCTTGTGGTCGTCGCCTAAAATTTTGCACAGGGCCTCAAGGGCTCATGGGGAAGAAGTACTGTGAGTTTGATGTCATTAGACCACACCAATGTGGAGATATGCAACACTTCCTGTTTTGAATCAAATCTGCACGAAGCTGTTATTTAATAACTTGAGTATTTTTTGACCTATCATAATTCTTTTAATGACTTTTTATCAGGAGGGTCCACAGATGCTGTGTGCCGGAAATGGCCTATACTACGAGATTCAGCACAATTCACTGAACGCGTGGATATAAGTTTTTTGAATGTGCGATAAAGTATATCGGACTTAGGAGCCAAAACGCACTTTCCTTAATTATAGCGCCACCTAGTGGTGGAAGTTCAGAACGACAATGGATTATAAAATTTTTCGCCATGTGTGACTTATATTCCAAGTTTGGTGAGATTTGAGGTGTGTTCAGGCAGTGAAAAATGCGATAACCATTAGTGAAGAAAAAAAATAAACTAGAACTGCAAGCAGTTATGAACTGGGGCCAAGCCCCCCCCCCGCGCGACTCGGACCCCGCGCACTGCAGAACCCACGGAAGTTGGCCCTGAAGGATGACGGGCTCGGGGCAAAAGTGAGGACACAGGCCAACGTCTGAGCCTAGGTATTCGCTGTAATGTGAAGTGCGCTGGAAGTGCAAAAGGCTGAATGTGTGCTGATTTGGATTTATTGTAATAAGCCATGCCCACATTGACCAGTCATGACCACCTTCAAGATATGGCCTCAGGATTGGCCCTACATCATACCGACCAAATCTGGTAAAAATCGGTGTAGCCGTTCAAGAGATATAAACTTCCCATATTTTTAGCGCCCCCTAGTGGCCAAAATTCACCAAATTCAGCTCATCTCTTCCTAGTCTCATGGCAACCAAGGATCTCAAATTTGGTGTAAATAGCATTTAGTTTGACCGAGATATCAAACAGTTTACATTTTTATAGCTAGCTACAGAAATGTGTTTGTGAATAATTAATGCATTTTTTGACCGAGCAAAATTCTTTTGATAACTTTATACCAGGTCCAGCTGAGGAGTTTACGTGGCAAGTTTCATGCAGGTCGGATAAAATCCCAAGGAGGAGTTCGAAAAAGTAGGTTTTCCAGTTTTTGCGATTTTGCGAAAAAACTTTCTAACCGGAAGTGGGCGTGGCCAATCGCATAGTGATTCAGCTCCATTCAGGGAATCTTGGGATACAATGTTTTTGAATGTGCGACATACGGTTTGGGAGTTATCGGCAAAAATGTGTTGGCCTAGGTTATAGCGCCCCCTGCAGGCAGATATATGTAGTTTTTTGTGTCTGAGATATTCGCAGGAATCTGGACCAACCCTCCAAATTGCACCGCCCTCCCTTGCACGGTTTAGCCTGCAGCACCACTTTTAGCCGGAGAAAAATAAAAATTAAAATTTTTACAATTATAATAGGGTTCCTAGCACCGCTGGTCCCTCGGCCCCTTGGGCTTGGCCTCCTGTACGCGTTCCCTCGGCCCCTCAGGCTTGGCCCCCTAATAATCGGCTCTGGTATATAAAACATTAGGCCACGCTCTAAGCCTACAAGCGGTGACTTTGCTTTTTCTATAGAGAAATATTAACCGGAGGGAAAAGCTAACTACGCTAACTGTGCTAACATCCGTACACCTTTTCACAAAAGTGAAATTATTGAAGTTATTGAAATTATTGAATTATTGACATTACTGTCTCGCGATTTTGGGAAGATTGGTTGTTTATAGTTGATCTGTTTCTGTGTAAGAACACTGAGCTAAAAGCTAAAACATTAGGCCGAGCTAGATGCTAACTGCGCGAACCTTGGCCTTTGTTCTCTCAGCGCGAACGGTAGCCATTTTTCTCTGGTGGTGCGAACTGTACTGTCATGCATAGATTCTTAACACAGGTCTGATTTTTAATAGGAGATACAGGGTTCGTACGGGTGCTTGAATTTCAATGTTGTGTTTTTAAAGTCTGAAAAGTGCTTGACTTTATTATTAACTTTAGTTTCTAAAGTTTTTGCTATTATGAAACATAATTTTAGATGTTTACAGCATAATACAATGTACATAATTGTGATAAAAAGTAAAATAAAATAAAATAATCATAAGTATATATATTCCTGTAGATATGTATTGTACCCTAGCCATAAGGTGCTGGAAAATGTTGAAAATTACCCTTAAAAGTGCTTGAATTTGACCTTGAAAAATGTGTACGAACCCTGGAGATATTAGTCTCATGATTTTGGGATTAAAATTTTTTTTTTTTTTAGTTTTTCTGCTTTTATACAAGAATATTGTATTGTAACACAAACTGAAAGCTGTATCTCTTATCTACTTGTTTAGTTTGTGACTAGTATTTAATACTCCCTTCTGTCCACTGAAAAACACATTTCTCCTTGTGTTTGTTTGATTGTCTGTGATACAATGTGATGTTTTTTTATGTAGTTAGAAAAATATCATACTTAAATGTATTATACACTTTTACAACTTGCCTTGATTAAATAGAAAAGGAAGCATTTCATACATGACTATTTTTGCTTTTGCTCATAAATGTGCATTCAGATGTTGATAAAATCCTGTACATTTGGTGAAGTTAATGTTATTTTTACTCGTGTTTTATTTGTGTCATAGTAATTCTTTGTTTTAATGAATTAGCTATTATAATATAATACTGTGTAGCATAAAATTAATATAGTATTATAATTATCATTTATAGTAATTTTAATATAAAATTATTTAAATAATACTGTGCCCTAAAACACGCACATTATGACAAATACAGATGTTTAACATGTGGCTGTTATGCTATAAGCTTGTTGCTGACACTGACTCATAACATTTGAGAGACATTTATCTTTTTATGCATATTGTCTTTGATAAGATTAAAGGGTTCCTGTGCTTCGAGAGCTGAGAGTGACCATCATCCTTGATTCATCGCCCTTAACCTTTGCAGAGCAGTATCGCAGCATCACTACATCACCCACACACACAATCACCACAATTTCATCTATTCAAATTTCATTTTATACATAAGATATTACATTAGGTTGTCTGAGATTAGATTACATTAGGTAGTTTAGGTCTCCCCCCTCCCCCCCCCGAAGGTCCTTACACAGTAAATAACCTTCTGTGTCGCAGTGACAGCTGTCTGCATGAAAATGGCTTTAGAAATGTTACATCTATTACTTTCTCCTTAACTGCTGAGTTCTGTATGTCTGCCATGTCTTTTGATGTTAATGTTTCATCAGACGGTGTTTCCCCCGGCCGGAGAGGAGCTTTCCAGAGGGTCAAGGACCAAGAGGACCAGGGTGACCCACTCCCCGTCCTCCTGAGCTCCAGTCAGCAACGTTTGTTTCTACCTCATACATACACATGCACGCACACGCACGAGACATTGTCTGAGGTTTAATGTGTTTGTAATGTTTGCATTACTTTTTAAATTTTTATTTTATTTGTTTGAACTTGCTTGCCATTATTATTATTATTATTATTAATATTATTATTATTAATATTATTATTATTATTATTATTATTATTATTATTATTATTATTTTATCTGTCATCAGGTGGTTGGATCTTCACCCCCAGCCAAGCCTTTTCTGGAGCCCGGATGCTGTGTGTGCCGAAGTTCGTGCACATAAGTATCCACCTGTTTTATCCCTAAATGATCAATAAATTAATTCATCATTGATACTGAAATTTTTAAACTGGTTTTCCTGTACTTTTATACTGGTATAAACAAGTGATTGTTGATATTTCCTGGTCGGCTTTCCTTCATCAGTTTTGTCTTTTATCTGTTTTGTACTTTACTTAACAGGCCGCTGTACCGGTTACCGCCATCGGTGCTGAGGTGGCCAACATCGAAGCTCACTGGACGGAGCCACAAGTTGGTCATCCCACCGGAGTCTCCTGACAAGAAGGATCTATTATTGTCCAGTTTATGAAGGAAGTAATTGATCTTGAGAGGGATTAATGATTTTCATGCTAAAGAAATTTTCTTTGTTGTTGCAGTTTGTTCTGATTGTCGGGGACTCCCATCTCCGGTCCATCATGGACGGTTTCACCGTGATGCCAGAAGGGAAGTTTTCTTTTGGTATCATGCCGACCCCTGGGGCCCATGCCGCTCAGCTGCGGACAGAGGTCCTACATGCTGATGTTCCTTGCTCCCCTGATGCTGTTTGTGTTCTTGCCCCTAGCAACAACCTGACTGCGAGCAGGACCGTCGACGAGGCAGCCGTCGACTACGCCCGATTCCTCACTGCTGTGACCATCTCACTGTGGAAGAACTGCCCAATCAAGTCCTGACTGACACAGATATGTGTAACGTCCACATGCCTGAAATCAGGTGTGGACTTGTGAAAGCCAGTGGAAGCCAGGCTTGGTATCTGCCCCTTGCCACACAGTTAGAGTGTCTGTCAGGTGAAGTTAATCTGGCTTTAATCATTGTAAGTCCAGAGTGTATTGCAGTTTTCCGTGACCAATCAGGCAGGTATGGTGTGTTTGATTCACACTCAAGAAACGCGGTGGGCTTACTTCACCCCCACGGAACTGCAATTATGAAGACCTCGTGGGAAATCAGTGACTTGGCTGACCACCTGCACAAACTCTTTGCAAATCGTGGACCTTCTGCCAGTTATGAGTTTGTGCCAGTGTTGTTCGAAGCCATTGGTTCTAGAGAACGCCCTCAGGCATCTCTGGCACACAGTGTATCCAGGACAGCTCTCCCACCAGCAGCAGAGCGTGTCCTTAAGACGGCTCCTGCACCACCAATAGCAGAGCATGTCCTTAAGACAGCTCCTGCACCACCAGCAGCAGAGCGTGTCCTTAAGACGACTCCTGCACCACCAGCAGCAGAGCGTGTCCTTAAGACGGTTCCTGCACCACCAATAGCAGAGCATGTCATTAGGACAGCTCTCAAACCAGCAAAAGAACATTTAGCAAAGTTGTCAAAGCAACAGCGACGAAGAGCGAAGCGGAAAGCCAGCAAAAAACGACACGCATTACTGTCTGGTGAAGAAAAAAGGAAAAAAAAACAATATGAAAGGAAAAAGTACAGCAGCTGTCTGGAATTTAGAAGAAAAAGACTCCACGCTCAAAGGAAAAGATATGCCCAAGACAGTCTCCATCAAAAACTGCGATTACTGTCCTTCAAATGTTACTATGAAAATGCAAAAGTTCAAGATAAGAAGAAGGAATAACTCGCCAGAAGATACAGGGAAGATGCTACTTTCAGGAGACAATGGATGACTTACATCACAAAGGAATACAAAGAAGATGCTACATTCCGCACCAGACAAAAGAAGCACATCAGAGGTAGATAGATACGAGTCAGATACAGTGTTTCGGAGCAGACAAAAATTTGGCATGTCTCAGAGGTACAACACCGACCAAAGCTATAGCCAAAAGAAAAAGCAAGATTTCAATCTTAGATATCGCAATGATCTGGAATTTTGACGTCGTTTTAGCCAACGTCATAGCCAGCAGAGAGGAACCAAATTGGCCACAAATGCTGCCTTTAGCACATTTTTGTCAGGGTTCTGAGGAGGACCCAAAAGCAGATCGGACTAGAGGTTGAGTCTTTAAACAATTTATTTTGACAAAGAGTGAATGGTGAAGTGCGGGGAAGCTGGCAGGCGAGAGTGGGATCCCAGGGGTGTGGGAGATCCAGAGAGCGGCTGGCTCACAGGCAGTGTAGGCTGAGTGAACTGGGCTCTGGGGCAGAGTTCCAGGAATGATTCCTGAGGCAGAGAGACACGGTTAGAAGCAGACAAAAACAGATGGCAAGAGAACAGCTCCGACAGGCAGAGGCAGGCAGGCAACCAACAGTAGAAACGACAAAAACTGGCTGGAAAAAGCGGTAGCATACACAATACTTCACAGCGATCCGGCGCTGACTGGATGTGTGGCTGCTCCTTAAGTATTGCTGGGGATGATGAGGAGCAGGTGTGGAGATTACCTCAGCCAGGTGAGTGAGCAGCCAGAGAAGGACACGCCCCCGAGCACTGCCAGAAAAGTGACAAACACCACAAAAACCAACAAAAACACCCAAACCGGCCTCATGGCCAGGGATTCGTGACAATTTTACAAGATGCAGAGAGCGCTTAGAATCAGGAGAAAATACAGACAAATTGTGCCCCACCGCCCCCAGCCCCTGATTGATCCGGTGATGGAAGCAGCCATAGCTGCCTTTCATGAGTCCATTAGACATGGACCCACATACATTTGTACTGTTTGTAACAGAGCCATGTTTCCTAATCAGGTCAAAGAATGCAAAAGACAAAAATATAGTAAACACGCAAAAGTGGCAGCAGCATTCTTGACAGGAAACTATGTTCACTTTTGCGACAGTGACTGCTCTACCCCTTGCTCTGTGCCACAAGAGAGACTGCATGAGTGGATATGCTACACCTGCGACAGCCACCTTAGCAGAGGATGCATACCACCCATGGCAGTCAAGCAATTTGGAGTTGGCGCCCATCCCCCCAGAATTGTCTGCACTTAATGTGCTTGAGAGGCAGCTGATTGCAAAAATCCTGCCATTTGCAAAAATTGTTGCTCTGCCAAAAGGCCAACAGAGAGCAGTCCATGGAGCTGTTGTGTGCGTTCCATCAGAGGTGGAAGCGACCGTCAACAGTCTCCCAAGGCCCAGAGCAGAAGCACAGCTGCTTCAAGTGAAATTGAAAAGGTACATCAAATACAAAGGTTACCAGCACTTTGACGAAGAGGAGCCCAGACAGGAAGAGGAGCCCACACAAGAAGAGGAGCCCAGACAGGAAGTGGAGCCCAGCATCCCAGAGGAAGATAGGGATGTAGATTTGGAAGAATTTTTTAAAAGCCAAAATGAGCCAGGACATTTAGAGACAGATGAGGAAGAACAGGAGGAGCTGAGACCAGGCCTCTCCCTGGACACTTGCATGCAGCCCCCCGACATTGCGCAGGAAATCCTTTCATATGGCGACGGAGTATTTAGTGTTGCATCCACGCAAGGCAACAAACTGGTTGTTTTTTTCACCATACCTAAGTTAGAGGCCATGGCTTTTCCTGTGCAATTTCCGACAGGAGAGACCACATTAGACAAAGCTAGAACCGTCTCCGTGTCCCCCGAGCCTCTACTTTAATTCTAGGCTCTTTGCTGCAGATACGCGTTTTGCAAGTGACCAGAGTTATCTTTTCTTTGCGCAGTTTGTTACAGAGACTCACCTCGCCACGAGTAGTATGTCTATACAAATGCGCAAAGGAAAGTCGAAAACCAAAAACGGACGTCGCATTAACAATGTCATGCTCCAGGACAAGGATGAGGTGGAACAGCTCATCATGAGCCAAGATGCGACCAGGTTCATGCAGCCTCTTAGAGGCACTCCAGCCTATTGGAACAAAACACTTAAAGATGTGCACGCCATGGTTCGTCAAATTGGAAAACCAACATGTTTTGCCACGTTCTCCGCTGCTGAGATGAGATGGCCTGAGTTCATAGAGGTCATCAAAGCTCAGCAGGGTGAACAAGGGTTGTTTTCAGATTTAGGTTGGAAAACAAAATGTGACATTCTGAGAAGTAACCCCATCACAGTAATGCGCATGTTTGAAAAGAGAGTCGAGGCTGTCCGTAATGCTGCTGACAGCATTCACAGATACAGCAGCATTTAACATATTAGGCAACACGTTGCACTCCATTCTCAAATTACCAAGGTCCTTGAAGCCACCTTATCAAGGTCTTGGGAATGCACTTGACGAAGTCAGAGCAACACTGGCGAACGCTGAGATTCTCATCATCGATGAGATATCCATGGTCTCTAAAGAGCTATTTGCATACGTGCATTGGCGATTTCAGCAGATTAGGGGTAATCAGAAGCCATTTGGAGGCATGTCTGTCCTTGCTGTAGGTGACTTTTATCAACTGCCGCCCCTCGGTAAAGCCAAGCCACTGTGTGTGTACGAGGAGACTGAGTTTGATCTCTGGAAGGATAACTTCAAAACGGTCACCCTGACAGAGATCATGCGACAGAAAGACGATTGATCTTTTGCTGAACTCTTGAACCGTCTCAGGGTGAAGCAAAAGGAAGATCCTTTGTTAGATGAAGACAGGATCTTGCTTACACAGGCAGTGGCTGATGGTCAGCATTGTCCAGCACTGACTCTACACATCTATGCCACAAAGAAGTAGACCGTCACAACTCCGACATCGTAACTGTTTCCTACAGTGATGCGATTGGCATTGCAGCTCGTGATTTTCGAAAAGACCCCAGAACTGGCTGCATGACGTTTGTGTTTGGGGAAATTAAAGGACACAAGCGAGATTTGCCCAACAACATAATGGCTGCTCAAGGAGTACACGCTATGTTGATCCGAAATTTAGATGTGGAAGATGGCCTTGTGAATGGTACATTTGGAACCATTTCTAACATTGCAATTAAAAAACCAGAGAGCGCAAAGATGATTGGACTCCTGCTGAACGATCCTACAGCAGGACAGAGATTCCGCAAAAAAATCTTAGGTCCCTCAGATAACTCGGTGTACATCGAAAGACTTTTTTTTACCCCTTAGAATTTCCCCCGTTTTCATTTACACAAACAGGAACTGACCAACCACATGATAATTAAAACTTTACATGTTGATGTGCAACCGGAAACCAATACTGCATGTACATATATATATTGTATATATACAGTATATATAAATAAAAATAGGGGTGGGCCGATCGATCCAAATATCGATAGTATCGATACCAAGGTGAGTATTGGTATCGGATCGATGCTAGCGTGATGAGATCCATATTTTTGTTGTAGTTTCTCTTCTCTAAGTTCAGCAAATCACTTGTATTTCTTCACAGAGTTTGTGTGATCGCAGCGTGTCTCTCAGTCCTTATGCGTAGTGCTCCTCTCCACCTCTCTCACTCCGCTCACTCAGGTTCACACTTAAGTATGAATATGGCCGAATATAATAACCCTTTTGTGTATCTGTTGGAGGAACATTAGTATTCCTATTTAGGCTACATGCAGATATGTTATAGATTTAATTATGTTAAATATTATTTTCTTATTTGGCTAAAATCTTTGTCCTGTGCTTTATTATTATCATAATCATGATCAGCTAATTAGAGGCAAAAGTACAAAATCACTCAATGATCACGAATTTTCAAGAAAAAAGTATCGGTATCAGTAATACTGGCCCTGTAATTACTTGGTTTCGGATCGATACCAAAATTTGCACTATCACCCACCCCTAATATATAAATGCACCCTACCTGCCGTTCAGTACCTATTCTCTCTTATGCATTTCACTGCTTACTTTTGCTTACTTGTGTAAAATAGCAGAATATAGAATATATATATATATATATATATATATATATATATATATATATATATACACACACACACACGTATATATGTACATGTATATACATATATGTTCTTCTATTATTATATTCTATTTCTAGTGTCTCGGATGAAGAATTTCACACAAGCGCACTTGTACAACAATGAGCAGTGACATTGAGAGGGATTCGATTGAATCTTGAAATGACTCTTGAATAAATGTGTTATTTCTGTATTATCATTTTGCATCTATTCATGACTTTCTGCTTCATTACTGTCAATCAAAGTGTGTCATGGGATCATTTTTTGCTTTCTGGTTGATCAAAATTGTATTTGAGTGCATAGATCAACTAAAACATGTCGTAAGGGGACATTGTTCTGTGTTGTATACTTTTACTTTTAATACTTTAAAGTCTACTTTCCTGGTTAAACTTACATACAACTTACATAACATTTTCAAGGCAGGAAATCTTATTTAGAACAGATTATTTTTACTTTATGGTATTAGTAGAGGATTCCTCCACCACTGGCATTAAAGACTTAACATGATAAGAAAGGTAATGATGCGATCAATGCAATCAAGACCATACCAACAAAGTCTGTTACAAAAGGAAACAAAAGCTTTCTGTGTCTTTTTTTAATCAGCAGTTATTTATTTTCTTCTATGGCTGTTTATTCTAATGATTTAGTTTTCACATCATAAACTTTCATCATTGCTTCACATGGGTCTTTCTTTTTATATTGACGTTTTGCATTACTACTGACACCAACAAGTCAATGTTTTCCATAATGTATAAAACATACAAATAAAACGATTAAAAGATCAAGAATGATTAAATGATAAATGCAGTGTGACCACTGCATTATATTATAACACATTCCAAACAGTAGGAATAACTGCAGTTTGCCAGACCATCAGCAGGGCAGTATAACACACACACACACACCCTAAATCTTGAGGAAAGAGAGAAAAACACAGAAGTGAAACATTTGCTGGCATCAATATATGCAGAATTACTTCTGCACACAACTTAACTCAAAAGATACACTCTGGATTTTCCATGACATTAGTATAATAGCCAAGAATTTTGGCAATGATGGGACTCTGAATCTCTTTAAGAGCAGAGACACAGGTTCCTTAATTTGGAAGAGAATAGAATAAGTATATGTACATATTAAGTAGGTTTGATAGTGACAACACAGAAAATTCTCTTTCGAATTTTTGACAATTTAAAACAATAAATTAGAGGATTAACAAGAGGAGGTATAACAAGAAATTCTATTGCAGTAAAGTTTCGGAAGGCTTGAGGTAAATCTTTTGAACCATATCGAATAAGCATTATATCAAGAAGTACAGTGACAAGAAAAGTGAGTAAGGAGGTTAAATGTGGCACACACGTTTGCATGAACTTTGCCCTGTTTTCTACAGAATTCACACATGTTTTTATGAGATACATGTAGGACCAAACTATAAAAAATCCGTGAAAGACATAAATTATTATCGTAACATATGCAACTATGTTGTTTACTATAGTTTCAGCTGGGAAACAAGCGAGTTTAACAATAATCCAATTCACACAAAAAAGCCTGGCGATATATGCACTGCATAACTTTAATCTAGATGTTAGAAAAATATTTGTGCCTATGATGCAAAAAGGCGTCATCCAAGAGTAACACACCAACTTAATGAGTCTTTGCTTTGACATGACAGAGTGGTACTCCAGTGGTCGACATATAGCCACATATCTGTCATATGCCATGACTGCAAGAATAGACAGATCACTGCAGGCAAATGTGTATATTACCAGAGCCTGAACAAGACATCCAGAATAAGAGATAACATGAACAGGAGAAAGCAGATCCCAGAGAAACTTGGGGTAGAAACCTGCTGTTCCATAAAGTGCATTCATGCAAAAACTACATAGTAAAATATACATTGGTTCATGCAGTTGTTTATCCAAGATGATGGTCACAATAGCGGTCACATTAATCAGCAAGGTCAAACAGTAGCACAGCAAAGTGAGAGAGAAGAGAGCCAGTCGATAGTTCATTGTTTCATGTAAACCTGAAAGAAAAAATGTTGTTATAAGAGAGACATTATCCATGACTGATAGAAAACTGTGTATTTTTTGTCTTTGTCATGCACCCCCATGCTTAACCCAGTCTCTGTTTCCTCATCTGCCTGCTATTAATATGTTGTCTGAGTACAGCAGCACACAAGCTGGGAATTCAAACCAACCAACCAGTGATTAAGGTGTACAACCTTAATCTACAGCTACTGCAAAATACCAACAGTGACATCGAGTGGTGAAACCTTTAACTACAACATAGGGTGATATAATGGTACTCTATTATTTGGTAGATGGAGTTGTACAATTTAGCAAACAGTTGACCATTGACAATGACCACAAGTGATGCCACTTCTCATAGGCAAACCCAGTGCTGGCAAGCTAATGTATGATTAATCCAAGGATGGATCAATATTTACCAGGGTTTCAACCAGGTTAAATGTGGCACACATGTTTGCATGAACTTTGCCATGTTTTCTATAGAATTCAAACATATTTTAATGAGGTACATGTAGGACTAAACAATAAATAAAACATGAAATAAGTAAATCATCATTGTTATGTATCCAACTATGTTGTTGACAGCATGGGCAATGTATGCATACATTCAATCTAGATGTTCGAAGGACGTATACCCATCATGGTGTCATCCAAGAAAAACACACTGACTTGATGAACGTTTGCTTTGACATGACAGAGTGGTACTCCAGGGGTCGACATATAGTCACATATCTGCCAAACGCCATCACTGAAGGCATATGAGTAGATCATTACAGTTTGAACAAGGCATCCAGAATGACAATGTACACATCACATCTATCAAAGGACACTGTTTAAGTCATCTTTTTCTTTCTTTTTTTAAATGTAGTGATAAATATCACAACGTGAGCTTTTGGTATTGTTACAACGCAAGTTTCAACATTTTAACAAAAAAAATAAAAAAAATTATACTAATCAGGATTAGAATCAAAACACTTCATTGATCCCTGAGGGGAAATTACTTGCATTACAGCTGCTCCCATTTAAAATCCAGAATATGCAGAAAAACAATAATAATAATAATTATAATTATTATAATAATTATAATAACTATATATAAGCAAAAACAACAATAATAATTGTAAATAATAAAATAATGCTACAGTTGAAAATATATGGGTTATTGCACATTGTTTTTCTTAAATGTTGCACATTAGAGAGAAACAAAGCGTCCAGAGTCCTCCTGTTGATTCAGAGTTTCTGACACTCAGAGTGAGGAGTTGAACAGTTTGATGGACACAGGCAGGAATGATTTCGTGTGGCGCTCTGTGGTGCATCTTGGTGGGATCAGTCTGATGCTGAATGTACTCCTGTGGCTGACCACTGTATCATGGATGGGAGCCATTTTTCAAGATGACGTGTAACTTTGACAGCATCCTCCTCTCTGACACCACCGTCAGAGAGCTGAGCTCCACTACCACAATGTCACTGACCTCAGCCATCTCAGTAAATAGAGAAAACTCTGTCCCTTCGTGCAGAGGGTGGTAGTGTTCTTTATCCAGTCCAGTTTATTATCTGTGTGGATCCCCCAATACTTATAATCCTCTACCATGTCCACACTGACCCTCTGGTTGGAAACAGGGGTCAACAGCACCCTGGCCCTCCTCAGGTCCACAACAAGTTTCTTGGTCTTTGTCCTATTGAGCTGTAGATGGTTCCGCTCACATCATGTGACAAAGTTGTCCAATTAACTAATGTGTTGTAGCAAAACGAACGCTATCTTGGATCACACTGAGCTGGGGTTGATGGAGTGTATACCGGATCTACAGTAGTTCTCAAGCAGTAGTAAAACGGGCACTTCATAGTAGGCTATTTATACTAATATAAACGGGGGAGTGGATGAACACATTTTCAGTTATGTTGCCCTGTAGAGGAGGGATAATTAACTGCCCTTATTTCAGGACCTCTCCTGTCAACTGATATTGAATTTATCATAAGCCTCTTTTACAAAGAGATTTTACAATGGTGCATTTATTGGGGGGGCTGGGGCGGTGCGATAAATGCGCCGCCCCAGCCCCCAGACTGGGCTGGTACGTCTCGGTTCTTGCCTCCATTGGTAGATCAAAAAATTCTGCCTGTGAAAGTTTAAGGTAAGCGGGTAGGACAATCTTAGTTTCACGGGTTTAGTGGTCATTTGTTATTTTGAAGGGAGCCGTTCTTGGAGACTATTTTGAAATCTTGGCCTCAGTCATCCAGACCAAAGGTCCTGTGCGTAGACCCAGTGGGACTATTTATGGCAAAAATTTAATATAATCTTCATATTTATGCTTTCATTATTGTATTATAACCTTAAAATGGTTGCAATGTGAACATCATCTCTAGATGTGACTAAATCTGACATACTGGGCCTTGAACTTATTTGTGTTAAATCACGAGCAGGTCATAGAGAAACATCCTACAAAAAAGAATTATATACATTTTAGGTTTTATTCCACTATTTTGTTCTTAAATACATGGAGGCAAAATGTGAATTGACTGCTAAGTGTGTTGTGCAATAATGTCATATTAAATTGTTTACATGAATCTATTTAAATACATGTTGACACATCACTGCACACAGTACAGCATGATAAATGACAATTTAATAATGAAATATTAAAGTTTTTGTATGAATTACCTGAGATGTGCACACACGTTCAACAACAGGAATCACTTTACAACTGAGTGGACCAAGATCTAAATGTGAATAATGTGGATATTCAAACTGAAGCTCATACAGAGCACAACACCTAATCGTCATCATTTTAAGAGCATCCCCAAATAAAAATAGCGCTACATATGATTCAGCAGCCTGAATTAAAAAAAATCCTGTTTCCAAAAATCAATGGAAATTTTCAGCTAAAAAGACTTTCGTCATGGGTTAACAAGATCACATGTAACTGAAGATATTACATGTTGCTCCAAGCCACAGCAAACAGCTGGTTAAATAACATCAGACATAGGACTTTAAGTTTCCTTAATGAATAAGACAGAAGTCATTTATTTCTTTAAAGTAAGGACAACCATAATTCTGTTTCGAATTTTGGACAATTTAAAACCATAAATTAATGGATTTAATAAGGGAGGTATGACAAGAAATTCTATTGAAACAAAGTTTTTGAACGCTTGAGGGAAATCTTTGGAACCAAATCGCATGAACATGACATCAGAAAGTACATTTACAAAAAAAATTAGTAGGGAGGTTAAATGTGGCACACATGTTTGCAGGAACTTTGCCCTATTTTCAATAGAATTTGCACATGTTTTAATGAGATACATGTAAGACAGAACTATGAATATACCATGAAATACGTAAAAGATTAATGTTATGTCTGTAATGATCCTGTTAACAGCAGTTTCAGCTGGGAAACAAGCGAGTTCAACAATCATCCAATTCATCCAATAAATTTTAGCAATATATTGGCTGCATAACTTTAATCTAAAAGTTAGAAACACATTTATGCCCACAGTGCAAAAAGGTGTCAACCAAGAGAAACAGACTAACGTAATGAGTCTTCGCTTTGACATGACAGAGTGGTACTCCAGTGGTCGACATATAGCCACATATCTGTCATATGCCATGACTGAAAGAATAGACAGATCAGCGCAGATAAATGAGGCAATTACTTGAACCTGAACAAGACATCCAGAATAAGAGATTACATGAACGGGAGAAAGCAGAACCCAAAGAAAATAAGGGTAGAAACCTGCTGTCCCATAAAGTGCATTCATGCAAAAAGAACATAGTAAAATATACATTGGTTCATGCAGGTTTTTATCCATGATGATGATCACAATAACAGAAGTATTTGCCAGCAAAATCACACAGTAGCACAGTAAAGTGAGAAAGAAGAGAGTAAATCTGTGGTTATTTGTTTCATTTACACCTGAAAGAAAGAACATTCCTATTTGAGAAACATTCTCCATCATGGTTAGTGAAAAGGTAACTCTGTCTCTAACAGTGTCTGCTCTCTCTCCTCACTTTTTAATACCTTGTCTGACTACATCGACACACACGCTAATCAAACCAGCCAATCAATGCTCTTTTTTTCAGGATGTTGCAATCTACTGCAAAAGCAGCAGATGAAAATAACAATACAGAACTTTATGGCACATTTAGAGCAGAATTCTTGAACAAAAATCAAATATATAATATTCCTCATTTGGAAATGGCACACTGTTGGCAATTTATGATATAAAGTTGACAATGAACCAGTGCCTTGTTCCGGTTACACAAAGATGTTGAAGAGCGTCCTGTCATGTGGACTGTCTTAATTATGCTTCTATTAGTCTAATACACGTGTCCTACCGTGCACTGCAGAATTTAAAAGAGGAAATACAGAAAAATGCAAGGACCAACAGGATGCTCAGAAAAATGGAGTAGTACTCTATGAGTCAACTGGAGACAATGTTTTGGACCAACTTAGAGTTATTGTTGGATCGCTACCCAGCTGCTAAAAAAATAAATAAATCAATTACTGATTGAAAATGAGCACATGAGAACTACTCATGTTTTTTTTGTTTTTTTTTCTGTCCAAAGTTTAACACCCATTGAATTAGAAATTACAATAAAATCTGGTAACAGTAACACGTCATCTGAACTGGATATGACTTGATAAGCAATGGTGAGAGGGGACGATCCTCTTTGTATTTATCTCTGTGTGTAATTGAGCATTGTTTCAAATATTATTAACAATTCTGAGTGGTAAACCTACATCTGAGTGACATAAACTAGTCTGGACATGACGCTATGACTTCAGCTCTAACTCAGTAGGCCTAAACGTCCATTAACAAGCATCCACTCCTTTGCTCTGGGATTGACCGTTAGCTTAGCATCTATGCAGTCAGTTTCCACTGATAATTGAGACAGACTTACCAGTCGGAATTTGTTGTATCTTGTTTGCTAAGTGGCCCATTTCTTAATAGCTGAAAACTGTGTCAAGATGACCTTTTGTTTAAAGGACTTCTCTATTTAAAATAAAGTTATTGATGGAAACAATGTCTGGAAAGTCCATTTGCTACATAGATGACATCATGCTAAAAAACTAAGGCTATGAGGCCTCATATCCTTTGAAAAATAGTCAGCATCGTCATAAGTTGATGATCCATGTAATTATAAAGACTTGGGTATAAAGGAGCAGAATGATTTTTGTATTGCAGTATAAAGACATGTAGACACATCACGACACACAGTACAGCATGATAAATGACAATTTAATGTCACATCAAACTTTTTGCATGAATTACCTGAGATGTGCACACATGCATTCAACAACAGGAATCACTATATATCTGAGTCGACCATTGGATAAATGTGAATAATGTGGATATTCAAAATTAAGCTAATAAAGAGCACAACACCTAATTATCATCATTTTAAGAGCGTCTCAAAATAAGATAGCAATATATATGATTCCGCATCCAATATGTAAAAAAAATCCTGTTTCCAAAAATGAATGCCAATTTCAGTTAAATGAAATGAAACTTTCAGCTAAAAAGACATTCTTCAAGGATTAACAAGCTTACTTTTGCTAAATGTTATTTGTTTGTTTATGTTGTTTATTTCGGGCATGTCAATTCATCATCATCACATTTCATCATTGTTCAAATAATACAATACAAAGTAGAGATGTTTAGATGTGGCACACATGTTTGCCTGAACTTTGCCATGTTTTCTATAGAATTTAAACATATTTTAATGAGGTACATGTAAGACTAAACCATAAATAAAACATGAAATAAGTAAATCATCATTGTTATGTATCCAAAAATGTTGTTGACAGCATGGGCAATGTATGCATACATTCAATCTCGATGTTAGAAGCATGTATATGCCCATCATGCATAAAAAGGTGTCATCTAAGAGAAACACACTGACTTGATGACTGTTTGCTTTGACATGACAGAGTGGCACTCCAGGGGTCGACATATAGCCACATATCTGCCAAATGCCATGACTGAAAGAATAGACAGATCACTGAAGGCATATGAGTAGATTATTACAGTTTGAACAAGGCATCCGGAATGACAATGTACACATCACATTTATTATCAAAGGACACTGTTCAAGTCATCGTTGTCTTTTCTCTTTTTTAAATGTAGTGAGAAATATCACAACGTGAGCTTTTGGTATTGTTACAATGCAAGTTTCACCCTTTCAACACAAGTAAAAATTAATTAAGCTAATCAGAATCAGAATCAAAGCACTTCATTGATCCCCAAGGAGAAATTGCTTGCGTTAAAGATGCTACAGATTTAAGTCCAGAATATGCAGGAAAAAAAAAAAAAATAATAATAATAATAACTATATATAAACAAAAACAACAAGAACAAAACAAAAATACAAGAAATGTACATTGTACCAGAATTTAATCATATTTACAGAGTAACAAATAATGCTACATTTGAAAATATATGGGTTATTGCACATTGTTTTTCTTGATTGTTGCACATTAGAGACAAACAAAGCGTCCAGAGTCCTCCTGTTGATTCAGAGTGTCTGACACTCAGAGCGAGGAGTTGAACAGTTTGTTGGACGCAGACAGGAATGATTTCGTCTGACGCTCTGTGGTGCATCTTAGTGGGATCAGTCTAATGCTGGATGTACTCCTGTGGTTGACCACCGTATCATGGATGGGAGCCATTTTTCAAGATGACATGTAACTTTGACAGCGTCCTCCTCTCTGACACCACTGTCAGAGAGCCGAGCTCCACTATCACAATGCCACTGACCTCAGCCGTCTCAGTAAATAGAGACAACTCCGTCCCTTCCTGCAGAGGGTGGTAGTGGGATCAGTCTAATGCTGGATGTACTCCTGTGGCTGACCACCATATCATGGAGTGGATGAGAGCCATTGTCCAAGATGACATGTAACTTGGACAGCATCCTCCTCTCTGACACCACCGTCAGAGAGTCGAGCTCCACTACCACAACGTCACTGGCACAGTCTGTTCAGTCTTTTGGCGTCCGCTACCCTCAGCCTGCTGCCCCAGAACACAACAGCACAGAGGATAGCACTGGCCACCACAGACTCATAAAACATCCTGATCATAGTCCGGCAGATGTTGAAGGACCTCAGCCGTCTCAGAAAATAGAGACAACTCTATCCCTTCCTGCAGAGGGTGGTAGTGTTCTTTATCCAGTCCAGTTTATCATCAATGTGGATCCCTTAATACTTATTGTTCCTCCACCATGTCCACACTGACCCTCTGGATGGCAACAGGGGTCAACAGCACCCTGGCCCTCCTCAGGTCCACAACAAGTTCCTTGGTCTTTGTCCTATTGAGCTGTAGATGGTTCGGCTCACACCCTGTGACAAAGTTGTCAAACTTAACTAATGTGTTGTAGCAAAACTAACGCTATCTTGGATCACACTGAGCTGGGGTTGATGGAGTGCATACCAGATCTACAGTAGTTCTCAAGCAGTGGTAAAACGGCACTTCGTAATAGGCTATTTATACTAATATAAACGGGGGAGTGGATAAGATGAACACATTTTTAGTTATGTTGCCCTGTAGACGAGGGATAATTAACTGCCCTTATTTCAGGACCTCTCCTGTCAACTGATATTGAATTTATCATAAGCCTTTTTTACACCGAGATTTTACAATAGTGCATTTATTGGGGGGTTGGAGCGGTGCATTTATTGCACCGCCCCAGCCTGTTACGTCTCGGTTCTTGCTCCATTGGCAGATCAAAAAGTTTCCCCACATTCTGCCTGTGAAAGTTTAAGGTAAGCGGGTAGGGCGATCTTAGTTTCACAGGTTTAGTGGTCATTTGTTATTTTGAAGGGAGCTGTTCTTAGAGACTATTTTGAAATCTTGGCCTCAGTCATCCAGACCAAACGTCCTGTGTGTAGACTCAGTGGGACTATATTGGCAAAAATGGAATATAATCTTCATATTTATGCTTTCATTATTGTATTATAACCTTAAAATGGTTGCAATGTGAACATCATCTCTAGATGTGACTAAATCTGACATACTGGGCCTTGAACTTATTTGTGTTAAATCACGAGCAGGTCATAGAGAAACATCCTACAAAAAAGAATTATATACATTTTAGGTTTTATTCCACTATTTTGTTCTTAAATACATGGAGGCAAAATGTGAATTGACTGCTAAGTGTGGTGTGCAATAATGTCATATTAAATTGTTTACATGAATCTGATTAAATACATGTTGACACATCACTGCATGCAGTACAGCGTGATGAATGACAATTTAATGATGAAATATTAAAGTTTTTGTATGAATTACCTGAGATGTGCACACACATGTTCAACAACAGGAATCACTACAACTGAGCGGACCAAGATCTAAATGTGAATAATGTGGATATTCAAACTGAAGCTCATACAGAGCACAACACCTAATCGTCATCATTTTAAGAGCATCACCAAATAAAATAGCACTACATATGATTCAGCTCCCTGAATTTAAAAAAATCCTATTTCCAAAAATTAATGCACGTTTTCGTTAGATGAATTGAAACTTTCAGCTAAAAAGACTTTCATCATGGATTAACAAGATCACATGTAACTGAAGATATTACATGTTGCTCCAAGCCACAGCAAACAGCTGGTTAAATAACATCAGACATAGGACTTTAAGTTTCCTTAATCAATAAGACAGATATCATTTACTGACTGTAAGCTTCTTTAATACTGTATAAAAGGCAAAAGTCATTTATTTTTTTAAAGTAAAAACAACCATAATTCTGTTTCGAATTTTGGACAATTTGAAACCATAAATTAATGGATTTAATAAGGGAGGTATGACAAGATATTCTATTGAAATAAAGTTTTTGAAGGCTTGAGGGAAATCTTCTGAACCAAATCGCATGAACATGACATCAGAAATTATATTTACAACAAAAATTAGTAGGGAGGTTAAATGTGGCACACATGTTTGCATGAACTTTGCCCTATTTTCAATAGAATTTGCACATGTTTTAATGACATACATGTAAGACAGAACTATGAATATACCATGAAATAAGTAAAGAGAAATTGTTATGTCTGTAATTATCCTGTTAACAGCAGTTTCAGCTGGGAAACAAGCGAGTTTAACAATCATCCAATTCATACAATAAATTTTAGCAATATATTGGCTGCATAACTTTAATCTAAATGTTAGAAACACATTAATACCTGCTATGCAAAAAGGTGTTAGCCAAGAGAAACAAACTAATGAAATTATTCTTCGCTTTGACATGACAGAGTGGTACTCCAGGGCACGACATATAGCCACATATCTGTCATATGCCATGACAGAAATTATAGACGGATCAGCGCAGATAAATGAGACAATTACTTGAACCTGAACAAGACATCCAGAATAAGAGATTACATGAACAGGAGAAAGCAGATCCCAGAGAAGCTTGGGGTAGAAACCTGTTGTACCCATAAAGTCCATTCATGCAAAAAGCACATAGTAAAATATACATTGGTTCATGCAGGTTTTTATCCATGATGATGGTCACAATAACAGAGATATTTGCCAGCAAAATCACACAGTAACACAGTAAAGTGAGAAAGAAGAGAGTAAATCTGTAATTATTTGTTTCATTTAATCCTGCAAGAAAAAAACTTCTTATTTCAGAAACATTATCCATCATGGTTAGGAACTTGTTGTTCCTGTGAAGAATAACTCTGTCCCTAACAGTGTCTGCTCTCTCTCCTCACTTTTTAATATCTTCTCTGACTACAGCTTCTTCTGACACACCTGCTTAGAAATCAAACCAACCAATCAATTACTCTTCTCATTTTCAGGATGTTGCAATCCACTGTTAAAACAGTGCATAACAATAGCAATATAGAGCTTTATGGCACAAGGAAAGCAGAATTCTCCAACAACATTCAAATGTGTAACTTTGTACAATAAATAATTTAAAATGTAAAACTGATGTAGGTTATTCATGCTAGTAAGGCACTGACAATAAGCTAACTCCTTGCTCAGTTTTCACAAAGATGTTTGACAGCGGCCTGTTGTGTTGACAGTTTCAAGCTGCATCTGTAGCAACGAGTGCAAGAATCTGTATGGCCTTAAAATCCATCAGGCCAGAATGAAGTGCCTGGGCAATGAGATTCAGGTGCAACGCACAGGTGAGGACTCACCCCACAGAGCCCGCACCCTAGACTGCATGCAAAGTAGTTTGAAAGCGGATCAAATGGCCTCCAATCCCTTGAGTGATCCAGCAAGAGAACAGGAACTTGTCTACAACAAGGCCCCGATAAGCCCAGTTCCCCAAACAACTGAGTTTGACATGAAGGAACCAAGCTGGAAGAGGTCCAGGAAGTCATTAGGGAGGCAAGATCAGCCTCTGCCCCTGAGCCTAGTGGAGTACCATACAGTGTATACGAAAACCGTCCGAGACTCCTCCAGAAACTGTGGAAAATCCAGAGAGTGATCTGGCAGAAATGAAAGAGCGCCAATGAGTGGAGATGTGCTGAGGATGTTTAGATTCCCAAAGAGGAGAACACTCCACACTCAGACCAATTAAGTATCATCTCACTGCTCAGCACTGAAGGCAAAATATTCTTCAGCATCTTGCTGGTGTCGTGTTTCCTCTTAAAGAATGATTACATCATCACAGCAGTACTGAAAGGCATTCTCTGGAATCCCAGGCTGCTTGCAGTATACAGGGGCTTTCAGAAGGGGTTAGGAAGGGTTACCTGGTGGACCTCGCCGATGCCTATGGGTCTATACATTTAAATTAAGGGCATTTATTAAACGCTTTTGTCTAAAGCAACTTACAGTAATTCATATGTACACATTTTACATTTGTAAACTGATGGCCATTCAAACACTGATGCCATGCAAGGTGCCAACCAGCACATCAGGGGTAGTATCTTGCCCAAGGACACTTCGACATGCAGACCAGGGGAAATGAACCAGCGACCTTCCTATAACAAAACACTGGCTCTACCCCTGAGCCACAGATGCCCATACCACTTAAACTGGTTGAAGAGACTCTTTGTAGACACCATGTTCGCAGCAAGATCAACAACTGCTTACTACAACAACCTCCTTGGGGCAGAAGGTCACTTGATTGGATCGCTGGCAGGCTGACATCTATCGCATCAGATTTCTGGTCTAAGCAGTCTACGACACCTCACCAGTTCCAGCAAAACTTTACACTTGCGGTAAGACTGACACACCTTCATTCCCCCTGTGTGCTGGGGAGGGTGACCAGGAGCTCAAGTCAGTGGCATAAACAGTCACCACAGCCATTCAGTCCATTACACAGCACCCAAGGAAGAAAACCATCCCTATCCTCATGGTTGGAGAGAAGCTTCATTCCTACCCAAGACAATGCTGAAAAAACAGTTGCTTGATCACATCATGCACATGAGCCCTGCCCGGATGTGATCATCTTCTTAGACCACACCAAGCAGGTGACCATGTGGGATGTGACGGTGCCCTGGGGAGAACACATGGAGGAGGCTCAGGAGAGGAAGCTTGCCAAATACCAGGAACTGGTGGACCAGTACATAAGCCAAGGCTGGTGGGCTGGTGGGCTGCTCTCTCTCATCACTATTTAATATCTTGTCTGACTACATCGATACACCCTTAGAAATCAAATCAACCAATCAATCCTTTTTTTTTCTGGGTGTTGCAATCTGCTGTAAAAGCAGCACATGAGAATAACATTACAGAACTTTATAGCACTTGCAGAGCAGAATTCTTGAACAAAAATCAAATGTACAAGTTTCCTCACCTGGAAAATTATTTCTTTGGCACGCTGTAGGCTATTTATGATACAAAGCTGACAATGAACCAGCGCCTTGTTCCAGTTACGCGAAGATGTTGAAGAGTGTCCTGTCGCCTGGGCTGTCTTAATTATGCTTTCATTAGTATAAAACACGTATCCTACCGTGCACTGCAGAATTTCAAAATAAAAGAGGAAATAATTAAAAATGCAAGGAGCAACAGGATGCTCAGAAAGATGGAGTAGTACTGTATGAGTCAACTGGAGACAATGTTTTTAACCAACTTAGAGTTATTGTTGGATCGCTACCTAGCTGCTAAAAAAAAAAATCAATTACTGATTGAAAATGAGGACATGAGAACTACTCATGTTTTATTTCTGTCCAAAGTGTAACACCCATTGAATTAGACAGTACAATAAAATCTGTTAACCGTAACAAGTCATGTGAACTGGATGTCAACTGATTATCGAAAGCAAAGGGAGGATCCTGTTTATTTATATCTGTGCGTAATTGAGCATCGTTTCAACTATTATTAACAATTCTGATTGTTAAACCTGTATTTGAGTTACATAAGCATGACAGCTGCTCCCTTTTAAAATCTAGAATATGCAGGAAATAAATAAAAATAATAATAATAATAATTAAAGTTGCAAGCAGCGATGAAGGGGCCCTCGCAGTCCACGCGTGTCTGGGCATGCTGCCGTTGGGGTGTGCCACGTAGATGTATTCAGGGCAAGACCCTGTACATGTTTGAGCAATTTGGAGTAAATGGCAAATTGTATGTGGAAGTTATACTGAGTTGATGGTTTTATGGCGAAGCATCATAATTGAGCACGCCACCAGGCGTGACGTAGATGAAAGCTTTTGATTAGTCTTGTCCTCAGATGGTACTGGCAAAGTTGGTGCAAATTGGTCAAATTGCCTAGGAGGAGTTGGTAAATATAAGTTTATCAGTCACCTAGTTTCATGTCATTCGGACAGACCAATGTGGTGATATCCAACACTTCATGTTTTGAGTAAAATGTACAGGAAGTTGTTATTTAATAACTTCCTGTAGTATTGTTTGGAATATCAAAATTCTTTTAATAATTTTTTGTCAGGAGAGTCCACAGATGCTATGTGCAAAGTTTGGTGGAAATCGGTGAAATTGCCTGGGAGGAGTTCAAAAAAGTAGGTTTGCGTCATTTGGCAAATTTGCGGGAAAAGACGGTTGGCGGAAATGGGCGTGGCCTATATGACGAGATTCAGCACAATTCAGTGAACGCGTGGATATAAGGTTTTTGAATATGCGACAAAGTACATGGGAGTTATATGCCAAAACGCACTTTCCTTGGTTGTAGCTCCACCTAGAGTGGTGGAAATTGAGGACGACAATAGATGATGAAATTTTTCAGCAGATGTGATGTACTGTATATTCCAAGTTTGGTGAGTTTTGGTCATGGCCGCGGGAAGTGGGGTTTCTGGGGGTGCTGCAGCACTCCCTAGTGGCGAGAGGGAGATTTTTAAAAAATGTATTAAAAATATTTTGCGCAATTTATAAATTCCTTATGAATATTTTGGGAAATGATTTTGACACACGTAGGCTATAACGTGTATTTTGGACTTTAAATTTGATCATTTTTAGCGGCTTGCCGATGTCACAAAAGACACAGGGTCTAAGTGTGTCACAGTCCAAGATGTAGCATCATGTTTGCCAAAGTTCCAGCCACAAACAGAGACAGAAAAACTGATCGAGTTACGTCTGTGATTATCCATGTCCGTGGCCTCATCCGAGCGCACTCTCTCAGCCTTGCGTCTTTTGAAGACATGGGTACGCAGCACCACGACCCAGACAAGACGCACACACCTTTCCCTGATGCAGACAATCTGAACTCCCTGGACATTCGTCCCCTCATGAGAGACTTTATCTCCACGACCCCAGAGCGCACCTCGACATTTTGACTCCTGTAACCAGGGCACGCTGCCTACAACTCAAAGTAAGAGCATGGTGCCGCAGCGCACCTTCATATATTCATGCAGTTTAACGTCACACTAGAGTATTTTTGCAAGGCGATGGAGATGGAGAGTGTTGTTTTGATCGTGTGTTCTGTGCGTAATGGATGCGGAGAACTGTTAAATAACGTTTAAATAGTGGGATATTATTTCCTTGTGGTGTGCGTAAAAAGGTTGGAGATGGAGACGGAAAGTGTTATTTTGTGCGTGTGCTCTTTGCGTATTGGATTTGGAGAGCGATTCAATAACTGCTTAAATAGAGATTATTTCCTTGTGGTGTGCGTAAAAGGATTTGGAGCTAATAGAATCGCGTGTGGCATAAACGTAGATTGTGCAGTGACTCAGGTTCATGCCAGCTGACCAAATCTATTGCATTGTTATAGCGTTATTGTGAAGTTTAACTGATAGCACATATGCATTTGAGAACTGATGATGTCTCTGTGTTACAGGCTCTGGCTGTGTGCACTGAAGTGTATGTGACAATAAAGTAGTGAATCTCAATCTATTTATTTATTTTTAAAATGTATTTTAAATAGGCCTATAGGCTCATTGTTTTTTTGTCCAAAAAAAAATTTTTTTTCACAGCACCCCCTGTTCAAAATCACTTCCAGCGGCCCTGGTTTTGGTGCATGTTCAGGCAGTGAAAAATGCGATAATTTGTCTGCGACCTGCTCGGGCCCTAAATATATAAGCAAAAACAACAAGAACAAAACAAAAATACAAGAAATGTACAATGTACTAGAACATAATCATATACACAGAGTATAAATAATGCTACAGTTGAAAATATATGGTTATTGCACAGTGTTTTTCTTGACTGTTGCACATTAGAGGCAAACAAAGCATCCAGAGTCCTTCTATTGATTCAGAGTGTCTGACACTCAGAGAGAGGAGTTGAACAGTTTGATGGACGCAGGCATGAATGATTTCCTGTGGTGCTCTGTGGTACTCAGTGGTGCATCTTGTTCAAGATTACATGTAACTTGGACAGCATCCTCCTCTCTGACACCACTGTCAGAGAGTCGAGCTCCACTCCCACAACGTCAGTGGCCTTGCAGATCAGTCTGTTCAGTCTTTTGCCGTCCGCTGCCCTCAGCCTGCTGCCCCAGAACACAACAGCACAGAGGATAGCACTGACCACAACAGACTCATAAAACATCCTGATCATAGTCCGGCAGATGTTGAAGGACCTCAGCCATCTCAGAAAATAAAGACAACTCTGTCCCTTCCTGCAGAGGGTGGTAGTGTTCTTTATCCAGTCCAGTTTATTATCAGTGTGGATCCCCCAATGCTTATAATCCTCCACCATGTCCACACTGACCCTCTGGATGGCAACAGGGGTCAACAGCACCCTGGCCCTCCTCGGGTCCACAACAAGTTTCTTGGTCTTTGTCCTATTGAGCTGTAGATGATTCCGCTCACACCTTCTGACAAAGTTGTCTAACTTAACTAATGTGTTGTAGCAAAACTAACGCTATTTTGGATCACACCGAGCTGGAGTTGATGGAGTGTATACCCGATCTACAGTAGTTCTCAAGCAGTAGTAAAACGGCACTTCGAGAGGGTAGGGTGATCTTAGTTTCACAGGTTTCAGGCATTTGTTATTTTGAAGGGGAGCTGTTCTTAGAGACTACTTTAAAAAATCTTGTCATCCAGACCAAAGTGTAGACCCAGTGGGACAATGTGGGCAAAAACTATATATAATCTTCATATTTATGCTTTCATTATCGTATTACAACCTTAAAATGGTTGAAATGTGAACATCCCCTCTAAATGTGACTAAATTTGACAAACCGGGCCTTGAACTTATTTTTGTTAAATCACAAGCATGTCATAGAGAACATCCTACAAAAAGGACGATATACATTTTAGGTTTTATTCCATCATTTTGTTCTTAAATACATGGAGGCAATATGTGAACTGACTACACAGTGTGGTGTGCAATAATGTCATATTCAACTTTTTGCATGATTGACACATGGTCAACAACAGGAATCACTATACAACTGAGTCGACCATTGTCTAAATGTGAATAATGTGGATATTCAGACTGAAGCTCATAAAGAGCACATATTATTATATATTATATATTACATGTCACTCCAACAGCCACCGCAGCTGCTTAAACAGCAACATCAGACATAGGACTTTAAGTTTCCTTAATGAGTAAGACAGAAGTCATTTATTACTTTAAAGTAAGGACAACCATAATTCTGTTTCTGATTTTGGACAATTTGACACCATAAATTAATGGATTTAATAAGGGAGGTATGACAAGGAATTCTATTGCAACAAAGTTTTTAAAAGCTTGAGGCAGATCTTTTGAACCAAAACGCATAATAATTACATCAGAAAGTATATTTACAAGAAAAATGAGTAGGGAGATTAAATGTGGCACACATGTTTGCATGAACTTTGCCCTGTTTTCAATAGAATTTGCACATGTTTTAATGAGATACATGTAGGACCAAACTATGAATAAACCATGAAAAAAGTAAATGATTATTGTTATGTGTACAACTATGCCGTTAACAGCAGTTTCAGCTGGGAAACAAGCAAGTTTTACAATCATCCAATTCATACAATAAATTTTGGCAATATATTGGCTGCATAACTTTAATCTAGATATTAGAAACACATTAATACCTGCAATGCAAAAAGGTGTCATCCAAGAGAAACAGACTAACATCATGAGTCTTTGCTTTGACATGACAGAGTGGTACTCCAGTGGTCGACATATAGCCACATATCTGTCATATGCCATGACAGAAAGAATAGACAGATCACTGAAGATAAATGAGGCAATAACTTGAACCTGAACAAGACATCCAGAATAAGAGATAACATGAACAGGAAAAAGCAGATCCCAGAGAAACTTGGGGTAGAAACCTGCTGTCCCATAAAGTCCATTCATGCAAAAAGTACATAGTAAAATGTACATTGGTTCATGCAGGTTATTATCCATGATGATGGTCACAATAACAGAAGTATTTACCAGCAAAATCACACAGTAACACAGTAATGTGAGAAAAAAGAGAGTAAATCTGTGGTTATTTGTTTCATTTAAACCTGAAAGAAAGAACATTGTTATTTGAGAAACATTCTCCATCATGGTTAGTGAAAGGGTAGCTCTGTCTCTAGCATTGTCTGCTCTCTCTCCTCACTTGTTAATATCTTGTCTGACTACATCGACACACACACTTAGAAATCAAACCAGCCAATCAATCCTCTTATTTTCAGGATGATGCAATCTACTGTCAATGCAGCAGATGAAAATTACAATACAGAACTTTATGGCACTTGTAGAGCAGAATTCTTGAACAACAATCAAATGTATATCTTTCCTCACTTGAAAATTGTTTCTTCGGCACACTGTTGGTTATTTATGATCCTGTCACGTGGACTGTCTTAATTATATTGTTATTAGTCTAATACACGTATCCTGTCGTGCACTGCAGAATTTCAATTTCAGTGAGAAAAGGACCAACAGGATGCTCAGAAAGATGGAGTAATACTGTATGAGTTAACTAGAGACAATGTTTTTAACCAACTTAGAGTTAATGTTGGATCGCTACCCAGCTGCTAAAAAAAATCAATTAGTGATTGAAAATGAGCACATGAGAACTACTCATGTTTTTTTGTTCTGTCGAAAGTTTAACACCCATTGAATTAGAACTTACAATAAAATCTGTTAACAGCAACAAGTCATCTGAACTGGATATGAATTGATAAATGGCAAGAAATGACGATCCTGTTTGTATTTATCTCTGTGTGTAATTAAGCATTGTTTAAAATATCATCAACATTTCTGGGTGTTAACCTGCATTTGAGTTACATAAACTAGTCTGGACGCCATGACTTCAGCTCTTTATAGAACAAGCTGATGCCGACTCAGTAGGTCGATACTTCCATCTATGAACATTCAGTTCTTTGCTCTGGGATTGACCGTTAGCTGAGCATCTATGCAGTCAGTTTCCACTGATAATTGAGACAAACTTACCAGTCGGAATTTCTTGTAGCTTGTTTGCTAAGTAGCTCATTTCTTAATAGCTGAAAACTGTGTCAAAATGATCTTCAGTTTAAATGACTTCGCTATTTAAACAAAAAGTTATTGATGGAAACAATGTCTGGAAAGTCCATTTGCTACATAGGTGACATCATGCTAAAAGACTGAGGCTATGAGGCCTCATATCCTTGGAAAAATAGTCAGCATCGTCATAAATTGATGATCCATGTAATTATGAAGACTTGGATATAAAGGAGCAGGATGGTTCTTGTATTGCAGTATTGATGCATGTAGACACACCACTGCACACAGTACAGCATGATAAATGACAATTCAATAATGACATTTCAAACTTTTTTCATGAATTACCTGAGATGTGCACACACACGTTCAACAACAGGAATCACTATACAACTGAGTCGACCATTGGATAAATGTGAATGATATGGATATTCAAAATTAAGCTAATAAAGACCACAACACCTCATTATCATCATTTTAAGAGTGTCTCAAAATAAGATAGCAATATATATGATTCCACATCCAATATGTAAAAAAAAATCCTTTTCCCAAAAATGAATGCCAATTTCAGTTAAATGAAATGAAACTGTCAGCTAAAAAGACATTCTTCAAGGATTAACAAGCTTACTTTTGCTAAATTTTCAAACACTCTTGAGGATATTACATGTAACTCCAACAGTCACAGCAAACAGAAGGTTAAACAGTGTGAAGTTTCTTTCATACTGGATAAAGGCAAAAGTCTTGTACTTTTTAAAGTAAGAACAACCACAATTCTGTTTAGAATTTTGGTCAATTTGAAACACAAACTAATGGATTTATTAAGGGAGGTATGACAAGAAATTCTATTGCAACAAAGTTTTTAAAGGTTTGAGGGAAATTGTTTGGATCGAAGCGCATAATCATTATTTCAAAAAGCATTTTACAAGAAACATGAGTAAGGAGGTTAAATGTGGCACACATGATTGCATGAATTTGCCATGTTTTCTATAGAATTCAAACAGCTTTTTATTAGGGCTGTCAGTTTAACGCGTTAATTAGATTAATTAATTACACTGCAAATTAACGCGTTATAAAAATTAACGCAATTAATTCTGAGATTCTGAGTGGCAATTTAATGCGCGAGCATTTTAAATGTGGCCCATTGAATGACCCGTAGGCTACTTGACAGTGGCACGTCACTTCCCACCTGCGTCGCCAGTAGGGCTGTAACTAATCGAAGCTGAAATGGCGACACTCAGATCCACGAACCTGTCTCGCTCTGTGAGAAGGCAGAATCGTAACACAACTTCCAGTCCAGATCAGCCCTATGAGCTGTAACCACATTAACACCGCAGCGGTCGTTCGCCAATTCTCCACCTTTGTTCGTTCACACAGACTGAAGCATTGCTGTAAAGACGAACCGCTGCGTAATTTACACAGAAAGCGCCGCTGCGGCTCCTAAAGAGACGTGACGGTACACGTCATGATGATGACGTGTGTGTGTTTTCAAGGGGTTTCCCCGGTGTCTCCCCTGTCACTCAAAACCGACGAAGACTGTCTTCCGGGGTAAAGTTCACTGAAGTCTCGGTCCGGAGGGCTGACCGTCGCTGAGATTTTTTTTCATCAGAAACACTCGGTGAGGTAAAGTGTTTTTGCATGGCAGAAATGTGACGAGGAGTCTGTAGGACGGGCGGGAGGAAGGACGCTTCTCCACTTACAGCTGTGGTATTTTTAACTTGTTCCCAAAGACAGTTACAGTTACTATGCTACCTTAGTTTGGTTCTGTAACGTTGTTTTGTGGGACATTTCTCTGTATTAAGTTGAGTGAGGGATCTGTGCAGTTAACAGACCATCAGATAGACACGCCCTCCACAATACTGCACCTCTGATACCATCAGACAAGTATCATATACATAAGTTATTGAAATGTTACATAAATAAAATGTTTAATTTAGAAAGAAAAAAAATCGAGGATTGTATCGAACCGTGAGTCAAAAATCGTGATACAAACCGAATCGTGAGTTTGGTGTATCGTTACAGCCCGAGTCGCTAGTCAAAGCAGGATGACAACAGACATGGACGCGACTCAGGGGAGCGAGGCGAGCACATCGTTGCTCGGGCCTTTGAACGGCAAGTTCTTCTCTTCTTAGTGTATTCAATTGATTAGTCACGCAATACACTTTTGTAATGTCCTAGAATCGAATTCTGTATTTGGGTACCTTTAGCAGATATGAGATTAAAATGCGATTAATTAGATTAATTATTTACAAATCCTGTAATTAATTAGATTAATTTTTTTAATCGCCTGACAGCCCTACTATTTATACTAACATATATGGGGGAGTGGATAAGATGAACACATTTTTCAGTTATGTTGCCCTGTAGACATGGGATAATTAACTACCCTTATTTCAGGACATCTCCTGTTAGCTGATATTGAATTTATCATAAGCCTCTTTTACACAGAGATTTTACAATAGTGCATTTATTGGGGGGGCTGGGGCGGTGCATTTATTGCACCGCCCCAGCCTGTTACGTCTCGGTTCTTGCCTCCATTGGCAGAACAAAAGGTGTCCCCACATTCTGCCTGTGACAGTTTAAGGTAAGCGGGTAGGGCGATCTTAGTTTTACAGGTTTAGTGGTAATTTTTTATTTTGAAGGGAGTTGTTCTTAGAGACTATTTTGAAATCTTGGCCTCAGTCACCCAGACCAAAGGTTGTGTGTGTAGACCCAGTGGGACTGTATTGGCAAAAATGGAATATAATGTTCATATTTATGCTTTCATTATTGTATTACAACCTTAAAATGGTTGCAATGTGAACATCACCTCTAGATGTGACTAAATCTGACAAACTAGGCCTTGAACTTATTTGTGTTAAATCCCAAGCAGGTCATGGAGAAACATCCTACAAAAAAGGATTATATACATTATGCAAAATGTGAATTGACTGCTAAGTGTGGTGTGCAATAATGTCATATTAAATTGTTTACATGAATTGAATTAAATATATGTTGACACATCACTGCACGCAGTACAGCATGATAAATGACAATTTAATAATGACATATTAAATTTTTTGCATGAATTACCTGAGATGTGCACACACATGTTCAACAACAGGAATCACTATACAACTGAGTTGACCAATGTCTAAATGTGAATAATGTGGATATTCAAACTGAAGCTCATAAAGAGCACAATACCTAATTATCATCATTTTAAGAGCCTTACTAATATAAGATAGCGCTACATATGATTCAAGGCCCTGAAATAAAAAAAAACCTGTTTCCAAAAATCAATGCAAGTTTTCGTTAGACTTTAAGCTAAAAAGACTTTCTTCATGGATTAACAAGATCACATGTAACTGAAGATATTACATGTCACTCCAACAGCCACAGCAAACAGCTGGTTAAATAACATCAGACATAGGACTTTAAGTTTCCTTAATGAATAAGACAGAAGTCATTTGTTTTTTTAAAGTAAGGACAACCATAATTCTGTTTCGAATTTTGGACAATTTAAAACCATAAATTAATGGATTTAATAAGGGAGGTATGACAAGAAATTCTATTGAAACAAAGTTTTTGAAGGCTTGAGGGAAATCTTTGGAAGCAAATCGCATGAACATGACATCAGAAAGTACATTTACAAAAAAAATTAGTAGTGAGGTTAAATGTGGCACACATGTTTGCATGAACTTTGCCCTATTTTCAATAGAATTGGCACATGTTTTAATGACATACATGTAAGACAGAACTATGAATATACCATGAAATACGTAAAAGATTAATGTTATGTCTGTAATTATCCTGTTAACAGCAGTTTCAGCTGGGAAACAAGCGAGTTCAACAATCATCCAATTCATACAATAAATTTTAGCAATATATTGGCTGCATAACTTTAATCTAAAAGTTAGAAACACATTTATGCCCACAGTGCAAAAAGGTGTCAACCAAGAGAAACAGACTAACGTAATGAGTCTTCGCTTTGACATGACAGAGTGGTACTCCAGTGGTCGACATATAGCCACATATCTGTCATATGCCATGACTGAAAGAATAGACAGATCAGCGCAGATAAATGAGGCAATTACTTGAACCTGAACAAGACATCCAGAATAAGAGATTACATGAACGGGAGAAAGCAGAACCCAAAGAAAATAAGGGTAGAAACCTGCTGTCCCATAAAGTGCATTCATGCAAAAAGAACATAGTAAAATATACATTGGTTCATGCAGGTTTTTATCCATGATGATGATCACAATAACAGAAGTATTTGCCAGCAAAATCACACAGTAGCACAGTAAAGTGAGAAAGAAGAGAGTAAATCTGTGGTTATTTGTTTCATTTACACCTGAAAGAAAGAACATTCCTATTTGAGAAACATTCTCCATCATGGTTAGTGAAAAGGTAACTCTGTCTCTAACAGTGTCTGCTCTCTCTCCTCACTTTTTAATACCTTGTCTGACTACATCGACACACACGCTAATCAAACCAGCCAATCAATGCTCTTTTTTTCAGGATGTTGCAATCTACTGCAAAAGCAGCAGATGAAAATAACAATACAGAACTTTATGGCACATTTAGAGCAGAATTCTTGAACAAAAATCAAATATATAATATTCCTCATTTGGAAATGGCACACTGTTGGCAATTTATGATATAAAGTTGACAATGAACCAGTGCCTTGTTCCGGTTACACAAAGATGTTGAAGAGCGTCCTGTCATGTGGACTGTCTTAATTATGCTTCTATTAGTCTAATACACGTGTCCTACCGTGCACTGCAGAATTTAAAAGAGGAAATACAGAAAAATGCAAGGACCAACAGGATGCTCAGAAAAATGGAGTAGTACTCTATGAGTCAACTGGAGACAATGTTTTGGACCAACTTAGAGTTATTGTTGGATCGCTACCCAGCTGCTAAAAAAATAAATAAATCAATTACTGATTGAAAATGAGCACATGAGAACTACTCATGTTTTTTTTGTTTTTTTTTCTGTCCAAAGTTTAACACCCATTGAATTAGAAATTACAATAAAATCTGGTAACAGTAACACGTCATCTGAACTGGATATGACTTGATAAGCAATGGTGAGAGGGGACGATCCTCTTTGTATTTATCTCTGTGTGTAATTGAGCATTGTTTCAAATATTATTAACAATTCTGAGTGGTAAACCTACATCTGAGTGACATAAACTAGTCTGGACATGACGCTATGACTTCAGCTCTAACTCAGTAGGCCTAAACGTCCATTAACAAGCATCCACTCCTTTGCTCTGGGATTGACCGTTAGCTTAGCATCTATGCAGTCAGTTTCCACTGATAATTGAGACAGACTTACCAGTCGGAATTTGTTGTATCTTGTTTGCTAAGTGGCCCATTTCTTAATAGCTGAAAACTGTGTCAAGATGACCTTTTGTTTAAAGGACTTCTCTATTTAAAATAAAGTTATTGATGGAAACAATGTCTGGAAAGTCCATTTGCTACATAGATGACATCATGCTAAAAAACTAAGGCTATGAGGCCTCATATCCTTTGAAAAATAGTCAGCATCGTCATAAGTTGATGATCCATGTAATTATAAAGACTTGGGTATAAAGGAGCAGAATGATTTTTGTATTGCAGTATAAAGACATGTAGACACATCACTACACACAGTACAGCATGATAAATGACAATTTAATGTCACATCAAACTTTTTGCATGAATTACCTGAGATGTGCACACATGCATTCAACAACAGGAATCACTATATATCTGAGTCGACCATTGGATAAATGTGAATAATGTGGATATTCAAAATTAAGCTAATAAAGAGCACAACACCTAATTATCATCATTTTAAGAGCGTCTCAAAATAAGATAGCAATATATATGATTCCGCAACCAATATGTAAAAAAAATCCTGTTTCCAAAAATGAATGCCAATTTCAGTTAAATGAAATGAAACTTTCAGCTAAAAAGACATTCTTCAAGGATTAACAAGCTTACTTTTGCTAAATGTTATTTGTTTGTTTATGTTGTTTATTTCGGGCATGTCAATTCATCATCATCACATTTCATCATTGTTCAAATAATACAATACACAGTAGAGATGTTTAGATGTGGCACACATGTTTGCCTGAACTTTGCCATGTTTTCTATAGAATTTAAACATATTTTAATGAGGTACATGTAAGACTAAACCATAAATAAAACATGAAATAAGTAAATCATCATTGTTATGTATCCAAAAATGTTGTTGACAGCATGGGCAATGTATGCATACATTCAATCTCGATGTTAGAAGCATGTATATGCCCATCATGCATAAAAAGGTGTCATCTAAGAGAAACACACTGACTTGATGACTGTTTGCTTTGACATGACAGAGTGGCACTCCAGGGGTCGACATATAGCCACATATCTGCCAAATGCCATGACTGAAAGAATAGACAGATCACTGAAGGCATATGAGTAGATTATTACAGTTTGAACAAGGCATCCGGAATGACAATGTACACATCACATTTATTATCAAAGGACACTGTTCAAGTCATCGTTGTCTTTTCTCTTTTTTAAATGTAGTGAGAAATATCACAACGTGAGCTTTTGGTATTGTTACAATGCAAGTTTCACCCTTTCAACACAAGTAAAAATTAATTAAGCTAATCAGAATCAGAATCAGAATCAAAACACTTCATTGATCCCCAAGGAGAAATTGCTTGCGTTACAGATGCTACAGATTTAAAGTCCAGAATATGCAGGAAAAAAAAAAAAAATAATAATAATAATAACTATATATAAACAAAAACAACAAGAACAGAACAAAAATACAAGAAATGTACATTGTACTAGAATTTAATCATATATACAGAGTAACAAATAATGCTACAGTTGAAAATATATGGGTTATTGCACATTGTTTTTCTTGATTGTTGCACATTAGAGACAAACAAAGCGTCCAGAGTCCTCCTGTTGATTCAGAGTGTCTGACACTCAGAGCGAGGAGTTGAACTGTTTGATGGCGCTCTGTGCCTGATCATAGTCCGGCAGATGTTGAAGGACCTCAGCCGTCTCAGAAAATAGAGACAACTCTGTCCCTTCCTGCAGAGGGTGGTAGTGTTCTTTATCCAGTCCAGTTTATTATCAATGTGGATCCCTTAATACTTATAATCCTCCACCATGTCCACACTGACCCTCTGGTTAGAAACAGAGGTCAACAGCACCCTGGCCCTCCTCAGGTCCACAACAAGTTCCTTGGTCTTTGTCCTATTGAGCTGTAGATGGTTCCGCTCACACCATGTGACAAAGTTGTCAAACTTAACTAATGTGTTGTAGCAAAACTGACGCTATCTTGGATCACACTGAGCTGGGGTTGATGGAGTGTATACCAGATCTACAGTAGTTCTCAAGCAGTAGTAAAACGGCACTTCGTAGTAGGCTATATATAAACAATATAAATGGGGGGGTGGATAAGATGAACACATTTTTAGTTATGTTGCCCTGTAGATGAGGGATAATTAACTGCCCTTATTTCAGGACCTCTCCTGTCAACTGATATTGAATTTATCATAAGCCTTTTTTACACCGAGATTTTACAATAGTGCATTTATTGGGGGGTTGGGGCGGTGCATTTATTGCACCGCCCCAGCCTGTTACGTCTCGGTTCTTGCCTCCATTGGCAGATCAAAAAGTTTCCCCACATTCTGCCTGGGAAAGTTTAAGGTAAGCGGGTAGGGCGATCTTAGTTTCACAGGTTTAGTGGTCATTTGTTATTTTGAAGGGAGCTGTTCTTAGAGACTATTTTGAAATCTTGGCCTCAGTCATCCAGACCAAAGGTCCTGTGTGTAGACTCAGTGGGACTATATTGGCAAAAATGGAATATAATCTTCATATTTATGCTTTCATTATTGTATTATAACCTTGAAATGGTTGCAATGTGAACATCATCTCTAGATGTGACTAAATCTGACATACTGGGCCTGAACTTATTTGTGTTAAATCACGAGCAGGTCATAGAGAAACATCCTACAAAAAAGAATTAAAAACATTTTAGGTTTTATTCCACTATTTTGTTCTTAAATACATGGAGGCAAAATGTGAATTGACTGCTAAGTGTGGTGTGCAATAATGTCATATTAAATTGTTTACATGAATCTGATTAAATACATGTTGACACATCACTGCATGCAGTACAGCGTGATGAATGACAATTTAATGATGAAATATTAAAGTTTTGTATGAATTACCTGAGATGTGCACACACATGGTCAACAACAGGAATCACTATACAACTGAGTCGACCATTGTCTAAATGTGAATAATGTGGATATTCAGACTGAAGCTCATAAAGAGCACAACGCCTAATCATCATCATTTTAAGAGCATCACCAAATAAGATAGCACTACATATGATTCAGCACCCTAAATTAAAAAAGAAAATCCTGTTTCCAAAAATCAATGCAAGTTTTAGGTAGATGAATTGAACCTTTCAGCTAAAAAGACATTCTTCAAGGATTAACAAGATCACATGTAATTGAGGATATTACATGTCACTCCAACAGCCACAGCAGCTGGTTAAACACCAGCATCAGACATAGGACTTTAAGTTTCCTTAATGACTAAGACAGAAGTCTTTTTTTTTTCTAAAGTAAGGACAACCATAATTCTGTTTCGAATTTTGGACAATATGAAACCGTAAATTAATGGATTTAATAAGGGAGGTATGACAAGATACTCTATTGCAACAAAGTTTTTGAAGGCTTCAGGGGAATCTTTTGAACCAAATCGCATGAACAAGACATCAGACAGTATGTTTACGAGAAAAATGAGTAGGGAGATTAAATGTGGCACACATGTTTGCATGAACTTTGCCCTGTTTTCAATAGAATTTGCACATGTTTTAATGAGATACATGTAGGACCAAACTATGAATAAACCATGAAAAAAGTAAATGATTATTGTTATGTGTACAACTATGCTGTTAACAGCAGTTTCAGCTGGGAAACAAGCAAGTTTTACAATCATCCAATTCATACAATAAATTTTGGCAATATACTGGCTGCATAACTTTAATCTAGATATTAGAAACACATTAATACCTGCAATGCAAGAAGGTGTCATGCAAGAGAAACAGACTAACGTAATGAGTCTTTGCTTTGACATGACAGAGTGGTACTCCAGGGGTCGACATATAGCCACATATCTGTCATATGCCATGACAGAAAGAATAGACAGATCACTGAAGACAAATGAGGCAATTACTTGAACCTGAACAAGACATCCAGAATAAGAGATCACATGAACAGGAGAAAGCAGATCCCAGAGAAACTTGGGGTAGAAACCTGCTGTCCCATAAAGTCCATTCATGCAAAAAGTACATAGTAAAATATACATTGGTTCATGCAGGTTTTTATCCATGATGATGGTCACAATAACAGAAGTATTTCCCAGCAAAATCACACAGTAACACAGTAATGTGAGAAAGAAGAGAGTAAATCTGTGGTTATTTGTTTCATTTACACCTGAAAGAAAAAACATTGTTATTTGAGAAACATTCTCCATCATGGTTAGTGAAAGGGTAGCTCTGTCTCTAACAGTGTCTGCTCTCTCTCCTCACTTGTTAATATCTTGTCTGACTACATAGGCACACACACTTAGAAATCAAACCAGCCAATCAATCCTCTCATTTTCAGGGTGATGCAATGTACTGTAAATGCAGCACATGAAAATTACAATAGAGAATTTTATGGCACTTGTAGAGCAGAATTCTTGAACAACAATTAAATGTATATCTTTCCTCACTTGAAAATTGTTTCTTCGGCACAGTGTTGGCTATTTATGATATAAATTTGACATTAAACCAACGCCTCGCTCCAGTTACACAAAAATGTTGAAGAGCATCCTGTCATGTGGACTGTCTTAATTATGCTGTTATTAGTCTAATACACGTATCCTGTTGTGCACTGCAGAATTTCAATTTCAATGAGGAAAGGACCAACAGGATGCTCAGGAAGATGGAATAGTACTGTATGAGTCAACTAGAGACAATGTTTTTAACCAACTTGGAGTTAATGTTGTATCGCTACCTAGCTGCTAAAAAAAATCAATTAGTAATTGAAAATAAGCACATGAGAATTACTCATGTTTTTTTGTTCTGTCCAAAGTTTAACACCCATTGAATTAGAACTTACAATAAAATCTGTTAACAGCAACAAGTCATCTGAACTGGATATGAATTGATAAATGGCGAGAAATGACAATCCTGTTTGTATTTATCTCTGTGTGTAATTAAGCATTGTTTAAAATATCATCAACATTTCTGGGTGTTAACCTGCATTTGAGTTACATAAACTAGTCTGGACGCCATGACTTCAGCTCTTTATAGAACATGCTGATGCCGACTCAGTAGGTCTATACTTCCATCTATGAACATTCAGTTCTTTGCTCTGGGATTGACCGTTAGCTGAGCATGTATGCAGTCAGTTTCCACTGATAATTGAGACAGACTTACCAGTCGGAATTTCTTGTAGCTTGTTTGCTAAGTGGCTCATTTCTTAATAGCTGAAAACTGTGTCAAAATGACCTTTTGTTTAAATGACTTCGCTATTTAAACAAAAAGTTATTGATGGAAACAATGTCTGGAAAGTCCATTTGCTACATAGGTGACATCATGCTAAAAGACTGAGGCTATGAGGCCTCATATCCTTAGAAAAATAGTCAGCATCGTCATAAGTTGATGATCCATGTAATTATGAAGACTTGGATATAAAGGAGCAGGATGGTTCTTGTATTGCAGAATTTATGCATGTAGACACATCACTGCACACAGTACAGCATGATAAATGACAATTCATTAATGACATTTCAAAGTTTTTTCATGAATTACCTGAGATGTGCACACACGCGTTCAACAACAGGAATCACTATACAACTGAGTCGACCACTGGATAAATGTGAATAATGTGGATATTCAAAATTAAGCTAATAAAGACCACAACACCTAATTATCATCATTTTAAGAGTGTCTCAGAATAAGATAGCAATATATATGATTCCACATCCAATATGTAAAAAAAAATCCTTTTCCCAAAAATGAATGCCAATTTCAGTTAAATGAAATGAAAACTTTCAGCTAAAAAGGACATTCTTCAAGGATTAACAAGCTTACTTTTGCTAAATGTTCAAACGCTCTTGAGGATATTACATGTAACTCCAACAGCCACAGCAAACAGAGGGTTAAACAGTGTGAAGTTTCTTTCATACTGGATAAAGGCAAAAGTCTTGTACTTTTTAAAGTAAGAACAACCACAATTCTGTTTAGAATTTTGGTCAATTTGAAACACAAACTAATGGATTTATTAAGGGAGGTATGACAAGAAATTCTATTGCAACAAAGTTTTTAAAGGTTTGAGGGAAATTGTTTGGATCGAAGCGCATAATCATTATTCCAAAAAGCATTTACAAGAAACATGAGTAAGGAGGTTAAATGTGGCACACATGATTGCATGAATTTGCCATGTTTTCTATAGAATTCAAACAGCTATTTATACTAATATATATGGAGGAGTAGATAAGACGAACACATTTTTCAGTTTTGTTGCCCTGTAGACATGGGATAATTAACTACTTATTTCAGGACGTCTCCTGTCAACTGATATTGAATTTATCATAAGCCTCTTTTACTCAGAGATTTTACAATAGTGCATTTATTGGGGGGGCTGGGTCGGTGCATTTATTGCACTGCCCCAGCCTGTTACGTCTCGGTTCTTGCCTCCATTGGCAGATCAAAAAGTGTCCCCACATTCTGCCTGTGACAGTTTATTTTGAAGGGAGTTGTTCTTAGAGACTATTTTGAAATCTTGGCCTCAGTCATCCAGACCACAGGTCCTGTGTGTAGACCCAGTGGGACTGTATTGGCAAAAATGGAATTTAATGTTCATATTTATGCTTTCATTATTGTATTACAACCTTAAAATGGTTGCAATGTGAACATCACCTCTAGATGTGACTAAATCTGACAAACTAGGCCTTGAACTTATTTGTGTTAAATCCCAAGCAGGTCATGGAGAAACATCCTACAAAAAAGGATTATATACATTATGCAAAATGTGAATTGACTGGTAAGTGTGGTGTGCAATAATGTCATATTAAATTGTTTACATGAATTGAATTAAATATATGTTGACACATCACTGCACGCAGTACAGCATGATAAATGACAATTTAATAATGACATATTAAAGTTTTTGCATGAATTACCTGAGATGTGCACACACATGTTCAACAACAGGAATCACTATACAACTGAGTTTGTCTAAATGTGAATAATGTGGATATTCAAACTGAAGCTCATAAAGAGCACAATACCTAATTATCATCATTTTAAGAGCCTCACTAATATAAGATAGCGCTACATATGATTCAAGGCCCTGAAATAAAAAAAAAACCTGTTTCCAAAAATCAATGCAAGTTTTCGTTACATTAATTGAAACTTTAAGCTAAAAAGACTTTCTTCATGGATTAACAAGATCACATGTAACTGAAGATATTACATGTCACTCCAACAGCCACAGCAAACAGCTGGTTAAATAACATCAGACATAGGACTTTAAGTTTCCTTAATGAATAAGACAGAAGTCATTTATTTCTTTAAAGTAAGGACAACCATAATTCTGTTTCGAATTTTGGACAATTTGAAACCATAAATTAATGGATTAAATAAGGGAGGTATGACAAGATATTCTATTGAAACGAAATTTTTGAAGGCTTGAGGGAAATCTTTGGAACCAAATCGCATGAACATGACATCGGAAAGTATATTTACAACAAAAATGAGTAGTGAGGTTAAATGTGGCACACATGTTTGCATGAACTTTGCCCTGTTTTCAATAGAATTGGCACATTTTTTAATGACATACATGTAAGACAGAACTATGAATATACCATGAAATAAGTAAAAGATTATTGTAATGTCTGTAATTATCCTGCTAACAGCAGTTTCAGCTGGGAAACAAGCAAGTTTAACAATCATCCAATTCATACAATAAATTTTAGCAATATATTGGCTGCATAACTTTAATCTAAATGTTAGAAACACATTAATACCTGCAATGCAAAAAGGTGTTAGCCAAGAGAAACAAACTAAGGAAATTATTCTTTGCTTTGACATGACAGAGTGGTACTCCAGGGGTCGACATATAGCCACATATCTGTCATATGCCATGACAGAAAGAATAGACAGATCAGTGCAGACAAATGAGGCAATTACTTGAACCTGAACAAGACATCCAGAATAAGAGATCACATGAAAAGGAGAAAGCAGATCACAGAGAAAATTGGGGTAGAAACCTGCTGTTCCATAAAGTCCATTCATGCAGAAAGTACATATTAAAATATACATTGGTTCATGCAGGTTTTTATCCATGATGATGGTCACAATAACAGAAATATTTGCCAGCAAAATCACACAATAACACAGTAAAGTGAGAAAGAAGAGAGTAAATCTGTGGTTAATTGTTTCATTTAAACCTAAAAGAAAAAAATTTCTTATTTGAGAAACATTATCCATCGTTGTTAGAAAAATTGTTGTTCCTGTGAAGGGTAACTCTGTCTCTAACAGTGTCTGCTCTCTCTCCTCACCTTGCTAATATCTTGTCTGACTACATCGACACAGCCTTCGAAAACAAACCAACCAATCAATCCTCTTTTTTTCTGGGTGTTGCAATCTACTGTAAAAGCAGCACATGAAAATAACAAAACAGAACTTTATGGCACTTGCAGAGCAGAATTCTTGAACGAAAATCAAATGTATAAATTTCCTCACTTGGAAAATTATTTCGTCGGCACATTGTAGGCTATTTATGATATAAAGTTGACAATAAACCAGCACCTCGCTCCGGTTACACGAAGATGTTGAAGAGCGTCCTGTCGTGTAGACTGTCTTAAAGTGAAACTCTGGCCAAAATGCAACCAAGGCTTTTTTTGTGAATGCATATGAGTCAAACCTTCGTGTAAAAGCATAATTACGACGAAAGAGGCACTTTAAAGATTGACCGTATTTTCGTTTTTGGCTCAAACTCATTTTCAATTGGAGTGCATGGGGCACTTTTACGCTAGCATCAAAATTGCTATTTTTGAAACACTAAGAAGGCTCGACACAACATGAAACTTTGCTCGTAGTATCACCAGGGTCTCCACACATAGCTCAACTGAACCATTTACACTCTACCCAGACGTGTCGGTCCCCGAGTACATCTGGGCTGCCATGACTACGGCTAGAGGAAGAAGCATCTGCTAACGTGAGTTGTTCAAAAACTCTCTTTTTAGTAAACTCTGTGTACACAAACAATGTTGTCAATGCTCGTGTTCATGTGTAGAGAACCCTGTTGATACTACGAGCAAAGTTTCATGGTGTGTCGAGCCTTCTTAGTGTTTTAAAAATAGCGATTTTGATGCTAGCGTAAAAGTGCCCCATGCACTCCCATTAAAAATGAGTTTGAGCCGAAAACGAAAATACGGTCAATCTTATAAGTGCTTCTTTCGTCGTAATTATGCTTTTACACGAAGGCTTGACTCATATACATTCACCAAAAAAAGCCTAGGTTGCGTTTTGGTGAGAGTTTTACTTTATTTATGCTTTTATTCGTCTAATACACGTATCCTACCGTGCGCTGCGGAATTTTAAATTGAAAGAGGAAATATAGAAAAATGCAAGGACCATTGGGATGCTCAGAAAGATGGAGTAGTACTGTATGAGTCTACAGACAATGTTTTTAACCAACTTAGAGTTATTGTTGGATCGCTACCTAGCTGCTAAAAAAAAAAATCAATTACTGATTGAAAATGAGGACATGACAACTGCTCATGTTTTATTTCTTTCCCAAGTTTAACACCCATTGAATTAGAAAGTACAATAAAATCTGTTAACCGTAACAAGTCACGTGAACTGGATGTCAATTGATGATCGATAGCGCAAAGGGACGATCATGTTTGTATTTATATCTGTACGTAATTGTTTCAACTATTATTAACAATTCTGATCGGTAAACCTGTATTTGAGCTGCTCCCATTTAAAATCTAGAATATGCAGGAAAGAAATAAAAATAATAATAATAATAATAATAATAATAATAATAATAATAATAATAATAACAAATATATAAGCAAAAACAACAAGAACAAAACAAAAATACAATAAATGTACATTGTAGTAAAAACATAATCATATATACAGAGTAATAAATAATGCTATAGTTGAAAATATATGGGTCATTGCACATTGTTTTCCTTAATTATTGCACATTAGAGGCAAACAAAGCATCCAGAGTCCTTCTGTTGATTCAGAGTGTCTGACACTCAGAGCGAGGAGTTGAACAGTTTGATGGACGCAGACAGGAATGATTTCGTGTGGCGCTCTGTGGTGCATCTTAGTGGGATCAGTCTAATGCTGGATGTACTCCTGTGGCTGACCACCGTATCATGGAGTGGATGAGAGCCATTGTCCAAGATGACATGTAACTTGGACAGCATCCTCCTCTCTGACACCACCGTCAGAGAGTCGAGCTCCACTACCACAATGTCACTGGCCTTGCAGTTCAGTCTGTTCAGTTTTTTGCCGTCCGCTACCCTCAGCTTGCTGCCCCAGAACACAACAGCACAAAGGATAGCACTGACCACCACAGTCTCATGAAACATCCTGATCATGGTCCGGCAGATGTTGGAGGACCTCAGCCGTCTCAGAAAATAGAGACGACCCGGTCCCTTCCTATAGAGGGCGTTAGTTTTCTTTATCCAGTTCAGTTTATTATCAATGTGGATCCCCCGATACTTATAATCTTCCACAAAGTCCACACTGACCCTCTGGATGGAAACAGGGATCAACAGCACCCTGGCTCATCCTCAGGTCCACAACAAGTTCCTTGGTCTTTGTCACATGGTGTGAGCAGAACCATCCACAGCTCAATATGACAAAGTTGTCCAACTTAACTAATATGTTGTAGCAAACCTAACGCTATCTTGGATCACACTGAGCTGGGGTTGATGGATTGTATACTGGATCTACAGTAGTTCTCAAGCAGTAGTAAAACGGGCACTTCGTAATAGGCTATTTATACTAATATAAATGGGGGGGTGGATAAGATGAACACATTTTTTAGTTATGTTGCCCTGTAGACGAGGGATAATTAACTACCCTTATTTCAGGACGTCTCCTGTCAACAGATATTGAATTTATCTTTTACACAGAGATTCTACAATAGTGCATTTATTTTTTTTAAATTGAACCAAGCAGCACTGGCATGACAGCCTGTTACGTCTCGGGTTCTTGTCTCAATTGGCAGATCAAAAGTGTCCCCACATTCTGCCTGTGTAACTTTAAGGTAAGAGGGTAGGTTGATCTTAGTTTCGCAGGTTTAGTGGTCATTTGTTATTTTGAAGGGAGCCGTTCTTAGAGACTATTTTGAAATCTTGGCCTCAGTCATCCAGACCAAAGGTCCTGTGTGTAGACCCAGTAGGACTATTTTGGCAAAAATTGAATATAATCTTCATACTTGATATCATACTGCTTTCATTATTGTATTATAACCTTAAAATGGTTGCAATGTGAACATCACCTCTAGATGTGACTAAATCTGACATACTGGGCCTTTTATTTGTGTTAAATCGCAAGCAGATCATAGAGAAACATCCTACAAAAAAGGATTATATACATTTTAGGTTTTATTTCACCATTTTGTTCTAAAATACATGGAGGCAATAATTCCATATTGACCTTTTTGCATGAATTATCTGGGATGTGTACACACATGTTCAAAAACAGAAATCACTATACAACTGAGTAGACCATTGTCTAGATGTTAATAGCTAATGAGTAGCACAACACCTAATCATCAGCATTTTAAAAGCATCACCAAATAAGATAGCGTTACATATGATTCAGCACCCTAAATCCCCCCCAAAAATCCTATTTCCAAAAGTCAATGCACATTTCTGTGAAATGAATTGAAACTTTCAGCTAAAAAATAATCTTGAAAGATTAACAAGCTCATGTTTGCTAAACGTGCAAATACTCTTGAGGATATTACATGTAACTCCAACAGCCACAGCAAACAGCTGGTTAAACAGTGCAACTCTAATAAAGAACAGTTTACATAGGACTTTAAATTTCCTTAATACATAAGACAGAAGTCATTGAATTTTTAAAGTAAGAACACACAGAACTGTGTTTCGAATTTTGGTCAATTTGAAACCATAAATTAATGGATTCATTAAGGGAGGTATGACAAGAATTTCCATTTCAATAAAGTTTTTAAAGGTTTGAGGGAAATCTTTTGAACCAAATCGCACATTTAGAATATCAAAAAGTCCAATTATAATAAAAATGAGTAAGGCAGTCAAATGTGGCACACATGTTTGCATGAACTTTGCCCTGTTTTCTATAGAATTTGCACATGTTTTAATGAGATACATGTAGGATAGAACTATGAATGAACCATGAAAAAAGTAAATGATTACCGTTATGTATACAACTATGCCATTAACAGCAGTTTCAGCGGGGAAACAAGCAAGTTTAACAATCACCGGATTCACACAAAACAATCTGGTGATATATGGGCTGCATAACTTTAATCTAGATGTTAGAAACATATTTATGCCCACAATGAAAAAAGGTGTTAGCCAAGAGAAACAGACTAATGTAATGAGCCTTTGCTTTGACATAACAGAGTGGTACTCCAGTGGTCGACATATAGCCACGTATCTGTCATATGCCATGACTGCAAGAATGGACAGCTCACTGAAGGCAAATGAGGCAATTACTTGAGACTGAAGAAGGCATCCAAAATAAGAGATAACATGAACAGGACAAAGCAGATCCCAGAGAAGCTTAGGGTAGAAACCTGCTGTTCCATAAAGTCCATTCATGCAAAAAGTACATAGTAAAATATACATTGGTTCATGCAGGTTATTATCCATGATAATGATCACAATAACAGAAATATTTACCAGCAAAATCACACAGTAAAACAGTAAAGCGAAAAAGAAGAGAGTAAATCTTTGGTTATTTGTTTCATTTAAACCTGAAAGAAAAAACATTCTTATTTGAGAAACATTATCCATCATGGTTAGAAAACTTGTTGTTCCTCTGAAGGGTAATTCTGTCCCAAACAGTGTCTGCTTTCTCTCCTCACTACTTAATATCTTGTCTGACTACATCGACACACCTGCTTAGAAATCAAACCAACCAATCAATTAATCTCTTATTTTCAGGATGTTGTAATCTACTGTAAAAACTGTGCATGAAAATAACAATAGAGAACTTCATGGCACTGGGAAAGCGGAATTCCCCAACAATGTTCAAATGTATACATTTGTATAGTTAATCATTTAAAATGTAAAGTGATATATTTGTCATACTATAGGCTATTTATGTTAGTAAGGCTCTGACAATAAACTAGCTCCTTGCTCAACTTTCACAAAGATGTTTGACAGTGGCCTGTGTGGACAGTCGACATTTGCAAGCTGCATTTGTAGCAACGAGTGCAAGAAACTGTGTGACCTTAAAATCAGGCCAGAATTAAGTGCTTGGACAATGAGATTTGGGTGCAATGCACAGGACCAGTTCCTGGTGAGACACAGGAGGAGCATGGCCAGGACTCACCCCACAGAGCCTAGCACCTCTATGAGCCTGCACCCCAGACTGCATGCAAAGTAGTTCAACAGCGGATCAAATGGCCTCCAAAACCTTGAGTGATCCAGCAAGAGTGCAGGAACTTGTCCACAACAAGGTCCTGATAAGCCCAGTTCCCCCAACAACTGAGTTTGACATGAAGGAACCAAGCTGGAAGAGGTCCAGGAAGTCATTAAGTCATTGGGGAAGCAAGATCAGCCTCTGCCCCTGGGCCTAGTGGGGTACCATCAAGGCCGGATTACCCACTGGGCCTTATGGGCACAGGCCCGGGGGCCCACGTGCACCTGGGGCCCAACGAGCCAGTGCCTCCGCAAAAAAAAAAAAAAGACATGATTTTTTTGTTGGTTTAATATCAGGAGGGCGAATGGTGAATTTAAGATGCACACAGTGAAAGAACTACACCCTAAGTTATTTTAAAACCGTTTATTATTGTCATTACTGCTATTTGTATAATTTCTACAAGTCACCGTTTAAGTTGAGTGACAGCGACCCCCCGCCGGACCTCGCTGCTTCCCGGGGCCGTGGTGCTCGCGGCGCCCTCTCTCTCCCTCGCGGGGGAGGGACGGGGTCCCCTCGCTTCCTGTGCGACCGTCGACCGGGGCGGACTGTCCTCAGTGAGCCCCACCCGCGTCACGTCACGTAAAATCCGCCAGGGGTCTGCAACCCACCTGTCATCCCATTCAAAGGCTGCAACAGGCGACTCATCGAACCAGCAAGTTCGTTTTAGGTTGAGTATTCGGTGGATATTCACTGGGGTCCAGCCAAGATTTTACTGAGGTTCACCCAGTGTCAGCAGCAGGAGGACGGTCAGCTCACCTCCAGAGCCTCGCTGAATCACTGGAGACTGATTTAGGGCCCGTCATTAAATTACTTAGCAGAAATATATTAATACAAAATAATTGCAGGTTTTTTTCAATATCTTCCATGTCATGTGACCCCGTGACTCCAAACCAGCAGCAGATTCTATTAGTAAACTGGAGAAATGAGACACAGCTCTAATTATTGTACTTTAGTGCTTCCTCTGTTTTATATGAATATTAATATGCAGAAATTATGATTTTTTTTCTCAGTAGCTTCCATGTCATGTGGCCCACTGACTTCTCAAACAGATTATGTTTTCATTAAAAATCGAAGAAAATAATGGTAAAAAAGTTCTCTAATGCTCAAGAGGTTAACATATTTTCAAGCAGCAATGTCAACTTCTACACTATTTTGTCTCATGTCTTAGATTCTGATTCTGAAATTCTGAAACTGAATTTTTTTTCAAAAATCTCACCAGTAGTCACCATTTAAAGGGTTATTTTTCAAAATTTTCTTCTGGGGAGAGCCCCCGACCCCCCTAGTGTTGCTAGGCAACCATCTCAAGAGCACCGCTGCTGCAAAAACATCTGGGGGAAACACTGTCTCCATTTAAATAAAATAATCTGGTTAAATCTATAAACCAGCAGTGAGACACTGCCGCAGAATGCTTATAGGGCAAACACTGGTGTGTGTGTGTGCGTGTTTGTATGCGGGGGGGACATCCGAGAATTGTGCCCAGGGGCCCATGCCCTCTTAATTCAGGCCTGGGTACCATACAGTGTATACAAAAACTGTCTGAGACTCCTCCAGCAACTGTGGAAAATCCTGAGACTGAACTGGCAGAGAGGAAAGGGCACCGATCAGTGAAGATGTGTTAAGGGTGTTTAGATTCCCAAAGAGGAGAACTCCACAAACCAGTTAAGAACCATCTCACTGCTCAGCACTGAAGGCAAAACATTCTTCAGCATCTTGTCCCGACTGGTGTTGTGTTTCCTCTTAAAGAATGATTACATCGTCACGGTGGTACTGAAAGGCGTTCTCTGGAACACCCGGCTGCTTGCAGCATACTGGGGCTTTCACGCAGCCCCTGAGGTCGCACTTTGCAAGGGCGACCTGGTGGTCTTTGCCAATGCCTATGGGTCTATCACTTTTACATTTACATTAAGGGCATTTAGGAAGAGGAAGGACAAATAATTTGGCAGATGCTTGTGTCCAAAGCGACTTACAGTAATTCATACATAAATTCATACACTGATGCCATGCAAGGGGCCGACCATCACATCAGGAGCAGTATCTTGCCCAAGGACCAGGGGAATCGAACCAGCAACTTTCCGATAACAAAACACTGGCTCTAGCCATGAGCCACAGCCTCCCATACCACACAAACTGGTTGAAGAGACTATTTGTAGACACCATATTCGCAGCAAGATCAACAACCTCCTACACCTACTACAACAACTTCCGGATGGGAGTTACTTCTGGGAATTCAACATCAGAATGGTACAGGCTAGGGATGCACATGGTTAACCGTTTAACCGTTAACCGATAACAGGAACTTTGACCGATTAATACTATCAGTTAAATTTTTTTTTAGTTACTTGTCAATCAACTCATGGGAGCGTGTCGACGCGTGCCACACGTGCAACACGTACCTTCACATGCTTTCAGCCACAGCCCACTTCACAGCAAAAATGAAGCGAGCAAAAAAAGTTCTGTGTGGGACAATTTCGACCGAAAAGGAGATGAGGTTATTTGCAAACTATGCGATACAGCACTGAAATATTCAAGCAGTACCAGTACAATGCAGTACCACTTGTGAAGCAAACATCCAGGATCAGATGATGGAGGACCATCGCAGCAAACTTTGCCCTCCATGATGGCAGGGAGAAGATGCGACGCGCGGTGGTCTGAGGAGATCACACACGGTACTTTTGAATGGGTCACAGACACTCAATAGAGCATTTAAATCTTATCGGTTAAGTAAGGGATAATGTATAGAACAGCGGTCATTATGTATAGAATGGCGGTCATGATCCGCTTCGCGTCGGGGTCCGGTTCGTCCTGTCGGGACTTCTTTTCCCGATAATGACCACCGTTCTATATATTATCCCGCTTATTACCGGCTACATGCCAACACGAAAAAAAATGTCACACAGTATGTCTTTTTACAATTTATTTGTTACCGTTCAGGCGTTCACAGTGTTTTTCAGCAGAGAAATAGTTCGCCAAACCGAAGCCGTTTCGCTTCTCCCTCTTCGCTGTTTTTCCTCTTCGTCTTTTATTGACCTTTAATGACAACTCAGCTTTTTATCAAGACTCGAAATCACCGTATTTACCAAAAATATTAAAGTTAATGTGAAACTCATCCATACTAGTGGCATAGGAGTAGTTTTTTCCCATATGAAGTAGACTACAGATCAGCTGACATCGCTTAGCAACCGAAGATGCTGTGATGATAAGTGACTGGGACTACTTGCGGAGCAAAGATTTTAGAGCGCGGAGTGATACGAAATACGCAAATCAGAGACAAAAAGGCCACTCCATTCAAGTGAATGGAGCTTTCTGCAGCATTAAGAAGAGCCGTGTAATAACGGTTATTAATAATTAATAAACCTAGTACATGCTTAAAAAGGGGGTCACAACTGGCTGCACCATCTCGGTCATCCTTTTCGACTAGCCATGGATGGTGGTTTAGTCCATGGGGGTGGAGTGTTGAAGATCCCTGACAAAGACTGGCATGCAGTGGCCACCAATCAGAGCCTACATGGATGGTCTGACTGTCACATCTTCATCAGTTCCTGGCAGTAGGTGGCTCTTAAAAGGACATGAGAAGGTCCAAACAGGTAGAGAGTGGAGTTCTGCCAGAGAGTTGCAAGTGGCGGAGGCACAGCTAAGGTATAAGACCCTTGTTAGGACAGTGGTGCATCAACATCTCTCCTGGGAAGAAGTGCATGCTGTTGTAGAGGAGGTACGAGTCAGCAAGATGGTGGGACTCCATCAGCAAGGAGCCTGGACAAGACGGGACAACGCAATGGGACAGAAGGTCCCATGATTGGATCTCTGGTAGGCTGACATCAATCGCATCAGATTTCTGGTCTAAGCAGTCTACAACACCTCACCAATTCCAGCAAAACTTAACACATGGGGTAAGACTGACACACCTTCATGCCCCCTGTGTGCTGGGGAGGATGACCAGGAGCTCAAGTCAGTGGCATAAACAGTCACCACAGCCATTCAGTCCAGTAAACAGCACCCAAGGGAGAGAAGCTCCATTTCTGCCCAAGACAAGACAATGCTGAATGTCCACAGCCTCAGTCTGGCAGTTGAGAGTGGATCTTGGAAAACAACTCAAGTATCTTGATCACATCATGCACATGAGCCTCCGCCCGGATGTGAACATCTTCTTAGACCACACCAAGCAGGTGACCATGTGGGAGGTGACTGTGCCCTGGGAAGAACACATGGAGGAGGCTCAGGAGAGGAAGCTTACCAAATACCAGGAGCTGGTGGAGCAGTACATAAGCCAAGGCTGGTGGGCTCTGTGCAAGCTGATTGAAGTGGTCTGCCGGGGCTTTGCTGGGCACTCAACCTGTAAAGCTCTGGCAGGGCTTGCAGTTAATGACGCTGCAAAGAGGTAGGCCTTATGTTCCATCACTAAAGCTGAAGACTAAGACATTTGGTGGCTTTGGATAAAGAGGGCGAGCCCCTGGATTGGTGAGATGCAATTTGGGACTGGATCAACACTGGATGGGTCACCTTGGCTAGGAGGACTGATGTTGAAAGGCCTGAAACCCCAAAGACCTGAGGAACATCACTCATGATGCATCCCATCTAGAGATAGATCTTGCAATAAATGAAACTCAAAAATCTATTTTTCTTACAAATAGATCCTTTAAAAAATTGATTAAAACATATTGTATTATATTATTTTGTGTTTGTTATTTTATGCAATTGAATTATTAATGGATTTTTGTATTATAACTTGGGAACAGCAGCGCTGTCTACCATAACAGTTGCTTGTTGCTGCACCTCATTTTACCTTTCTGCTCTCAATCACTAAAATGATATCAGGTTTGCTGTCTTCCATCTGTCACTTAACTAGAGGCAATGTTCTCAACCAAATTTAGCTACCCAGCTAGGTAACTACTGATATAATCAGTTTCTGATTAAAAATGGTATTGGTATATCTCTGCCAATTATCAGTGGAAACTGCATGCATGCATGCTTATCTAACAGTCCATCCAAAAGCAAAGAACTGGATGTTCATAGATGGAAGTATAGACCTACTGAGTCTGCATTAGCATGTTCTATAAAGAGCCGAGGTCATGACATCATGTCCAGACTAGCTTATGTAACTCAAATGCAGGTTTACCATTCGGAATTGTTAATAATATTTGAAACAATGCTTAATTACAGACAGGCAGAAAATACACAGGGGATGCTCACTTTTTGCCAGTGATCAGCAATTTACAGCCAGTTTAGATGGCATGTTGTCGTCGACAGATTTCTAAGTAGCCCATTTCTCAAAAGTTTGAAACGGTATCAAGGTGACTTTTTGTTTTAAAATACTTCCCTGTTTAAAATGGAAAGAAATGTCTTTAAGCTGTATTTGCTACATACATGACATCATGATAAAAGAATGAGGCTATATAGCTTAATGTCCTTTGATAAAGTCAGCATCCTTATCAGTTGATGATCCAGTGAAGAATGTGGGTATTCAAAATAAAGCTAATAAAGAGCACAACACCTAATTATCATAATTTTAAGAGCGTGACCAAATGAAATAGCGATATATATGATTCAGCACCCCAAATCTAAATAAATTCCAATTCCTGAAAAAAGATGTACATTTCTGTTAAATTAAATGGAAACTTTCAGCTAAAAAGACATTCAAGGATTAACAAGCTCACATTTGCAAAATGTGCAAAAACTCTTGACGATGTGACATGTAATTCAAACAGCCACAGCAAAAAGCTGGTTAAACAGTGCTAATTTAAGGAAGAACATCAGACATAGGACTTTAAGTTTCTTAATATGTGAGACAGAAGTCATTTATTTTTTAAAGTAAGGACAACCATAATTCTGTTTCGAATTTTGGACAATTTGAAACCATAAATTAATGGATTTAATAAGGGAGGTATGACAAGAGTTTCTATTGCAACAAAGTTTTTAAAGGCTTGAGGGAAATCTTTTGAACCAAATCGCATAAACATGACATCAAAAAGTACACTTACAAGAAAAATGAGTAACGAGGTTAGATGTGGCACACACGTTTGCATGAACTTTGCCCTGTTTTCAATAGAATTTGAACATGTTTTAATGAGATACATGTAGGACAGAACTATGAATAAACCATGAAATACATAAATGATTATTGTAATGTATGTAATAATGTTGTGAAAAGCAGTTTCATCTGGAAAACAAGCAAGTTTAACAATCATCCAATTCATACAATAAAATCTGGCAATATATTGGCTGCATAACTTTAATCTAGATGTCAGAAACACATTTATGCCCACAGTGCAAAAAGGTGTCAACCAAGAGAAACAGACTAACGTAATGAGTTTTTGCTTTGACATGACAGAGTGGTACTCCAGTGGTCGACATATAGCCACATATCTGTCATATGCCATGACTGAAAGAAAAGACAGATCACTGAAAGCAAATGAGGCAATAACTTGAACCTGAACAAGGCATCCAGAATAAGAGATTACATGAACAGGAGAAAGCAGATCCCATAGAAACTTGGGGTAGAAACCTGCAGTCCCATAAAGTCCATTCATGCAAAAAGTACATAGTAAAATATACATTGGTTCATGCAGGTTTTTATCGACGATGATGGTCACAATAACAGAAATATTTACCAGCAAAATCACACAGTAACACAGTAAAGTGAGAAAGAAGAGAGTAAATCTGTGGTTAATTGTTTCATTTAAACCTGAAAGAAAAAACATTCTTATTTGAGAAACATTGTCCATCATGGTTAGAAAACGTGTTGTTCCTGTGAAGGGTAACTCTGCCCACGACAGTGTCTGCTCTCTCTCCTCACTATTTGACATCTTGTCTGACTACATCGACTCACCTGCGTAGAAGTCAAACTAGCCAATCAATTTTCTTATTTTTTCAGGATGATGCAATCTACTGTAAATGCAGCACATGACAATAACAATACAGAACCTTGAGAGGAGAATTATTAAAGTTGTCTATTCTATTGTCACTGTTTTTTGTTATCTTAATATATAGCCATTATGATCTGACAGTAGAATAAGAGACAGATCATCTGAGTAACAGTGCCTACTCTCACCTGGTCAGATTGGTTCAAGCTGCATACATGATATCAAGATAATAAAGAGCACAACATCTAATCATCATTATTTATGAGTGTCTCAAAATAAGATAGCAATACATATGATTCAGCACCCTAAATCTAAAAAAAAAAAAAAAAATAACCAAAAATCAATGCAAATTTCAGTTTAGTAAAACGAAATATTTCAGCTAAAAAGACATCCGAGGATTAACAAGCTCACTTTTGCGAAGGTGCAATCACTCCTGGGGATTGACATGTAACTCTAACAGCCACAGTAAACAGCTGGTCAAACTGTAAAAATTCAAGGAAGAACATAGTACTTTTAGTTTTTGTCTATGTCTACCTTGTGTTTGTGTGTATGTATGATTATGCTGCTGCCTGTCTTGGCCAGGACACTCTTGTAAAAGAGATTTTTAATCTCAATGAGTCTTTTTTTCCTGGTTAAATAAAGGTTAAATAAAATTAAAAAAAAGTAACCTCAGTACAACAGCCAACATCTGGATAAGCAGTGCATTTACAGGAAGAACATAAGACATGATGTTAAGTTTCCTTAATATATAAGGGACAAAAGTCATTAAGTTTTGAAAGCAAGAACAACCATAATTCTGTTTCGAATTTTGGTCAATTTGAAACCATAAATTAATGGATTAATTAAGGGAGGTGTGACAAGAATTTCTATTGCAACAAAGTTTTGAAATGTTTGAGGTAAATCTTTTGAACCAAATCGTAAAATAATTACATTAAAAAGCAGGCTTACAAGGAAAGTGAACAAGGACATTAAATGTGGCACACATGTTTGCATGAACTTTGCCCTGTTCTCTATGGAATTTACACATGTTTTAATGAGATAGATGTAGGATAGAACTATGAATAAACCATGAAATAAATAAATGATTATCGTAATGTATGACGCTATGTTATTAACAGCAGTTTCAGCTGGGAAACAAGCAAGTTTGACAATCGCCCAATTTACACACAAAGATCCGGGGATATATGGGCTGCATAACATTAATCTAGATGTAAGAAAAATATTTGCAGCTACCATGAAAAAAGGCATAAGCCAAGAGAAACACACTAATGATACGAGTCTTTGCTCTGACATGACAGAGTGGTACTCAAGTGGTCGACATATAGCCACATATCTGTCATATGACATGACAGAAAGAATAGACAGATCAGCGCAGACAAATGAATTAATTACTTGAGCCTGAACAAGACATCCAGAATAAGAGATAACATGAAAAGGAGAGAGCAGATCCCAGAGAAACTTGGGGTAGAAACCTGCTGCCCCATAAAGTCCATTCATGCAACAAGAACATACTAAAATATACATTGGTTCATGCAGGTTTTTATCTATGATGATGATCACAATAACAGAAGTATTTACCAGCAAAATCACACAGTAACAGAGTAAAGTGAGAAAGAACAGAGTAAATCTGTGGTTATTTGTTTCATTTAAACCTAAAAGAAAAAACATTCTTATTTGAGAAACATTATCCATCATGGTTAGAAAAATTGTTGTTCATGTAAAGGGTAACTCTGTCCCTAACAGTGCCTGCTCTCTCTCCTCACTTTAATATCTTTTCTGAGTACAATGACACACCTGCTTTGAAGTGAAACTAGCCAATCAATTGTCTTATTTTTAGGGTGATGCAATCTACTGTACATGCAGCACATGATATTACCAATATAGAACTTTTGGCAATTTGAGAGGAGAATTATTAAAGTTGTCTATTCTATTGTAACTATGTTTTTTTGTTATATTTGCTAAAATAGTCATTATGATCTGACAGTAGAATAAGACACGGATCATCTGAGTAAAAATCCACTGTCTGTGGGTCCACCCAGTGGCTGTAATTTGGTTTGCAAGAATCCACCGCTCCTGAGTCAACACAACCAATCAGCGACAAGGGGCCTGTGTGAGAAGTGTCAATCATGCTCATGCATATACTGTTGGCAGCCCCCCCTTCCCAAAGTGTGTCAAGGCAAAATTTCGTTTTAAATTATTAAAAAAAAAAAAAATAATTACAAAAAAAATGTTGCTGATGAAGAAAATGGCTTGAAGGTGCATACACAATATCAAGCAAATAAAGAGCACAACATCTATTCATCAGGACTTTGTGATCATCTCTAAATAAGATAGCAATATATAGTATATGATTCAGCACCCTAAATAAATAAAATAAAAAAAACTCACTTTTGCAAAAGTGCAATCACTCTTGAGGACATGGCAGGTAGCATGGCACCTCCCCACCACCACCAAAAGCATGCGCCACCGCCAGGGGAGAAAAATTGTAGATGTTGTTTAGACCACAACTTAACACTGATAAAGCTAGAGCTCATGGTTGTGGCATCCAAGGCATTGCTCCAGGGGCTGGAGATCTTCTTGTGGACATGGACGGCTGCTCCATCTCCCCATCCACGGAAGTCTGCAACCTGGGTGTCATCTTTGATTCCACGCTATCTTTACAATCACACATAGAATCCATTGCAAAATCAGCTTTTTATCATCTGAAAAACATCTCCAGACTCTGGCCCTCCCTCTCCCAACCGGTGGCTGAGACCCTCATCCATGCTTTTATCACCTCCTGCCTGGAATACTGTAATGGAGTCCTGTCCGGGCTACCTTCCAAATCCTGGACAGGCTCCAGTATGTGCAGAACTCTGCTGCCAGGGTCCTCACCCCCACCAAGCCTTGGCAACACATCACCCCCTCTCTCATCCACCTTCACTGGCTCCCAGTCAAATCATGCATCACCTACAAAATTCTCCTCCTGACCTATAAATCTCTTTATTCCCTCCCCCCCCCAATATCTGTTGGAGCTCCTCATCCCCTATACCCAGTATCGGACGCTGCACCTCTCAGGCACACACCAGCTCTCAATCCCTCACACCAAACTTCAAACCCTCGCCAACAGAGCCTTCTGTGTGACAGCACCTACTCTCTGGAACACTCTCCCAGCTGAAATCCGCAAAGAGACTTCTCTGAAGACTTTCAAAGGAGACTTTAAAACCCATTTTTTTTAATAAGGGCTATCAGCTCTAGGTCTAGCCCCATCAATCAACTTTTATATCTCTTTACCCTATTGTAATTTTTTTGTTTATCCATTTATTCTTCTTTATCCTCACTGCTCCTCTCCATGATCTTCAGGTATGGATGACAAACAACCACCTAAAATTCAACAGCAGCAAAACTGAGTTACTCCTCATTGGCACTAAAACCACACTCTCAAAAATTAATGTCTGGTTAAAAGCCTTGGTGTTATTCTTGACAGTACTCTCTCTTTCTCCAGTCATAATAACAGTGTCTCCCGGATTGCCTTTTTCCATCCACGAAACATCTCCAGACTATGCCCTGCATTAACACGACACTCCACAGAAATCCTAGTCAACGCTCTGGTCACATCACGCATAGACTACTGCAATGCAATCCGGGCAGGCATCCCCAACAAACTCATCCATCAACTACAACTCATCCAGAACTCTGCAGCACGGATTATTACACGTTCAAAGTCCACTGAACTTGTTACTTCCCTGCTGATTCAACTACACTGGCCTGTGTCACAATGGATTACCTTTAAAATCTTACTATTAACATTTAAAGCTCTGCATAATCTATCCCCTCCTTTTCTCACCGATCTGTTTCCAACCTACACCCCCTCTCGCTCCCAATCTTCATCAACAGGTTTACTGGCACTATCAGTCATCAAACTCAGCACAATGGGTGCCAGGGCTTTCTCCCATGCTGCACCCAAACTCTGGAACTCCCTCCCGCCTCACATCCGCTTACTGGACTGGATTACAAAATTAAAAACTGCTCTTAAAACACATACAATTTTGTGATTGGTTGGTGTGGTGCCTTTTTCCACCAACAAGAACGTGTTTTTAGCTTGCAAACACTTCCTGCTTGCGGACACTTCCGCGACAAAAGCCCGTTTTTACAGTTTCTTCCTGCACCAGACACAAAGCAAACATGACGGCAATGTTCGCGAAAAGGCGTGGCGGACATTATTTATCGTAAGTCCGGTTTTGGACATGTCGGCACGTCCGTCGACACAGGATGCGGTGCGTGGGGGTGGGCTAGCAGATAGCTACACACGAACACTCACATATTCCGATTCCAGTTTGTTGTCCTCGCGTATCCGGATCTCCTCAGACCCGAACAGACTCGGTCCGGAGTCTCCGGACTCGTTTAGTCTCATTAATCCACAACAGTCAGTTTAGATGCACAGAACGGGACCGAACTGCCAGCAAAATCCCTGTCCAGCTCGCGCCGCTGCAGCTATAAATCTGCTTCTTTCTCAAGGTGGGGGGGATGGTGGTGGTCTCTGCAGTGATTGGCTCTGGTGCGCACGTGACTATGGTGGCTATGGTTAACAATGCTAGTGGAATTGTTAAATACTTTATGAAATAATTTATCAACGGTATCATTGTAGTCCAAACAAATGCGACATCGCACACCCTTAAACCACGCAGCAGCCATGTTGAAACTCTCAGGTCAGTCTGATCCTGATCTGCAGAGATATTTGAGGCACACACACACACACACACACACACACACACACACACACACACACTAGTGATGTGTCGGTCGTGAACGAAACGGCTCTGTTTTTGTTTTTTTTCCACTATTTCTTTCTGTTCAAGCCGCATGTGATTGGTCAACTGTATGATGTGTGGTGCAGTCTGTGTGTCCGCACTGAGCAGGAGGGGCAGGGCTTATAGACACAGCACACACACACACGCACACATGGAGAAAGGTGCGAAAATGAGTGACGGCAGGAAACACAGTAAGTGTGAGTGTAGAGTATTGAAGGTTAAAATCTCATATGGAGCAGACTCTACAAATAACCTGCACATTAGAACTGTGCATCCATCAGTGTAGTTGGAAGAAAAAAGACAAGCAAGTGAACCTGCTACTAATGAAGGTGTCAGTTTGTCTGCTGCAACTGTTGCTGCTGCGGCAGCGTCTACAGTGTCTACAATATCACCACAACCACCTGGACCTACAACATAGAGCTCTATGACACAGTTTGTGCAAAAGGCTATGTATGTTTTGTAGCACTCTGTTCCATGTTGAGTATAAAAAGCCATAAAAATAATAAACGTTTGATATAATGTATGTTTTGTACATTAGTAATTCATTTTACACACCGTGTTTTATTATTTTTGGTAATAAATTAATTTAAGCAACAAAACAATCTGAGGAGCCAGTTGGGAGCCGAAAGAGCCGGCTCTTTTTAGTGAGCCGTGCCATAAGAACCGGCTCTCTTAAAAGAGTCGGAATTCCCAGCACTAACACACACACACACACACACACACACACACACACACACACACACACACAGAGAGAGAGATTCCTTGCTTTTATAGAGAGATGTCATCACTTATAGTTGGGTGCCATCTGCAATCTCAACACCAGATGCCACTAAATCCTTCACACTGGATCTTGAAATTATCACTCGCAGGTCATTTACAAATGTGCTACAGAATGAGTATGATATACATTTCAAGGTTATATTGCATCAATTTTATATCTTAATACAAGAAAGCAAACACTTACTTGACCACACAGAGTTTGTGTAAATAATGTGTTTTTGTGAATGTGAACATGCAAATTAAGAGCACAACCACACACGTTATCATCATCACTTTAAAAGTAACAACAAATATCAAGCCATGCATATGATTCAGCAATCCTAATTCTTAAAAAAGGAAAAAGAACATTTGCACACATAAGCACAAATTTGAGTTTAACAAAATGAAAACTTAAGGTGAACCTGATGTTCAAGGATTACTGAGCTAACAATTGCTAAATGTGCAACACTGCCTCAAGATTTTATATGTAACCTCAGTGCAACAGCAAACATCTGGATAAGCAGTGCATTTAATGGAAGAACATAAGACATATGACTTTAAGTTTTCTTAATATATATATATATATATATATATATATATATATATATATATATATATATATATATATATATATATATATATATATGGGACAAAAGTCATTTAGTTTTGAAAGTAAGAACAATCAGAATTCGGTTCCGAATTTTGGTCAATTGGAAACCATAAATGAGAGGATTAATTAAGGGAGGTATGACAAGATATTCTATTGAAACAAAGTTTTTAAAGCTTTGAGATAAATCCTCTGAACCAATTCGCATAATCAATACATTGAAAAGTCCTGTCAAAAGAAAAGTGAGTAAGGAGATTAAATGTGGCACACATGTTTGCATGAACTTTGCCCTGTTTTCAATAGAATTTACACATGTTTTAACGAGATAAAAGTAGGATAGAACTATGAAAACACCATGGAATGTATAAATGATCACTATTATGTTAGCAACTATGCCATTAACTGCTGTTTCTGCTGGGAAACAAGCAAGTTTAACAATCATCCAGTTCACACAACAGATTCTGGCAATATATGGGCTGCATAACTTTAATCTAGATGTTAGAAAAATATTTGAAGCATTAATGCATAAAGGTATTATCCAAGAGAAACACGCTAACATAATGAGCCTTTGCTTTGACATGACAGAGTGGTACTCCAGTGGTCGACATATGGCCACATATCTGTCATATGCCATGACAGAAAGAAAAGACAGATCAGCGCAGGCAAATGAGTATATCACTTGGGCCTGAACAAGACATCCAGAATAAGAGATCACATGAACAGGAGAAAGCAGATCCCAGAGAAACTTGGGGTAGAAACCAGCTGTCCCATAAAGTGCATTCACGCAAAAAGTACATATTAAAATATACATTGGTTCATGCAGGTTATTATCCATGATGATGATCACAATAACAGAAATATTTACCAACAAAATCACACAGTAACACAGTAAAGTGAGAAAGAAGAGAGTAAATCTGTGGTTATTTGTTTCATTTAAACCTGAAAGAAAAAAGATTCTTATTTGAGAAACATTATCCATCATGGTCAGAAAACGTGTTGTTCCTGTGAAGGTTAACTCTGTCCCTAACAGTGTCTGCTCTCTCTCCTCACTTTTTAATAGCTTATCTGACAACATCGACACACCCTTAGAAATCAAACCAGCCAATCAATCCTCTTTTTTTCAGGATGTTGCAATCTACTGTAAATACAGTCCATGAAAATTAGTAGAATATAGAACTTTATGACAAATGTAGAGCAGAATTCTCCAACAATATTCAAATGTATAATTTTCATCACTTAGAAAAGTATTTCTTTGGCACAGTGAAGGCTATTTATGCTATAAAGGCACTGACAATAAACTGGCTCCCCGCTCCAATTTACAATTTCACAAATATGTTTTTGAGCAGCCTGTTGTGTGGCCAGTCTAAATTTTGCTGTTATTTGTCAAATACTTGTCTCCTATTGTGCACTGCAGAAATTCACATTCAAAAGAGGGTATGAAGAAATATGCTATAATCTATTATATTTATCCTATTCTATCCTAATTATTCTATTGATAGCTCTTTGTATTTTAACTTTGGGTGGCGAGGTTGTCCACCATAAATGTTGTCTGCAGACACTGCCGGCCTCACCTAATTTTACAATTCTGCTCTCATCCACTTCAGTTATATGTGGTTTGCCTGCCGTGTGCTTGAATCCATATAAATGAATACATGCGTACAAGACCTTTGCAAGGTTTCATATGAGCCACCAACAGAAACTCAGCTAGAGACAATGTTTTCAACCAACTAAGAGTTTATGCTAGCTAGCTGCCTGGCTAGTAGGGCTGCACAAAAAATCGTTAAAAAATCGCGATCTCGATTCACACATACACGTGATCTCATCTCTACACACGGCGATTCTGAAGCATTTTATATCTCGAGCTGAATCACAAACAAATGTTTCTATTTTCCTCCTGGACTTTTTGAAGCGCCCCCAAACGCAGCACTGCAGCTGCCTCCTCCCTCAACCTGTGGTAAAGTGCAGGGCCACTGGAAGTGATTTTGAACAGGGGGTGCTGTGAAAAAAAAAAAAAAATTGGGACAAAAAACCAATGAGCCTATAGGCCTATTTAAAATACATTTTAAAAATAAATAAACAGATTGATATTCACTACTTTATTGTCATATACACTTCAGTGCACACAGCCAGGGTCTGTAACACACAGACATTATCAGTTCTCAGAAGAATATGTGCTATTAATTAAACTTCACAATAACGCTATAACAATGCAATAGATTTGGTCAGCTGGCATGAACTGGGTCACTGCACCATCTACATTTATGTCACACGCGACTCTATTAGCTCCAAAATCCTTTTACGCGCACCACAAGGAAATAATCTCTGACTATTAGCACGTTATTGAACAGCTCTTCACATCCATTACGCAAAGATCACACGCACAAAATAACACTTTCCGTCTCCATCTCCAACCTTTTTACGGACACCACAAGGAAATCATCTCCGACTACTTAAACGTTATTTAACAGTTCTCCACATCCGTTACGCACAGAACACACGATCAAAACAACGCTCTCCATCTCCATCCCCACCACCTTGCAAAAATACTATAATGTGACGTTAAACTGCATGAATATATGAAGGTGCGTGGCGGCACCAGGCTCTTACTTTGAGCTGCAGGCCGGGTGCCCTGGTTACAGGTGTCAAAATGCCGAGGTGCGCCCTGGGGTCTTGGAGATAAAGTCTCTCATGAGGGGACGAATGTCCAGGGAGTTCAGAATGTCTGTGTGCGCATGCATTAGCGAAAAGTGTGTGAGTCTTTTCTAGGACGTGGTGCTGCGTAGTGTACCCATGTCTATAAAAGACGCAAGGCGGAGAAGGTGCGCTCGGATGAGGCCACGGACATGGATAGGCACAGACATAACTCGATCAGTTTTCAGCTCTTGTTTGTGGCTGGACTTTTGTCAAACTTGATGCTACATCTTGGACTGTGACACACTTAGACCCTCTGTCTTTTGTGACATCGGCAAGCTGTTTGGCGATGCTTGGCCCAAGCATTTTGAGGGGAGTTCAAGGCGGTCTGTGCGCCGCAGCGACCACTAGCCTGCCTGACGTTGACAACGTAGCTTCCGTGAACCTGTGTAGATTAGGCCTAAAAGTGATTAAATTTAAAATCCAAAATACATGTAATAGCCTACGTGTGTCAGAATCATTTCCCAAAATATTCATAAGGAATTTATAATTGTGCAAAATATTTTTAATACATTTTTAAAAAAATCTCCCTCTCACCACCAGGGGGTGCTGCAGCACCCCCAGCACCCCCACTTCCCGCGGCCATGGTAAAGCGTCTTTACAACACGTGATTCAGTGGAGGAAGCCCGCCTGCAGTTGAGTGTTTGGAAGGAGTGAGCGAGAAGCCGTTGTTAGACGGGCCAGCAAGCCGCTAATTTCCCGTCCTTTTGGCGGCTCAGTCCGCGGTTTTAGACAGAGGGCAGCAGACTGGGGGTCTGTTTTGATCCGCCGATTTGCCGCCTCGGACGGTACACTCATTTCCACCTCGCCTGCTAGATGGTCAACTGGACAGCCGCTGAGCCCGGTAGATGCTAGCGTCTCCTGGAGCTCTAGCTGTATGGTTGCGTTAGCTTGTTGTTGTAGCCACAAGCTAGGATCGGTCGCTACTTTCAAACTAAAAGCCCCCCGATAAGAACCCAGTTCTAAACTCCAATGGGTGTAATGTAAAGCTCTTATTTTGAAGACAAATTTGTTGATAACTGTTCACAGCTCAACTTCGAGCTTCACGTCACGTCACATGTTTACGCCTACCTCAGAGGCGGCTTTTGGAAAAGGAGGAATATTACGCCTTCGTTTTAGAAAGCCAATCACAGCAGCTATCACATTACACCTAGCCAAAGATACGGCCACAATAAACACTGTACAACACGAGGTATTAAAGGATGCCCTCTCATCTTGGAGACTCGTTTTTTTTTTGTTTTTTTTTTTACTCTTGTAAAAATCATTTCTCATCCAATGATAGAACTTGAACAAAACAAAAAAAAAACATTGCTACAATGTTTGTTTTTTGTTTTGTTCAAGTTCATCAGTGCAATAAACATTTTGTGAAAAAAATCCTGCCAGAGAATCGTGATCTCAATTCTAAGCAAAAAAATCGTTATTCACATTTTTTCCAGGATCGTGCAGCCCTACTGGCTAGTCATAAAATCAGTTGCTGATTAAAAATGAATAACTGCTGTAAGGGAAATTCTCCTTGTTCAGGTAGAGAGTTTCTAATTTAGACTCACTGTGATGAACCAGATCTCTTTAATACATGCAGCATGGAGAGAAGATCTTGAGTGTTCTGCAGTCTTTCAAATGTTTCCAACTTAAATAGAACAGAATAGGTGTTACATACTTTTACGACAGTTGTTAATCATTTCTTCCCCCCAAAAAAATTACCCCTGATATTTGTGTTGATCATGCCTTTCCCAGGACGGTGACCCTTTGATGATTTATTGAACTATAAATTTCATCCTATTTACCTTTCTGTAAACAGCTCAGGCAAAGAGAATTGCCCCTCATGTGTCTTTCTGACCCTTACACCTCTCACACCCTGATATGTTCTCTACCATACATTGATTACTGAATTCAAAACTATATAATCTCCCACAACTGCTCATGTTTTTTTTCTTTCCAAAGTTTAACACCCACTGTCTTCAATAGTACAACAGATTCTGACTGTAAGTGTATCACAATTAACAGTGGCAACTGCACGCATACATGCTTAGCTAACAGTCAATCCCAGAGCAAAGAACTGGATGTTCGTAGTCATGGCGTCACGTCCACATCTTATGCAGATTTACCAACCAGAATTGTTAATAATATTTGAAACAATGCTTAATTACACACAGAGATATATAAACAACTTTATCAGGTTTTATTGTAGCTTGCTCGCTAAGTAGCCCATTTCTTGAAGTGAAACCCTCGCCAAAAATGCAACCAAGGCATTTTTTGTGAATGTACCCGAGTCGAACCTTCATGTAAAAGCATAATTACGACGAAAGAGCCACTTTTAAGATTTAATGTATTGTCGTTTTCAGGTCAAAATAATTTTTAATGGCATGCTAAGGGCAAATTTACGATAGCATCAAAATCGTTTTTTTTAAACTAAACTAAACTAAAAAGAACGTTTTTGAACAACTCACATTAGCAGTTGCTTGTTCCGCTCGTCGCTGTCCTGCCAGTCGAGAAGTGTCGATCTCTCAGTGCCACGTGATGGAGGTGTTTTAACATATTTATTATTTTTGATTAATCTTCTGTTTCCTCAATTTTCCCCCCAACCCTGCTTTCCTCCGATTTGGACCACGGAACCACCAAAACAGCTCTTGCCTTTTCAGAATCCTTTCATGGTTAACTTCTTGGGGGAATGTGCCAAGTGTGGTATGGGTGAGAGGGAGGTTAGGGAGATTTAGAAGAAAAGAGCTAATTTGAATAGTTTAAAATTACGATGTCTTTTGGGAAGAAATGTATTAATGTATTAAACTAGTAACTACATTGTGCGACCTCACCTCTAGATGTGACTACATCTGACACACTGGGCTTTGAAATCATTCATGTTAAATCACAAGCAGTTCATTGACAAATACGCTACAAAAAAGAATTATAAACATTTGAGGGAACAGCGGAGTGACTGAACAGTGTGGTGTGCAATAATGGTATATTAAAATTTTGCATTAATTACCTGAGATGTTCACAACAGGAGACACTATTCAACCGAGTAGACCATTGTCTAAATGTGAATAATGTGGACACTCAAAATTAAGCTTATAAGGAGCAAAACATCTTATCATAATCATTTTAAGAGCATTACCAAATAAGATAGCATTACATATGCATCAGCAAGCTACATGTAAAAAAAAACATTCACAAAAAATAATGGAAATTTCAGTTAAATTAATTGAAAACATTCTTTGAGCATTAACAAGCTCCTGTTTGATGAATGTGCAAAAAGTCATGAGGATATTACATGTAGCTCTAACAGCCACAGCAGACAGCTGGTTAAACAGTGCAAAGTTAAGAAGGAACATCAGACATAAGACTTTGATTTTCTTTAATACTGTGAATAATACAGAAGTCATTTATTTTTTTAAAGTAAGAACAACCATCATTTTCTTTCGAATTTTGGTCAATTTGAAACCGTAAATTAATGGATTTATTAAGGGAGATATGACAATAGTTTCTATTGCAACAAAGTTTTTAAAGGCTTGAGGGAGATCCTTTGAGTCGAAACGCATAATCATTATTTCAAAAAGCATTGTTACAAGAAAAATGAGTAAGGAGGTTAAATGTGGCACACATGTTTGCATGAACTTTGCCCGGTTTTCTATAGAATTTGCACATGTTTTAATGAGATACATGTAGGATAGAACGATGGATAAAGCATGAATTAAATAAATGATGATATTTATGTATATAACTATGCCATTAACTGTTGTTTGTGCTGGGAAACAAGCGAGTTTAACAATCATCCAATTTAAACAAAGCAATTTGGCAATATATGGGCTGCATAACTTTAATCTAGATGTTAGAAATGTATTTATACCAATCACGCAAAAAGGTGTCACCGAAGAGTAACACACTAACATAATGAGTCGTTGCTTTGACATGACAGAGTGGTACTCGAGTGGCCGACATATAGCCACATATCTGTCATATGCCATGACTGCAAGAATAGACAGCTCACCGGCGACATATGAGCCACCGACTTGAGCCTGAACAAGACATCCAGAATAAGAGATAACATGAACAGGAGAAAGCAGATCCCAGAGAAGCTTGGGGAAGAAACCTGTTGTCCCATAAAGCGAATTCATGCAAAAAGTGCATATTAAAATATACATTGGTTCATGCAGGTTTTTATCCATGATGATGGTCACAATAACAGAAATATTTACCAGCAAAATCACAGAGTAACACAGTAAAGTGAGAAAGAAGAGAGTTAATCTGTGGTTATTTGTTTCATTTAAACCTGAAAGAAAAAACATTCTTATTTGAGAAACATTATCCATCATGGTTAGAAAACTTGTCGTTCCTGTGAAGGGTAACTCTGTCCACAACAGTGTCTGCTCTCTCTCCTCACTATTTAAGAGCTTGTCTAACTACATCGACACACCTGCTTAGAAGTCAAATTAGCCAATCGATCCTCTTATTGTCAGGGTCATGCAATCTACTGTAAATGCAGCACATGACAATAACAATATAGAACTTTATGGCACTTTGACATAAAAGAGAAAAATTATGGTAGAAGTAATAATGAAAAGTTAAGGGGATACTATGAGGAGAGAAGGTGAAGAAAGGAGCTTGTCCAGGGAAAAAATAGGCTGAAATATGATGGAGGGGGTAATATTAGGCTTAATATACATGAAATGTGCGCTAAAATGCAATGCATCTTTGTTGGATTTTGATTAAAAGTATCCAACTTAGCGTTATTTGTCGCTATTGAGCGGTGTATGAGTAATTACACCGTGGATGACTGTTGATTTGTTTTAATGTGTTGAAGTTCATTGAATACCCTAAGTAAGAACTTGTGGACGTACAGACAATTGTTTATTTGTTCGACTGATACAGCTGGTTGAAGTATGAAATTGTTTTTATTCATTGCAACTTCCACATAACCAAGTGGGAAGCCCTGATTTGAAGTAACAGAAAATTAGTTGAATTAGAGAAAGCAACATCTCTAGGCCTAAATATTTGTAAAAAGAAATTTGATGCAAAATTTGAAAACATAAACCATTACAGATCTGAAGACAGGAGATAACTAAAAATGCATGATTGGAGTAGTGTGATGAACATTTAATCAAAGTACTAACATGATTCGGTATTTAAATATATTGGGGAATTTTGGGTTATCCGAAAGCGATGTAGTTAGACATATATGCAGCAGAGTTTGGATATTTTCTCACGGAGACCAAAACCAAATCATACATATTGAATTTGCTCTAAAAACACCTCTAATGGTTGAATTGAAATTCATTTTGGGACAAAGTTGTCGGGGGCCTGTCAATATTTTTATTTAAGGCTAAGTTTTTCGCCATAAAATGCCAGTTTGAATGTTGGCAGATAAAAAGCCTTAATTTAATTCTACAAGAATTGGGAATTCAACAGCGTTTAGGAGAGGTCTATCATCCTCAAAGCTAAGGTATTTAAGAGGAAAAAATGAACGGAGTTCTGAAAAACCGCGGTGTCAAAATCTGCCAACACACAGGTCTAAATTGGGCAGCAGCGCTTCTGCTTGCATTGATGGAGTTTCGCTCCAGCGAACTTCGAGATTTGCATATGACGCCTCAGGAATTGGTCACTGGTAGACTGATGTCTACACCTTGTTTTCGCCCCATCTCAGGCCCCACTACAGTAAAATGGGCATATGAGTGATAAAATATATACGAAATAAGTATAAAAAATGAACTTTGTTGTGACATTCAGTGAATAGTATACAGCTTGTATGCTACGAGGTGCGTTGCTCAGAACGAATGTGTCAAACAAACCACCTGACTGAATAAATTACCTAAGGTCAGTGTCTGTGTGATGAGATCCAACCATTCGCTTGTGTGGGAGGATCAGAGTGATTGTGAATATTGTGGGAATGAAAAGGAAGCTCTTTACCTCCCTCTTACAGGCTCTGCTGAAATAATGGCACGCAAATGGGGAAATAATGTGGTTGAGGATGCTCAACTTGGTCACTATGTCACCCATGGGATGTTTCCAGTGAAAGGCACATTAAGCACATAATGTTTAAGATGGTGTACAGTATGTTAGAAGAAAAGGCAAAAGGAAAGTAGGGAAGAAAAGATAGTCGGACACGTTTTTTCAAAATCAGTAGTGGGACTGAAACAGTAATGGGAATGGGAAAAGTGAGTTTGAGTAAGAAAAAGAAGGAGAAACAAGCATGTAGAGCCAGAATTAGGAATGGACCTCCTCCATGCTGTCTCCACACCTTCAACCCTTCCTTCAATGACACCTTCTCCACATGAGGCCACACTTTTTACACCCTGACTTTTCAGCCCTCTTTCCATCTTCTAGAAGGAGTCAAAAATTAACCTTGCTTCTCCAAAGAAGCCCTTTTCTCCACCAGCAGCTTCTACTGACTACTGGGTGCGGAGTCGAGATCACAGAGGGGATGATGTTCCCTAACCCCGTGCCAAGGCAAACAGGGAAGCAGACTGTCATTGAGATACAGAAGTGTTTCGTACTCAGGCCATGTCAGCCAAACGAATTGAAGGAGGCTACAGAAGAATCACCTGACACAAAGACTGGAGTTGGATGGGCCACAGAATCTTGGACAAAGATGGTGGTCTCAACAGAACAGCCAGAGGAAAAGGAGACTGGGTCCGCATCGAATTATCAAGGAAAGTGCAACAGCACTGACCAGACGACCGATGCTGCAGTGGGAAGGTTATGGGAACCTTGAGCTTAATCAGCAAGATGGACGAGATCCAGAGGAATCCTAGCCACATACTTCACCTAAAGGTGTCCGTTAATTTTCCAGGACTCCCCTTGACACAGCCAAAGGAGACAGCAGAGGTCAGAGGTCAGAGTTTTGAGCAGCACATAGACAAGAGCAGAATTAGACACGAATAATGAGACACACACACACACGGCTGGCCAACTGTTATGTTCATGAAGAAGCGCCCGTCCTCCTGTCTGTCCTCCCGACCCTTCCTCACATTTCTGCCCTAAAAACAGCGGCTGTTACCAGCAAAACGTTAACTCACCGAGTGTTTGTGATGAAAATAAATCACCACAGCTGTCAGCCCTCGGGACCGAAACTTCAGTGAACTTTCCCCCGAAAAACAGCCTCCGTCCCGGCGAGTGAGTCAGACAGCTTCCAGTTTACTGATGACAATTATATATGGTAATTATGTAATTTAGAGCGAAAAACGTAATTTTGTCACTTTCCAGGATGTTTGGTGTGTCAAGATCTCAATCACACCACATTATAACAACATCCATATGATTATAAACTGTCCGTGGGTTTAGATTGACAGTAGGATACCTGGGAAACACCGAACCCCGGTTGGCCGGCCATCGGTCCCTTTCTTTGTGTCAGACTTAACTTTGTGTCTTGAGTTGTCGTTAACATTAACCCACCGCAGCTGCATCTTCTAATGCCACACGTCTGCGCAGTGCAACCTGATGCAGCCCCTGAATTGAGACTCAGGAAACAGAAATATTGCAAAATAATAATAATAGCGAGACGAAATAATGTTATAACATTTCGTCTCGTCTCGTTTTGATCAACGAAAATGAAGAGATATTTTATCAGAGTTTTTATTTTGTAAACCACATTTAGTCCCGTTTTTATTCGTCAACAATATTGCATTATATATCTGATTATAGTTTCCGTCACATGACCACCATTTACGTTGCGTCTCGTCTCATTTCCGTCACGTGATAAAGGTTCGTACTCATAATTTTCGTTGAGGAAAGCAACACTACTCAATAACAGACAATTGGCCTCATGCAAGAAGCAATATACAAAATGTTTTAAGGTAAGGTGTTTTTTTAAAAATAAGTAATCTCTGTTCACAAAACGTTCCTGATGGAGAAAAGGTCTTGAAAGTGTAATTGCCACATACATGATATCATGCTAAAAGACTGAGGCTATAAGCTTCTTGTCTTTTGAAAAATAGTAAGCATCCTCATCAGTTGATGATCTGTGTTATTACAAAGACTTGGAAATAAAGAACCAGGATTGTTTTTTTATTGCAGTATAAATACATGTAGACACATCACTGCACACAGTACAGCATGATAAATGACAATTTAATGTCATATCAAACTTTTTGCATGAGTTACCTGAGATGTGCACACATGCCTTCAACAACAGGAATCACTATACAACTGAGTCGTCGTTTAGATAAATGTGAATAATGTGGATATTCAAAATGAAGCTAACAAAGATCACAACACCTTATTATCATCATTTTAAGAGCGTCTAAAAATAAGATAATATATATGATTCCGCATCCAATATGTAAAAAAAAATCCTATTCCCCAAAATGAATTCCAATTTCAGTTAAATGAAATGAAACTTTCAGCTAAAAAGACATTCTTCAAGGATTAACAAGCTTACTTTTGCAAGAGCAAACACTCTTGAGGATATTACATGTAACTCCAAAAGCCACGGCAAACAGAGGGTTAAACAGTGCAAATTTAAGGAAGAACATTAGACACAGGACTGTAAGCTTCTTTAATACTGTATAAAAAAGGCAAAAGTCATTTATTTTTTTAAAGTAAAAACAACCAGGATTCTGTTTCGAATTTTGGTCAATTTGAAACCATAAATTAATGGATTTATTAAGGGAGGTATGACAAGAGTTTCTATTGCAACAAAGTTTTTAAAGATTTGAGGGAAATTGTTTAGATCGAAACGCATAATCATTATTTCAAAAAGCAGAGTTACAAGAAAAATGAGTAAAGAGGTTAAATGTGGTACACATGTTTGCATGAACTTTGCCCTGTTTTCTATAGAATCTGCGCATGTTTTTATGAGTGACATGTAGGATAGAACTATGAATAAAGCATGAATTAAATAAACAACGATAAGTATGTATACAACTATGCCATTAATTGTTGTTTGTGCTGGGTAACAAGCGAGTTTAACAATCATCCAATTTACACAAAAGAACTTGTGGAGATATGGGCTGCATAACTTTAATCTAGATGTTAGAAATGTACTTATACCAATCATGCAAAAAGGTATCATCCAAGAGTAACACACTAACAAAATGAGCATTTGCTTTGACATGACAGAGTGGTACTCCAGTGGTCGACATATAGCCACATATCTGTCATATGCCATGACTGAAAGAATAGAAAGTTCACTACAGACAAATGAGCTACCTACTTGAGTCTGAAGAAGGCACCCAGAATAAGAGATGACATGAACAGGAGAAAGCAGATCCCAGAGAAGCTTGGGGTAGAAACCTGTTGTCCCATAAAGTCCATTCATGCAAAAAGCACATAGTAAAATATACATTGGTTCATGCAGGTTTTTATCCATGATGATGGTCACAATAACAGACATATTTACCAGCAAAATTACACAGTAACATAGTAAAGTGAGAAAGAAGAGAGTAAATCTGTGGTTATTTGTTTCATTTAAACCTGAAAGGAAAAACATTGTTATTTGAGAAACATTATCCATCACGGTTAGAAAACGTGTTGTTCCTGTGAAAGGTAACTCTGTCTCTAAAAGTGTCTGCTCTCTCTCCTCACTACTTAATATCTTGTCTGACTACATCGACACACCTGCTAAGAAATCAAACCAACCAATCAATTACTCTTCTTAATTTCAGGATGATGCAATCTATAATCTATAACAATATAGAACTAGGAAAGTAAGACACTGACAATAAACTAGCTCCTCACTCAGGTTTCACAAAAATGTTTGACAGTGGCCTGTTGTGTGGACAGTCTAAATTGTGGTCCTATTAGTTAATAGATGTCTCCTATCGTGCGCTGTAAAATTTTGCATTTTAAAGATTAAATACAGAAAGACGCTTGGACCAACAAGATGCTAAGAAACATGGAGTAATATTGGCAGTACAGAACAGATGGAAACCACCTTCTGGAAACCACCTTCCTCCACTGTAGTGAGGATGACATAGCCTGACAAAGTTGTTCGACTAAAAAATAAAAAAGGCATGGTAATATATTGCTGAGGTGACGCAATTTCTGAAGGACATAATTCTGAAATAAAAGAAGTGATTTTTGAGCCTCATTCTCTATCTGTCCGAAACCGATGCTTTGGGATGACAGCTGACTTGTCCTACAATCCACAGTGTCATAATTTGATTAAAGTTGGGAAATTTCAGAAATATATCCCCAGGGGATCCCGAGAGGGAAGGGAGAATGAGATCCCCCATAGGATAGACCAAAGGATAGACGCGTGGCCTTAAAATCCATCAGGCCAGAATAAAGTGCTTGGACAATGAGATTCAGGTGCAACTTTCTTGGTGAAACACAGGAGGCGCATGGCCAGGACTCACCCCACAGAGCCTAGCACCTCTATGAGCCTGCTCCCCAGACTCCATGCAAAGTAGTTTGACAGCGGATCAAATGGCCTCCAGCAACCGACAAGAGTGAATGGTAGCAGTATGACAATGATGTGTGCAAAATCATACAAATAACAGCTAAGGGCGATGCTGACAGACCTCTGCACGCAAAGACAACCATCACTGTAAGTGACGCGTCTGAGATATTTGGTCATACCGAAACAGCAAGAAACCCTAGAAGAAGACCCGTACGGCCACAAAACACAAAAGTTGTAGCAAGAGCTGAGAACTCTCAAGAATTACAAAGATGCTAGTGAAGACAAACGCCAGCCACTAGCAGAGTTGCGAGAAATCCTCAGGAAAAAGCTGACAATGATTTGGAGAGCAGAATGGTGCAGAAGATGACTGAAGGAAAGAGCCAAGAAGTGAACATCGTTAGGGAAGCAAGATTAGCCTCTGCCCCTGGGCCGAGTGGGGTACCATACAGTGTATACCAATACTGTCTGAGACTCCTCCAGAAACTTTGATCTGAGAGTGATCTGGCAGAGAGGAAGAGGCGCCGTTCAGTGGAGATCTGCTGAAGGTGTTTAGATTCCGAATAAGAAGACCTCCACAGACATTGACCAGTTAAGAGCTATCTCACTAGTCAGCACTGAAGGCAAAATATTCTTCAGCATCTTGTCCCGCCTGGTACAGAAAGGCATTCTCTGGAACACCCGTCCGCTTGGAGCATACAGGGGCTTTCACACAGCTTCTGAGAGTAGCAAAGGAAGGCAAGGACGATCTGGTGGTCCTCTGGTTGGATTTCGCCAATGCCTATGGGTCCACCACAAGCTGGTTGAAGAGACTCTTTGCAGACACCATGCTCGCAGCAAGATCAACATCCTCATTCTAGATTACTATAACAACCTCCGGATGGGAGTTACTCCTGGGTTTTCAACTTCAAATTGGCACAGGCCAGAGAAGGGAATCAGAACTGGCTGTACCATATCAGTCATCCTAGCCATGGATATGGTGGTTAAGTCCGTGGGGGTGGACTGTTTGGGATCCCTGACAAAGACTTGAAAAGCTCATCTCATGGGCCAGGATGAGTTTCAAACCATATACGTCAAGGGTTTTTGTGTTGAAAAGAGGTTGTGGACAAGCTCTGCTTCATTATTTAATTCAACCACTGTCAGTAAAGCCAGTCAAGATCCTGGGAAAACTCTTTGATTGCAGCATGAAGGACACAGCTGCCATCCACAAAATCTGTGGAGCCCTTGAGGTCTGGCTTACCAAAATTGAAAAAGTCTGGTTTGCCTGGTCGATTTCAAGGCTTGGATATACCAGCATGCCATTCTGCACAGGGTTTTGTGGCCCTTGCGGCTGTATGATGTCTGCTTGTCAACTGTAGAAGCTATGGAGAAGAAGATCAGCAGGTATCTGCAAAGGTAGCTTGGCTTGCCAAGAAGCTTAAGCAGTGCTGCTCTGTATGGGTCCACCAACACCCTACAGCTCTGTGGTGACACGGACAAGAGAAGCCGTGCAGCACAGAAACTCCAGGAACCCTAAAGTAAGTACATCTTGGATTCAAGGTCCGAACAGGCACAAAGTTGAGTGCTGCCAGAGAGTTGCAAGTGGTAAGTGGTGCTTAAACTCAAACATCTACTTTCTTTAAAAAGAAAGGATTAAAACATACATATTATTATTTTGTGTTCATTATCTTATGCAATTAAATTATCAATAGCTTTTTGTATTATAACTTAGGAGCGGCAACGCTGTCTACCCTAACAGTTGCTGGTTGTTGCTACCAGCCTCGCATCATTTTACCTTTCTGCTCTCAATCACTAAAATTATATCAGGTTTGCTGGCTTCCATCTGTCACTCAACTAGAGACAATGTTTTCAACCAACTTTAGCTACCTAGCTGCTGATAAAACCAGTTTCAGATTAAAACTGCTCATGTTTTTGTAGCGTTCTTTTGCTGTTCTGGCAATTAATGGGGTAGCTATCCTGAGTTCTTCCTGTGAAGGTTATCTCTGTCTCTAACAGCGTCTGCTCTCTCTCCTCACTATTTAAGAGCTTGTCTGACTACATCGACACACCTGCTTGGAAGTCAAGCGAGGTAATCAATCCTGACATTGTCAGGATCATGCGATCTAGAGTAAATGCAGTACATGACAATAAGCTATTGCATTTTGCAGAAAATCTTAATTAAATGTGTTGATTAAATTGAATAGTTAAATAAATAGTCAAATATGCAAAGACCAATAAAATTTGCAGTAAGAGAAAGTGTGCTGTAGTGGTAATCTAACATGGCGCCCAGCGTGGCAGATGTATTTGCGAAGTGCTCCCGACACCAGTTTCTTTTAGTATATATTTTAGTGTTATTGTGTATAGTTAATGTAAGGTGCTGGCATGGAAGGATTGTGTCCAGCAGAGAAGCACTTTTGAACATCGAAGAAGCTCACCACAAGCTTAAATCTGACCTTTTTAATATCCTACCACACCCAGACACCTATTACATCCAGCCAGCACTACCACAGCGGAGACGAGGCAACAGAGGTGGGCTACATGCTAGGCTAAATGCTAGAGCTACAGGTCCACCGCTATCTAGCCTGCTGCTAGCTAATGTCTGCTCCCTCGAAAATGAAATGGATGAGCTGAGAACCAGGACAACAACACAACGTGAGATCAGAGAGTGCTGTACTCTGATTTTTACGAAAACCTGGAGCACAGACAACACGCCAGATTCAGCCATCCAGCTTCAGACCCACTCCGTACACCGCGGAGACCGCACACCGGCCTCGGGGAAGAACAAAGGCAGCGGCGTCTGTGTCTACATCAACAACAGATGGTGTTCGGACGTTCAGGTGGTGGAGAAACATTGTTCAGTGGACATAGAGGTGCTGATGGTGCAGACCTTTTTATTTACCAAGGGAGTTCAGTGCTGTGTTTATTTTGGCTGTTTACATCCCGCCGCAGGCAAACCGAACCGCAGCGCTCGGACTACTGCACAACACTATCAGCAAACACGAGACTACACACCCAGACACTGTGTTTGTTGTGGCAGGGGATTTTAACCACTGCAACCTTCGGACTGTCCTCCCCAAGTACGACCAGCACATGAGTTTCCCGACGAGGGACAACAACATTCTGGACCACGTCTACAGCAATGTGAAGGGCGTCTACAAGGCTGCCCCCCGCCCCCACTTCGGACAGTCCGACCACATTTCCGTGTTTCTCTACCCATCTTACAGGTAGCTCCTCAAACAGGCCACCCCAGTAAGTAAAACTGTTAAAGTATGGACTGAAGAGACTGATCTTGTGCTGCAGGACTGCTTTAACAGTAGTGTTTAAGACTGCTGCTGAGAGAGGACTGTACTGTGGACTTAGAGGAATATGCTTCAGTGGTTACTGGTTGCATCAGCACATGTATAGACAATATTGTCCCCACCAAGTGCTACAAAACATCCCCTGGATTAACTGTGATGTACGGTCCATGCTGCGTGCCTGCTCCACTGCATTTGCCTCCGATGATGCTGAGGTCTACAAAAAGGCCAGATACGACCTAGAGTGAAGCTGGGGGGATACTACACCACCGCGGATCCCCAGTGCATGTGGCAGGGCCTGCAACACATCACAGACTACCAGCAGCGGAGCAGGCAGGTCGCAACCAGCCAAAGCACACTACCAGATGAGCTGAGAGAGTTCTACGCTCGCTTCGACACCCTCAACACCAACAGAGGCAGCACAGAGCTCTTCACTCATCGGTGACATCAGCTGAGGTGTGCAGCACTGCATGAAAAGTGTGATTTTCGTCCCCGTAAATGCCCGAAAAATCTCCCTAATTTTCGGCAGTTAATGACAATTTACAGCCTGTGAACGCTGCGTTCATCTGTGCTACATACTGACGGAAGCGAACCATGACGTATGTGGAGCTCGCTGAGGTGCGAACGGCTCTAATTAGCATATGAATAGCAGTGAAACCACGCCTGGCTACTCAGTATTGGGCCCCGTCCAGACGACAACGCTCTTTTTCAAAAACGCACATGTATTGCATTGTTTTGGCCGACCGTCCATACCGATCCTGAAAACGCAGTGCCTGAAAACGCACTTTTTTGAAAACGGGTCTCAGGATGGAGAAATCGGAAAACGCAACTCTCCTGTTTTCATGTGGACGGCCAATCCGCACACTTTGCAAAACGATGATGCCATCGCCCCACCCCGCAACGTCTCATAACAACAACAATGGTGGACTACATGCTCGTGTTCGTGCCGCGGAAGATATTGAGCCTTTCTTGCAACTTACTCGCCTTGTAGTTGAGTGTGAGTCTCAGCAGCAGTTTGACCTCATTACCGGTCCACACAAACGATTCTAGTTTCCTTGCACTAGCCATTTTCATCTTCTTCTTGAGTTCGGTTTCTCCGTCTACTGTGTGTTTGTTTACAGTGTGCAAGCTTAATGTGCATGCTCAGTGTCTTCTTCTCCGTTTTTGGTGAATGTCAAGCGCCACCTATAGGCCTGGAGTATGAACTACAGCGTTTTCGGTCGTTTTCAGTGGATCCGTGTGGACGCAAATATTCTTGAAACGATGCTAAGAAAGACGGAGAAAAAAAGATCGTTTTCGCCCATCTTGACGGTCCCTTGGATGAAACTACTACTTTTAAACAAGAAAAATCACTCGTGATTGGTTGGCAGATCTGTCACTATTGGTAACCCTGGGTAATTATAAGGAAAAAAAATAACATATATATATATATATATATACATATATACATATATACATATATATATTTAGAATTATATTAATTTATTTATAATATCATCAAAGACATGAATGAATTTATTGAGGAAAGGAACATTTGCCAGGAAGTTTATTCAAAGAAAGAGCTTTTTTAGCACAAAGCGTAATGTGCCCACACAACACGGGAAGGTCAGGAGAGGCCCCAAATCCTGCAGCACCGTGAAGTGTCTGTCTGCCGCCTCGGAGCTGTAGGTAACTGGCGGCATTCTGTCTAAATTCGGTCCGTTTTGCAGACAGTATTTAACACGGCCCTCCCAACCAGACTGGCTGAGAAGCTCCTCAGCCTCGGACTAACACCTTCCCTCTGTAGCTGGGTCCTGGACTTCCTCACAGACAGACCCCAGACAGTCAGAGTTGCTACCCGGACATCAGGCACAAGGACGGTGAGCACAGGGACCCCCCAGGGTAGGACCTGCAGACTCACCGAACATAACTTTCTTCACTCGTCTTCTTTGGCCATCTGCTTTGTATCCCTCTGTTGCTGTAAGAGTTTTGGCCTCTGCTTCATAGAGATCAAAATCATTTCTGGCCTGTCATATGAACTCTATGAGTGAACTGTACAAAATAGAACAGTACATACATCAAGTTGTACCTGCTGCAATGCTTTGCTGGTTAAATTGATTCTTCTCAGCATGTCATCCCACACTACTGTCACAACTGCAGTTTCAAGGGTGTCCATCACTGTTATTAATTTACATGCCTCATATTGAGCAGCTCTGGGGGTTCCATGGTCAACTTTGATTTCATTCAAAGCATTTTGAATAGCTTTGTAGCCAAATCTCAGAGCTTTTGTTGCATCAGCTCTCGCAGACCACCTTGTGCCGGAAAGGCTCTTCAGTGTCAGACCTCGCTCACATTTTGTGAGGAGGGCTGTTAAAATCTCCCACCACTGAGTCGAAGCTGAGAAAAAGTTGTAGAGATTTTGAATAAAGCCAAAAAATGAAACTGCTTCTAGGCAACATTCTGCTGCACATGCACCAACTAAATTAAGACAATGTGCAGAGCATGGTATGAAGTCAGCATTAGGATTTTTATTTTTTATTCTTGCCTGCAGTCCAGAATATTGCCCTGCCATATTACTTACATTGTCATAGCTCTGCCGATGACAGTCCATCAAATCAATGTCCAGTTCTTTTAACTCAGTGGTATGAACTCCACAAATCTCTCAACAGGCTCCCCACTTTTCTTCAGGACATAGCGAATGATGAAAGCGAGCTGATCAACATGTGTCAGGTTTTAAGTCCACAATGATGGAGAAACTAACTTCTTTTATAATGGCACGCAGAACCTTCTCAGCCATCAGCTGAATGAACTCATCACAAACTGTAGAGGACAGGTAACTGGTATTTCCCCTGCCCTTGTTTCCGTATTTGGCTAGATGTTCTGACAGTAGTGGATCAAAGCGACTAATTAACTCCAAGCAGCCCAAAAAGTTCCCATTGTGGGGTGATCCTACTACCTAATCGTCCCCACGGAAGGGTAGTCCTCACGAAGAAAGAAACTGAATAGTGAGGTATCTCGATGGCAACACATTCAGATTTTTGAGTTCTACTTAGCTTAGATTGAACGATGATTGTTACATAATTGTTTCTCCTTATGTGAGTTAAGGAATGCAGACAGAGTGAGACTCACAGCTCCAAGGATCCTAGAGTAGTTTTTCAGCTGTATGAGTGTGAAAGGTTAGCCATCATAAAGTACTAAACCTGAGGTTGGCCCGCATGCCAAATGGTGGGAGATGCCCAAATGTTACCGTAGAAGGATAGAGGTGTCAATTTGAGGAGAAGACCTTAGGTTGACCACAGCCAAGTTGGAGATGAGCAGGGAGACAGGTCAACTCCTCTTTTAGTCTATTGGATAATTTACCAAAGTGACAAATTCGAAGAAGCGGGTGTGTACTGGAAAAGGGACTCTAAAAACCCCCGCATAGGAAGAGAAGGAAGGGTGGCACTTGGTAGAACTCCTAAGATCGAAGGTTGATAGGAGCTCTGATAGAGCTGAGGGCAAAGCATTTTAGCATTGCTTTTGCCTTAGATTTGAGAATATCAGAAGCGGCCGCTACTCGTCGACATTTTTGATGAAGAGAGCCCAGAAACCACAATAGTTGCCACTATACGTTTCAACATGTTGAGCCAGTATGCTCTCTCAGACTCCTGTTGCTGTACTATGTTTGAATCTGTGCGTGCATTTTTATTTCCAAGTGATGATAGACTCAGCACAGCAGTGCGATGATCCATACTGTTCTCATGTTCATGCAAGCGATAAGCACAGTTTTTCCAGTCATTAAATCCAGTGACAAATTGATTGTCTCTTACACTGAACAACTTGCAGCAGTAACAGAATACAGTGCTAGTAGGCGGTGAGTACACTTACCATTTTCTTGACAGGGTTTCTCCATTTAGCCTTTTTCTAAAGAAATGTTCCTTCGTTAAGCTTTGGTTAATGTCTCCAGATTTTCTCTGTGATGCAGAGAAATATCCAATATTTTGACCGGGATGGTTTAGTGCAAAGTACTCACGTATCCTGTCGTCAATTTCGTCCCACTTTGCAGAATCAGATGGATAGCTTGTCATTACCCTTTCTGGGTCTAGAGCAGGGGTCGGCAACCCGCGGCTCTGGAGCCGCATGCGGCTCTTTAGCGCCCCCCTAGTGGCTCCCTGGAGCCTCCTAAAAAATGTATGAAAATGGATGGGGGGATATATTTTTTGTTTTAATATGGTTTCTGTAGGAGGACAAACATTCTTAACGTTTTCCAATGCTGTAAAAATGTGCATAATAAATATTAAATTTCAACATTTCTGTCAACGAAGATTTGCGTCATAGCCTGCGACACACGTTTCAGCGCGGCGCCGTGCCAGGCAGGTGGCTGTTGTAAACAAACCGGCGGGTGTGTCAAGGGCCATGGATCCCAAAGGGAAAAAGAGAAAGATAGCTGATGAGAACAGAGGATTCAAGGAAGAATGGACCGAATCATTTGCTTTCATTGCCAATGCGGAAGGATTGTCTGCAATGTTTGCTTTGTAATGAGAAGTTGTCGAACAACAAAAAGTAATTTGGAAAGACATTTCCAGGGAAGGCATGCTAAATTTGCAGCCGACTACCCAGTTGGGAGTGAGAGAAAAAGTGCGATTGCAGTACTTCTGGAGAAATTAGAGGATCGCAAAGGTAGATTTAAGAAGTGGATTGTATCTCCAAACTCCACTACTGCTGCAAGTTTTGTTGCAACCCGAGAGATAATAAAGCGTGGAAAACCGTTCACGGATGGTGATTACATGAAGGATTCATTCATCAAAATATCAGAGCACCTATTTTCAGACTTCAAAAACAAAACCGAGATAATCCAAAAAATTAAAGACATGCCTCTCTCCGCAAAGACGGTGAAAGAAAGGGCCATTAAAATGGCAGGCGACATCACCAATCCGCAAATCAAGGACATTAATTCAGCTCCAGCGTGCTCAGTTGCCTGTGATGAGTCGAGTGATGTGATCGATATCGAACAGACAGCGCTGTTATGCAGGTATGTGAACTCTGATGGGCCGCAAGAAGAAATGATCGAATTAATACCACTGAAAGGCCAAACGCGGGGGGAGGACATCTGTGAGGCTGTGCTGAAGTGTTTAAATGACAAAGGAATAAACACCATTCTTTACTGTATTTCTATAATTCATCAGTGCAACAAAACATAATACATTAATATTGTAATGGAAGTTAAACTTAAAGCACCAAATATCGTACAGCAGAGTAGTCACGTGGTGTGTCATTCTCTCCAGGATGCGCTGCAGGGAAAATAAACATTTAATCATGAATGCTCATTATTTATTTGTAGCCTACTTAGTCATTTTGATAGCAGGCTAATATAGCTAATATACACTAACAGCCTGTGTTGCCTTCATATAAGGCTTATGTAAGGCTTTTAATTTTTTGCGGCTCCAGACAGATTTGTTTTTTGTTTTTTTGGTCCAATATGGCTCTTTGAACATTTTGGGTTGTCGACCCCTGGTCTAGACGCTCCGTCAAAACTATATTGGGCTCACTTTTTCTGGTCGGCTGCTGGTCTTCCATCATTTTGTTATTCTCCTGTGATGGCGCTGATGTTGAAGGTGCCAAAGTGGCTTCTGCTGCATCTTCGGGCCGTGTCTCCGGGCCTGGCTCGGCCTCTGGCTCTGCTAACACTAGCAGGTTTACAGCTGTCGTGCGGCTGCCTGACAGAAACTTCTGTATAGCCCCCCGCTGTCTTTTCTTTTGTTCGTCTTCATTTCTTTCTTTTTACGAACTAATGTGACTCAGTGTTGTACACGGATTAATTAGAGCGACTCACCCAAACACTGCGTTGCTGGGTGTGAGATGATAATGAGGACGGCAGCAACAACTTTTGAAGAGAGGAGCCGCTAATGTCTTGGTGCAAGAGGCGAAGGTAAACAAAACGATTTCATCTCGTAAAGTGATCTGTGGCACGTAGCGGTGATACTGTTGTTCCTCGCAGAAAAATTGTTAAGAAAGCTTGTTGTTCCTGTGAAGGGTAACTGTCTCTAAGAGTGTCTGCTCTCTCTCCTCACTTTTTAATATCTTGTCCGACTACATCGACACACGCTTAGAAACCAATCAATCAATCCTCTTATTTTCAGGATGTTGCAATCTACTGTCAATACAGTGCATGAAAATAACACTATAGAACTTATGGCATTTGGAAAGCACGAATTCTCAAACAACTTTGAAATGTACATTTTCATCACTTGGAAAATGATTTCTTTGGCCCACTGAAGTCTATTTATGCTATAAAGGCATTGACAAGAAAAGAGCTCCTCGCTCCAATTTACAATTTCACAAATATGTTTTAGAGCCGCCTGTTGTGTGGGCCAGTCTAAATTTTGCTGTCATTTGTCTAATGCATATCTACGGAGCCCCAGACATGACATGATAATAAAAAAAATCAAATTGTGGCGTGCACACAAAATACTAATTCGTCGCCACAATTTAGTATTTCGTGGCTACGAAATAAGAATAACGTGCGCATGAAATACTAATACCACGAATGATATTAATATCATTCCTGGACAACTGGGTGAGCAAATCGAGCACACCTTCTCTAGAAACCGCAATAACCTACGTGATGTCCGTAAGGTGAGTGTCTTATCTTATTCTGTTCTAGTCAATATTGTGTTATCCCGCATTTAAGGAGTTAAGTAGGCCTATATTATAGTGAACTTTTAATCTTCTGTGATTTTATTGAAAGACAAATGTCCTGAGAACACTACAGACAACTTCAGTAGTTCAGTCAGAGCAACAACAACCTGCAAATCAATACAAACTATATTCTGATCACTGATAGGTTCCCTTCGCAACGTGATACATACAGTGAGCGCTACTGTAACTGCACGGCTGCGTTCGGTGGCATCATTAAACGCTGCGGCTCATACAGCCTATGTATTCCCTCAGCAGAGAGTCTGACACACATGATGCTACTTTCAAAGGAGATGATCAGTGAAAGGCACTGCCTAAATGCGGGATAACAAGATATTGACTAGAACACAATATGATAAGACCATCACCCGAAGGACATCACGTAGGCTATTGCAGTTTCTAGCGAAGGTGCACTCGATTTCCTTACCTAGCTGTCCAGGAATGATATTAATATTATTAATTTGTATTTCGTGTGCATATTATACCTGCTTCGTGGCCACGAATTAGTATTTTGTGGCCACGATTTAGTATTTTGTGCGCATGTTATAGCTATATTGTGGCCACATTTTAATTTTTTTTTTTGACCATGTCATGTCTGGGGCTCTGTACATGTCTCCTATCGTGCACTGCGGAAATCCTAATTTAAAAGAGGAAATACAGAAACACGCTATATTCTATTGTTTGTATCCTATTCTGTATCACAATTATTCGAATGATAGTTCTTTGTATTTAAACGCTGCCGGCCTCACCTAATATTACCATTCTGGTCTCATCCACTAAAATTATAAGCAGTTAGCTTGCAGTCTGTTTGAATGGATATAAATGAAGAGACCCATGCAATGTTCATATGAGTCAACAACAGAAACTCAACGAGAGACAATGTTTTAAACCAACTAAGAGTTCATGTTAGCTAGCTGGCTAGCCACTAATAAAATCAGTTGCTGGTTAAAAATAAGCTGCTGCTGTAAGGGAAATTCTATTTGTTGAGGTAGAGAGTTGCTAATTTTCTGAAGAAATTTAGACTTATTGTGATGAATCAGATCTCTTTAATACATGCAGCGTGGAGAGAAGACCTTGAGTGTTCTCTGCAGTCTTCCAAATGTTTCCAACTTGAATAGAACAGAATAGGGGTTACATACTTTTACGACAATTGTTAATCATTTCTTCCCAAAAGAATGACCCCCTGATATTTTACTGAACTATAAATGTCATCCTAACTTCCTCCTTGTAAACAGCTCAGGCAAAGAGAATTGCCCCTCATGTGTCTTTCTGACCCTTACACCTCTCACATCCTGATATGTTCTCTACCACACATTGATTACTGAATTGCTCATGTTTTTTTTTCTGTTCAGAGTTTAACACCCATTGTCTTAAAGAGTACAACAGATTCTGTCTGTAAGTCTATCACAATTCACAGACCATTGGCTAAATGTGAATAATGTGGATATTCAAAATAAAGCAAAAAAGAGCACAACACCTAATTATCATCATCATTAAGACCAAATAAAATAGCAATATATATGTTCAACACTCTAAATCTAAATTCGCCTTCCAAAAAATCAATGCAAATTTCAGTTAAATGAAATGAACCTTTCAGTTAAAAAGACGTTCTTCAAGGATTAACAAGCTCAAGTTTGCTAAATGTGCAAAAACTCTTGAGGATATTACATGTAACTACAACAGCCACAGCAAACAGATGGTTAAACAGTGCACATCTAGGGAAGAACATCAGAAATAGGACTTTAAGTTTCATAATATATGAGACAGAAGTCATTTATTTTTTAAAGTAAGGACAACAATAAATCTGTTTCGAATTTTGGTCAATTTGAAACCGTAAATTAAGGGATTAATTAAGGGAGGTGTGACAAGAACTTCTATCGCAACAAAGTTTTTAAAGGTTTGAGGTAAAACTTTTGAACCAAATCTTAATATGATTACATTAAAAATGATACTTACAAGGAAAGTGAATAAGGAGATTAAATGTGGCACACATGTTTGCATGAACTTTGCCCTGTTTTCTATAGAATTTGCACATGTTTTAATGACATATATGTATGATAGAACTATGAATATACCATGAAATAAATAAATGATTATCATAATGTATGCAGCTATGTTATTAACAGCAGTTTCAGCTGGGAAACAAGCAAGTTTAACAACTGTCCAATTCAAACAATAAGATCCGGTGATATATGGGCTGCATAACCTTAATCTAGATGTTAGGAAAATATTTCCGGCTACAATGAAAAAAGGCATAAGCCAAGAGAAACACAGTAATGTTACGAGTCTTCGATTTGACATGACAGAGTGGTACTCCAGTGGTCGACATATAGCCACATATCTGTCATATGACATGACTGAAAGAATAGACAGATCAGTGCAGACAAATGACATAATTACTTGGGCCTGAACAAGACATCCAGAATAAGAGATTACATGAACAGGAGAAAGCAGATCCCAGAGAAACTTGGGGTAGAAACCCGCTGTCCCATAAAGTCCATTCATGCAACAAACACATATTAAAATATACATTGGCTCATGCAGGTTTTTATATAAGATGATGATCACAATAACAGAAATATTTACGAGCAAAATCACACAGTAACACAGTAAAGTGAGAACGAAGAGAGTAAATCTGTGGTTATTTGTTGCATTTAAACCTGAAAGAAAAAACATTCTTATTTCAGAGACATTATCCATCATGGTTAGAAAACTTGTTGTTATTGTAAAGGGTAACTCTGTCCCTAACAGTGTCTGCTCTCTCTCCTCACTATTTAATATCTTGTCTGACTACATCGACACACGCTTAGAAATCAAACCAGCCAATCAATCCATTTATTTTCAGGATGATGCAATCTACTGTAAAAGCAGCACATGACAATAACAATATAGAACCTTGAGAGGAGAATTATTAAAGTTGTCTATTCTATTGTAGCTATTTTTTGTCATCTTTAATATATAGCCATTATGATCTGACAGTAGAATAAGAGACAGATCATCTGAGTAACAGTGCCTACTCTCACCTGGTCAGATTGGTTCAAGCTGCATCCATATCAAGATAATAAAGAGCACAACATCTAATCATCATTTTATGAATGTCTCAAAATAAGATAGCAATACATATGATTCTACATCCTAAATCTAAAAAAAAAAAAAACTTAACCAAAAATCAATGCAAATTTCAGTTTAGTTAAATGAAAACTTTCAGCTAAAAAGACATTCTTCAACAAGCTCACTTTTGCAAAGGTGCAATAACTCTTGAGGATTGACATGTAACTCTAACAGCCACAGTAAACAGCTGGTCAAACAGTAAAAAATTCAAGGAAGAACATAGTACTTTTAGTTTTTTGTCTATGTCTACCTTGTGTTTGTGTGTATGTATGATTATGCTGCTGCCTGTCTTGGCCAGGACACTCTTGTAAAAGAGATTTTTAATCTCAATGAGTCTTTTTTTCCTGGTTAAATAAAGGTTAAATAAAATAAAAAAAGTAACCTCAGTACAACAGCCAACATCTGGATAAGCAGTGCATTTACTGGAAGAACATGATGTTAAGTTTCCTTAATATATATGGGACAAAAGTCATTAAGTTTTGAAAGCAAGAACAACCATAATTCTGTTTCGAATTTTGGTCAATTTGAAACCATAAATTAATGGATTTATTAAGGGAGGCGTGACAAGAATTTCTATTGCAATAAAGTTTTGAAATGTTTGAGGTAAATCTTTTGAACCAAATCGTAAAATAATTACATTAAAAAGCAGGCTTACAAGGAAAGTGAACAAGGACGTTAAATGTGGCACACATGTTTGCATGAATTTTGCCCTGTTCTCTATAGAATTTTCACATGTTTTAATGAGATAGATGTAGGATAGAACTATGAATATACCATGAAATAAATAAATGATTATCATAATGTATGACGCTATGTTATTAACAGCGGTCTCAGCTGGGAAACAAGCAAGTTTAACAATCGTCCAATTCACGCACAAAGATCCGGTGATATATGGGCTACACAACTTTAATCTAGATGTAAAAAAAATATTTGTAGCGACTATGAAAAAAGGCATGAGCCAAGAGAAACACACTAATGTTAAGAGTCTTTGCTTTGACATGACAGAGTGGTACTCCAGTGGTCGACATATAGCCACATATCTGTCATATGCCATGACCGAAAGAATAGACAAATCAGCGCAGACAAATGAGATAATAACTTGAGCCTGAACAAGACATCCAGAATAAGAGATTACATGAACAGGAGAAAGCAGATCCCAGAGAAACTTGGGGTAGAAACCTGCTGTTCCATAAAGTCCATTCATGCAACAAGCACATAGTAAAATATACATTGGTTCATGCAGGTTATTATCCATGATGATGGTCACAATAACAGAAATATTTACCAGCAAAATCACACAGTAACACAGTAAAGTGAGAAAGAAGAGAGTAAATCTGTGGTTAGTTGTTTCATTTAAACCTAAAAGAAAAAACATTCTTATTTGAGAAACATTATCCATCATGGTTAGAAAACGTGTTGTTGCTGTGAAGGGTAACTCTGTCCCTAACAGTGTCTGCTCTCTCTCCTCACTATTTAATGTCTTGTCTGACTACATCAACACACGCCTCAAAAACAAACCAGCAATCAATCCTCTTATTTTCAGGATGTTGCAATCTACTGTAAATATTGTGCATACCAGTAATAATATAGACCTTTATGGCATTTAGAAAGCACGAATTCTCCAACAATGTTCAAATGTATATTTTTCATCACTTGGAAAAGGATTTATTTGGCAGACTGTAAGCTATATAGGCCATAAAGGCATTGACAATAAAAGAGTGATTTCTGCAAGTGATTTGGCCCATAATCACCCTGATAATAATAAAACATTTTTGTAAGTGATTTGTGAGTGTGTTCTGATTGTGTGAGTGTATGTATCAAAATGGTGAACAATTGTGAACCCTTGATCACACTACTAAACAGTTAAGGGAATGACTTATGGGTATATCTTTAACTCCAATATAAATGGGTCTCGGAGAGCCATGTGGCGGGTGTGTGTGTGTGTGTGTGTGTGTGTGTGTGTGTGTGTGTGTGTGTGTGTGTGTGTGTGTGTGTGTGTGTGTGTGTGCGTGCGTGCGTGCGTGTGGCCTGCAGCCAGCGTCATTATGGAACGATACGCATTGTGTCTGCCCACAGTTAGTGACGGACCTTTGCAAAAAGTCAGCATCCTTCTCAATTAGTGATCCATGTAATTATGAAGACTTGGAAATAAAAGAGCACAACTGTTTTTGTTTTGCCATTTAACTACATCTAGATGCAGCATTGCACACAGTACACCGTAATCAGTGACTATTTAATAATGTTTGTGTAGTGATCACCTTTGGTTGGCACACTCACTGCCGCCATTTTTGAATTCTAGGTATATGATTCAGCAGAATCAGCGGAATCATCACCTCTGAATTTGTGTTCTCGCATGACTTCGCCAAGTCACCCTGGCATTTCCTGTCTCTCCAACTAGATTTCCCAAGTCACGCCCACCAATTTTGTAGTCCGGCGAACTTGACTTCCTCAGCCACATTCGGTCATCTTTGTTTTCTTTACAAAGGACCTACATTATAGTAACCTATATTATAATAACAGCTTGTTGGAGCCTTTTGATTCTTTGTATTAGTTATTCAAAAAATGGTATATAGCAATGATATAAAATAAGGATAATGATGACTATTCAGGATGTATATTGTATATGAACTGTTATTTATTATGGTTGTTTGTTGTTGCCCAGGCCCCTGCTCCTAGTCAGGCTATCCTCCTGTGATTAGGGAGAGAGGACAGCTTTTTTGGCCCTTTTTGTCTGCTTTTTGTGTTGAAGGAGTGAGGAGTGTTATGACCCCCTTTAATTGGGGTCTAACAAAGACAGAACAACAAGTTATGATTTAAATTAAAGTGAATTTTATTAACTCAATCATCAAACAAAGCAAACAAACTGAAGGGCCGGCCAAAATAAACAAAAGAAGAGCATACTCCCAGACCCACCCACCAGGGCCGTCGGAACTGGGGTTTAACCCTCTACCCTAAATAACAAAGCAACTAATCCTAACTGAAATAAAGCCACGAAAACTGAACTACCGCACCCATCAGAATAACATAAATCAAAGGCATAATACCTCAGCCAGCCTCAGCACTGCTGGTCCTGGTGGCATGCAGTGAGCAGGGTAGAGTTCTCAACGGGTCGGGCCGGCCCGACAAACCCGACCGGACCCGCAGGTTCGGGCCGGGTTCGGGCCAAAAAGATGCGCAAATGAGCCGGGTCGGGCCGGCCTCGAGCTTCTTTTTTTTTATAAAACACATTTAATAAAACAAATTTCTTGCAGGTTGTAAATTATATATTGTTTGTTGTGAATCATCGCTGTTCAGGTGTAGTGAAGAGTGAGTCTGCCTGCTTCATGCGGACGGGCAGACGCAGACCTGATGCCGCTGCGTGACGTATACTCGCGCCTACAGCCTGGCTGGAGAAGATGGAATTGGCTAAAAGTAAACTTGCCACAGGTGAATTCACCCTTGCTTTTCGAGGAGTGGGGAAATCGTCTGTTTCTGTCTCTCCGAATAAATTTTCCCACTGGTCGAAGCGTGGTGTCTTCTTTGCAGTGGGTGCTGCTGTTGACGGTGACGCAGCACCTGTCTCCTGGCTCGCTTCACCTTTCCGTCTGCTGTCTGTCTGATCATGATAACAAGTGTATGAGGAAAACAATTCAGGCGCGCGGGGGGTCGGGTTCGGGTGGGGTTCGGGCAGACAATTCATGCTGGTGTGTCGGGCTGCGTCGGGTTCGGGCTTAAAACCGGCGGGCCGGGTCGGGTCGAGTTGTAATTTTCAGGCCCGTTGAGAACTCTAGAGCAGGGTGAGAGAGAGACCAGAGCCAAGTGCCCTACCCACTCTTATTGAATCTTCCCAATCAGCCAGACCGCTATCACCTGGCAGGCAAGCCAATCCCCAGCCATGGTGACACATCCTGGCCAGCAGACAGTGAGCATGTAACAAGGAGTGAAACAGTTTATTAACCGCTAAATTACGTTTTTTATTTGCTCATTTGTTGAAGTCAACCCGGAGAATATTTCTGTTTACGTAAATAAATTCAAAACCTTTTGTTGAAACTGGAAACATCTCCGGGAGTGCTTATTATTTAGTGAGTCATAGACCTCCTCCTCAGAAACTACTCTGATGATTTGTGACCTTTTTTGTGTGCAAGAGTAGCCATAACACAGCTGGTTGAGACGGTCAGTGCTCGGATTTACGCCTTCCATCTTATCTCATTATTGATATTTTCACAATGTCAAAAATGTTGATAAATTTCAGGCTTTGACACTAGAAATATATCATTGATTATTGATCCCTGACTTCAGGGTGGTGCCCCGTGTTCATTATTGAATCATCGTAACCTATGTTTCCTTAATTAACAATAACACCCTTAGAAATCAAAACAACCAATCATTCCTCTTATGTTGAGGGTGTGGATATCGTCTGTAAAAGCAGCACGTGAAAATAACAATTTAGAAATGCATGACACTTGTTGAGCAAAGTTCTTGAACAACAATCATGGCACACTGTAGGCTATTTATGCTATTAAGGCATTGACAATAAATTAGCTCCTCGCTCCTGTTTCACAAAGATGTTGAAGAGTGGCCTGTCCTGTGGACAGTCTTAATTTAGCTGTTATTAGTGAACATATTGTGCACTGCAGACTTTCAAATTTCTAAGAGGAAATACAGAAACACGCTAGGACCAACAGGCCGACCCGTCCTACAATCCCACAGTGTCAGCTTATGACCAGTTGGGAAAGAAACTCAAAAATCACCTTTTCTTACAAATAGGCCATTGAAAAAAATGGATTAAAACACATTAGATAATATTACATATGCAATTATTCTATTCTGTATTTTAACTTTGGACGGTAACACTGTCTAATACAATCGTTTCCTGTCCTTGCTCCTGTTATCACCTAATTTTACTTCTCTGCTCTTATCCACTACAGTGATACCAGGTTTGCTGTCTACTGTCTCCTTGAATCCATATCAATGCATAAACACGCATGCATAAAAGACTCTTACAAGATTTCATATGAGTCAATAACAAAAACTCAATAACAGACAAGGGGCCTCATGCAAGAAGAAATATACGAAAACTGTGTCAAGGTGACCTTTTTTTTTTGGTTCACAAAACGTTCTTGATGGAGAAAAGGTCTTGAAAGTGCAATTGCTACATACATATCATGCTAAAAGACTAAGGCTATACTGCTTCTTGTCTTTTGAAAAATAGTTAGCATCCTCATCAGTTGACGGTCTGTGTTATTACAAAGACGTGGGAAATAAAGAAGCAGGACTGTTTTTGTATTGCAGTTTAAATACATGCTGACACATCACTGCACACATTACAGGATGATGAATGAAAATTAAATAATGAAATATTAAAGTTTTGAAGAATTAAAGAATTACCTGAGATGTGCACACACAAGAATCACTAAACAACTGAGTAGACCATTGTCCAAATGTGAATAATATGAATATTCAAAATTAAGCTAATATAGAGCTCAACACCTAATTATCATAATTTTATGAGTGTCTCCAAATAAGACTGATAAATATGATTCAGCACCTTAAATCTAAAAAAAATCCCCTTTAAACTAAAAAAACATTCTTTGAGGATTAACAAGCTCACTTTTGCTAATGTGCAAAGACTCTTAATGATATGACGTAACTCCAACAGCCACAGCAAACAGCTGGTTAAAGAGTGCAAATTCACGAAGAAAATTAGACACAGAAGAGTTTTGTTAATACTGTATAGAAAACAGAAGTCATTTAATTTTTTAAAGTAAGTATAACCATAATTCTTTTACGAATTTTGGTCAATTTGAAACCATAAATTAATGGATTTATTAAGGGAGGTATGATAAGATATTCTATTGAAACAAAGTTTTTAAAGGTTTGAGGGAAATCTTTTGGATCGAACCACATAATCATTAATTCCAAAAGTATGGTTACAAGAAATTAGTAAGGAGGTTAAATGTGGCACACATGTTTGCATGAACTTTGCCCTGTTTTCTATGGAATTTGCACATGTTTTAATGAGATACATGTAGGATAGAATTATGAAAAATCCATGAAAAAAATAAATGATAACTGTGATGTATACAACTATGCTGTTTACAGCAGTTTCAGCTGGAAAACAAGCAAGTTTAACAATCATCCAATTCACACACAAAAAAATGTCGAAATATGGGCTGCATAACTTTAATCTAGATGTTAGGAAAATAGTTATACCTATTATACAAAAAGGTGTCATCCAAGAGTAACACACTAACATAATGAGTCTTTGCTTTGACATGACAGAGTGATACTCCAGGGGTCGACATATAGCCACATATCTGTCATATGCCATGACTGAAAGAATAGTAAGTCCACTGCACACGAATGAGCCACCTACTTGAGACTGAACAAGACATTCAGAATAAGAGATGACATGGACAAAAGACAGCAGATCCCAGAGAAGCTTGGGGTAGAAACCCGTTGTCCCATAAAGTGCGTTCATGCAAAAAGTACATAGTAAAATATACATTGGTTCATGCAGGTTTTTACTCATGATGATGGTCACAATAACAGAAACATTTACCAGAAAAATCACACAGTAACACAGTAAAGTGAGAACAAAGAGAGTAAATCTGTGGTTATTTGTTTCATTTAAACCTGAAAGAAAAAACATTCTTATTTGAGAAACATTATCCATCATGGTTAAAAAACTTGTTGTTCCTGTGAAGGGTAACTCTGTCCCTAACAGTGTCTGCTCCCTCTCCTCACTTTTTAATATCTTGTCTGACTACATCGACACACCTGCTTAAAAATCAAGCCAACCAATCAATCCCCTTATTTTCAGGGTGTTGCACTCTACTGTAAAAGCAGCAGATGAAAATAACGTTACAGAACTTTATGGCACTTGTAGAGCAGAATTCTCCAACAGTGTTTAAATGTATATTTTTCATCACTTGGAAAATGATTTCTTTGGCACACTGTAGGCTATTTATGCTATAAAGGCATTGACAATAAACTAGGGCTCTGATCTTATTTACAATTTCAAAAGTATGTTTTAGAGTGGCCTGTTGTGTGGCCAGTCTAAATTTTGCTGTTATTTGTCTCTGTGCACTGCAGAGATTCAAATTCAAAAGAGGAAATAGAGAAACACGCTATCCACCATAAATGTTGTCTGCCAACGCTGCCGGCCTCACCTAATTTTACCGTTCTGCTTCCGTCCACTTCAATTATATGCGGTTTGCTTGAAGTCTGCTTGAATCCATATAAGTGAATACATGCGTACAAGACCTTTGCAAGGTTTCATATGAGTCACCAACAGAAACTCAACCAGAGATAATGTTTTCAACCAACTAAGAGGTCATGTGAGCTAGCTGGCTAGCTACTCATAAAATCAGTTGCTGATTAAAAATGAGCAACTGCTGTGAGGGAAATTCTCATTGTTGAGGTAGAGAGTTGCTAATTTAGACTCATTGTGATGAATCAACAGGGGCAGTTTCTCATATGGACAGTATGGGCAGTATACCGTAATTTCCGGACTATAAGGCGCACCTGAATATAAGCCGCACCAGCCAATTTTAGGGAAAAACACAAATGTGTACATATACAAGCCGCACCCGATTATAAGCCGCAGGTGTTTTAGCGTTTAATTACCATATGTAAAGCCTCGTGCACAGAGGAGATTGTCGGGAAAGAGACTGCTGTTTGGGGAAGCTTCCATTTTATTAACATTTCAACAAACAAGTTGCATATTTGCATAACCTATGACCACGCAAACGTCAACACGCAAGAGTCAGAGACGCACAAACAGACGCACAAAGCTGCGGACTGGTTCGCACGGACAGTTAAAGACAACATGAATGTCATTTAATTCAACTAACAGCGAAGTAAAGTGAGAAACTTCTCGGTCAGACTGACAGACAGCTGTTAGCTCCGTTAGCACCGCCACCTGTCTGACTATGTGTTGTTAGCATAACAAACCTGAATCACTGACGTTGATGACGTCCACCGACAGAACAACGCGTTCCCTCGACGCAGAACTCCGAATGCTCAATGACGGTGTAGGGTCGACGACGTAGCTACGCTGTCGCCGCGACGCAGAAGCATAATAATAAACCAGGCGTTAAAGGTGAGGGACGTAACCTGTACAATCCATAGATTGAGGAGGTCCCCTAGTGGCCGTTAGCTGTAAAAATCCATAAATTAGCCGCACCGTTGTATAGGCCGCAGGGTTCAAAGCATGGGGAAAAAGTAGCGGCTTATAGTCCGGAAAGTACGTTATATACTTTTTGAAAAGCCCTCCCTCATCACTATAAAAAGGTTAGGAAATGGCACATGGCCTTCCTCTGATTTGGACCCAGGAACTGCTAAAACAGTCCTCGCCTCATGGTCAAGTTCCTGGGGGACAGTGCAAAGTGTGGTATGGATGAGGGAGAACTTAAGGAGTTTAAGAAGAAAATAGCTAAATTGATTAATTTAAAATTATGATGTCTTTTGGGAAGAAATGTGTTGATGTTTTTAAACTGGTAATTTATGCATTGAAAATCTGTCAGGCGAGTGGATAAAGTCCACTTTTAATGCTACAACAATTACATGCACACAAAGCGTTTTTGCACTTACATGGGGAGTAATAATTAGGGAAGAATTACAAGTGAAGCTTGGCAACTGACTGACACACTATAATATATGATAGGTTGTTAACACACACACCTAATTATCATCATTTTAAGAGCGTCTCCAAATGAAACTTATATATATGATTCCACCCTCTAAATCTAAAAACCGGAAACCTTTCCAAAAACCCATGCAAATTGCAATTAAATTTTTAGGTGAAAAGACTTTTCAAGGATTACAAGGTAAATTTTGCTAAACTTGCAAAAACTCTTGAGCATAAAATCACATAAAATCATGAATCTACTTTCCTTTTGACGTTGACAGATTTTATTTTAGCTTTCTTGCTAAGTAGCCCATTTCTTGATTGTTGAAAACTTTGCCTAGGTATTCTAAATGTCTTCTGAAAAAAAAAAAAAAAGTTGTTGATGATGAAAATGTCTTGAAAGTATCAGCATCCTCATCAGTGGATGATCCATGTATTTATCAAGACTTTGAAATAAAGAGCAGGATTCTTTTTATTTTGCAATTTAAATACATGTAGACGCAGCATTGCACACAGTACAGAATGACAAATGACAATTTAATCATGACATATTCAAGATTTTGTATGAATTGCTTGAGATGTGCACACATGTTCAACAACATGGATCATTATACAACTGAGTAGACCATTGGCTAAATGTGAATAATGTGAATATTCAAAATTAAGGCAACAAAGAGCACAACACCTAGTTGTCATCATTTTAAGAGCGTCTCCAAATAAGACTAATACGTATGATTCCACACTCTAAATATATAAAAAAAGAAACCTTCCCAAAAGTTCAGTTAAAACTTTCAGATGAAAAGACTTTCTTCAAGGATTAACAAGGTAACTTTTGCTAAACTTGCAAAAACTCCTGAGGATGTTAGATGTAACTCTATCAGCCACAGCAAACAACGGTTTAAACAGTGCAAATTTATGGAAGAACATCAGACATAGGACTGTAAGTTTCCTTTATATAACATAGCACTTATTTAGTTTTTAGCGTAATGAAAACCAGAATTCTGTTTCGAATTTTGGTCAATTTGAAACCATAAATTAATGGATTCATTAAGGGAGGTATGACAAGAATTTCTATTGCAACAAAGTTTTCAAAGGCTTGAGGGAAATATTTTGAACCAAATCTAATGATCATTACATCAAAAAGTATAGTTACAAGAAAAATTAGTAAGGAGATCAAATGTGGCACACATGTTTGCATGAACTTTGCCCTGTTTTCTATAGAATCTGCACATGTTTTAATAAGATAAATGTAGGATACAACTATGAATATACCATGCAAAAAGTAAATGATCATTGTTATGTATGTCCCTATGCTGTTAACAGCAGTTTCAGCTGGAAAACAAGCAAGTTTGACAATTGCCCAATTCACACAAAAAAATCTGGTGATATATGGGCTGCATAACTTTAATCTAGATGTTAAAAACATATTTGCAGCTACAATCAGAAAAGGCGTTAGCCAAGAGAAACACACTAACTTGATGAGTCTTTGCTTTGACATGACAGAGTGGTACTCCAGGGGTCGACATATAGCCACATATCTGTCATATGACATAACTGAAAGTATAGACAGATCAGCGCAGGCAAATGAGGCAATTACTTGAGCCTGAACAAGACATCCAGAATAAGAGATTAAATGAACAGGAGAAAGCAGGTCCCAGAGAAGCTTGGGGTAGAAACCTGTTGTCCCATAAAGTGCATTCATGCAAAAAGTACATAGTAAAATATACATTGGTTCATGCAGGTTTTTATCCATGATGATGGTCACAATAACAGAAACATTTACCAGCAAAATCACACAGTAACACAGTAATGTGAGAAAGAAGAGAGTAAATCTGTGGTTATTTGTTTCATTTAAACCTGAAAGAAAAAACATTCTTATTTGAGAAACATTATCCATCATGGTTAGAAAACGTGTTGTTCCTGTGAAGGGTAACTCTGTCCACAACAGTGTCTGCTCTCTCTCCACACTTTTTAATATCTTGTCTGACTACATTGACACACCTGCTTAGAAATCAAACCAGCCAATCAATGAATCCTCATGAAAACCATGAAATAAACTACCTAAAAGTTTTATATCTTGGAGATTGTGAACAAATTCCACACTTGTTGTTATATCCAAATACTGTAAATCCCTTTGATTACCTGAACAGTTATATTAAGCATTACTATTGGGTTTTAAAAGTTTACTTATTCTAATTAGGCTGTTAAATAATCTAGCTTCTACAGCTCCGGTTACAAAAGGATATTTACAACACATTACCAATGCCAGTGTAGGCAGAAGCACAATTATTCACATCCGGGCCATAATTTTGCTCGGTCAGTTCAACAGTTAGCTATGCTGCTCAATGGGGAAACAATTAACCTGCTTCTTCTTTTTTTTTCTTTTTTTTCCTGGTGTCACATTCACTGTTCAGCTGGGTTCAGTCGTCATTTGTTGTTTTAAAGGGGGAGATGTTCTTACAAGATTTTTGCAACCTTTGGCCTCAGGCACCTGGTTTTTCATTTATTCATTGGCGTTCAAGTTCCATTGTGTAAGATTAAGAGGTATCCAACGTGTGAAATTTCATAATATTACACTTTTAATGCACAATCACATAAGATTGGCGGCAATCTGCAAAGTGGATGACATACATTTCAGGTTTATTCCGTCTTTATCATTTCTAAATACAAAAAGACAAACAGTGAAGTGACTGCACACAATGTGGTGGGAATTAATATTTAAATTATGTTAAAATTCTCTGGAAGTGCACTGAAATGTTCCATATTACAGTATGAATGACTGTACAATTGACTGATCCATGTGGTATATGTGAACAATGTGGAAAGAGCAAATAAAGAGCAGATATTTCAGAGTTTAAGGACTTAATAATCATACATTTATGACTGCCACCAAATAAAAAGGGGATTCAGCGCCCTAAATCGTGAGGAGAAATAATGTTTATATTTAAAATGAGATATTCAGCTTAAAAGACATTCTTAACGGATCACAGAGCTCAAATTTGCTGGGAGCAAACCTCCTGAGGGTATTACATGATCCTCCAGCACACAGCCAGCAGCAGGTGAAGCAATTGATTTTATCAAAAGAAGTTCATTAAAGAAAGGACATTAAGTTACCATAACATATAGGACAAAATTCATTTAGTTTTTATAGTAATGACACCCAGAATTCTGTTTCTAATTTTGGTCAATTTGAAACCGTAAATGAGAGGATTCATTAAGGGAGGTATGAAAAGGAATTCTACTGCAACAAAGTTTCGAATGGTTTGAGGTAAATCTTTTGAACCAAATCTCATACTCAATACATCAAACGCTATAGCCACAAGAAAAATAAGCAAGGAGGTTAAATGTGGGACACATGTTTGCATGAACTTTGCCCTGTTTTCTATTGAATTCACACAGGTTTTAATGAGATACATGTAGGACCAAATTATAAAGAAGCCATGACAGACATAAATCACTATTGCTATGTAAGCGACTATGCTATTAATAGTAGTTTCAGCTGGGAAACAAGCAAGTTTGACAATAATCCAATTCACACAAAAAAGCCTGCTGATATGTGGGCTGCATAACTTTAATCTAGTTGTTAGAAAAACATTGATACCCATCACGCAAAAAGGTGTCATCCAAGAGTAACACACTAACATAATGAGCCTTTGCTTTGACATGACAGAGTGGTACTCCAGTGGTCGACATATAGCCACATATCTGTCATATGCCATGACCGAAAGAATAGACAGATCAGCGCAGGCAAATGAGTATATTACTTGAGCCTGAACAAGACATCCAGAATAAGAGATGACATGAACAGGAGAAAGCAGATCCCAGAGAAGCTTGGGGTAGAAACCTGTTGTCCCATAAAGTCCATTCATGCAAAAAGTACATAGTAAAATATACATTGGTTCATGCAGGTTTTTATCCATGATGATGATCACAATAACAGAAATATTTACCAGCAAAATCACAGAGTAACACAGTAAAGTGAGAAAGAAGAGAGTAAATCTGTGGTCAGTTGTTTCGTTTAAACCTAAAAGAAAAAACATTCTTATTTGAGAAACATTATCCATCATGGTTAGAAAACGTGATTTTTTTTCAGCACAATGCAGGTTATTAATGCTATCAAGGCACCAACATTAAACTAGCTCCTCGCTTCAATTTCATTAATATGCTTTAGAGTTGCTAGTTGTGTGGTCACTCTCAGTTTTGCTCTTATTAGTCCAAATATGTCTCCTATCATGTACAGCAGAATTTTAAAGTTTAAAGAGGAAATATAGAAACATGCAAGTACCAACAGGCCAACCTGTCTTACAATCCCACAGCGTCAATTTTTTAACGAGGCTGGAATGAGACATAAAATCAAAATCTACTTTCCTTACAAATAGGTACTTAAATAAGAATAGATGAAAACATATTATATAATATTATTTCTTCCAAACATTCTATTAACAGCTTTTCGTGTTATAACTAACAGAAAAAACATTGTTATTTCAGAAACATTGTCCATCATGTCCAACATGTTCCTTTGAATGATAACTCTGTCTCTAACAGTGTCTGCTCTCTCTCCTCACTTTTTAATATCTTGCCTGACTACATCAGCACACCTGCTCAGAAATCAAACCAAGCAATCAACTAATCTTATTTTCAGGGTGATGCAATCTACTGTAAATGCAGCACATGACAATAACAATATAGAACATCATGGCACATGGAGAGCAGAATTTTTTCAACTACCATTAAATATAAAATTTTCATCACATGGAAAATTATTTATTTGGCACACTGTTGGCTAGTTATGCTAATAAGGCTTTGACAATTAACAAGCTCCCTTTTCCAGTTTCATGAAGCTGTTTGAGAGCGGCCTGTCTAAATTTAACTTTTGTTAATCTAATACACGTCTCCTATCGTGCCCTGCAGAAATTTCATTTTAAAAGAGCAAATACAGAAACATGCCGTTAACAGAATTTATTGCACTGCTTTGATTTTCTGTGTGTTGTGAACACTGCATGATTGAGCTCATTGTCTACAAAACACCCATCAATTATAATGTACTCCACAATTTGGAAGTTTCATGTAAATTAAACAATGATCATCACACTTCAACAATGACTATGACTTAAAGTCAACATGTAGATGTCCCTACGCCAGGACTCCTACTAAAAGAAAAAACTTTTGCGGGCGATTGTACAATGTATGTATGTAATGCTGTTTAATGACAGCTCAATATATTCACTATAAAGCATCATCAAGGTTTCAAAGATTCTCTGGCCAAGATTGTATAACAAAACTACAGTTGTACATTTTCCATAACATAACACATAAAACAATTATATGAACGGCTGAATACATTTTAGTATAACGAGAGAAGTTGGCCAGTAGTCTGGTGGTGCGGCAGCTGATACTTCTGTATCACAGACTGTGGCTGGGGTGGGTGTTGTATCTTAGTGTCCTTTGTGCTCGCTGATGCTCAGTAGATGGGTAGTAATTATTTCCTGGGCAGTTAAAACCACCTGCTGCATAGTCCATCTGTTCTGGGCCGCTCACATCGCACGCCAGTTTTTGATGTTTCACAAACCGGGGCGGCTGTGGCTCAGGGGTAGAGCCAGTGTCTTGTTTTTGGAAGGTCACAGGTTCAATTCCCCTGGTCAAGATGCTAAAGATTCCATGGGCAAGACACTGAACCCCACACTGTTCCTGATGTGCTGGTCGGCACCTTGCATGGCAGCCACCGCCATCAGTGTATGAATGTATGTATGAATTAGTGTAAGACGCTTTGGGACAAAAGCATCCGCTAAATGCCCTTAAATGTAAATGTTTCACGTCAGGATGTTCTCTATTACTCCTCTGTAAAAGTTCACAAGAGCTTGGCATATTAATTCAGCCCCCTCAATTTTCTTAAAAAAAAGTACAGACTACTGTGGGTTTTCTTAATCAGGAAACGTGATGTCCAAGACAGTTTCTCTGTTATATTAAATCCCTTGAGCTTCAAACTGTTTTCCCTCAGTCCCACCGATGCTGACAGGGGTGTGTGTTTCTGCGTCCTTGTTTCTGATATCAACAATCAGCTCCTTGGTTGTGTTGATGTCGAGCTTCTCTGTAAAAAATAAGTCCTTGATGGAGAAAATGTCTTGGAAATGCAATTGCTACATACATGATGTCATACGAAACTGACTGAGGTCAAAAAGCTACATGTCCCTCGCAAAAAGTCAGTGTAACCATAAAGACTTGGAACTAAAGGAGCAGAATTGAATTTGTATGATGAGCATGATAAATGACAATTCAAGATCAAACAGTGAAGTTCTGATAAAGTTCTGTTTGGATGCTGATCTTACAGAAAAGTATGCTTGGGTAAGCAAAACAGAGGTTATGGTTATCATGAGATTTATAGTGTTTTGCATTTACCAGTTGTATGTTTCACTTTCAGCAGTACACGTGAAAAGCTGTGAGGGCTAACACTGTCTATGACAAAGGACCCTGAATAAAAGTATAAAACTGACCTTGACTTCAACATCAAGTTGGTCCAAGGGCTGACCGCCCGACTTTTTAAGTTTAAAGCTATTGCTAATTTTATTTAACTTTTTTGACCTCCCTAATAAAGTACTTTAACACATTCTCCTTATTTCTTTTCTTAAGCTCTGGGTCTTACTTCCACAGGTTTGGTGGTCATTTGTTGTTTTAAGGGGAGTTATCCTCATCAGTTTTTAAAATCTTGAATGAATGAATGAATGAATGAATGAATGAATAATTTTATTTCGAACATAAAAAATGAGAAAAAAAAGAAAAACATATAAAATAAATCTCACGTTGTAGTGTCCCAAAAAACAAAGCCAATATTCAAATTTAAAACAATGTATGCTCGAAAAGGAGCAGGAGGAAGCCAAGCTTTTCAGTTCCCACCCCTTATTCACCGCTCCATCAGTTCAAAACAAAAAACAAAAAAACTCCGATATTTAAAACAAAACAGACTAAGTCTTATTTTTATAAACACTTATCATCATTTCTTATGTAAAGCAAAGCAAAAAAAAGAAAACAAAAACAAATAACAAAACAAATACAAACAAACAAACAAAGTCAACAGACTCACTCTTATTTTTCCTATTATCCCAATTTTATGCCGTTCTCCAACCTACTTTTCCTCCTCCTCATATTTTTTTAGGAACCTATGCCTATACACTTTTTTAAACTGTTTTATGTTTGTGATGTTTTTGACCTCCTTCTCCAGACCGTTCCACAATTTCACCCCACAGACTGTTATGCACATGCTTTTCAAAGTTGTTCTGACTTTTTTCCTCTTGAAATTTGCTTCCCCTCTCAAATTATACCCACCCTGCCTTTTCCCAAACGTGTTTTGAATTTCCCCTGGAAGTAAGTTGTGTCTTGCTTTGTACATGATTTGTGCAGTCTTGTGTTTAACCATATCGTTGAATTTCAGAGTGTGTGTCTTTATGAATAATGAATTTGTGTGCTCAAGATATCTAGTTTTATTGATGATTCTTATTGCTCTTTTCTGTAATTTGCATAACGGCTGTAGGTTGGATTTGTAGGTATTGCCCCATATCTCCACACAGTAGCTCATATATGGAAGTATGAGTGCATTATACAGAGTATGTAGTGATTTATAGTCCAGAATGTGTCTTGATTTCCCAAAATTTGCAATGATCTTTGCTGTTTTTGCTTTCACGTGTTTGATGTGTGGTTTCCAGGAGATTTTATGGTCTACAGTCACACCCAGAAATTTTATTTCTTGAACCTGTTCAATACTTATGTTGTCTATTTTCAGTTGTACTTGAGGGTTCATTTTATATTTTCCAAATAACATCATCTTTGTCTTATTCAAATTTCAAATTTAGTGATAATTTGTTTACATTAAACCACCTTTTTAATTTATCCATTTCTGTTGTGACTGTATCCACAAGATGGTTTAGATTATCCCCAGAGCAGAAAATGCTTGTGTCATCAGCAAATCTCACCCAACATTGCTTTTACTTCTCAGTGTTAAAGCTCCAATGTGGAGGATTTATCGAGATCTATTGGCAGAACTTCAATATTATTATCATGACTATGTTTTCACTCGTATGTCATCACTTATAGTTGGGTGCAATCTGCAATCTCAACACCAGATGCCACTAAATCCTTCATGCTGGATCTTGAAATTATCACTCGCAGGTCATTTACAAATGTGCTACAGAATGAGTAAGATATACATTTCCAGTTTTATTGCATCTATTTTATATCTTAATACAAGAAAGCAAACACTTACATGGCCACACAATTTGTGTAAATAATATGTTTTTGTGAATGTGAACATGCAAATTAAGAGCACAACAACACGTTATCATCATCACTTTAAAAGTAACAACAAATATCAAGCCATGCATATGATTCAGCAATCCTAAATCTTAAAAAGGAAAAAGAACATTCACACACGGACACAAATTTGAGTTTGACAAAATGAAAACTTTAGGTTAACTAGATGTTGTTTAAGGTTTACTAAGCTAACAATTGCTAAATGTGCAAAACCAAATGAGGGTTTTATATGTCACCTCAGTACAACAGCCAACATCTGGATAAGCAGTGCATTTAATGGAAGAACATAAAATTTATGATTTAAAGTTTCCTTTATATATACAGTTTGGGACAAAAGTCATTTAGTTTTGAAAGTAAGAACCACCAGAATTCGGTTTCGAATTTTAGTCAAATTGAAACCATAAATTAATGGATTCATTAAGGGACATATGACAAGAATTTCTATTGTCGCAATGTTTTGAAAAGTTTGAGGGAAATCTTTTGAACCAAATCGTAAAGTAATTACATTAAAAAGCAGACTTACAAGGAAAGTGAACAAGGACATTAAATGTGGCACACATGTTTGCATGAACTTTGCCCTGTTCTCTATAGAATTAACACATGTTTTAATGATATACATGTAGGATAGAACTATGAATAATGGTAGAAATGTATAAATTATTATTGTAATGTATGCAGCTATGTTATTAACAGCAGTTTCAGCTGGAAAGCAAGCAAGTTTAACAATCGTCCAATTCACACACACAGTTCCGGTGATATATGGGCTGCACAACTTTAATCTAGATGTAAGAAAAATATTTGCGGCAACAATGATAAAAGGCATGAGCCAAGAGAAACACAGTAATGTTATGAGTCTTTGCTTTGACATGACAGAGTGGTACTCCAGTGGTCGACATATAGCCACATATCTGTCATATGCCATGACAGAAAGAATAGACAGATCAGTGCAGACAAATGAGATAAGTACTTGAGCCTGAAAAAGACATCCAGAATAAGAGATAACATGAACAGGAGAAAGCAGATCCCAGAGAAACTTGGGGAAGAAACCTGCTGCCCCATAAAGTGCATTCATGCAACAAGCACATAGTAAAATATACATTGGTTCATGCAGGTTTTCATTCATGATGATGATCACAATAACATAAATATTTACCAGCAAAATCACACAGTAACACAGTAAGGTGAGAAAGAAGAGAGTAAATCTGTGGTCAGTTGTTTCATCTAAACCTGAAAGAAAAAACATTGTTATTTGAGAAACATTATCCATCATGGTTGGAAAACATGTTGTTCCTGTGAAGGGTAACTCTGTCCCTAACAGTGTCTGCTCTCTCTCCACACGTTTTAATATCTTGTCTGGCTACATTGACACATGCTCAGAAATCAAACCAACCAATCAATCCTCTTATTTTCAGGATGTTGCAATCTACTGTAAATACAATGTGTAAAAATAACAATATACAACGGTATGGCATTTGAAAAGCATGAATTCTCCAGCAATGTTCAAATGTATATTTTTCATCACTTGGAAAAGGATTTCTCTGGCAGACTGTAGGCTATTTATGCTATAAAGGCATTGACAATAAACTAGCCCCTCGCTCCAATTTACTTTATTTCACAAATACGTTTTAGAGCGGACTGTTGTTTGGCCAGTCTAAATCTTTGCTGTTATTTGTTAATGCATGTCTCCTATCGTGTACTGCAGAAATCCCAATTCAAAAAGGGAAATACAGATACAACCTATATTTTATTGTTTTTTATCTCATTCTATATCGCAATTATTCTATTGATAGCTCTTCGTATTTTAACTTTGGGTGCCCACCGACGCTGCCGGCCTCACCTAATTTTACCGTTCTGCTCTCATCCAATAAAATTATATGTGGTTTGCTTGCAGTCTGCTTGAATGCATTCATATGAATACTTACGTATAAGACCCTTGCAATGTTCATATGAGTCAACAACAGAAACTCTACTACAGACAATGTTTTCAACCAACTAAGAGTTAATGTCAGATAGCTGGCTAGCTACTAATACAATCAGTTGCTGGTTAAAAATGAGCAACTGCTGTACGGGAAATTGTCCTTGTTTAGGTAGAATTGCTAATTCTCTGAAGAAATTTAGACGCATTGTGATGAATCATAACTTTTTGGTAAATGCAATGCATGGAGCATGGAGAGAAGACCTTGAGTGTTCTGCAGTCTTCCAAATGTTTCCAGCTTGAATAGAACAGAATAGGTGTTACATACTTTTATGACAATTGTTAATCATTTCTTCCCCCAAAAATGACCACCTGATGTTTGTGTTGATCATGCCTTTCCCAGGACGGTGACCATTTGATGATTTATTGAACTATACATTTCATCCTATTAACCTTCCTGTAAAAACAGCTCAGACAAAGAGAATTGCCCCTCATGTGTCTTTCTGACCCTTACACCTCTCACAACCTGATATGTTGTCTACCATACATTGATTACTGAATTCAAAACTATTTAATGTCCCACAACTGCGCATGTTTTTTTCTGTTCTAAGTTTAACACCTATTGTCTTCAAGAGTACAACAGATTATGACTGTAAGTTGGTCAAAATTATTTAAAGTTGGTTTAAATAATAAAGAGCACAACCTAGTTATCAGAATTTTAAGAGCCTGATCAAATAAAACTGATACATATGATTTAACACCCTAAATCTAAATTCCCCTTCCAAAAAAAACAATGCACATTTCAGTTAAATTAAATGAACCTTTCACTAAAAAGGCATTCTTCAAGGATTTACAAGCTCAAGATGGCTAAATGTGCAAAAACTGTTGAGGATATTACATGTATAGCCACAGCAAACAGCTGATTAAACAGTGCACATCTAAGGAAGCACATCAGAAATAGTACTTAAAGTGTCTTTAAAACTATATATATGACACAAGTCATTTATTTTTTAAAGTAAGAACAACCAGAATTCTGTTTCGAATTTTGGTCAACTTGAAACCGTAATTCAATGGATTCATTAAGGGAGATATGACAAGAATTTCTATTTCAACAAAGTTTTTGAAGGCTGGAGGGAAATCTTTTGAACCAAATCGCATAATAATTACATTAAAAAGCAGAGTTACAAGAAAAACGAGTAAGGAGGTTAAATGTGGCACACATGTTTGCATGAACTTTACCCTGTTTTCAATAGAATTTTCACACGTTTTACTGAGATACATGTAGGATAGAACTATGAATATACCATGGAATAGATAAATAATAATTATTATGTATGCAACTATGTTGTCAAGAGCAGTTTCAGCTGGAAAACAAGCAAGTTTAACAATCATCCAGTTCACACAAAAAAATCTGGCTATATATGGGCTGCATAATTTTAATCTAGATGTTAGAAAAATATTTGTGGCAATGATGAAAAAAGGTGTTAGCCAAGAGAAACAGACTAACATAATGAGTCGTTGCTTTGACATGACAGAGTGGTACTCCAGTGGTCGACATATAGCCACATATCTGTCATATGCCATGACTGCAAGAATGGACAGATCAGCACACACAAATGAATTAATTACTTGGGCCTGAATAAGACATCCAGAATAAGAGATAACATGAACAGGAGAAAGCAGATCCCAGAGAAACTTGGGGTAGAAACCTGCTGTCCCATAAAGTCCATTCATGCAAAAAGTACATAGTAAAATATACATTGGTTCATGCAGGTTTTTATCCATGATAATGATCACAATAACAGAAATATTTACCAGCAAAATCACAGAGTAACACAGTAAAGTGAGGAAGAAGAGAGTAAATCTGTGGTTATTTGTTTCATTAAAACTTGACAGAAAAAATATCCTTATTTGAGAAACATTATCCATCATGGTTAGAAAATGTGTAACTCTGTCCCTAACAGTGTCTGCTCTCTCTCCTCACTTTTTAATATCTTGTCTGACAACATCAACAGACACTTAGAAATCAAACCAGCCAATCAACTAATCTCCCTTTTTTAGGGTGATGCAATGTACTGTAAATGCAGGACATGACAATAACAATATAGAACCTTATGGCAACTGGAGAGCAGAATTTTTAACTACCATTAAATGTATAATTTTCATCATATGGAAAAATATTTCTTTGGCACACTATAGGCTATTTATGCTAATAAGGCACTGACATAAACTAGCGCCTTGCTCCGGTTTGAGATTTAAGGTGTTTGAGAGCAGCCTGTCTAAATGTAACTTTTATTAATCTAACAAACATCTCCCCCTGCAGAAATTTTTATTTAAAATAGGAAATACAGGAACATGCCGTTAACAGATTTTATTGTAGCTTGCTTGCTAAGAAGTCCATTTCTTAATAGTTGAAAATTGTGTCAAGGTGACTTTTATTAAAACAAAACAAAATAAATGAAACTTGGAGAGCAGAATTTTTTAACCAAGGTAACATCTCTATATTTGTAAAATGCAAAATCATTATTTAGCATATTATAGGCTATTAAAAAGAGTGAACACAGAAACACACTAGGACCAACAGGATGCTACGAAACATGGAGGAATATACGCAGTAGGAAGGCAGGAAATGGACAGAAAAGCTTTGATGTCTGTAACGCCCGCCAATATAATAATGCCCGCAAACGTAATAAAACCACAAAGTAATAAAAATCTGCAGCATTTAATTTAATAAACCCACAAATGTAATACATTTTTCACAAACGTTCTAGCCGCTGCCTACTACAAACGTAATGCTATTTCCCACACATGTAATAATTATTACGTTTGCAGGGATTTATTACGTTTGCGGGGACATGAAAATCTTCATTGTAATAACTTCCCACAAATGTAATAATACAATGAATAAAGGTCGTTTTTGTTTGTGTGCTTGCCTATACACCTACTAATACTACTAATACTACTGACCATGGGTGCAAAATCCAGCTGCTGACTTTCTGCTCCGCTGTCACAGCGGATTATGTTTTATCTATTTCGGCCATAAGCGGTCATATTGACCACACATCATTTTGCAGGGTTTCACTGTAACATTTTTTGTGCTTCCACGCAAATTTACTTGTGAATAATTATTATCTAGTTGTATTAGATAGCCTGGTTGGCACCATGGGCAAACATGAACGGGAGTTCCCCCTCTGTGAAACAGCGAGCGGAGCTGTTCAACACTTAAGTGCTGAAGTGATGCGACTGGCTCTGTACCAGAAAGCTGAGGAAGAATGTCTGTATCCTGAGCACCTGCACACAGGTGTGGGCACCTTTAGTGGGGCGAAGGCAAAGCCAGAGTCTGTAATTAACTACAACAACACCTGGACCTGGACCAGATGACGAGGGCGTACTCTGTCAAAGGCGGTACGGGAAGATGGCCGGTGGCGGTCTTCTATAACATCCTCGACCTGACTGGGATCAAAACCCGCATCTTGTTCAAGGAGCACCAGCAGCAGGAGAGCCCGGAGGAAAGTCCTGCAGCAGCTGACAGAGGAGCTGAGGGCAGAAAACATGGAGGGGAAAGCGGCCGCGGCAGTTGACACAAGGTGGGCAGCAGCGGAAACAACCACCGCAGCAGCAGCAGACAGGGACGCGGGGGCAGTGCCGGTCCGAAAGAGCTGCGAACAGAACCAAACGTCGGACACTTGAAATGCCACAAGCCCGTGTGTGGTAACTGTGCAAGGAGAGCACGAGGAGATCTGACTGTGGCCAGTGATCGCAACAGATCTTTTTTTTTTTGTATTAGGTCCAGGAGGAAGATGATGGCATTGTCCACTCCGATGCCAGGTTGATATGCAAACTGGAGAGGGCCCATAAAAGGACCCACCAGAGGGCGGAGATGGACGAGGACCAGCCGCTCCAGGGTCTTCATCAGGTGTGAAGTGAGAGCAATTGGTCTGTAGCTGTTAGTCTTTTGGGTGAGGGATCTTTGGTACAGGTACCACGCAGGAGGTTTTCCACAGCAGTGGCACTTTTAGCAGCTTCAGGCTCATGTTGAAGATATATTACAAGATTCTGCACAGCAAAAATGGGGCAGTAAACAGGGAGGATGGAAGAGGTGGTGGGGGGCAGCAGAGATGGCTGGGCTGGGGAGGGGTGGGTGTCTGGTCAAATCTATTGAAAAACAGGTTAATTTTTTTAAGGCTTTTCCAGACTCCACTGACGTTTCTCTGCTGCAGCTGGTTCTCCATCTTCCTCCGGTAGCTGTTCTTCCCCTCTCTGATCTTCCTCCTCAGCTCCTTCTGCACAGCCTTCAGCTCCTCCTTGTTTCCTGACCTAAAGGCCCTCTTTTTCTCCTTAAGAAGGGCCTTTATGTCAGGATTAATCCAGGGTTTGCTGTTTGAAAAACACCGCACAGTCCTGGTGGGTACAGTGTTATCAACACAGAAGTTTATATAGTCCGTTATGCAGTCTGTTAAGCTGTCGATGTCCTCCCCATGAGAAACACACAGTTCTTTCCACACAGTTGAGTCAAAGCAGTCCCTCGGAGCCTCCTCAGACTCCTCAGTCCATGCTTTAACTGTGCGGATTTCCACTGTTTGCCTGATTACGAGGGGCTTGTACACAGGCAGGAGATGCACCAGGTTGTGGTCAGATCTTCCTCGGGGAGGGGGGGGGGTTGAGTTGTATGCCTCCTTGATGTTGACATACAATAAGTCCAGTGTTTTATTGTCTCTAGTGTGGCAGGTGACATACTGTGTGAATGTGGGCAGAGTGGAGGACAGAGTGGCATGATTGAGGTCCCCAGAGATGAGGAAGAGGGCCTGTGGGTGCTGTGTCTACAGTGAGCTTGTGACTGAGTGGATGACGTCACAAGCTGCATCAGCGTTAGCAGGGGGGGGATGTACACAGCGCAAAGGATCACCTGTGTGAACTCCCTCGGGAGGTAGTACGGCCTCATGCTAACAGCTAAAAGTTCGATGTCCTTACTGCAGACCTGTTCTTTAACAGTGATGTGCCCAGAGTTACACCAACTGTCATTAACAAACACTGCCAGCCCTCCTCCTTTCCTCTTACCGCTCTCTGCCGTCCTGTCTGCCCACCGCAGTTGATACCCGTCCAGATTAGCGTCCGTGTCTGGGTTCAGCTCTGATAGCCACGTCTCAGTGAGCACCATGATGCTGCACTCGCGGTAGTCCCTCTGATGCCAGGTCAGCGCCGTTAGCTCGTCCATCTTATTGGGGAGAGATCTTACATTCCCCATGATGACAGGCGGGAGGACGGGTCTGTAGCATGTCCTCCTGCTACGATGAACAGCTCCTGAACGGCACCCGCGTCTCCTCCTCCTCAGCTCACGGGGGACATCAGGCCACTCGTGCGTCTGCACCGCGGCGCTACTGAGGGCCAACAGCTGATCCCTACTGTAAACAATAGGTCTGCGTACAGGCTCCCCGGACACGGCGGAAAAAGTTGAAAAAAGAAGTACTGAGACCTCAACGAAGAACGCAAGTCTGAAGTTATTTGCAAAGAGGCACAATGTGCAGTCAATCCCTCCAACAAAGGCTGCCCTAAAGGAGCATGTTAAGAGGGCAGTCTATCAAGGAGGCCATGTATGGGGTCAGATGCTGGTGTCAACACCAGAGCTTCCTTCCCCTTGTAGATGGGGCTGGTCAAAGGCATCTGAGGGTCATTATGAACCATTTTGGACATGCCTGATGTCTGATGCAGGCCAGTCCAGCTATGAACTTATCTCCTGCAAATGTAAGAAGGGTTGTGTCAAGCAGTGTAAGTGCAAAAAAGCTGCCTTAGATTGCACAGCTCTCTGTTACTGTGAAGGGGATTGCTGAGAGTCTTCCACGATTGACCCCTTGTTTGGACAGTTACTATTGTCAGTTAGGCCTATCTTGCATTGTGAGCTTCCAAATAGGCTAAATACTAAAGTTGACACCTGAATCCCTAATCATAACAATGTGTGACCCCATTATCATTCATATCACAGGAATCCATGCAACTTTGAAGCAGTAATGATTTTCAAACCAGTCATGGCGGCCATCTTGAAATGTATTTGTATCATTCATGTGCAAACTCCAGAGGTAAATAAATGTATATTATAATTATATAATATACATTTATACAATTACATTATCATATTATAATCAACACACAAACGAAAATTCACATGGAAATGGTAATCAATGGCAGTCATTTTAAAAAAATGGCTGCCACGGCCACCATATTGAAAATTAATTAATAAGTGTACCAAATTTCACGCTTTTATCACAAAGTGCACGATTCTTTGGAATTATATTTTTAATGAATTAAGCAGAAGGCTACCAAGAACCCCCCCCCCCTGATTAATCGATTTTTAGTCTAAATTTCACGGCTTTGGTCGACAAAGGATTTCTTCGGTTGATTACAGCATGACGTCATCTCATTCATTATGCAACATGGCTGAGGAAAAAGTCATTAAAAATTTACATAGTATTTTAAAAGCGGCCATCTGGACACATTTCAGATTTTATGAAGACACCGACGAGCGCGAACTGGGCAAGACACATGGTGTGTAAAGTGTGTCACACAAAAATTAAATACCAAGGGGCTACCGCTAACTTGAGAAACCACGTTAGCCGTTTCCACCCGAAAAAGGCTACCGTCAATGTTAGCGGCTGCCGAACAGACAGCAGACCCGGTCCAGCCAAGAACTGATGAGACGCTGCCAATGGACCTGCATTGTTTTGCATTTTGTGACTTACAGTCAAATACAATTTTTAAGCAATTTTCTTAAAAATAGTCTTAAAAATATCACCTAATCTTGTTTTCATGAATCCAGTATCGTGTATCCTGACGTCTTCTGAGCTGAGTGTATGGACACACCCCTAGCTTTAAGCCTTTTGATGTTATGGGTTGTTTAATGTTGAGGTGCGATGGTTGTCCACTAGTTGTCACCAGAGACCAGTTAAGCAATGTACAAATACTGATACAACTAAAAGTGCAAATGTTTCATCATCAAAATGTACTTTTAAGTACTAATAGTAATGTGTGCTTGTGTGCTTCGGTCAGGCAATGTTGTACTGGTTTGGATTTTTTTTCATCAGATTTGTTTGGCGGTTAAGGAGCCAACAGTTCTACAGGATGGGTTATGTCCATGAAATCCACCATGATGCTTGCTTTCTATGGATTCCCTGTCTCTTGCATAATTTCATGTTCTAAATAAGATGCTGTTTGGAGCTATTTCCCATAAAATAAATGCTGAAGAATAAGAGTAAGTGTACAGTATGTTCACTAATTAAATCCAGTGTTAAAATTAGAGTTAAGGCATGACAACATTTTCTGGCCCCTAGCAATTATCTTGGTTTCTCATGTGGCCTCCTAGGAAAAGTAATTGCCCACTCCTGCTCAAAGCCACGTAGGGGTCATTGAGCTCACCAGGAATAGGAACAACAGTGCCGCTGTTGGTGTAAATTTTTGGTACCAACTGATAGTGTAGATACTGTAACTAACTTATCAGTTCCAACAGACAGCCCTATCATTCACTGTGAGATCCATGGAGGGACTGCTGATTCCTGATTTTTCTCGGCTCATACTTTTCACAAACACAGTATGATCCGTGAAAAATGTGTCTTTCTGTACCCGTCATGAATGGAATTCTTCATTCAGGATGCTGGTGTCTCAGTGGAGGCTACAGCCCTGTAGTGGCTGTGTTGTAACAGTATCAAAAGACCATGTTAGAAAATATAGTAAGGTCAACAGATTGATCAGTCATTACATATTACATTGTTCATGCTGATATTATGCTTTACTGTGTATCAGTCAGAGGAACATTTTCATACATTAAACTAACAAGGATCAGAGGAGTTACCTAATCAGTTATCAGTGTTGATACATAGTTCATTTTGGCAGGGCAGACCAACCTCTTGAGATGTTTAGAGATGTTTTTCATTTTTAGTCTCGCATAAAATGTAGAATATTCTTGACTTAAAAGCACAAGTGGTGGAGTTGCACCGTTTGTCTAATGTAACTGAACATCAGTGGATCCACATTTTAGTCTGAGGGCATGACCCAGGTATCTAAGGGGAGGCTATAGCCCTGTGATGGCTGTGTTTATTTTCATTTTGAGTAATATTAAAACAATTAGAGAGCAATAACTTTAGAATAAAACTTGTTATGATGTGATAGAATCAAAATAATCTGTTAGAAAATGGAATACATATCTGTGTGTTGGTACAGCAGAAATGAGCAACTAATCAGTTATCGTTGTTGATACATGAGTTCATTCTAGCTGATCTGAACAAGCTCTTCAGGTGTTTAGAAATTTCTTTCATTTTTAGTCCATATATGATTGGATTAAAGAGAGGATGATACAATATTATTTGTAAAGTCATTATTAAACGAACAATCTTTGGAAAATCTGACTCCAAGCCAATTATAATGACATCATATGTACACAGACATGAAAAGTTTATCAGAACGATCAAGTGTGGTAAACAGGTCTGAGCAGCTTTTCTCCTGACTTCTTTACTACTACGATAGGATATTAGAAGTATCCTGGTATATGTAAAAAGTATGAAGAGCCCGGGGAGAAGTACAACATTAAGCAGGACAATCAAATCTCGTATAAAACGTTCCTCTGAGATTGCACATTGAAGTTTGTAAACTGCATTATTGCAAAAAATTCCATGTAAAAAAAAAAGGTACAGTGTTTTTCTTTAGCACTCAATGCAGTTGGCACAGCAACCTGAAAGGCAGGCAGAATATAGGCTAAGACCAAGATAATACTGACGGTAGATTTCCTCATTATAGTTGCATATTGCAGTGGTTTACATATAGACACATACCTGTCATAGGCCATGGCTGCCAACAGTGAGAACTCTGAACTACCTAAAGTGTAAAATATATGAAACTGAAAGAAACAGGCTGAATATGATATGATCTGTTTCTCAGATAAAAAGTCGATCAGAAGCTTTGGGTAGATAGCAGTACTGAAAAGAACAGAGTTGACCAACAAAGCTGCAATAAAAATGTACATAGGCTCATGGAGGTTTTGGTGACTCCAGATAAGACACCCAATAGTAGAATTACTGCAGATTATCAGAATATATACTGTGAACATAACCACAAAGTAAAGATATCTGTATTTTTCTACCTCCACAAACCCATCAAGAGTTAAATATGTTAGATTTAACTCATCAGCCATTAAGGTTGTCAAAAACAAAATGATTTAAATGAGCAGATTGTATAACTGGCAAATAGCATAAATACCCGATAAAATCACTGTCACTGCATTAACATGTAACCTGCAGCATCGACAGCATTTTACTCATTAATGTAAAAAGCACTTTAGTGGGGTGGCTTTGTGATAGCACTTTGTGATAAAAGCATGAAATTTGGTACAGTTAAGGCCAAAGGCAGTCTGAAAAAAATTGGATATTGGGCCATCGTGAATTTTCAACATGGCGGCCTGACCACAGTATTCACATCCATTTTCTTATTTGCATGGTATAAAATATGATGTTGGTGATCTTTTTAGTTAAATTATTTATCATACCTAGTTTAAGGAAGTTTATACATAAAGAATACATATAAATCGATAAAAATTCAAAATGATTGCCACGATCAGAATGAACATTGTAATTGTATTAAAGTTTTGTATATAGCAAATCATATGGTCAATCTCCATACATAATTATATATTGTATCATGCAGAAATAAAATCTGCAATGTATAATAAGCCCAGCTCACATTCAAGATGGCCACCATTTACTTGCAGATATCACACACAAATGTAAGCGGTGCTAGTTAAAATTAGCTAAAATGCAACCTAGGCTTATGTATATGAGTCAAACCTTTGTCTAAAAGCATAATTACGATGAAAAAGCCAATTTTAAGATGGACAGTATTTTCGTTTTTCGGCTAAAACTCATTTTCAATGGGAGTGCATGGGGCACTTTTACTTTTTTTACAATCGCTATTTTTAAAACACTAAGAAGGCTCGACACAACATGAAACTTTGCTCGTAGTATCACCAGGGTGTCTAGACACAGCTCAGCTAAACTACATACACTCTACCCAGACATGTCGATCCCCGAGTACACCTGGGCGGCCATGATGACGGCTAGAGGAAGAAGCTACCACTAATGTGAGTTGTTCGAAAAGTCTTCTTTTTAGTAAACTCTGTGTACACAAATGATGTTCTCAATGTTCGTGTTCATGTATAGAGTCCTTGAGTGGTACAGAAAAGTCTAATTTTGACCTTTGGCCCATGGACTAATAAAGGCAAGTCTATAAAAATGGGTTTTAAGAAGTGATTTAAAAGAAGTTACCAATCCTGCAAGCCTTATCTCCTCAGGCAGGGCGTTCCAAAGTCGACTGGCCCTTATGGCGAAGGCATGATCACCTTTAGTTTTTAGTCTTGACTTTGGAACAGTTAGGAGGGCCCCGCCTGAGGATCTAAAGCCTGGTTTATGCTTCTGCGTCGCGGCGACGGCGTCGCGGCGACGGCGTAGCGACGTCGTCGACCCTACGCCGTCATTGAGCATTCGAAGTTCTGCGTCGAGGAACGCGTTGTTCTGCAATTCACCGGTGTGGCTGTGTCTGTTTGGTTTCGGGGGGGTTCATATCGGATTCCTTGGTTTTCTTCCGGTCAGACAGTAAACCATGGCAACTGAGATGGAGCGGGTGTTTTTGGAGATGGAGCTCGTGGATATTGAACAACAAATGCTGTTATTACAAATGTTGAAGCGCAGGCGACACAGAAGACATTTGCAGAGGTGGTCTGTCCGACCAATCACAGTCCTTGCCGTTCGCGTCTTGACGCGTCGACGTGACGCGTAGTCAAGATTTTTTGGAGGCGCACGTCAGGCTACGGCGTAGGGTCCGCGTAGGGGTCTGCGTCGACGACGTAGCTACGCCGTCGCCGCGACGCAGAAGCATAAATCAGGCTTAAGCCTGCGAGCTGGCTTGTAGTACATAAAAATATCTGTAATATAGCTCGGAGCCAGACCTGAGCATGCTTTAAAAGTGATCAGTAAAATCTTATATCGATTCTAAAACGGACAGGGAGCCAATGGAGGGAAGCTAATACTGGAGTAATATGTTGACATCTGTTAAACTGGTTAGAAGCCTAGCTGTTGAACATAAGGAAGAAAAGAATGTAGAAAATGTCTTGAAAGTGTCAGTATCCTCATGATCCATGTAATTATCAAGACTTACAGAGAAATACAGAGCACGACTTTTTGTATTGCAGTGTAAATACATGTAGACGCAGCATTGCACACAGTACAGCATGATAAATGACAATTTGATAATGACATATTCAAGATTTTGTATGAATTGCCTGAGATGTGCACAAGTCGACCACTGGCTAAATGTTAATGATGTGAATAGTCAAAATTAAGGCTATAAAGAGAACAGTCCCTCTCAAAATAAGACTAATACATATGATGCCACACTCTAAATCTAAAAACAAAAAAAAGAAAAAAAAAGAGAGAAACCTTGGCAAAAAACAGTGCAAATTTCAGTTAAGTGAAAAGAGAACGTTTAGGTGAAAGGACTTTTCAAGGATTAACAAGGTAACTTTTGCTGAACTTATATGTAACTCCAACAGCAACAGCAGACAGCTGGTTAAACAGTTCACATTTATGGAAGACCATCAGACATAGGACTGTAAGTTTCCTTAATATAACACAGAAGTTATATAGTTTTTAAGGTAATGACAACCAAAATTCTGTTTCGAATTTTGGTCAATTTGAAACCATAAATTAATGGATTTATTAAAGGAGGTATGAAAAGAATTTCTATTGCAACAAAGTTTTTAAAGGCTTGAGGCAAATCTTTTGAACCATATCTAATGATCATTACATCAGAAAGTATAGTTACAAGAAAAATCAGTAAGGAGGTTAAATGTGGCACACATGTTTGCATGAACTTTGCCCTGTTTTCTATAGAATCTGCACATGTTTTAATGACATACATGTAGGACAGAACTATGAATATACCATGAAATAGGTAAAAGATTATTGTCAGGTATGTAAGTATGTTGTTAACAGCAGTTTCAGCTGTGAAACAAGCAAGTTTAACAATTGTCCAATTCATGCAATATAATCTGGAAATATATGGGCTGCATAACTTTAATCTAGATGTTAGAAACATATTCATACCCACCATGCAAAAGGGTGTCATCCAAGAGAAACAGACTATAGCAGAGAGTTTTTGCTTTGACATGACAGAGTGGTACTCTAGTGGTCGACATATAGCCACATATCTGTCATATGACATGACTGAAAGTATAGACAGATCACTGAAGACAAATGAGATAATAACTTGAGCCTGAACAAGACATCCAGAATAAGAGATTACATGAACAGGAGACAGCAGATCCCAGAGAAACTTGGGGTAGAAACCTGCTGTCCCATAAAGTCCATTCATGCAAAAAGTACATATTAAAATATACATTGGTTCATGCAGGTTTTTATCCATGATGATGATCACAATAACAGAAATATTTACCAGCAAAATCACACAGTAACACAGTAAAGTGAGAAAGAAGAGAGTAAATCTGTGGTTATTTGTTTCATTTAAACCTGAAAGAAAAAACATTGTTATTTCAGAAACATTATCCATCATGGTTAGAAAACGTGTTGTTCCTGTGAAGGGTAACTCTGTCCCTAACAGTGTCTGCTCTCTCTCCTCACTTGTTAATATCTTGCCTGACTACATCGACACAGGAGCTGGGAGTTCAAACCAGCCAATCAATCCTCTCATTTTCAGGATGATGCAATCTACTGTAGATGCAGCACATGAACATAACAATATAGACCTTTATGGCCAGGGGGGACTGGGAGATTTGTGAGGCCCAAGGCGAAGTCTAAGGTGAGGCCTAAGGCGAAGTCAGGACTTGCAACTATTTTTGCTTTTTTTTTTTTTTTTGGGAGGCTGGGGGGTATCAGAGAATATTTTTAGTTTAGTTTATTTTTATTTTTATTTTATTTTAATTTTTTTTTTTTTTTTTTTTTCCCCTCCCGCTATGGAGGCGGGAGTCCTCCATAGCGCGAGGCCCGAGGCGGTCGCCTTGTTTGCACCCCCCTCGCGGCGGCCCTGTTTATGGCAACTAGAGAGCAGCATTGTTAAAGAACAATTAAATGTATAATTTTTACAATTTGGAAAATGATTTCTTTGGCACAATGTAGGCTATAAATGCTATCAAGGCAATGACATTAAACTAGCTCCTTGCTTCAATTTCATAAACATGCTTTAGAGTTGCCAGTTGTGTGGTCAGTCTCAGTTTTGCTCTTATTAGTCCAAATACGCCTCCTATCATGTACTGCAGAATTTTAAAGTTCAAAGAGGAAATATACAAACACGCAAGTACTAACAGACCGACCCGTCCTACAATCCCACTGCGTCAGGTTTCGACGAGTTGGGAATGAGACCATAAAATCAGAAATCTACTTTCCTTACAAATAGGTCCTTAAAAACGAATAGATGAAAACATATTATATAATATGATTTCATCCACTACTGCTCAATATCTAAAGTAAAGTAGCAGCTAGCTGGCGTTACTTGTAAAATGCATAGATAATGTTTAACAGTAAAATCTCAATTTAGCTTGCACCTAAGTTATCACATATTTGAGTTTGCTAACATTAGCATTAACATCAGCTAGTTCGAGCTGTATGCTATCTCGCAGTTTCTTCTTTTTTATTTTCTCTGCTCCTGAGTCCTGCTGTCTTTTTGGGGCCATTTCCAAAAAAGTTGACAGCTTGCTGTCTAACTTCGACAGGTGCAATCCAACAGACCACTGAGATAGGGAGGGGCACCCACGGGGAGCTTGGGAAAGTTGTGTGTGTGTGTGTTTTTTTTTGGGGGGGGTACCATCACTACTTTCTTGAGCAATTAAATATATCTCTTGCTCTGCCTGTTTTGTGATATTCATGCCTAAAAAGTGCCTAATATGTCTATACTGAAATAATATTGGCATTATAATTATTATGACTATGATGATTTTTCATTAGGCTATTCTTGGTGCCCCCTCAGCACTTGAGGCCCTATGCACAGCGCGTGATGCGCGTGGTGGGAGCGGCGGGCTGTCTGTTAATCATCAGTGACTACTTAAATACTCTGGTCTTCACTCCCCTTGCTGCAAGATTGTTTCCACTCATCGCTGTGGTATTCATGGCAATACAATTTGTGCTACTTCTTGTGCCTCCTCAGCCTCCCAGTACCATGAGCGCCATCCTCTTGAGTAACCTAAATAAAATGAAGCTCAGCGCAAATTCATGCAGGACACGAAAGTCATAAGCCCTAGCTGTAGTCAACTGACAGCCAGCTGATCAGATCAGCTCCAGTCTCCGACCAACCACAGTCACTCTTCCAAATTAGGCGGTCCATTTAAACTCAAGCCGTCATTCACTGATCTTTCCTTCAACACTGTAGCACGCACATCGCCGCTGCCGGCAAGCTTGCCACCACCACCCCAGCCTCCACCTGCTTATTCAGAATCTAAAACGGCTCAATTTATCTAGTTTCTATGACTCTACTCATGCACGGGGGTATGCATTGCGCTCCCCAGATTGACTTAGCATGCTGCCTGTCAAATCCGGGGAGCTCCTTGAGCGGAGCCTTCAGCGCCAAGCCTAACTGTATATCATTTGTCGCAATAAATGATTTAAGCAAATGACAAGAGTGTTTCTGAATGAATTGCTTTTATCCTTTCCCCTGTCTTGATAATAATAATACTAATATTATAATACATTTTATTTAGAAGCGCTTTTCTAAGTACTCAAAGACACTGTACAGAAAATGAACATCAAATCAGCACAACAATAGAAAAGAGTACACTAAAAACACATTAGACTGAGCTAAACTTTAAAAGCCATTTTAAAAAGGTCTTGGTGCACACTTTTGGGTCCAACACACAAAAAAACCTTCATATTGTTACACAATATTATCAATCAACTGTTCATGTTTTTTTTTTGTTCATATGTTAACACCCATTGTCTTCAAAAGTACAACAAATTCCGACTGGTAAGTAAGTCTGTCTCAATTATCAGTGGAAACTGACTGCATACATGCTGAGCTAACAGTCAATCCCAGAGCAAAGAACTTGGATGTTCGCAGATGGAAGTATAGGCCTACTGAGTAGGCATCAGCAGGGGCGCCGCCAGGGATTTTGGGCCCAATGAAAAGAAATCTAATTGGGCCCTTGTTTAGGCCGGCGAAAAAATGTGATGCTGTTTTGAATAAAACTATGCATTTTAATCATATTTTTGACTACCATTCCCATATTGGTGAAAAGAACAAGATGACAGTTACATGGTTACTGCTCACTGTCTCCCTTGCAGTCCTGCATGCAGCTGACAGACAGCTGATGATGGTGATGATGCCGATACACTTGACGTATCTGTTCAAACGACATGTTTATTTTAATCATACTCTGCCTGATTGATCATTATGTGAAAAAAATAATTTGTTTGAATTTCTGTCCTTATTAAATATTTAATTTTAGTTTTTGTAATGGTAAAAAGAGCAAGAGAGACAAAGAAATCCCCACAGACTCCCTGCAATGATGCTAACTGGCATGTCATTGAACACAATGTTGCTCAGCTTCTTCACTGGGACAGGGAGGGGGACAGTTATGGGGAGACTGGGCTGCTGCTGACTCGTCTGTTGTTAAGTCTGCTAAAAGGAGCAGGGACAATGATTTAATATGAATATCTTGCTAAATGTTTCTCTGCACTGATTAAATGTTGATGAAATGTAGGCTAACACTAGTCTGTAGCTAGCTAGCTTATTTCACTACGGACATTAAGCCAACAGGTTTATACCACTCACAGACTATAGGCTACCCACCTGTCTTGGTGAAAAACTGGGTTACAGATTGACACCCTTTCCTTTGTCTTTCCTCTCTCTCTTTCCTCTCTTTCCTTTTTTTAAAACCAGATTTTGATTGAGGCAACATTGTGATCACTGTAGTTCTGGTGCATCTACTGACTGCAACTAAACCGTCACTAAAGGCAGGAACACACCGGCCCAACCGTTGGACGTCTGAAGCCTTTGGAGAGACTCGGACGAGGTCGGGAACAAATATGTTCGGTGTGTTCAGCTGCGTCGGAAGCTTTCGGAGCCGCCCGGACGTTGTCAGCTCCGATTCAGCATGCGAAGTCTGAGGAGGGGGGCTGTTGGACGTCTGAGCCGTTGGATTCTCTGATTGGTTGTGTGCCAGCTGAATGGCCGTTCTGATTGGCGGTGTGCTAGTGAATCAGCGCGGTTTGTGGGAGGGGCGTAATACTGTGTGAACTTTGTTTTTCTATGGACTCCGTTCCGTCATTCCCCGTTTTCATGTTTTGCAGTACTGGCACGCGACTACTTGTTATGTCCATTCAGGACAAATTGATTTGTGTTCGTTTGGTAATGCCTCGCTGCATGTTTAGTACGCAGCTGTTTTTATCTGAAATAGTTTAGTTTCGTTTTGATCGAAAGTAAAGAGAGTTGCGTGCACAAGCCTCTCGTTTACAACACACAACACAAGCACCACCTGCTTATTGCATCTTGTGCAAGCGCAGAACGTACACGCTATTGTGGAGTAGGCAGCACATCGAAGTGGTGTGTTCAATGCAACTTTTCTGCCGAACGGGTCAGACAAGAGGCAATTGAGTGGTCGGAGAGTGGTCGGATAAGGCAGTTGGACGTCTGGGCGGTGTGTGGGGGGCTTAATAAGTGTGCTAAGGCAGGACCAAACCATTTCATGCAGATACAGGGGGGCGGTCTGTCAACATGTTTATTTTTTGGTCAATGGGGATATTTAACTTCTACTGCCAAAAACAAGTAAAAACAAAGAGATCATTAATTTTATTTTATTTTTTTAACATATACTCAATGATGATGGTTTAATAATTTGATCTTACTTCTTAACTATTTTTTGGGGCCCCTGTCAGTCAAGGGCCCTTGGAATTGTCCTAACTTTTCCCCCCTATATGGCACCCCTGGGCGTCAGCATGTTCAATAAAGAGCTGAAGTTATGGCATCACATCCAGACTAGCTTATGTAACTCAAATGCAAGTTTACCACTCAGAATTGTTAACAATATTTGACACAATGCTAATTACACACAGACATAGATAAAAACCAGTAATTGTCCATTTACAGCCATTTCAGATGACTTGTAGCTTTTGACATTGACAGATTTTATTTTTGCTTTTTTGCTAAGTAGCCCATTCCTTGAAAGTTGAAACCTTTTTTTAAATGACTTCTCTAAAAAAAAAAAGTTATTGACGAAGGGAATATTTTGAAGGTGTCAGCATCCTCATCAGTTGCTGATTCATGTTATTATTAAGAGTTTGAAATAAAGGACCAGGATTGTTTTTGTATTGCAGTGTGAATACATGTAGACGCAGCATTGCACACAGTACAGCATGATGAATGACAATTCAATAATGTCATATTCAAGATTTTGTATGAATTGCCTGAGATGTGCACACACATGTTCAACAACATGAATCATTATCAATCATTATACAACTGAGTTGACCATTGGCTAAATGTGAATGATGTGAATATTCAAAATTAAGGCAATAAAGAGCACAACACCTAATTGTCATCATTTTAAGAGCATCTCCAAATGAGACTAATACGTATGATTCCACACTCTAAATCTAAAAAAGAAACCTTCCTAAAATTTCAGTTAAAACTTTCAGGTGAAAAGACTTTCTTAAGGGATTAACAAGGTAACTTTTGCTAAATGTGCAAAAATTCTTGAGGATGTTACATGTTACTCAGCCACAGCAAACAGCAGTTTAAACAGTTTAAATGTATGGAAGAACATCAGACATAGGACTGTAAGTTTCCTTAACATGACACAGATGTCATTTACTTTTTAAGGTAATGACAACCAAAATTCTGTTTCGAATTTTAGTCAATTTGAAACCATAAATTAATGGATTCATTAAGGGAGGTATGACAAGAATTTCTATTTCAACAAAGTTTTTGAAGGTTTGAGGGAAATATTTTGAACTGAATCTAATGATCATTGCATTAAAAAGCAGTGTTACAATAAAAATGAGTATGGAGATCAAATGTGGCACACATGTTTGCATGAACTTTGCCCTGTTTTCTATAGAATCTGCACATGTTTTAATGACATACATGTAGGACAGAAGTATGAATAAACCATGAAAAAAGTAAATGATCATTGTTATGTATGTCCCTATGCTGTTAACAGCAGTTTCAGCTGGAAAACAAGCCAGTTTCACAATCGCCCAATTCACACAATATAATCTGGTGATATATTGGCTGCATAACTTTAATCTAGATATTAGAAACACATTTGCAGCTACAATGAAAAAAGGCAGAAGCCAAGAGAAACACACTAATGTGACTACACATTGCTTTGACATGACAGAGTGGTACTCCAGTGGACGACATATTGCCACGTATCTGTCATATGCCATGACGGAAAGAATGGACAGATCAGTGCAGGCAAATGACTTAATTACTTGTGCCTGAATAAGACATTCAGAATAAGAGATAACATGAAAAGGAGAAAGCAGATCCCAGAGAAACTTGGGGTAGAAACCTGCTGTCCCATAAAGTCCATTCATGCAAAAAGTACATATTAAAATATACATTGGTTCATGCAGGTTTTTATCCATGATGATGGTCACAATAACAGAAACATTTACCAGCAAAATCACACAGTAACACAGTAAAGTAAGAAAGAAGAGAGTAAATCTGTGGTTATTTGTTTCATTTAAACCTGAAAGAAAAAACATTGTTATTTGAGAAACATTATCCATCATGGTTAGAAAACGTGTTGTTCCTGTGAAGGGTTACTCTGTCCCTAACAGTGTCTGCTCTCTCTCTTCACTTGTTAATATCTTGCCTGACTACATCGACACAGGAGCTGGGAGTTCAAACCAGCCAATCAATCCTCTCATTTTCAGGATGATGCAATCTACTGTAAATGCAGCACATGAACATAACAATATAGACCTTTATGGCAACTAGAGAGCAGCATTCTTGAAAAACAATCAAATGTATAATTTTCACAAGTTGGAAAATGATTTCTTTGGCATAATGTAGGCTATTAATGCTATCAAGGCACCAACATTAAAATAGCTCCTCGCTTCAATTTCATAAATGTGCTTTAGAGTTGCCAGTTGTGTGGTCAGTCTTAGTTTTGCTCTTATTAGTCCAAATACGCCTCCTATCATGTACTGCAGAATTTTAAAGTTCAAAGGGGAAATATAGAAACATGCAAGTACCAACAGGCCAACCTGTCCTACAATCCCACAGCGTCAGTTTTCAACGAGTTGGGAATGAGACATAAAATCAAAAATCTACTTTCCTTACAAATAGGTCCTTAAAGCACCTGTACAGACTTTTCATTTAGTGTTGATTTTGGCGGCCCCGGTGGACATTGGGACATGGCCAGGGACATGGCCAGGGCCATTGTCTTCAAAAGTACAACAAATTCTGACTGGTAAGTAATTCTGTCACAATTATCAGCGGAAACTGAGTGCATACATGCTTAGATAACTGTCAGTCCCAGAGCAAAGAACTTGGATGTTCGCAGATGGAAGTTTAGGCCTACTGAGTCGGCATCAGCATGTTCTATAAAGAGCTGAAGTCATGGCGTCACATCCAGACAAGCTTATGTAACTCAAATGCAAGTTTACCACTCAGAATTGTTAATAATATTTGACACAATGCTCAATTACACACAGACATAGATAAAAAACAGTAATTGTCAATTTACAGCCATTTCAGATGACTTGTAGCTTTTGACATTGACAGATTTTATTTTTGCTTTTTTGCTAAGTAGCCCATTCCTTGAAAGTTGAAACCTTTTTTTAAATGACTTCTCTAAAAAAAAAAGTTATTGACGAAGGGAATATTTTGAAGGTGTCAGCATCCTCATCAGTTGCTGATTCATGTTATTATTAAGAGTTTGAAATAAAGGACCAGGATTGTTTTTGTATTGCAGTGTGAATACATGTAGACGCAGCATTGCACACAGTACAGCATGATGAATGACAGTTCAATAATGTCATATTCAAGATTTTGTATGAATTGCCTGAGATGTGCACACACATGTTCAACAACATGAATCATTATCAATCATTATACAACTGAGTTGACCATTGGCTAAATGTGAATGATGTGAATATTCAAAATTAAGGCAATAAAGAGCACAACACCTAATTGTCATCATTTTAAGAGCATCTCCAAATGAGACTAATACGTATGATTCCACACTCTAAATCTAAAAAAGAAACCTTCCTAAAATTTCAGTTAAAACTTTCAGGTGAAAAGACTTTCTTCAGGGATTAACAAGGTAACTTTTGCTAAATGTGCAAAAATTCTTGAGGATGTTACATGTAACTCTATCAGCCACAGCAAACAGCAGTTTAAACAGTTTAAATGTATGGAAGAACATCAGACATAGGACTGTAAGTTTCCTTAACATGACACAGATGTTATTTACTTTTTAAGGTAATGACAACCAAAATTCTGTTTCGAATTTTAGTCAAATAGTCGAATTTTAGTAAAAATGAGGCGGTGGTCCCCCTATTCAAAAAGGGGGACTGGAGGGTGTGTTCCAACTATCGAGGGAACCCACTCCTCAGCCTCCATGGGAAAGTCTATTCCAGGGTACTGGAGAGGAGAATTCGGCCGATAGTCGAACCTCGGATTCAGGAGGAACAATGCGGTTTTCATCCTGGCCGTGGGCCATGAGACCGGCTCTATACCCCCCACAGGGTGCTCGAGGGTTCATGGGAGTTTTCGCAGCCAGTCCACATGTGCTTTGTGGACTTGGAGAAGTAATTTGACCGCGTCCCTGGTGGCATTCTGTGGGAGGTGCTTTGGGAGTATGGGGTCGGAATCCCTCTGCTAAGGGCTGTACGGTCCCTGTATGACCAAAGAAGGAGCTTGGTTCGCATTCCCCGCAGTAAGTCAGACCTGTTCCCGGTGCATGTTGGACTCCATCAGGGCTGCCCTTTGTCACCGGTTCTGTTTATTTTTTTTATGGACAGAATTTCTAGGTGCAGCCAGGGGCCGGAGGGGGGTCTGGTTTGGGAGCCATTAGATTTCATCTCTGCTTTTGCAGATGATGTTGCCTTGTTGGCTCCTTCGAGCCAGGACCTCCAGAATGTCCTGGGGCGGTTTGCATCTGAGTGTGAAGCAGCCGGGATGAGAATCAGCACCTCCAAGTCCGAGGCCATGGTTCTCGACTGGAAAAAGGTGGCCTGCTCCCTCCGTAGTAATGCGGTCGTTGTATCGGTCTGTCGTGGTCAAGATGAGCTTCCTCCGCAGGGTGGCGGGGCGCTTCCTTAGAGATAGGTTAGGGCCCCAGAAGGCTTGGGCCAGCACTGATCACTGTAAGTCGCTTTGGACAAAAGCATGTGCTAAATGCCCTCAAATGTAAATCTTTCCTGTCAGGGTGTTCTGTATTGCTCCTCTGTAAAAGTTAACAAGAGCTTGGCATATTAATTCACCCTATTTAATTTTCTGTAAAAAAGCACAGACTATTGTGGGTTTTCTTAATCAGGAAATGTGTGATGTCCAAGACAGTTTCTCTGTTATATTAAATCCCATGAGCCTTAAATTGTTTCCCCTCAGTCCCACCAATGCTGACAGGGGTTTGTGTCTCTGCGTCCTTGTTTCTGACATCAACAATCAGCTCATTGATTGTGTTGATGTTGAGCTTCTCTGTAAAAATGTAAAAAAAAAAAAAAAAGAAAAGAAAAGAAAAAGTTCTTGATGGAGAAAATGTCTTGAAAATGCAATTGCTACATACATGATGTCATCCTAACTGACTGAGGTCAAAAAGCTACATGTCCAAACATGTCAAAGTCAGCAGCCTCGTCAGTTGATGAATGATAAAGACTCTGAACTAAAGAAGCAGATTCAATATTAGACAGTTAAGTTCTGATAAAGTTCTGCTTGGATGCTCATCTTACAAAAAAGTATACTTGGGTAACCAACACAGAGGTTATGGTTATCATGAGATTTGTATTGTTTGCATTTACCAAATGTAGGTTTCACTTTCAGCAGAATGCGTGAATAGCTGTGAGGGCTAACATTTTCTATTACAAAGGGCCCTGAATACAAGTATAAAACTGACCTTGCCTTCAATCTTATAAAATCCTAAAAAAGGAAAAAAAAACATTCACACACATAAACACAAATTTGAGTAAAACAAAATGAAAACTTTAGGTTAACTAGACGTTCTCCAAGGATTACTGAGCTCACATTTGTTAAATGTCCTAACACTCTTGAGGATTTCTATTGCAACAAAGTTTTTAAAGGCTTGAGGCAAATCTTTTGAACCATATCGCATAATAATTACATCACAAAGTACAGAGAAAAATGAGTTTGGAGAGCAAATGTGGTACACATGTTTGCATGAAGTTTGCCCTGTTTTCAATAGATTTTGCACATGTTTTAATGACACATGTAAGACAGAACTATGAATATACCATGAAATAAATAAATGATTATTGTAATGTATAAGTATGTTGTTAACAGAAGTTTCAGCTGGGAAACAAGCACGTTTTACAATCATCCAATATAATCTGGAGATATATGGGCTGCATAACTTTAATCTAGATGTTAGGAAAATATTTGTGGCAATGATGAAAAAAGGTGTCATCAAAGAGGAACAGACTAACGCACTGAGTCACCTGCCGGGCTGCCTGCCTGCCGGTCTGCTCACCTGCGGGCCCCCACCTCTCTATGAACTCTGAGCAAAAAAAACTCTGTTATCAATGACCTCTGCCTCCGCTATTTATGCTTTTGGGTCCTGACCAAGACCCCTGTCACAACAGACCAATCTGGCCTGCATGGACCCAGCGGAATGCGAGCGCCTGCATCACGCCCTCAGCTCCCAAGGAATAATGGTCGGACAACCCGAACAAGCCCTTCGGGAGGTGATGGAGGCGCTGTGAGGGTTGGCTACCAGCGTGAGGCCATGGAAGCTTACATTACTGACTCCCTCGCCGCTGGACTTATCCGCCCATCCTCCTCGCCAGTAGGGGCGGGATTCTTCTTCGTGGCTAAGAAGGATGGCTCCCTCCGCTCCTGCATTGATTATCGGGGCTTAAACAACATCACCATCAAGAATAAGTATCCTCTGCCCCTTATCGACTCTGCCTTCGGCCCTCTCTATCCAGCCGCCGTCTTTTCTAAACTGGACCTGCGCCACGCATTTCATCTGGTGCGTATCCACAAGAAGGATGAGTGGAAGACTGCATTCAAGACACCTTTAGGCCACTTATATCTGGTTATGCCTTTTGGTCTCACCAATGCGCCTGCAGTGTTCCAGAACCTAGTAAATAACATCCTCCACGACATGCTGGGACGGTTCGTGTTTACCTGTTTGGATGACATCCTCATCTTCTCTCAGAGCCTGAAGGAGCTCATACATCCAATCAACTAGAAAAGGAATTGGTCTATCTCCCTGCTCATCTCCCATAAATAACTAAATCTGTTACTGTCACTCCTTAGGTCTTGTATGCCAAAATTACCTAAAGCATCCCTCTATCCTTTTCTGGAGATGCACACGTTTAGATATCTTCCTCCATCTGACATAGGAGTCAGGCTCCGTTTTAGTCCCTGTAGTGGCCACTGCATGAAAAGTGGGATTTTCGTCAGTATGCGGCACTGTAAATTGTCGTGGAAATTCACGTTTGCGACAATTCACGGCAATTTGCAGGCAACACTGCCGTGAACTAACGTAAATTGTCGGAAATTGACGTGGGCCTTGCTTGGTAGTTGTCCCCCCATGACCCCCCTCCCCCTGATTCTAGGGGAGGCTTTAACATGTAAATGAAAATGCTGTGAGCTATACAAATGCAAATCAGGGTAGCAGGGGGAGTTTTATCCCAGGTGACCTTTTTCTAAAAGGTATTAACTTCATTTTGATAAAAATCTCTGGTATAAACAGATCAGGCCCATTATAGCCTAATTATAGACTCTTAAAGAAGCATTTCACCGGTGGGAACATTGATCTTTATTGAAAGAGGGTCATATTTGTAGTCAAAATGTAACATCATTTTTGAATTTTGTGCTTATTTGACTGAGAAAAGGCAGAAAGTGACTTTAGGGCGCATTTGTATGAAGGACAACAACTCCCACAATGCACCACAATGCACAGCTCTGCAAGCCACTCCCACTAATCCGGCACACCACACATATCTCCGTCCGCTGTAGATATTTCGTCGCGAAGAAACTGGCATCTCTGGGATTCACTGCAGCAGACAGAGTCCAGTTCGGTGTCCATAGGCGCACAGCGAGAGCACCGGTGGCACCGCCAGTCCGCCCCTGCTCGAGCCAGTCCGGGCTCCTCGTCCGGGACAGGCAGGTCTTCTGCCGCGGCTGCAGCAGCCGCCGCAGCCGAGGCAGAAGACCTGCCGCCTCCATCTCCCTCAGCTGCTCGTCGCTGTATTGTGGCTCGTACACAGTGGTGTAGTCTACGTGATACGCAGGTATACGCCGTATACCCACTAAGAAAGCTCCAGGATTTCCGTATACCCACTTAAAAATGTGCAATGATCCTTAACAATATAGTTTTGTGACAGAACTTGAACTTCAGTGATTTTGTTTCGCAAATACCGGGTAAATAACTACAATAAAATACATTTTGCAGGGCAATGCGTCTCCTCTTTCCCCCTCCATTCATAAAATCCACTGTGTGCGCTCTACCGCTCTCCCTCCCAGCGCTCTTTGTCCGTGGTTTAGGCCGTGACCTATACCTGACGTCACCTGGCAACGAACACAGTTGCTTGATGATCATTTCCCCGGCTGGACGGTAGCTCTCAGTGTTGCAAGATTATACATTTTCAATAGTATTGTAGCCTATATACCGCCAAAAGAGATGAAGAGAAAGCAAACTACACTGTTTGAGTGTTTTCGGAAACCTGTACCTGAAGCTGCCGGCGGCCCCGGCGCCGATGCCGCTTCTGAGGCGGGTTCATTCCGATCACTGATCACAGTCTACAGATGACCTCCGCTCTCCTCGCACAGTTACCACACACGGGCTTGTGGAATTTCAAGTGTCCGACGTTTGGTTCCGTTTGCAGCTCTTTCGGACCGGCACTACCTCCGTCTCCGTGTCTGCTGCTGCTGCGGTGGTTGGTTCCGCTGCTGTCCACCTTGTACCGACTGCCGCGGCCGCTTTCCCCTCCATGTATTCCGCCCTCAGCTCCTCTGCAGCTGCTGCAGGACTTTCCTCCGTGCTCTCCTGCTGCTGGTACTCCTTGAATAAGATGCGGGCATTGATCCAACCGGCCATCTTCTGTACAGCCTCTGACGGAGTGCGCCCTCGCCATCTGGTCCAGGACGTCCTCGCTGTACTCGGTGTTGTAGTACATCACAGACTCTGGTTTTGCCTTCTCCCCACTAAAGCTGCCCACACCTGTGTGCAGGTGCTCAGGATGCAGACATTGTTCCTCGGATTTCCCTGGTACACAGTCAGAGTCGCATCATTTCAGCACCGAACAGCTCCACTCGCTGTTTCACGGAGGGGGAACTCCCGTTTTTGTTTGTCCATGGTGCCAACCAGGCGAGATAATACAACTATATAATAATTCACTTACAAGTAATTTCGCAAAGAAGCACTAACAATGAAACCCCGCAAAATTATATGCGGTCAATATGACCGCTTATGGCCGAAATAGGTAAAACATATCATATTGTCTTTGTCTTTTGTGTACCTTATTTAAAAACTATTCTAAATTAAAATACAGACAAAGTTATTGCACATATTTGAAAACAGCCAAAATGACCGTCTTGGCTGTTCTACTACTAGCAAGCCTTCACTTGAACTCTTCACTGCTACTAATTATTACTCTGCGCTCCGGTCAGCTGAGCTGGCTGCTCTTTTGTCAGAGTTTACAAGAACGGAAGTAAATTAAAATGTGGCGTTACATCGTAACGGTTGAACATGGGGAATAATGAAGTACAGTAAATTATATAGTTGCAAGTAGATATTGCTATATATTACCAACCTTCTAATCACCTAATGATGCACTTTCCACTTCCTTTGTGTGGGTCAAGTGCAGTTGAACACATGAAATAATTTGAAATTTGGAAATTCCTGTAAGTTGCAGGGAGATATTGATATAGATTTTTCACCATCTAACCTTCATTTTGAACCACTTTGTCTATTCAGACTTCATTTCCTGTTATTTCACGGCTTAGTACATGACCCTTGAATAGTTTCAACACTGTGACCTTTCATTGATATCACATAATTACTGAATAATCAACTCTAACAAGTAGGCTACTGATTGGGAAGTACTATGTGCATGTCTTGTACAAGAAAAATATGTTTCTAGGCATTGTACTGTACACATCAACGCTGAAATATAAAAGTGGCTGGTAAAAATGTTGAGTGGCTTGTAGATTTTAGAATTTACCAGCCACAGTGGCAGGTGGACAAAAAAGTTAATTTCCATCGCTGGTGTGTGTGTGTGTCCACTAACGTTAGTCAACAGAATACAATGGTCTCATCCCACTGTATATGTCCTTGTTTCTTTTACGTGAGAACTGGCCAGCCTTGTGGACTGAGAGTCAAGCTAGGGAATTTAAAATCAGGCATCCTTGGTTAGACTGGAGGGACAGAAAGTTAGGTAAATATCAGCCAACATGCAAAGCCCTGATATAAACAATTGAAATTCATAAAGTCAATTGCTATATGCAAATGACAGTATAGTTAATTCATGGTCATCTTAAAGAGTACCCGATATGGGTATTTTAATGGCCGATGCCAATATCATGATGTGTTTTTCCATACAACAAGACACAAAATTGCAAAACTTTAAGGGATATTCCAGTGTAAGTTTAATGGTCTAACACATGTGACACCGGGTGAGATCAAGTTAGCAGACGGCTAGCTCACGTAGTTTTAGCAACCCCAGAAAACTGATTGTGCTGAGACCCTATTTGTACTGTTGCTGATGTTTGGTGCTGTTCTGAGCATTATTTGTGGCTTTTTGATGGCGGTCTCTTGTTGGAGGCGTATACTGCAGTATATTATCGTGCGTTATTTCTAGGGATGCTGATACTGATGATTGAATGTTGCTTATAATATATTATAGCTTATAATAAATTGTGTTGCTTATAATATATTGTTACTTATAATAAATTGTGTTGCTTATAATATATTGTTACTTTTGATAAATTGTGTTGCTTATAATAAATTGTTGATAATACATGTGTGGATGCATGTAGCCTACTGTATGCTTTAGTAAGTGTGGTGGTGCATATGGGGTGTCAGTCTGGGACGTGTGTGTCCGAGGCTGGGAGAGAATCATCACAGTATACCCACTACAATAAACTAGACTACACCACTGCTCGTACAGGTAGCCGCGAACATCTGACTCGAGCATCACGCTCTCGAAATCACTCTCTTCGTTGTCTGAAATATCATATTGCATATCATCTGCCATCGTGGGTCAAACCTGGCTCCACAGCGTCTGTTCGCTTAGCGGCCAACAAAGATGGCAGCTATGTATTTTCGTTCTGCAAGTGAAGTCCCGCCCACTGGTCTGTGATAGGTCTGTAGCGTGAGTGGGTCCCAGCTCTAGCCCCCACCCTTGGAAAAATGAGCGAAGCGTTTGTAGTCTTCCCTCTCAACACAGATATAGGACTTCCTGCTTTCAATGACGTAAAATGACGATTTTTACATCATTGAAAGCAGGAAGTCCAACACTGAAATCTGTAGTTCTCCTGTCTCAGGGCAAACTGAGGGAATGATGCACGACCATTCAAAAACATGACTGTTTTCCTGAAGATACAAAGCTCAATGCAAATCGGTGAAGTGTCCCTTTAAATGTTAGCTTGAATTGATTTATTTAATTAAAATATGCTAGATTAATTACTGCGTATGTCATTAACAATGGCCAATGTTATGTAAAAAGATTATTTATTCTTTTTTTTCTCTCTCCTGAGACCAAGTTAAAGATAAAGCGCCAGTTGTTAAGTTAAAATTTGCATGACATATTTTGACATAAATAAGATATTGAAATGTATAAATAATTTCTGTTTAAAATGTGTGACATTAAAATATAATTTCATGGGTTCTGAATGTTTAAAAGAAGTTGAAAAGTAATTCTTATTACGTGTGAGAGTTCATGACCTGAAAGAGTTTATACACTTCCGGGTTCACCGGAGCGTCAGTGACGAGGAAGAGTTAATGGCGTCGAGCAGCTAACAGTGAACTGTGTGTGTCCGTCAGTGTCGTGTTTTATCACTAATTAGATAGTTAGCAGGAGCTAAGCTAGGCTAGCAGGAGCTAGGTTAGCGGCCCGGCCATTGTCGAGAGGAGGCCTGCGCTGACGGGAGGAGCTTTGTCGGGTCGCCGCGGAGAGTGTCGCCAAAGAAGGGTGCTTCTCTGCCGCAGAGGGACACGGGAGTTTATCGCTGCGAGCATTTTGTTTTCACAGACTAACCTCGCCTCATAACGAGGCCGTGACCTCCTTTTTTCTCGGAGCTATGTCCAGATTTACATGATACCGATAATGATGCCATCGTGTGTAAGTAGTGTTTACTGTTTTCTCCTTACTTGTTTAATTTTACTGTGACTTACGTTTTCTCTATTCATACCACTCTCATTTAATTGTTTTCCAGCTGCATGTAAGACAGTAACGTTACGCAGGAGCTTCAGGTGCAAACAACCAGATCTTCCATCGCAGGCTGAAGCTGTGAGGAATTCAGCTCTGAGTCAATCGAGAAGAAAGAGGGTAAGACTTGTTAGATTAGATCCGTTTTTGGTTATTATTCGGGCGCATTCATAGATGTGTTGTGTCCATTGTTGATTGATTGTCTTTATTGATTGTTTTTACAGCTGCTGGAGGCGAGACAGAGTGCTAGCTGAGGATGAGGTGGACCTTTGGAAGTGCGCCACACCGCCACCAGAGACCTGATGTCTGAGGAGGAAGACGGCGGGGTGTCTGGATGGTGCGGGGAGCTCACCGAGCTCTGTGCCGTGCTGCAGTTCAGATTATAGAGGCGATTCTGACGTACAGAGCGACGCACCACAGACGTCTGCAAAATGGACCGAATTCAGACAGAAGGCCGGCAGTTATCTCCAGCTCCGAGGCAGCAGACAGACACTTCACGGTGCTGCAGGATTTTGGGCTTCTAGTGAGCTTCCCGTTGTTGTGTGGGCAGATTATGCTTTGTACATAGTTGTGGTGTGTTTGTGTTAATAAAGCTCTTTCTTTGAATAAACAGCACCTTCCTGGCATTTTCCTTTCCTCAATAAATTCATTCATGTCTTTGATGAAGTATATATAGTATATATATATATATGTATATATATATATATATATATATATATATATATATATATATATATATATATATATATATATATATATGGGTGGGGTTTACATTTATAAAGACCCAGGGTGACCAATAGTGACAGATCTGACAAGCAATCACGAGTGATTTTTCGTGTTTATAAGTACTGGTTTCATCCAATACTGAGTGAGGATATTCAAGCCAGCCCACACATTCTCTGACCAGGCGTGGTTTCCTGCTATTCATATGCAAATTAGAGCCGTTCGCACCTCCGGGAGCTCCACATATGTCATGGTTAGTTTCCGACAATTTGTGGCACAGTGAACGCGGCCTTTGCAGGCTGTAAATTGTCGTTAACTGCCAAAAATTAGGGAGATTTTCGGGCGTTTACGGGGACGAAAATCCCACTTTTCATGCAGTGGGCCTTGTCTCCTGCTAACCTTTGACACACACAGCCGAATGCTGGCTCCAAGGTCCCTTGGAGCTGTGAGCCCCGTACCGTCTACATTCCCTAACTCACACAAGGAGGAGGAACAGGTTAAATTTAAAGCCCCTATACAGACTTTTCATTTAGTGTTGATTTTGGCGGCCCCGGTGGACGAACACAGCGGTGTTTTGCCGGAATGAAGACTGCATTTCCCATGAGCCCTAGCACCCACTGTCGTGAAGACGTTTGTCTGGCCGGTGCGTGTAGATTTGTTTTGGAAACGTCGGAAAGAAGACAGGACTTGCTTTGAAAACTTTTTTCTTTTTCTTTATGTTGCTATTGTCACTGTGTGTAATGCTGCTGTTGCACTGCAATTTCCCAGCTATATATATTACCCACGGTGCTACAGAGCTAGCGTTACAGCAAAGTCACAGTGATGGTGATGGATGTTTTGTTCTAAGAAAGAAACTGAATCATTTAAAATGACAGAGGATATTACTGATGCATCGTTGCAGGTCGGCTGGGCTGGAGCATACACACAGCTGAAATGGATGCGTGATCTAAGACGTTTGTTGTTGTTTTTATGAGTGTAGTATCTAGAGCTGATCTAGTGGTAACGTTAGCCAGCTTTGTTGTAACAACATACATTCATGTATTGCTGTAAACTACGTCCCGCATTACATTTCATGAATGAAATAAAATTTACATACCTGTCTAGGAGGAATCAGGCAAATTCTGGATCCGACTTGAATCCCTTCAAGCCCCGCAACTCTCTCCATCTCTTGAAAGAATCGCCAATGTTTATTTTTTAGCCCTAGCTCGATCGGATTCCCTCTTGGCCTTTCGTTGGTCTTCGGTTCAAATTCTTTTTCTCTTCTTTGTCTCATTATCAGCCATGACAAAAGTTTTAGCTCGGTTAGCACTGGCTAGCGTAGCAACAAAACAGCTATGCTGTATCTTCCCAGATCTATGGTCCTGAGTGTCGTCAGTTCTGGTCTGACTGCCATGACTCGTTTCGTTAGTGGTTCGACCCGACCAATGCATTTCAGAGGTATAGATCTAGACTACTTAGAAATAGCGTAGCTTCACACTGGGCTCATTTGCTGTTGTGGGTAACAGAGACACATAAGCAGAAATCAGAGACTTTTGCATATCCAGTTAAAAACATCGTACAGGGGCTTTAAACTGAGTTGAATTAAAGACCAGAATTTGTTGCCGTCCAGTTACCTCACTGTGCATTATGTCCCCCCGTCCAAACTGCCGTCCGCCCTGGAGACCGCCAACCGCGTCCTCCACGTTTTCAAGATCCACGGGATTCCTGTCGACATAGTATCTGACAGGGGGGCCACAATTCATCTCACAGGTCTGGAAGTTGTTTTGTCGGGCAATCGGGGCTTCGGTCAGCCTCTCTTCAAGATTCCATCCTCAATCCAATGGGCAGATGGAGCGGGCGAACCAGGACTTTGAGTCGGCGCTCCGCTGCGTCTCCGCCCAGCATCCCATCTCCCACCTGCCCTGGGTGGGGTACGCACACAACATCCTCGTCAGCGCCGCCACAGGTATGTCAGCTTGCCTGCGTGCCCCCACCTCTCCACGAACTCTGAGCCAAATAAACTCTGTTACCACTGACCTCTGCCTCTGCTCTTTCCGCTTTTGGGTCCTGACCAAGACCCCCGCCACAACAGCTTTTGTATTTTAACTCTGGACAGCAACGCTATCTAATATAAACGATCCCTGTCCTTGCTACTATTATCACCTAATTTTACTTCTCTGCTCTCATCCACTACAATGATATCAGGTTTGCTGTCTACTGTCTGCCTGAATCCATATCAATGCATAAATACACATGCATAAAAGACCCTTGCAAGATTTCATATGAGTCAATGACAAAGACAATGGGCCTCAGACAAAAAGCAATATATGAAATGTGTCAAGGTGGCGTGTTTTAAAAAAGAAGTAATCTCTGTTCACAAAACATTCTTGATGGAGAAAAGGTCTTGAAAGTGCAAGTGCTACGTATATGATATCATACTAAAAGACTGAGGCTATAAAGCATCTTGTCTTTTGAAAATTAGTTAGCATACTCATCAGTTGATTATCTGTGTTATTACGAAGACTTGGTAATAAAGAAACAGGATTGTTTTTGTATTGCATTGTAAATACATGCGGACACATCACTGCACACAGTACAGCATGATTAATGACAATTTAATAATGACTTATTTAACATTTTGCATGAATTATCCGAGTACACACATGTTCAACAACAGGAATCACTATACAACTGAGTAGACCATTGGCTAAATGTGAATAATGTGCATATTCAAAATTAAGCTATTAAATAGCACAACACCTAATTTTCATCATTTTAAGAGCATCTCTAAATGAGATAGCCATGCATATGATTCCACACCCTGAATCTAAAAAAATTCCATTCCAAAATTTAATGCAAATTTCAGTTAAATGACATTAACCTTTCAGCTGATAGATAGATAGATAGATAGATAGATGGATAGATAGATAGATAGATAGATAGATAGATAGATAGATAGATAGATAGATAGATAGATAATTTATTCATCCCAAGGTAAATTTTGAAATTTTAAAAAGACATTCTTTAAGGATTAACAAGCTTAACTTTGCTAAATGTGCAAAAACTCTTGAGGATATTACAAGTAACTCCAACAGCCACAACGAACAGCTGATTGAACAGTCCAAACTTAAGGAAGAACATCAGACATAGGACTGTAAGTTTCCTTAATATAACACAGAAGTTATTTCGTTTTTAAGGTAATGACAACCAGAATTCTGTTTCGAATTTTGGTCAGTTTGAAACCATAAATTAATGGATTCATTAGAGGAGGTATGACAAGATACTCTATTGCAACAAAGTTTTTAAAGGCTTGAGGCAAATCTTTTGAACCATATCGCATAATAATTACATCAGAAAGTATAGTTACAAGAAAAATGAGTAAGGAGGTTAGATGTGGAACACATGTTTGCATGAACTTTGCCCTGTTTTCAATAGAATTTGCACATGTTTTAATGACACACATGTAGGACAGAACTATGAAAAAGCCATGAAATAAATAAATGATTATTGTAATGTATGTAAGTATGTTGTTAACAGCAGTTTCAGCTGGGAAACAAGCAAGTTTAACAATCATCCAATTCATACAATATAATCTGGAGATATATGGGCTGCATAACTTTAATCTAGATGTTAGAAACACATTCATACCCACCATGCAAAAGGGTGTCATCCAAGAGAAACAGGCTATAGCAGAGAGTTTTTGCTTTGACATGACAGAGTGGTACTCCAGTGGTCGACATATGGCTACATATCTGTCATATGCCATGACTGCAAGAATGGACAGCTCACTGAAGACAAATGAGATAATAACTTGAGCCTGAACAAGACATCCAGAATAAGAGATAACATGAAAAGGAGAAAGCAGATCCCAGAGAAACTTGGGGTAGAAACCTGCTGTCCCATAAAGTCCATTCATGCAAAAAGTACATAGTAAAATATACATTGGTTCATGCAGGTTTTTATCCATGATGATGATCACAATAACAGAAATATTTACCAGCAAAATCACAAAGTAACATAGTAAAGTGAGAAAGAAGAGAGTAAATCTGTGGTTATTTGTTTCATTTAAACCTAAAAGAAAAATCATTGTTATTTGAGAAACATTATCCATCATGGTTAGAAAACGTGTTGCTCCTGTGAAGGGTAATTCTGTCTCTAACAGTGTCCGCTCTCTCTACTCACTTTTTAATATCTTGTCTGAGTACATTGACACAGGGGCTGGGAGTTCAAACCAGCCAATCAATCCTCTCATTTTCAGGATAATGCAATCTACTGTAAATGCAGCACATGAACATAAGAATACAGACCTTTATGTTTTTTTTATTATTATTATTGTGTTGTTTATTTCGGGCACGTCAATTCATCATCATCACATTTCATTATTGTTCAAATAATACAATACACATGGCCGAAAGGGAAAAGCGGGAGAAGCCAAAGCTTATCTAGTCCCGCCCCCATTACCCACAGGATAAAATCTTCATCCTAATCTTTTGTTATCTTTTCCATTTTCCATTTTTACCTAACACTTTCTTTTACTATGACATTTGACAAAACATATTACAGCAGTAGCCAATGTCAACTAGAGAGCAGCATTTTTGAAGAACAATCAAATGTATAATTTTCACAAGTTGGAAAATGATTTCTGCGGCACAATGTAGGTTATTAATGCTATCAAGCAGGGCCGTTTCTTGCTATATGCGGACTATGCAGGGTTGGGCCCTCTCACCACTAGGGGGCCCTCTCAAGTTGCAAGTCCAGTGTCAATATCTGAGGAGTGACCTGACGGAAAAGGTGTGAAAAGTACCTGGCACCTGGCCCGCTGATTGGTCAGATCTGCTCTCTAACGATTGGGCAGATCTGGTGTCTATTGCGCCCCGTTGCTATGACGACCACTACAATTAAGCGAGGAGAGGCGAGCTGAGCCGCCGGTACTGGCCATTTACAACATGGCATCAAAATGAACCTATTGCGTGGCAATAGTGTGGCAGTGGATTATCCCTCCACCTGGTTCTGGGTCTACCCCTAGGTCTCCTCCCAGTTGGACGTGCCAGGAACCCCTCCCTATGAAGGCGCCCTGGTGGCATCCTCATCAGATGCCCGAACCAACTCAACTGGCTCCTTTCGACACAGAGAAGCAGCGGCTCTACTCCGAATCCCTCCCAGATGGCTGAGCTCATTCTTTCAGTCATGACCCATCGCTCATGACCATAGGTGAGGGTAGGGACGAAGAATTAAGCAATATTACCCGAGAGGGTGTGCTTTAACGTCATTTGAGCACGACAGTGATGCGGCCGCAAGCAGCACTGAAGTTTATTACCCTCGAGGGTAATATTGCGATTATACAACTAATACCAACACAAATAAAATGTATAATTAAAATATATCCATGTTGATGGACATTTTGCTCTCAAATTTTAAAGGTTTTTGCGAGTGTGCGTCGCGTTTCCATGGAAACACATGGGGTCTGACTAATAACTGAAACAAAATCAGTCACGTCAGTAGACTCCTATGTGTAATGGAGCGCAGTTTACCACTCCAGCAAATAATCCAACCCTTAGTAACGACCTAGCAACAGAAAGGATTTTCTAGTCCCAGATGATCAACTCTGAGCTGACGTTAATGTTTTATCGCGGTATCGGAATTTCCTGAACTACCGTAAAATACCAAATACTAGCTGGGGTGTTTATTTGTTTAAGTCACTTAAGAAACTAAGGGATTTATTTGGGACCAGGCGGCAACTTGGGAAAGGCATTTAATTCCTCCCTCTCAAAAATCTGGGATGAAAATGTAACAAACTTCGCCAGCTTCTCTGTGAATTCTCTGGCATCCTTCTGCAAGTGAAGTTGCATCTCTGCTGTCACTCACGGTGGCGTACATTTGTTTCGCCATCGCCCTGATCATTTTGCGGGACACTCTCTCGTGGCGTGCCCGTTTGCTGATAACTAATTCCGGCATGTTTATCTCAGGCTCCTCGCTCGCCTTCTTCCTCCCTCCAGCAGGCAGCCTGGTCCTGTTGCTGCTGTCCTCCTCGGACAGCTCCGTTTTATTTTTCGCCAATCTCTCACTCTCTTGGGGTCGACAGAGAAACATCTAGCGGCTGCTTCTCCCGAGTTTTCCTCTGCATATTTTACGGCAGAAAGTTTGAATTTCAAGCCGTACTTTTTTATTTTTTTGTTCCAGCTCTGACAGTTACTACGTTACCATGCTGGATACACACAGACTTGGCGGAGTAATATTTTGAGTAATGAGTTAGGCATGCTGTCATGCTGATTTGAGCACGGTCGAAATGTCTTGTTGACCAATCAGATTGGTTGGTCGGAACTACTTGTTGTATAATGACCGGTAGATTGAGAGCTTTGCCTTCTGGCTCAGCTCCCTTTTCGGCACAACCGTGCGGTGAAGCATATACAACAGCGCACCCGCTGCTCCGACTCTCCGGTCAATCTCACGCCCCATCATCCCCTCACTTGATATCTATATCTATAATATTATTTCATCCAATCATTCTATTAATACATTTTCGTATTTTAACTTTGGTCAGCAATGCTGTGTACTGTAACCGTTCCCAGTCGTCGCTACCGGCCCCACCTAATTTTACCGTTCTGTTTTCATCAACTACAATGATAACAGGTTTGCTCTCTAATAGCTTCCGGAATCAATGTCAATGCACACATGCATAAGAGACTCTTTCAAGGTTTCATATGAGTCAATAACAAAAACTCAACTGTGTGTTGTTTTGAACCTTGAGTGTGGTATTGTTTCTGTGCTTCGCAGTGCTTCGCCACTGCTTTTAACTGAAGCAATTCAAGTCTTTGAACTGCATTATGACTCTGACCCTTCAGTCTTGTTTCTTTTAAAGCTTTTCTATTTTAACCTACTTGTTTTGATGTTTATTTCTTAATATTTTTACTGGTCTTAAAATGCTATTTTTAATGCAATTTTTTACTGTCTTTTAAATGAAATTTTTTATGTCTTTTAATGTAATTTGTGTGTGCCTGTAAAAAACACTTTGAGTCACACTTGTGTCAGAATTGTGCTATACAAATAAACTTGCCTTGCCTTCGTGCTTTTGTTTCTGTCTGCTCAAAGGTGTTTTGCAGAGGCTCTGTTAATCATCAGTGTCTACTTAAATAGTCTGGTCTTCACTCCACTTGCTGCAAGATCGTTTCCACTCATCGCTGTGGTATTCATGGCAATACAATTTGTGCCACTTCTTGTGCCTCCACCTAAGCCTCAGCCTCCCAGTACCATGAGCGCCATCCTCCTGAGCAACCTAAATAAATTGCTTTTAACCTTTCCCCTGTCTTGGTGCGCAATTTTGGGTCCATCATACAAAAAACCTGCATATTGTTACACAATGTAATCAGCTAACTTAGAGTTAATGTTAGCTAGCTAGCTAGCGTCTAATAAAATCAGTTACTGTTTTTTACTCATATTTTTTTCCTTCTGTTTAAAGGTTAACACCCATTGTCTTCAAAAGTACAACAAATTCCGACTGGTAAGTAATTCTGTCACAATTATCAGTGGAAACTGAGTGCATACATGCTTAGATAACTGTCAGTCCCAGAGCAAAGAACTTGGATGTTCGCAGATGGAAGTTTAGGCCTACTGAGTCGGCAGCAGCATGTTCTATAAAGAGCTGAAGTCATGGCGTCACATCCAGACTAGTTTATGTAACTCAAATGCAAGTTTACCACTCAGAATTGTTAATAATCTTTGATACAATGCTCAATTACACACAGACATAGATAAAAACAGGTCCCTTCTCGCCAGTAATTGTCAATTTACAGCCATTTCAGATGACTTGTAGCTTTTGACATTGACAGATTTTATTTTTGCTTTCTTGCTAAGTAGCCCATTCCTTGATAGTTGAAACCTTTATCGAGGTGACTTTTTATTTTAAATGACTTCTCTAAAGAATAAAAAGTTAATGATGACGAAAATATCTTGAAGGTGTCAGCATCCTCATCAGTTGCTGATCCATGTAATTATCAAGACTTTGAAACAAAGGAGCAGGATTGTTTTTTGTATTGCAGTGTAAATACATGTAGACACAACATTGCACAGAGTGCAGCATGATGAATGACAATTTAATAATGTCATATTCAAGATTTTGTATGAATTGCCTGAGATGTGCACACACATGTTCAGCAACATGAATCATTATACAACTGAGTCGACCATTGACTAAATGTGAATGATGTGAATATCAAAAATTAAGGAGATAAAGAGCACAACACATAATTGTCATCATTTTAAGAGCGTCTCCAAATGAGACACATATGATTCCACACTCTAAATCAAAAAAATAAAATAAAAAAAACCTTCCAAAAATTTCTGTTAAAACTTTCAGGTAAAAACACTTTCTTCAAGGATTAACAAGATAACTCTTGCTAAATGTGCAAAAATTCTTGAGGATGTTACATGTAACTCTATCAACCACAGCAAACAGCAGTTTAAACAGTTTAAATGTATGGAAGAACATCAGACATAGGACTGTAAGTTTCCTTAATATAACACAGATGTTATTTAGTTTTTAAGGTAATGACAACCAAAATTCTGTTTCTAATTTTGGTCAATTTGAAACCGTAAATGAGAGGATTCATCAAGGGAGGTATGACAAGGAATTCTACTGCAACAATGTTTTGAAGGGTTTGAGGTAAATCTTTTGAACCAAATCTTACACTCAATACATCAAATGCTGTAGCCACAAGAAAAATAAGCAAGGAGGTTAAATGTGGGACACATGTTTGCATGAACTTTGCCCTGTTTTCTATTGAATTCACACATGTTTTAATAAGATACATGTAAGACCAAGCTATAAAAAAGGCATGCAGGACATAAATGACTATTTCTATGTAAGCAACTATGCTAATAATAGTAGTTTCATCTGGGAAACAAGCAAGTTTGACAATAATCCAGTTCACACAAAAAAGCCTGGCAATATATGGGCTGCATAACTTTAATCTAGATGTTAGAAAAACATTTAAACCCATCAAGCAAAAAGGTGTCATCCAAGAGTAACACACTAACATAATGAGTCTTTGCTTTGACATGACAGAGTGGTACTCCAGTGGTCGACATATAGCCACATATCTGTCATATGCCATGACTGAAAGAAAAGACAGATCAGTGCAGGCAAATGAAGCAATTACTTGAGCCTGAACAAGACATCCAGAATAAGAGATTACATGAACAGGAGAAAGCAGATCCCAGAGAAACTTGGGGTAGAAACCTGCTGTTCCATAAAGTCCATTCATGCAAAAAGTACATATTAAAATATACATTGGTTCATGCAGGTTTTTATCCATGATGATGACCACAATAACAGATATATTTACCAGCAGAATCACACGAGTAACACAGTAAAGTGAGAAAGAAGAGAGTAAATCTGTGGTTATTTGTTTCATTTAAACCTAAAAGAAAAAACACTCTAATTTGAGAAACATTATCCATCATGGTTAGAAAACGTGTTGTTCCTGTGAAGGGTAACTCTGTCCGTAACAGTGTCTGCTCTCTCTCCTCACTGTTGATATCTTGTCTGACTACATCGACACTCCTACTTAGAAAGCCAACCGGCCTGTTACCACCAGGGCTTAGGAGAAACACTGGCGCAACATGAAAATGAGACTCCCCTCTTCCCGTCCCCCAAGCACCACCAGCAGCGAAGCATTTTTATATACTTTTTTTCAAAACATAGCTTGTACACAATCACGCATGCTGGCAGTCTGGGACAGCAGAGGAGAGCCTCCAGGAACTAGCAGGAGCCGGCCCTTAAACTTCTGGCTCCAAGGCAGCAGCCAATCAGCTCCCCAGGGCAACCTGCAACCACTTAGACACACCTGCAACCAATCACACGCACACATACTCTCACTCAGGTAAAAGAGGGTTATTCAAGGAGGGGAAAAGCACATAAATGTTTATACGATCATGGGTCGTAACACGACCAATCAATGAATCCTCTTTATTCAGTGCGTTTATATCTACTGCAGGTGCAAAGCGTGAAATAAACAACATACAATTTGTACATATTGGAGATGGTGAACAATTTCCAATGTCGCTGTTGTATCCAAATACTCTATTTCCCCGTCATTACCTGAATACTGATATTAAACATGTTATTAGGTCTTTAAAGTGACGTTATGCTAATCAGGCTGTTAAATAACCTAGCTTCTACAGCTCCGGCTACACAAAGCTATTTTCAACACATAACCAACGCAACACAGATCACCATCTAAACAATTGCAGAGTACCTTTGTCATTCGTTCGTTTGGTTTAGGAAAGAAAGAACTACTTGGTTATTTGACAACTTTTCATGACTCCACGCCAGTCATAGCCCTGGCCGAGGTATCATGTTTTCCAGTTGTACATCCATCGTCTATCTCATGAATGCAATATCTCAAGACGCCCTTGTTACTATGGGTTGGATTATTTGCTGTAGTGGTAAACTATGTTCCATTACACTTATGTCTACTGACGTGACTGATTTTGTTTCAGTTATTAGTCAGAACCCATGTGTTTCCATGGAAACGCGATGCACACTCGCAATATAATAAATCATCATATAAATCTTGAAATTGGAATGAATCCGCTGATACCAAACATGTCATGCTAGCTTACTGGGAAAGGAGGTCTGCGACCTCAATGTGAAATGATTACTTGTAATAAGAACTTTCAGGCACTTATAATGAGGGATGAGATGAGGATGAGGAACCTGCTGCTGCTGAACTTGAGAAGATTCATGGCTGTCTGACTGCCTTCAATCTTTCCAACTGCTGGCATTAGCTTTAACTGTTCTTAAACTGTGTTAGCTGTGAACTGTGCTCACATTTCTTCTGAAAGAAATGTGTGAGGAGTTGTCTTCCCTCTCCTTGCTTTCTTTCCCTTTCTGCCTTTTCCTTTCATTTAAGGCTCCCTGATTTTGCTTTCTTGGGGAAAGACATGTCTTGATGAGCAGCAGCCACTCCGCTTGTTAAGCTGTTTGGAGATGCATCTTCACGTACCTGCAGCTGCAGGGGTGGACTGAACCATTATGTATTGAGAGGGGTGAGATGGGCCTCAGACAGCCTCCACTATTCTTTTTTGTATACGGATAAAAGTCTGTCATCACATTTATTCTGCCAATTTTAAGTTAGTTATGACAATTTATTTCAGGCCTTTCGAGGGCCCCGGTAATCAGTCCCACTTTCCCCCCAGTTTGAGCCCCTGGTCAACATTATTAATATGTGAACCTGATTTATGGGTAAATTATTTGTGAAACTACAGACAAGCATTTTGTATTTCTTCTGTTTATTCTGTAATTTTCATGGTGTTGTATGATGATGGAAAAGAAGGAGAGGAAATTAAAAAGACACCCTTTTAAAAACTCTCCACATCTTGCTGTTAAATCCGAGTGGCCACTACAGAGATAGGCGCACACTCACAGGATGAAAATATTACCAGCTGACACTGTCAATGTTCATAAATATATATTTTTACAGTAAAAATTACAGCTAAAATAACTAGAGAATTGGAACAGAGAGAGAGATTAAAAATGTTAAGGAAAAACACAATTTTGTCTGCAATACCTTTCCTGCAAAAAAGCAAAAACTAACATTTGCTGTTGCAAAGGAGTTTTATTTAAATGTCATTTTCAGGAGAATCTTGTTAGTTCTCAACCCTTGACATCGATGTCTGCTCTTTCCACCTCTTCAAAGAGTATTGAGCCCCAAGCTTCTCTTTAATGTTTCACATGATTGTTGTACAATAGATGTTCGGGGAGTTATTTAGTGAACGGACCCAGCTGGATGTGAGTGAATCTGCACATTTTTCTAAGAGTGTAATTAGATGGAAAAGAGCTCACATATTTTCTGTTTTGACTGTACTTGTGTGTGGATCCACCACCCACTTTCACAGACACAGTATCCATAGTGCTAATGTAGGCAGAACAGAAGCACAATTATTCACATCCAGGCCATAATTTCGCTCGGTCAGTTCAACAGTTAGCTATGCTGCTCAATATGGAAACAATTAACCTGCTTCTTCTTTTTTTTTCTCTTTTTTTTCTGGTGTCACATTCACTGTTCAGCTGAGTTAAGTGGTCATTTGTTGTTTTAAAGGGGCAGATGTTCTCACAAGATTTTTGCAACCTTTGACCTCAGGCACCTATTTTTACTCTTGGCGTTCAAGTTCCAGTCTGTAATATTAAGAGGGATCCAATGATTGAAATATAATTTTCATAATAATTATGCTTTTAGTGCATAATCACATAAGATTGGCTACAATCGGCAAAGTGGATGATATACATTCTCTGGAATTATACACAAAAATATTCAACATTACAATATGAATGACTGTACAATTGACTAAACCGTGTGGTATATATGAATAATGTGGGAATGGTAAAAGAGCAAATAAAGATATTTAAGAGTTTAGGACTTAATAAAAATACATTTATGACTGCCACCAAATAAAAAGTAACATGATTCAGCACCCTAAATTGTGAGGAGAAATAATGTTTATGTTTAAAATGAAATATTCACCTTGAAAGACATGCCTAACGGATCACCAAGCTCCAATTTGCTGTGGGTGCAAAACCTCCTGAGGGTGTTACATGATCCTCCAGCACACAGCAACAGCCAGCAGCAGGTGAAGCAATGCATTTTATCCAAAAAAATTCCATTAAAGAAAGGACATTAAGTTACCATAACAAATAAGATAAAATTCATTTAGTTTTTAAAGTAATGACACCCAGAATTCTGTTCCTAATTTTTGTCAATTTGAAACCGTAAATGAGAGGATTCATTAAGGGAGGTATGACAAGGAACTCTATTGCTACAAAGTTTTGAAGAGTTTGAGGTAAATCTTTTGAACCAAATCGAATATTCAAAATATCGAAAAGTATCGTCCCAAGAAAAGTGAGCAAGGAAGTTAAATGTGGGACACATGTTTGAATGAACTTTGCCCTATTTTCTATTGAATTCACACATGTTTTAATGAGATACATGTAGGAACAAACTATAAAGAAGCCATGAAAGACATAAATGACTATTGTTATATAAGCAACTATGGCATTAAGGGTAGTTTCAGCTGGGAAACAAGCAAGTTTGACAATAATCCAATTCAAACAAAAAAGCCTGGCAATATATGGGCTGCATAACTTTAATCTAGATGTTAGAAAAACATTTAAACCCATCACGCAAAAAGGTGTCATCCAAGAGTAACACACTAACATAATGAGCCTTTGCTTTGACATGACAGAGTGGTACTCCAGTGGTCGACATATAGCCACATATCTGTCATATGCCATGACTGAAAGAATAGAGAGTTCACTGAGGGCGAATGAGTATATTACTTGAGCCTGAACGAGACATCCAGAATGAGAGATTACATGAACAGGAGAAAGCAGATCCCAGAGAAACTTGGGGTAGAAACCTGTTGTCCCGTAAAGTCCATTCATGCAAAAAGTACATAGTAAAATATACATTGGTTCATGCAGGTTATTATCCATGATGATGGTCACAATAACAGAAATATTTACCAGCAAAATCGCACAGTAACACAGTAAAGTGAGAAAGAAGAGAAAAAATCTGTGGTTATTTGTTTCATTTAAACCTGAAAGAAAAAACATTCTTATCTGAGAAACATTATCCATCATGGTTGGAAAACGTGTTGTTCCTGTGAAGGGTAACTCTGTCCCTAACTCTCTCTCCTCACTTTTTAATATCATGTCTGACTACATCGACACTCCTGCTTAAAAAGCCAACCAGCCAATCAACGAATCCTCTTTATTCAGTGTGTTGATATCTATTGCAAGTGCAAAGCATGAAATAAACAACATAAAACCTTTACATCTTGGAGATGGTGAATCATTTCCAATGTCGCTGTTATATACAAATACTCTATATCCCTGTCATTACCTAAACACTGATATTAAGCATACTGTTAGGATTTAAATATGTATTTATGCTAATCAGGCTGTTTAATAACCTAGCTTCTAGTTACACAAAGATATTTTCAACACATAACCAACATAACATATATCACCGTTCACAAATCAACAAAACAGTTGCAGAGTACCTTCGACATTTGTACCGGACCTTTGTTCTATGTTTGCAGTTTGTTGGGTTTAGGTGATAAAGAACTACTTGGTTATTTTATCACTTTTCATGACTCCACGCCGGTGAGCCCTGGCCGAGGCATTATGTTTTCCTGTTGTCCATCCATCTATCTATCTTATGAATGCAATATCTCAAGACGCCCTTGAGGGAATTTATTCAAATTTGGAGCGAATTTCCACTTGGACTCAAGTATGAACTGATCAGAATTTGGTGGTGAAAAGGTCAAATTCACTATGACCCAATGGCATCCCATTCTTGTGAACACTATATCTCAGAAATGCTTCGAGGGAATTGCTTCAAATGAAAAATAAAAAAATAAAAAAATAAAATGTTCGTCATTAAGTCTAACTTCTCTTTCCTTCGTCTTCCAACCTCTGTTTGCCTTACCCTGACAACACCCATCTTGGAACTGAACCTTCACTGTGAACTCAACACCAACACCGGTGACGTTTTTTGACTGCATTTTGCAAGTTTGGACTCAAGTGTGCTGACACAGACAGCCAGAGACATGAAAAAAAACCTGCCAAAGCACTCAAAATTGCTTCTGTGGTAATTAGCGCTCCAAAAGACCTCCAGAAACACATTTGGCACACTCACAGGGTGAAATATTACCAGCCGACACTGTCAATGTTCATAAATATATTTTTTTACAGTAAAAATTACAGTTGACATAACGAGAGAACTGGAACAGGGGGTAGATAAAAGAATTAGGAAAAATGCAATTTTGTCTGCAATACATTTCCTGCAAAACACAAAAAAAAACATTTGCTGTTGCAAAGTAGTTGTATTTAAATGTCATTTTAAGGAGAATGGGCTCCAGTATTTATTTCTTTTGCCTCTCATCTTGTTAGTT